>CM021108.1:427556938-428207439 GCA_007115665.2 Sequoiadendron giganteum | reverse complement strand
TAAGAGGGTATAGGGATTGATGGATTAGGGTTTAAGGGTTGAGGGTTGAGGGTTGAGGGATTAAGAGGGTATAGGGATTGAGGGATTAGGGTTTAAGGGTTGAGAATTGAGGGTTGAGGGATTAGGTTTTAAGCATCGAGGGATTAGGGTTTAAGGGTTGAGGGACTAAGAGGGTATAGGAGTTGAGGGATTAGGTTTTAAGGGTTGAGGGATTAGGGTTTAAAGGTTGAGGATTGATGGTTGAGGGATTAAGAGGGTATAAGGGTTGAGGGATTAGGGTTTAAGGGTTGAGGGATTATGGTTTAAGGGTTGAGGGATTAAGAGGGTATAGGGGTTGAGGGATTAGGGTTTAACTGTTGAGGGTTTAGGGTTGAGTGATTAAGAGGGTATAGGGTTTGAGGGATTATGGTTTAAGGGTTGAGGGTTGAGGGTTGAGGGATTAAGAGGGTATAGGGGTTAAGGGTTGAGGGATTAGGGTGTAAGGGTTGAGGGATTAAGAGGGTATAAGGGTTGAGGGATTAGGGTTTAAGGGTTGAGGGTTTAGGGTTTAGGTCTCTATCTCCCACTCCCCACTTGCCCCCTTCTCCCACTCTCTCCCACTCTCTCCCTCTCTCTCTATCTCCCACTCTCCCCTCTCTCCCTCCCACTCTATCTCCCCCTCTCCCCCTCTCTCTTTATCCCACTCTCCCCTTCTCCCTCCCTCTCTATCTTCCACTCTCCGCCTCTCTTCCTCCCACTCTCTCAGAAACTCCTATACTCTAAAAAATACACTAAGAAAACCAAATTTCACATAATGCGAGCACATTTTGTAGTCAACTAAAATGGTAAAAAAATCTATATACCCATGATTTGAATGCCCACAGTCTGCATATTCCCCTGGTTCTGCACGTGCTCCAACAAAAAATATCTTTTTGATGATGTTGTGAAGTGTGCAAGCATCTTTTTCACATTCCATCACCTTTTCCATGATCTTTTTACCACCTTTGCATGAAATATCAGAGTTTCCACGTTGAAAGACATATAATATCAATTGAGGTTTGAATTACATTGAAAACTGATATACAATTGAAGTGTGGAAGGGAAAAGCTTTTGAACAAGTCAAATTGTTGTGGAGTTTGAAGAAAGAAGAAGCTAAGGCTACATAATTGGGTTCAACTCCTCCATTTGAAAGTCTAGTTTTTAAGGTATGTGAAGTCTTTACAAAAAAAATTTCATTCTATTATGGCTTGCTTTCATTTTTGTTTGTCATTATAACCTTAGGTTGTCAATGCACATTTTAAATTACCAATCTATATACACAATTATTTACACTTACCAATTACCATTTTACACTTGCCAATTATAGAAATTCAAAACCATTCACCAAAATTCATCCTTTAAGACAACTCCAAGCCTCTCCCATTCCTCTAAAGGGTCCAAACACCTTCCAATACCTCTGCACAAACTGATGCAATACAAAGGAATAAATCAACACCTTTCTTGACACACTTATTCAACTATATTTCCGTGCATAAAACATTTGATTCGTACACTCAAATTTGCATTAAGAGTTCCCAATTCCTTAAGGACCTTCAAAACACCTTGAAAATCTTGAAAATAACTGATTATAATCAACTAGGTTCCTCAAAACATCAACCAATGATTATGTCATTCACAAGTTGTTTAATTAGGTCTCAAAACAAGATAATTTATAGGTCTTAGGACCTTACCCGCTCAACTAGGCTTCCAATACAAAAAACCCCCATTTTTCAAAGAAAAGAGGGAGGGTTTATAGAAACTCCTATACCCAAGCCTTCCCAGACCATTCCAAAGCATCAAACATCTTCAAAATACCCTGCACAAGGTCAAAAGTTCATTACATAGACCACTCCTTCAACAATTGATGGGGAGTCTTATCTTTCAAGAGCAATCTTTCTCTTCCCAAGACCTATTCTCTGGTCTTCCTAGGGTATTAATCTCTACCCTACTCAGGGATACCTCCTAAATCCCTCTCACCTCATAAGACTCTCCACCAATTTCAAATTCTTCACCATTGCTCTCAATTCACCACTAAGCTTCCCTAGGCTCCACACTGACCCAAAGTGTCCTAACCACTCCAGGGGCTAGGAAAGGGTATTATAACTATCCCCTTGTTGATTTTACTCCTAATTGATCCATCTCATAGGATGCTTTCACCTTGTACCCATCATTTTCTTGAAAAACCCAATTTTAGGCCTTGTAGCCTTTTGCCCAATTAAGCCTCCTAGAACCTGTTTTCTTGGCTTTTCTCAAAAATGGTCTTAACAACCCAAAAATATTTTTATATATTCTTACTAGTGGTACCCTAGGCTTCAAGATTTACCAGGTGTTTAGTCCCTTTGGCATCCGTACATAGGACTGTCCTCATACCCCCTATTTTCAAGGGTTTCTAGGGTTCTGGCTCCTTTTTCCAACTTTGAGGGCTTCAATGACCTCCTCAACTCTCCTCCTTGCACACACATGTTTGGAATACATGTTCCCAAAATATCTTTCTCTTTATTGGCACAAACCAATCCATTTAGCAACTTTCTTTACTGCTGTCCTCTCCAAGCCACTAGCCAGAATGCACTTGCAGTCACCTAGTTCTTGATGAATTCACCATCTACCCTAAAAACAAAGACACCACACACCATATGTAAACTATAAAAACAGTCCCCTACTTTATTCCAAGTGGCCATGGTAGCCTTGCCATGGGAATTCAAGTGGGGATCATTATTTCCAAAAACTGGCCTGAACCGGCTATGAGACCAAAAACTCTAAAAACTTGCAAAACAAAAAGCAATTGAACTAAATGGCTAATATAATGCTTCACACAGTAATTAAGTGACAAAATTGAAAGAATCAAAGCATTATACATTGCATTTCAATCCATTCTTGACTGGATGAAGGCACAAAAATAAAAATTCAATGAAATTTGTACTCTTCCAACTCACAAATTCCCCTTCCAAAACTCCAAATCATACAATAGCTTTCCCACATGCTCAATTAGGGTTTTTCTGACCTTATATACCTTTATCCCATTTGATAGGACCCTTGGGTGGGGCTTAGAGCATCATTAATGCCCTTTTCCCACTTTTAGGACAAATTGCCAAGTCTACATGGACTAATTTGCCTAATTTCATCATTCAAGCTTCTCCAAACTTCAAGGCTCTAGACTACCCTAAGTTTTCCTTAACTCACACATCAAAAACACTATTGGGACTTTACATCATATTCCTTATTCCCTTGGTGGTTGGCTAGAACCACCTACAAGCCAAAATTGCCAAGATCTTTCGAAAGACCTTTAAGATGCTCCTGCACCAACAATTTTTCAAAATCACTCCTTGGTTCCTCAAATTCTCATGGAAAGGTGCTTGTTTGAGCTAAGAACTACATATCCTATTGTCATTAGTTTCATTCCAAGTCATGTTCAACAATAAAAGACCCTACTTTTGTACACGATGATTGTAAGTATTATTTAAATGAAGCCTTCAATGACATATTTTTCAATTATCTTGAATGGATACATTTTTTAGGAACTAATATTCATCTCATTACCATGGTATAGATAAAATTATCTGCCATGCCGAAGAAAAAGACAAAGAGGAAACTAATAGATGAAGAGAATGAAACCTTGAAAGAAAAGGAGAGAGTTCGGGTGACGGCATATCGTGAAAAGAAGAAATTGGAAACGATTGATGAAAACAACCTGATTGTAGAGGAACCTCAACCATCAAAAAGAGAACGGGAATTGGCAGCACAAAAGGCACGAATGTGAAAGCATCGTCGTAAGACAGATTCAGATACCGTAGTTGGAGACACACCCTCTACGACAAGTGAATATGAAGGGACACCATTAAGCACAAGCAAATATGGAGGGACACCATCTAGCACAAGTGAATATGAACAGACACCATCTACTGCAAGTGAATATGGAGGGACACCATTTACCGCAAGTGAATATTGTTGGACACCATCCAACACATCTCATGTTGAGAGTACATCATCACTCAAAATTGACGAAGAAGGTATGCCATCATTCCCATGTGAACCTCAATGTATGTCTTCTTCTCCACCATCGATCGAAGGAATGCAATCTAACCCACCTCAATTAAATATTGATGAAATTCCTAATGTTGAGATGTATGTACCTAAGAGAACACCACCAAGAATTTTGCGTAGAAATCCAAAGTATTTGATTAATATTGATGATGATATTTTTCAGCACATGGAAGGTAAGATTTCAACATGCACTTGTAGAAGATATGCTGATAAGATTTGGGAACGATTCTTTGAAAGGCTAAATGAGACTGCAAGATGTCAACTATTTGTTGAAATGATGTAGGGTGTAAAGTATAGGAACATCATGAAGACTCTTGGGTTGACAACATCGAATGCATCGAGTAAAGACACTATTGTGAAGAATCTTATGGATGCTTATGAGAGTGTGGGTAAGATCTCACGCTCAAAGGATAGTAATGTCACCTGATGTTTTATTACATCGACTTTGGTAAGTTTTCAAACAAAGAGAGCTCACCTAATTAAAAAGACTAGTGAAAAAATGGGAATTAGTAGAAAGACTTTATCAAGAGCCATTCAAAGGCAGTAAAGAATTGAGGACAATGATACAAATGAATTATGGGCATTCTCGGGGAGACTATCACGAATAGATAAAGAAGTTGTCGAGGCCTTGAGAACACTAATTGAAGAGTATTGGAAGAATAACACAAGGCCATCTCCGAATCAAAGGGATGTGGTAAGAAGGAGAATCGGTAGTCAGAATCGTGAGCCACATCCAAAGCATTTTTTGGATATGACTCAAACCTAATTTTTTCAGAAATTTGAAAATGATTATCCTCAAATTAGTATTTCTCAAATATTTTTTGAACTACTTAAACCTTTTTATGTCAAGATAAATCACACATGCACTACTTGTTGTTGTAGACTACATATTGAATTTTCTAACCATTACGATGTTTATCATTCTATATGTTTAGATTTGCATGCTAATGATGTTTTGCAGGATTGTGGCATAGAAGCCCCACCAAAATATTCAAGAGAGTTCTTATCAAAAAAATTATGTGAAATAGAGGATGGCCAGATATTTTATAGGACAACATGCTTGGATGGTTCATGCGAGCATTGCGGTGGCTTCCAGCGTATGCCAGTATGTCAACATATGGAAAGCACAAATGAGGTGGGACAAAAACTAGTAGATTTTGGGAAGTATAAAACAATGGCATATGCTAAAAAATATGGGTCTCAAGCAAAAAGGTGTGATTTGGTTATTGAGAAGATTCCAGTGTACAAATTTATGACCACATTTCATGACAGTATACTGTCTGAGTATGCAATGCATACTCATAGAGCCCAATGGTTGGACATGCAGTTCAAGCTATGCAAGGACACCTTTCCAGATGGAAGCATAGTATTTGTGGTTGACTTTGCAGAGAACTACACTCTATAGGCACAACATGAGCTGTAGTCATAGTATTACAACTCCACACAAGTTTTGATATTTGTGCACATAGCATTCATTCATGCATCTGATTGTACAAATGAGCAAAGGAAGGTATTGAGGGAGTACCACTTTTACACTAGTGATGATCACACACATTCTCCAAAGTTCGTGCAAGGTTGCTTCTAGATGTTCTACAGTGGTTTGGCTCAGAGGGGCATAGAATACGATCAACATATAATATGGTCTGATAATTGTGCAACACAGTTCAAGAATTTGTGCATGTTCTACTGGTTGTGCAGGATGCATGCCATTATAGGTGTTCAAAATATGTGGAACTTTTGTGAGGTTGGACATGGAAAGGGGGAGCATGATGGTGCAGGAGCATGTGTGAAAAGAGCATTAGCATGAGAAGAGTTAAAGTATAAAGACAGTGCAAAGTTGACAGATGCAAAATCAATCGTCGAGTGGTGTAATGCTTTGATGGGTCCAGGTAATGAAGGTACGTCTTCAGTTCATAGATTTTTTTGGTTGATGGATGATACTAACATTGCACCATATGAAGACTATTGTACACTAATAGGATCGAGTGAGGTACACTCTTTTCTTAGCTCAAATACAGGTTAATGGAGTAGCGATACAAGAAAGATGGCATGCTTTTGTTCTTCATGTACAACGCAAGACTGGAATGATTCTGAGTCAGAGGAGTGGGTTGACAAATGGTTCACAAGTTATCTTAGCCCACTTCACACGTATCGCCCTCCGACGACATTGGAACTGACATAGATAGAATCATCGGTCGACTTTGACCACATATCAGATCTAGTTCAATGAGGTGATATATCTACTTTCTTAGTTGTTGAAATTTCATATCGTTAGATCTTATGTTGTACTGTATTCATAATGTTGACAAATTTCAAGAGATTTTTTGCACATATCAATGCAGGGCATGTTTATGCAGTTATTGTAGATGAAGACAATGAAGAGGGAACAAACTATTACTTGTGTCATTGTGTTGAGACAAAAAATAAATTGGAGGCCCCAGTTATAGATGGAGAAAACATCAAATACCCTACAGGGTCAGTTGTGGTTACTATAACATTGCTTAGAAGGTACCCACATTCAACTGTTAAACATTGGCTATTTCGCGACTTTGACATGCATCGTAAGATTCTTCATTACTCAAACCTTGTCATGGCATCCAATATTCATTTGAGAAAATATGGGGGTAGACCTTTGAACAAGACGTTATGGAAGGTCCGTGCGTCTAAACATGAGACAATACTTGACATAATAAAGAGTAGAGCAGACCCGGATGGTTCGTTGGATTAATTTGTAAGTATATGCACATTGGTTCTTATTAATTTATACTTGTATTCACATTAATTTTTTTGATGCCAATGATATCATCTTCTTTTACAGTGATTGGTGTCCCCTTGCAAAAAATGCAGATATATGAGCCATCCAAGAGAATGTCAACCAGAAAAGTAATGCAACATCCTTATTTTGATGCCTACATGCAACATCTATAAGTGCCTTCCATCTATTTTTATTTCATTTCCATTTTGGATGCTCTCTATTTTTCTCTTTTACTTTGCGTATTTGTAAGTAAACTACTAAGCGTTGATTGATCTTTCGTTGCAGAAAATGCTGATTTAAGAGCCATCAAAGAAAATCTCAGCCAAAAAAGCAATGCAACATACTTATTTTGATGATTTTGACAAATGTCAATTTTGATTTCAAGCCATTGTAAGAGAGCATGTGAAGCTTAGCGAGGTAATCTCAAGTTACTCATTTGAAGTTAACCTCATGATGAGCACCTATGATGTAGAGATTTAAAGAGAATCTTGAATGTATGAGTGACATTGTAAAAGATCTGAGAGAACAAAGTGCCAGAGGCATTGTAATAATATTTAATTACATAATAAGATATAATCAAATATTGTAAGGTTGAAGTTCATGTTTGGTGTAGTAGCACCTTGTTCTGTAAATGCCTTGAGTAGGAAAATTTGCAAACTTTGAATTTTGAAATGTAAACAATGTGAAAAAGGTCATATAAAGGTCATGTAAACAATTTGTACACATTTTTCTGCAGCTCGTGTGACAAAGCGGATTGTTCCAACATGTTCGAATAGGTATTTTTATGCTAGGTATGGTATTTTTTCACACCGAAACACGTAGAATCGCTCCGAACTATGTTCCACTAGATCAATCCCTTAAGGGTCAAAAGTGCAAAATGGCTGCAAACTTCAGCATGCTATTACTCAAATACCATGACACTTAGAAACTTCTCGTCTAATCCTATAGAAAGGTGTTGGGCCCCTCTAGAAAAAATTCTCTCAGTTTTGGCTATCTTGGAGTGGTTTTCTCATGGCGGCGGATTTTCACTTGATGGAAAAGGTGTCAAATTCAAGCTATGTAAAGTTGCAAAGTGGTGCAACTTTTGCTCTACAACTCATGTGACCAAGTAGACTATTCCAACATGTCTGAATAGGTATTTTTACGCTAGGCACTATCCTCTTTCACACCGAAACACATGGAATCACTCTGAGCTATGTTCCACCAGATCGATCCTGTAAGGGTCCAAAGTGCAAAATGGCTGCAAACTTCAGCATGCTAGTACTCGGATATCGTGACACTTAGAAACTTCTCATCTAATCCTACAGAAAGGTGTTGGGCCCCTCTAGAAAAAATTCTCTCGGTTTTAGCTATCTTGGAGTGGTTTTCTCATGGCAGGGGATTTTCAGTTGATGGAAAAGGTATCAAATTCAAGCAGTGCAAAGTTGCAAAGTGGTGCAACTTTCGCTCTGCAACTCGTGTGACCAAGCGGACTGTTCCAACACATACAAATAGGTATTTTTACACTAGGCATGGTCCTCTTTCACATAGAAACACGTGGAATCGCTCTAAGCTATGTTCCACCAGATCGATCCCTTAAGGGTCCAAAGTGCAAAATGTCTGCAAACTTCAGCATCCTAGTACTCGGATACCATGACACTTAGAAACTTCTCATTTAATCCTACTGAAAGGAGTTGGGCTCCTCTAGAAAAAACTCTCTCGATTTTGGCTATCTTGGAGTGGTTTTCTCATGGCAACGGATTTTCACTTGATGGAAAAGGTGTCAAATTCAAGCTATGCAAAGTTGCAAAGTGGTGCAACTTTCACTCTACAACTTGTGTGACCAAGCCGACTATTCCAACACATTCGAATAGGTATTTTTACACTAGGCATGGTCCTCTTTCACACCAAAACACATGGAATCACTCTGAGCTATGTTCCACCGGATCAATCCCTTAAGGGTCCAAAGTTCAAAATAGTTGCAAACTTCAACATGCTATTACTTGGATACCGTGACACTCAGAAACTTCTCCTCTAATCCTACAGAAAGGTGATGGACCCCCCTAGAAAACCCTCTCTTGATTTTGGCTATCTTGGAGTGGTTTTCTTGTGGCGGTGGATTTTCACTTGATGCAAAAAGTGTCAAATTCAAGCAGTGCAAAGTTGCAAAGTGGTGACACTTTCGCTCTGCAACTCGTGTGACCAAGCAGACTGTTCCAACATGTCTGAATAGGTATTTTTATGCTAGGAATGGTCCTATTTTGCACCGAAACACGTGAATCGCTCTGAGCTATGTTCCACCAGATCGATCCCTTAAGTGTCCAAAGTGCAAAATAGCTACAAACTTCAGCATGCTATTTCTTGGATACCATGATACTTAGAAACTTCTTGCCTCATCCTAAAAAAAGGCGTTGGACCCCTCTAGAAAAACCTCTCTTGATTTTGGCTATATTGGAGTGGTTTTCTCGTGGCGGCGGATTTTCACTTGATGGAAAACGTGTCAAATTCAAGTTGTGCAAAGTTGCAAAGTGGTGTAACTTTCGCTTTGCAACTCGTGTGACCAAGCAGACTATTCCAACACGTCTGAATAGGTATGTTTACACTAGGCATGGTCCTCTTTTGCACTGAAACACATGGAATCACTCTGATCTATGTTCCACCGGATCGATCCCTTAAGGGTCAAAAGTGCAAAATGGCTGCAAACTTCAGCATGCTATTACTCAGATTCTGTAATGCTTAGAAAGTTCTTGTCTGATCTTATAGGATTGCATTGATCCTATCTACAAAAACCTCTCTTGGTTTTGGCAATCTTAGAGTGGTTTTTCAGTGGTGGCAGATTTTCACTTGATGGAAAAAGCATCAAATGCAAGCAGTGCAAAGTTGCAGAGTGGTGCAACTTTTGTTCTGCAACTTGTGTGACCAAGCGGATTGTTCCAACACGTCTAAATAGGTATGTTTACACTAGGAATGGTCCTCTTTTGCACTGAAACATGTGGAATCGCTCTGAGCTATGTCCCACCGGATTGATCCCTTAGGTTGGAGGAGTCTTACATTGCAAATTTGTAAGTTGCTTAAAGCAACAAATTTGAAATGATATTGAATGGCCCACTTAGCACTCATTGCATCTAAGTGATGCTCATTGAGGTGAGGCACTAAGCCTTCCTAGGAGGTCACCCATTCCAGTATACTCCAGCTCAAGCACTTAACCATAAAGTTTTTTCCCCAAGAAGGCACAGTGGAAAAGGCAGAATCCACTGTACTTTTGATGAGTGGAAAGGAATTCCTAAGAGACATGAAGGAGGAAGAAGGAGTTGTCTATGCAATCATGTTGAAGCCAAAGGAGGAGGAATCACCTAGTCGGCTACCTATGACAATAGAGGTGAAGCAATTATTGGATCAGTTCAGGGATATCATTTGTGAAGGCACACTAGCTACACTACCACGTAAGAGGGAAATTAGTCATCAAATTGACTTTGTACCAGGAGCAACATTGCCTAACAAGGTTGCATACAAAATGACACCAGAGCAGAACAAGGAGATAGCAAGGCAAGTTTAAGAACTTTTGGACCAAGGGTTGATCGGGAAAAGCATAAGCCCATGTGTTGTTCCAGTGGTGTTGGCACCTAAGAAGGGAGATAAGTGGATAATGTTCACTAATTCTAGGGCCATAAATAGGATAACCATTAGATATAGGTTTCCTATTCCTAGGATAGAAGACTTAATGGACTGTTTAGGGGGTGCTAAGTACTACTCCAAGATTGATTTGAAAAGTGGCTACTATCAGATTAGGATGAAAGAGGGAGATGAATGGAAGCCAGCTTTTAAAACCACAGAGGGGTTATATGAGTGGTTAGTAATGCTATAGATGAAAAGGATAGGGCCATGTAAAGTGTTGGCTAAGTATGGATCCAATGCATACAAGGTGGAGTTACCCAAGGAGATGTCCATTTTGGCTATCTTCAATGTGAAGGACTTGGTGAAGTATAAAGGACCAAAAATGGATGAGGAACAGTATAGTGCTGAGGTGAGTAAGGATGTGGATGAACTCAAGGTACCTAATCAGATCAGACCACAAGTGGACAAGATTCTAGACTCAAGGGTGAAGAAGAAGACTAGGCACAAGACATACATGGAGCACCTAGTGAAGTGGAGACATCAACTAGAGTCAGAGGCTACTTGATAGTAGAAAGTGACTTTTAGAAGCATGGAATTAGTGAGGAGCTCTTGACACCACAGGTTTCTTAACTTCTTTGTTGCAGGGGGGAGAATGGTGCAAGAGCACCTTAAGGTCTTTTGGAGAGATCTTTGCAATTTTGGCTTGTAAGTGGTTCTATCCAACCACCAAGGAAATAAGGACTATGATGTAAAGTTCCAAGATTTTTTTTGATGAGTGAATTGGAAATAGGTTTGTTAGGGGCTTGCGGTTTGGGTAAGTCTTGGACATTGTGAGCATTTTGAGCAATGTTGCCTTGGCTATTTGTCTAAAAGTTGGAAAATGGCATTAAGGATGCTCTAAGCCTGACCTAAGGGTCCTAGCACATGGGAGAAAGGTATATAAGTTCATAAAAACCTAATACCTGGGTTGGAGGATTGTTTTCATGAATTGAGACTTGGAGAGTACATTTTTGTGATTGGAAGAGAGCAAGTTTTCATTGAATTTATGTGTTTGAGCCTTCATCCAGTCAAGAATGGATTGAAAGGACTTATCTGATGCTTTGATTCTTCCATTTGTGTCACTTAATTACCTTTTTTAGCATTAGATTAGTCATCTAGACTGACTGGTTATCTTTTTGCAAGTTTTTGGTGTTCTTGGTCTCATTGCTGGTTCAGGCCAGTTTTGTGAATAATGAGTCCCACTTGACTTCCCATGGCTTTCCTCTCATGGCCACTTGGAATCAAGTTGGGGACTATGTAAATAGTGTACATATAGGTTTTGGGGTCTTGTTTTGTAGGGAAGGTGATGAAATCATCAAGCACTAGGCGAGTGCAAGTGCATTCTGTCTAGTAGCTTGGAGAGGACATCAGCAAGGAGAGTTGCTAAATGGATTGGTTTGTGCCAATAAAGAGTATGGGAGTGTAGTCACATTTATTTAAGTCATGTGTGTTCTAGGAGGAGAGTTGAGGAGGTTGATGAAGCCCTCAAAGAAGGAAAAAGAGCAAAAAAAACCCTAGGAACCCTTGAAAATAGGGGGTCTGAGGAAAATCATATGTACAGACACTTGTAGGACCTAAGGCCTGGTAAATATTGGTGCCTTGATGGTCAAAAGAAAGAATCTACAAAAACATTTGGGGGTTGTTAAGATTGTTTGTGAGAAAAGTCAAGAAAACGGGTTCTAGGAGGCCAAATTGGGGCAGAAGGCTATAAGGCCTAAAATTGAGTTTTTCAAGAAAGTGATGGGTAAAAGGTGAAAAATCAACAAAGGGAAAAATAGGATACCCTTCCCTAGCCCTGGAGTGGTTAGGACACTTTGGGTCAGTGTGGAGCCCAAGGAAGCTTAGTGGTGGATTGGGAGTGATGGAGAAGAATTTGAAATTGGTGGAGAGTCTTACATGGTGAGAGGGGTTTAGGAGTGATCCCTGAGTAGGGTAGAGAGGAATACCCTAGGAAGACCAGATAATAGGTCTTGGGAAGAGTAAGAGTGCTCTTTAGGGATAGAACTCCCCATCACTTTAGCTCATCAATTGATAAGTAGGAGGTATTTTCTACAATGTGTCAAATTGTGATATTGCTATCATGATTCCATTGAGAAGTCATTTATAGTATTATATATAGCTCTAGCTTTTACAGTATTGCACATAATTGTAGATAGTTTCAAAGATCTAGATAACATCAATAGTTCACATTACTCAAGAAGGATGAACATCTTAAATAAATTTGTGGAAATCAGGACAAGTAACCTTCTTAAGGACTTAGGGTTGCAATATTTGATCTACAACATGTTCCACCATTTCTTCAGTAGAATCAAGAACACACATAATGAAGGTGTGTTTTTAGCCATGAAAGATTATGGTTCGAACTATCCAGGAGAGTGATGTTTTATCTCGACCAACCATATCTATACCATGGTTTGTTTGGAAACAAGGATGGGTTCTCTCTTCATCAGCATATACATTATTCCTCGATGTGTTCACACCAGTGTTACAAGACTAGGACTCGACTCAGACTTGACAAGCCATTTTTTGACTTGGACTCGGGCTCAGAGCCTAGACTCGACAAATAGGAAAACCTAAGAAATTCAAAGATTTGTAAGGATTTACAACTTGTTTCATGCACCCTTTAATAAATAAACCTTAAAGACACAATAGTATCATCAAATAGAAATTACTATGATCCCATACACAAACATACATCAATCACATAAGTATAAGCACAAATTTTAGCTGAAGGAAATAACACATTTAGATATATAAATATTGTGATATTGCTCTTAGGATTCAATCGTGTAGTTTTACAAGTCAAACTCATTGACCCATGATTCATCAGTAGTGGTTCACAAGAACCCATCTCTCATGATAATGAATGGTTTATAAGGAGGAAGATAAATCTTCATACATTTCTTCTATCACAAATGAGATAAGTGCTTGGTTTCATGAAGGTCATGAGATAACCATTAATGGGGAGTGGATACGTGAAGAACTGATGGAGAATGATGATGGCTTCAGACCCGCTATAAAGGAATTTTTTTTTCGTTTCAATGATGCAAGAGGTTTTTGGTTTCACTACCAAAATGAGCCTATGAAGAATGCATGTGAAACTCCTTTTGATCTTGAGGGTGTACTTAATCCATCTCAAGGATAATGCATTGAGGATGACATAGATGAATACTAGGGCTAACCAATTAATAATTATACACGTGAATAAGTCAAACATGTACATGTCTTTAAGGGAACTACAAGTACTCATAAACACGTAAGCCTCAAAAAGTATACACACGAATACATAGTATACACAAATTAAAACAAAGTATATGCACGAATACAAGGTATATGCATGAAAACATGTAAGCCACAAAGTATACACTCAAATGCACGTAAGTCACAAAGTATACACATAAGTTGTAAAGTATACACTTGAATATACATAACTCATATCTATTGAGCCATCAATTTAGAATGCAAATATGGACAGGCATCGAAAAAAGATATTTGTATTAACCAAATAGCCATGTAGGCATACATAAATATATGTCGATATAAGTATGAAATATATGTACAAAATAGCCATGTAGGCTTACGAGAATGCCATCTAGGCATACAATGTCAAATATGTCCAATAAAAAATATGTACAAAACTGCCATGCAGGCATACAATAAAGGACTCTGGAATCAAAAGTCATTGCTCTCCATGCCTAGGAAATAAAATCTTTCCCTTTCCTTTTCGCTCGGATGGTGATAGGTCTGTCACTCATTTTTGCTGTGCTCATGGAGTGCTCCTGCTACTCCTCCTAGGGTTTAGTTCATGGTGAATTTTTAACTGTTACAATAAGAAGTAAAGACATGAATATATAGAAATTACATTATAAAAAATGATATATTTGACAAAATAATCACTTATAGCCATCTCACGATCTCTATCCACAAGGGAAATATCCTCATGCCCATGCGCAGGCATGCTCAAGCCCTATATAAACCATGGAAATAGACAAAAACTATGTGAATCAATAATGGTTTGATTTCTCACTAACTAACATCTATAACAACAAATGTAAATTAAAATTTACTAATTTGCCTCATACCTCTTCTGTCAGAGCCATCGAGGATTGTATAGAAGATGTCACACCAATATCCATTACCCTTGTCACATTCGGAGGTGTATCGTCTCGCAACAGCTGAAAATAAAATAACAAATTATTCAACGTAATCAACGATGTGCATGTATAAACTACACAAATATATTAAGTACTTGATTCATTAGTTAAACTCTTTATTCTATTACCTGTGTGAAGGTTTGAGTAAATCCACCGCTACTGGGAAGTGTTCCATCAAAACCTCCAATATTAGTCTGTTCAACATCCAAAATTGCATATTAAATTACCATTCGTAAAACAATGCCATTAATATGCAATAAACTTATAATTGTTTACTAGTTACATACCCTAGTGATAGGTGTACTACAAAAATAGGTTGGTGGGGGGCAGTGTATACAGTCTCAACACTGTGACCCTGCAATTTTATTAAAATCATAAAACATTTTTAGTCAATCTTGCATTTCAAAATCAAAATTTAATAAATTAAATTCAATGAACACATGCACTAACTTTTACCTGACTATCAATGCCATATGCCTCATGCAAAATTTCAGCTGCCCTCTCCATCTCCATAGCTGCAGATGGATCCTGCATACCAGTCTCCTAAGGGTCGGTGGGGTCATGTGAACAAGTAGCCCCGCAAGATTGACACACATGTGTTCGAAGACCACCACTAGAAGACTCCCCTACACGGCGTTGTAGAATAGGGCTAGTATGATGGATGACACTCTAGGTCAAAGTGTTGATTACCTGTAATGTCTCTACGTCAGCACTTTCCTTCACAATGGAAGGCATAACAATGTGCTCATGAGGTGGCCTAGAAAGAGCTCATCTACCTTGCCACGTAGGATCTGGCTGTGCACCAGGTCTATCTTGAGCTAACCCCCCACCTCTCCCCTGGAAATCCCTCATATCAAAATAATTTGGGATTTTGTTCAATATGAACTAACTGTATAGTTTCCTAAGGAAATATTGCGGGACCTCACAATTGTTGCACGGTGGGTAATCGAAGACCATGTACCACCTATCATAAAACCGCTCCTTCATTTGTTGGTGGTGGCACCAATGGATAGGAAACCTCTTCGCATTGGGGATAAGATTTTGATTTGTGCGTGGGTTGATGAATAATGAGCACAAATCACCTTTTTTTATTTTTAAATCTTTCACATCCTTGTATGATACTTTATTTGCATAATAATCCCTAGCTGCCTACCTCCTATCTTCCCATCCAGCTATTTGTTTGCTAATTGAATCTACGTTTGTTAACATATCTTTCAATGAGTTTGCTAGGGTCATTCTTTCTATGGTTAACAAATAGATATCAAATTCAACCTAAAACTAACAAATTCAAAACAAAAAGCATAAAATCCTTACCTCTTACAGCTCCTCATCATCGTGGCGCCATCGTTGTGAAGAAATTCTTCTCCTAGAACGCAAGCACGATATTTTGGGGTTTTTGGCCGCGAGTGGAGCAAAAAAACCAGTCGAAATGCAAATGAGAGATTTACATTTGTTTTTTTTCTTTTAACAGAAGATAAAGTGAACGCATTATAACGCGCTCGCATTATGGCTTTGTAGTTATGGCCGAAGGGACATTTCCTAGGTTTAACGGAAGCCATAATGCGAGCACGTTATAATGCGCTCGCATTATGCTTTTCAAATTTATTTTTTTGAGGGTGTCCACTGAATTGCTACCCATTTCCATGCACCCGCCCATGTCGATGTTGATACTCAATAAATCATCGAGGAAGATGATTCACAAAGGAGGGAATATCTTTCACATTGAGAAATATTACCTATTTACTATAATTACCTTGTTTGGTTAAATTGATTGAATAAATGAATGTGTTTTTTGGATCTCTACATAAATGTGTTTTATTAATCTTTATATTAATATATTTAATGTTTCTTAAATGGAAATATGAAGAATAAATGATTGGTGCAATTTTATATTTTATAATGTTTCTAACTATGAAATGTATGATTCATATGATTATGTTGTGTTCGGCTAACTACAATTATGATGTGCTAAGTTGAGTGTAGGAACAGGTTTGATCCTCTAGAAGAGAGGGGAAGCATCACTGAGGAGAAGAACTTGGTTTGGTAACCCTTAACAAGCTTAACTAAGAATTCACACACTCACAACTTAGTTGGTATTTGAGAGTCAAGTTAGTTTTGGGAAAAGGTAAGTAATCTTTATTGTGAATGTTGTAATCAAGTCTTGATGTCATGTGTCCATCTTTCCTTGTATTCTTATTATGGTATTGATCAGATGTATGCATAAGATGTATATATATGTATATGTCTATGAGAGACTCATATGTATGAGATAATATGTACATGAGTATACATAGGTAGACATATCTATCATCATAGACAGATCACCCATATGCATGAGAATACTGATTGGAATAAATTGCCATATATATATATATATATATATGCATCTTGTATATTTATGCCAATCGATGGGATTGTATGTATGAGTGTTTTATAAAGATAATGAAATGAAATTATGCATATATGTATATGTGGTATATATATATGTGTGTGTGTGTGTGTGTGTGCAATGTTATAGAAACATATATATATACACACACATACACACACACACCTACACGCACACACATATATATAATCGTACATATAAGTATATGCATAACAATATTCTTTATATTTGTACATATTATATAAGTATGTTTTTCAATGTATTTGGTAAACATTATGAAATAAATAAATATATATATTAATATGTACATATATTGATATATATATATGTATGTATATACTAAGGAATGTATATATATACATATATATAATATATGAGAATTGAATTTGTTAATATAAACCATAAGCACATAAGATAGTGTTGATCATTATTGTATTAATATGCAGCAAGGCATATAATATACTAGAGGGCACATGAAGCTTAAAGCATAGCTTTAAGTGGTATTGAATCTAATGCATAAAGTTAAACGTGACCAAGTCAAACATTAAGAATAGCACACAAGAAGTGTACAGTTGTGTAAAGTGTTTAAGAAATGAAGCGAAATTTGTTTGAGACATAAGAATAAGTAAATAGGCTACGTGTGTGAAGGTGGCACCAAGGAATAAGAGGTGGTACCATATTTAGTAGAATTTGGAATGTAAAAGAAGTCTTCGAATTCGAATAAGCCTGCAAATAAGTATTTATAGTTAGTCAAGTGTCTCACTAAATCAAAAAATTTAAGCGACTGTGCAATGCCTTTGATTACTACTTTTTCTTTGATGTGATAAGAAAACACTATACATGCACATTTAACCAAATTCAAAATCATATTATAGTATATTCTAAAATATGCATTTAAAACGCTACGTAGACAACACATTTCCAAATGGAGCAAAGAATCCATTTCCCTCCTAGCTGATTTATAACATGATTTATTTGTACAATTAACTCTTATGGAAATGACCAAGGGCAAGGTGGAGAGGGGCCATTTAACATGCTTGTTAGATGGAAATGTTTATCAGCTTAAGGGTGTTGATGGTCATTATTTTATGACTCAAAATAATGAAAGTTGGTTATGACATCGGAGGATGTGTTAGATTAATTTTGATAACTTGGTAAGAATTAGTTCAATTCAAGAAGTGAGAGATCTACCAAAGATTACAAATCCTATCAACGTTGTCTATAAGGAGTGTCAAATTGGAAAGCAAACAAGAAGAAGTTTCCAAGGAAAAGAACAATCTTCTACCGAATTATAGGAATTGGTGCATACAGACCTTTGTGGTCCTACAATAATAAGAAGTCTTCAAGGTGACAGGTATTTCATGCTTTTTATTGATGATTATTCAAGGATAGCATGGGTTAATTTTCTTAGATAAAACATTGAAGCCCTAGATAGATTCAAAGCATTTAAAGTTATGGTTGAGAATGAAATGGATTTAAAGATCAAATGTTTGAGGTCTAACAGAGGTGGAGAGTTCACCTCCAATGAATTTAACATTTTTTGTGAGAATCATGGCATAAAGAGGCACTTATCTGTCCCTAGGACTCCTCAGCAAAATGGAATGATTGAAAGGAAAAATAGAACTATTCAAGAAGTTGGAAGGACTATGATGAAAGAAGAAAACCTAATGGAAGTCTACTAGAGCGAAGTAATTCATATTGTCATTTACATACTTAATTTCAAGAAAAAGAAAAAAACACAAAGAATCCCTATGAATTATGGCATGGAAGGATACCTATTGTTAAATACTTTACAGTGTTTCAAAGAAAATGTTATATCAAATGAGATTAAGAAAATTGGGGAAAATTTGATGCAAGGTCTGATGAAGGAATCTTCCTTAGATATTCTACTAAAAGCAAAGCCTATCGATGCTACAATAAAAGATTGAGAAATATTGTTGTAAGTGAAAGTGTCAAGGTTGATGAAGATTTTCAGAACTCAGTGGTGATAGATGGATATGAATTAGATCTAATTGCAGAGAAAAAGAAAAGGCTAAGGAAAAGGAAGTATAGTTTGAAGAAGATGAAGAAGCTTTGGAAAAGACTCCTAGAACCCTTAAGTATGTGCAGAGAAATCATTTTGAATAAAAAATCATTGGAGACAAGAGAAAAGGTGTGCTAACAAGAAGAAAATTTTCTAAAGAAGAGGTAAATTTGTGCTTAATTTCTAAAGTTGAACCTAAAAAAGTGATTTAGGCATGCAAAGATAAACATTGGATGAAGGATATGGAAGAAGAACTAGTACAGACTGTGAAAAATCAGACTTGCGAACTTGTCCCAAGACTTGCAATAAACAAACTTAATTTCCATCTATGTGGGTGTTCAGAAACAAACTAAATAGGAATGGAGATGTGGTAAGGAACAAAGAAAGGCTTGTGTATAACATTTTTTCACAAGTTGAATGAATAGAATTTGAAGAGACATTTTTCACATTTCAAAGAATGGAAGCTATCTGTTGGCACTCTCAAATTTTGCAAATTTGAGATGCCTATTTCAAAATTTTGTCTTTGCATTTTTCAGAAACGCACCTCAAGAATCAGTCCTGACTGACCTACTTTGGAGGCTTGTAATTTAAAGCTTGATTATTGTCATGCAAAACCCATTTGCAGACATACTCAGTAGACATATGTGAGCAGGCATGCCAAATTTTAGCTTCCCATGATAAGTTCTTACAGCATTTTGAAAAGTGAAAGCTGAAGGGTTTTTGCACTATTCTATTGTTTATAGATTGTCAATTTGTGAAACAGCTTCTTGTTTGAGCTTGGTTTTCACAACCAGTTCACTGTCATGTCAAAATAAATGATGTTCCATATTCCCCATGCCTAAGTGATCTCGGGTGTTAATTTTCAGAGCCTCATGATCTGATTTGCTTTTTTTAGCAGATCGAAACCAAATGCAGTTTGTTTTGTTTTGCATCTACATTCCTGACAACCTTTTTGAGAGGCCAACTTCGACCGTCAATAACTTTTGATCAAAGATGTTTCATGGATTTTCCTTTTGCACACGTGCTCATGGTATCTTAATGTTCCACTGTGTCTGATGGAAGTTTGCTAGGAGTTGATTCAATATTTTTACAAATTGGCAATTGGGTCAATTTGTGTTGGTTCAGAACTGATGTTGTTTCAGAAAATCCTGACTAGGCAACTTTGCCGATTAATATCTAGTTCCTCGTGATTTATTTCTCTGAGTCGTCTTTTTCACTATACTTTTGGGTCAAATGACTATATGCTTGAAATTTTTTATGTCTCCTGAAGGTCGTTTGACCAGTTTCCCAGATTGATTCCTGAGGCAACTTGGCCTGTTTTGACCATTTTCCAAAAAGGACAGAAAACAAATTTTAATGGTGACTCAGTTCATATTTTCACTTCATGTGCATTCAAAATGTAGTGCCAAGTCATTTGAGAGTGAATCTTGTTTGAAAACAAAACAAAAATTAGCTGAACCCACATGGGGCCCGACATGTTTTGCACAATTGTGAAATTGGAATTGTTGCAGTATGGCAATTACTTCATGAATTTTTCTCACCTAATGGAGATACAATAGAGCTCCAATGGATAGGGCCAAATAAACAAATTTCTTTAGAATTTAAGCACATGAAAGGGGCAGTGGCATTGAGGGTACTATTTTATGTTGTCTGTTTCAAGGACAGTGTCGACTGTGTTTTCAAATAATAAGGTGTAATCTTGCTTGAATTCAAGGAATGAAATAAGGATAAAAATGTTCTGTGCTTCATGAAATAAATCCTCATACATTGGCAAAATATGAAGATCAAGCATGCTCTTCAACTATTGAAAGTTTGAGTGATGATTGAAGAGATTTGAGAAGGAGTCGAGGCAACATATATGGCATGTGATTTGTTTTTTCCCTGAACTCCATATTGGTGTTGGCACGAACCATGAAGGGTAGGGGATTTATAGAGGATCGATCAAAATAGCAGGAGGCCCGCACCATGTTTGCAACCAGTAGGTGATGGGGGTGCGCTGCCGGGGACAAGATGTGCATATTCATTAATTGCAAATGCAATTGGTAAGTAGAAGGCACACACCAATGATATGGAAATGCTCGCGACCACAATGAAGGGAGCACCAGATGGTAAGGCCCGCGCCTGGAGGGAGGTGAGGTAGGTGCATTATTAGTGGATGTGGGGTGCGCAACTTCCAGGAAGTGAAGGGAGGCCAAGTGGAGCTCGCGCCAGAGGAGAAAACCAGATGAGAGAAGCCCACGGCCAGCAAGGAGACTCTACGGAGAGGAGGAGGCTCACGCGGCCAACAAAGGGAGCTAGGCGTGACCAGGTGAGGCTCATGCCAAGCCAATAGATGAGGACAAAAGGCAGGTGAGGTGCACACCAAACAAGAAAAGGTAAGGCCCGCACCATGACAGTAGTAGAGAGCTATCAAAGTAAAGAAATCTTGGTGCGGGTGAGGGACAATACGTGGGTCAAGGAGTCTGAGGGGCCTGTGCATCCATCAACTAGTAGGTAGGGAGAGACCCGTCCATATGGCAGCATGAAGCATGAGCTAGAAGGGGAGCTAAGCATAGACTGTGTGTTGGGCTTGAGCTTCCATCAATATATTTGTGATTGCAAGTGCCACTTGACAGGGCCTGACATGCCACTGGGAGGCTCGTGTGCTGTGGAGTGGTGTGCACATCTAGAGAATGGAGCCGACCACCATGGTGAATGCAGCTTGCAGAATGAAAGACAAAGAAGAAGAGTTATAGCTTGATCCATTTGTGGAGGCATGGACATTCATCAAAATCAAGGCTTTGAGAACTCAAATGCAACTTGCAATCAAGTGCAGTAAATGAAAATTGCAGTGGCCGCCATTGCCAAGAATGAGCTAGCAGAGAAGAAACTTAGGGCATGCTAGAAATCAACAACCATGATGAATCTGGCACTATGGGCCCATCTCGACCCTTGATCACCAACCTCGCAGGAGGAAGATGACGTATGCCAAAGTTGTTGCGAGGTATGCGAGATACTTCTTCGTGGTGGCCCCCGCAAAGCAATTCCAAAGGCAAAACATTTAGATAATTAAATGTTACTTGTAAAGTTCTATTAATATTTGCAAATTAAAGGATCAAAGTGCTTGCGTGAGGTTAAGCGAGGAAAATATAGGTGGTGGGCCCAGGGGAAAAGTGAAAAAATTCTCGAGAAGCTGAATGCTTTTATTGTTGGGCATTTTGTTTTCTTTTAAAAAATGCTAATTATAATATGAGCTTCTCATGGGAAAATGTCTTCATCGGTGCCCAAGGTGAAATAAAAAGCCTTCATCGAAAAGGTGCACTTGAAGTGGCACAGGGAATGGTTTATAAATTGAATGAATATTCACTGTCTTGAAGACTTTATTTAGTGAAAGTCAATAAAATAAAGTGCATCCAAAACAATTAAAATGCAAAGTGGGGAAAGATTTCAAAGTGCAACATTTGAAATTAAAAGAGAGCTGAAACAGATGTGCACAGGAATGGAGTTTTCTTTCAGCTGCAAGTAATGAGTGGGAATGGACAGTTGGGTATTTTTTTGTTGAAGAACAAATTGAGCACATGTTGTTTTGAAAATAGATTGAAGTTTGTTACAAGGAAATGGAGAAGATATTTTTCAAATCACATTTCAACAGTGGAGGTGTTTCCAGGTGGCAATTTCAGATCAATTTTAGGGCTGCTTCCATTCTCCTATTTCTTCTCTTCTCTTCTCTTTGTAAAGGGTTCTGAGTTTTGGTATTGGACTGTGTAGATAAAGATTTGAATTTTTTGAGTCATGTTTTGAGTCTGTAAGCTGTAATTTTATGAATTCAAGAGTAAATACAGCCAGTTTATGCAATTAATATCATGAAGGTGCTTCCACATTCATGAATGTCATCATATTGTCTCCACATTTGTACACTTTCAGTCATGTAAATTCAATAATACAAAGTGTCTTTGAATTTATCATCTCAAGTTTCATGAGATTGTTTTGTTTGTTCATTGTTCTGTTTCAAGGAAATGGTTAGAATGCTTTGAATAGGTGATTGTGATTTCAGGTGTGCATATGGAATTTGATAAGAAGAATCTGATTGATAGTAAGAGAAGGATTGTTGGTGCAAGGCACTAATAGTTAATGCAAAGCATTAGCAATTTAAATCCACTAGTTCAAGACTGTTTGCTGGAGAATTCAATTTATGTGTTTGACTCCATGGCCCAGAACTGGCACTGATCTATTATGTAGTTTTGTGCATCTCAGAAACAAGTTTTAAAATGAAAAATCATTCTTGTTCTTACTGTTTGGACTATTGTATGTCCTTCTTTCCAATGGCTGAGAGAGGGTTGAGTTGCTGAGAATTTAGCCAAATTTAAAGTTGTCAATGCTTCCCTTAGTATTTTTGCATTGGGAATCATCTGCTATAAAAAACAATGTCAGTGTGTATGGTTGAATTAAGTTTTAAACATTGTGTAGGTTTACCCAC
Source organism: Sequoiadendron giganteum (assembly GCA_007115665.2). Classification (NCBI taxonomy): domain Eukaryota; kingdom Viridiplantae; phylum Streptophyta; class Pinopsida; order Cupressales; family Cupressaceae; genus Sequoiadendron; species Sequoiadendron giganteum. The sequence goes on along the minus strand of CM021108.1, from coordinate 428,183,970 downwards.
CTTGGTCCTACAGAGCCAGAAGTGTAGGAGATGTCAGTCTTTGACTGAATCTTGTCAGTTGGCCACTAGCCTTAGTTGTTCTTTAAAATAGAGGTTGGCTACCTCTTAGAGAGTTGCAAGGTTTAGCTAGGTTGTTATTTTAAACACCAACAGAATGTCGACTCTGTTGGGGAAGGTTCTGAATCTCCAGTTGCAGACGGTTATAGAGTCATATTATTATTTGTCATTCTAAATTTAGTTCATAGTTTGAAGGATTTCAACCCTGGAGAAGAAAGTGTTGCAGTGAACCTGAACAGTTTTGTAATCTATGGTGCTCTGCTGGTGGAAAGGAACTCAGAAAGAAGTTTAACTGTAAAAGAACTTCATACTGCTTGAATTTCAGTCCTTTGTGAAAAGAGGTGGTGACTCTGTTAATAGATCCTATTGAAGGTTTGAAGAAATTTCCAGATCTACAAACATTACGAGTCAGGAAGACAATTTGCAGTAGCTACAAAAGTTCCCTGGTATTCTTCACTTTTGGTTTTCAAGAAATTTTTGTATGAAAACCATACTTGAACATCTTAGACAAAACTTTGGTTCCCTATTGAGTGATTAGCACTAAAACTAGGAAAGAACAATAATATTTAGTGTGCATACTTCTGAGTTGTAATTTGCAGCTTATGTATCTTGTTGGAGAAGTATGCTTGTTCTTGAAATTTGCCCACTAAATAGATATTATGTGTAAATGCATTTGAATCATGCATTATGGTTTTCTAAGATTGTTATGAAAGATAGAAATAGGGCAATAAATTATCAACTGTAGAGTTGATATGTAAAATTTGAAAAGGGCAATTCAAGATGCCTCAATACATGCATCCTGGCATGGTTCTAGATGGAACTGTGGTTTGTGATCAGTCCCAGCCAAATTGTCAAAGAGGTTTCAACAATGGAAGGTACAGAGCTATCAATTTTAGTAGCCTTAGTGGTTACCCAAATGACATTCCAGCTAAAGTCATAAATAAGTTACCAAGGTTCATTGATGATAAGGCTAAATCAGCAATTAAACATTTGCAAGAGTTCAGAAATTTGATGGATGATTATGAGATTGATCACGAAGATGTAATCATAAGGTTATTTTTTCAGTTCTTGAGAGGAGATGCAAGAGAGTGGTTCTCTTATTTACCAGCCTCTTCCGTTCATTCAAGGGAAGAGCTCAAGGCAGTGTTCCCAGAGCAATTTGGTGAAAGGATTAACACTGTTTTGGTAAGGAAAAGGGTCATGAACATGGAGAAAGGAAAAAATGAGTTAGTCCCATCTTTTAATCTCATATTTTCAATTATCATAAGAGAGATCCTGGAGAACATAAGGCCAAATGATGTTGAATGTTTGGTCGTGTACTTAGGAGAATTTGACAAAAAGATGAGTTATCTGTTGAGGGATAAAGAGCCTACAACCTTGCATCAAGCATATCAAATGGCTATAGACATTGAGAACAATTTGAGATACTCAATGATGAAAGAACATAGGGTTATGATTGTTGATCATCCTAACACACCTCAGGAAAATATAACTCATGGATCAGATAATAAAAGTGCTTGTCAAGAAGGTAGTGATGTTGCTGCTCCAATTTCTCCATCATAACGATCTGTGGATCCTAATGAACTTCATGTTAAACATCATCAAACTATGGTGTCTCAAAATGAAGGTAGTAGCTGTTTGTTTCAAGAAAATCAGAACATGATACACAAGGATGAAAAAAGTGTGTCAAAAAATGAAGATATATGTTGTGTGAATGAGGACATTAATTGTAATCAGCTTACAATCAACACATGTGCAAATCCTTGCAGTAGTAATGAAGAGGAAGATACATGGTTTGATGAGAAAATAAATATGTATGAAATTTTTTCTTGTAATACCTTGAATGATGAAGGAATAGAAGAGATGAAAGACATCATCCCATGTCATGTTTCAGTCAGTGAAGATGATACAATTTCTAACGACATTCTTTCTCAAGTTAGTGAACAAGACATTGAAGATGGAAGTTCAAGAACATACTCTGAGGAATCTGAGCATGGTTTATGCAATGATAAGTCATCTTGTGATGAGGATGTTGATGAAGGCCAAACTGATTTCTCTCCTGATGATTATGACAGCTCTTATGAGAATGACTTAGAGGTTTGTTCTTCATACAAAGAATATAGTGATATGGACACTGATGAAGTCATTTATTCACCAGTGAATGATCAAATTACACTTGAGACAAACGTGGATTATAGTTCGAGTTTGAAATCAATGGAGCATGTGGATTCTGTCAATAATGAAGAATCTAAGGATGAACATATATATGTTCAATTTGTTGATCATGAGAATAGTACTATTGAAAGTGATGAAGATGTTGAAGAACCTATTTATATATTTGCCGTCCATGACTGCTTGTATGAAACAGAAATAGAAATGTCAGTGGTACATAAGAATGATGATAATGTGCATAGTGACAATCACATGGACCTAGAATCAGCATTATCATCCATAGGAAATGAAAAATAATTTGGTGGACTGTCGGATTGTGTTAAAATTGCAATAATTGTTGATCAATGTGTAGAGAAGCCGTATGATATAGATAGTAATGGGTGTGATGTCAGTTAGTATGACATTGAATGTGGATCCTACTTTGATGATCTCTCTCATTTTTATAGTTTCAAAATGGATGTGTTTCCTGTAAATAAGGAATGCATTGGTGAGACAGAGAATGAAGGTGTTAATTTCATTGCTAATGAGAAATTTTTTGATAACAGTGAGTCTCTTGCACATGAAAGTTTCTTTGCTGACCCTATTATTCCTGAAAATAATAGCATTGAACATGTTGTGAAGAATCAATGTGAAGACCTTGATTTAGGGTCAAATTTTGAATGGTCTGAATCTATCTCTGAAGCATCCTATATGGATTTGCATGATGGTTTGAAGAATGAGTTTCACAACATGTGTGAACCTGAGATAGAAAACACTGCTTGTGCATCAGAGGTTGATGTTTTTGATGACTGTCATGAGTTGAATGAAGATGAAAATACTTTTAGTTTTGACAAATCTGATTTTTAGAATCTTGAAGCACGTGATAATGTGTTTGGGTTGTGGTGTTTGGGTGATGACAATCCAACCTGTGATGTTTTTCAGTTGGAGGAGATACAAATATATGAGCAATTTTTGCTCAACACACAAGATGATTGCATGTTGCTTTTTAGCGATGATGTCTCCTTTGAACTTGATCATGATGAAGGGATTAGTGAGTGTGATAAGACCATATTTTCATGTGATCTTGATCACCAGTTTCAAGTGTTGTTGCCTGATATAAAATCAGAAATGAAATGATGAACAGTGATATGGCTTATCTAATCTGGTTGCCACTTGGTGACAGAGTTGAACAGGGAACAAGTTTTCACTTGCACAAGGGCAGTTTGGTATTGTTGTTTGTAAAGATACAGTCACCAGTGTTGTTATGGTTTGAAAGATGCAAGCATGAGTTGAGGGAGATCAGCTCCTTTAATAGATTGGTGTTTGACAAAGGTAAATTTTGATCCCCAATTTTTCATTTGGTGACTCGGGGTCATTAGATGAAGTTAAAAAATAAGGTTAAATGGGGGAGTAGTTTGAAGACAACCTGTTGGACTCAACATTCGGTCTACTCTCCAGAGATCTGGAATCTTGTTATGCCCATAGGGGGCATACATCCCCAGTCGGAGCCACTATTGGCACTCTCAAATTTTGCAAATTTGAGATGCCTATTTCAAAATTTTGTCTCTACATTTTCAGAAGTGCACCTCAAGAATTAGTCCTGACTGGCCTACTTTGGGGGCTTGTAATTTAAAGCCTAATGATTGTCATGCAAAACCCATTTGTAGACATACTCAGTAGACATATGTGAGTAGGCATGCCAAATTCTAGCTTCCCATGATAAGTTTTGATAGCGATTTGAAATGTGAAAGCTGAAGGGTTTCTGCACTATTCTGTTGTTTGCCGATTGTCAGTTTGCGAAACAGCTTCTTGTTTGAGCTTGGTTTTCGCAACCAGTTCACTGTCATGTTAGAATAAATTTTGTTCCATATTCCCCATGCCTAAGTGATCTCGGGTGTTAATTTTTAGAGCCTCATGATCTAATTTTCTATTTTTAGCAAATCGAAACCAAATGCAGTTTGTTTTGTTTTGCATCTGCATTCCTGATAGCCTTTCTGAGAGGCCAACTTCGACCGTCAATAACTTTTGATCAAATATTTTTCATGTATTTTCCATTTGCACACATGCTCAGGGTATCTTAATGTTCCACTGTGTATGATGGCAGTTCGCCAAGAGTTGATTCACTATTTTTACAAATTGGCAATTGGGTCAGTTTGTGTTGGTTCAGAACTGTTGTTGTTTCAGAAAATCCTGACTGGGCAACTTTGCCGATTAATATCCGGTTCCTCGTAATTTATTTCTCCGAGCCATCTTTTGCACTATACTTTTGGGTCAAATGACTATATGCTTGAAATTTTTTATGTCTCCTGAAGGTCGTTTGACCAGTTTCCCAGATTGATTCCTAAGGCAACCTAGCCTATTTTTACCATTTTCCAAAAAGGACAGAAAATAGATTTTAATGGAAACCAATTCATGTTTTCACTTCACGTGCATTCAAAACGTAGTGCCAAGTCATTTGAGAATGATTCTTGTTTGAAAAAAAATAAAATTAGCCGAACCCACATGGGGCCCGACATGTTTTGCACAATTGTGAAATTGGAATTGTTGCAGTATGGCAATTACTTCATGAATATTTCTCACTTGACGGAGATATAATAGAGCTCCAATGGATAGGGCCAAATAAACAAATTTCTTTAGAAGTTAAGCACATGAAAGGGGCAGTGGCATTGAGGGTACTAGTTTATGTCGTCTGTTTCAAGGACAGTGTCGACTGTGTTTTCAAATAATAAGGTGTAATCTTGCTTGAATCCAAGGAATGAAATAAGGATAACAATGTTATGTGCTTCATGAAAGAAATCCCCATACATTGGAAAAATATGAAGATCAAGCATGCTCTTCAGCTATTGACAGTTTGAGTGATGATTGAAGAGATTTAAGAAGGAGTCAAGGCAACATATATGACATGTGATTTGTTTTTTCCCTGAACTCCATATTAGTGTTGGCACGAACCATGAAGGGTAGGGGATTTACAGAGGATCGATCAAAATAGCAGGAGGCTCGCACCATGTTTGCAACCAGTAGGTGATGAGGGTGCGCTGCCTGGGACAGGATGTGCATATTCATTAATTGCAAATGCAATTGGTAAGTAGAAGGCACGCACCAATGATATGGAAATGCTCGTGACCACCATGAAGGGAGCACCAGACAGTAAGGCCCGCGCCTAGAGGGAGGTGAGGTAGGTTCATTGGCAGTGGATGTGGGGTGCACAACTTGCAGGAAGTGAAGGGATGCCCAGTGGAGCCCGCGCTAGAGGAGAAAACCAAATGAGAGAAGCCCACAGCCAGCAAGGAGACTCTATGAAGAGGAGGAGGCTCATGTGGCCAACAAAGGGAGCTGGGCGCGACTATGTGAGGCTCATGCTAGACTGACAGATGAGGACAAAAGGCAGGTGAGGTGCACACCAAATAAGAAAAGGTAAGGCTCGCACTGTGACAGTAGTAGAGGGCTATCAAAGTAAAGGAATCTTGGTGCGGGTGAGGGAGAATGCGTGGGTCAGGGAGTCTAAGGGGCCTACGCATCCATCAGCTAGTAGGTAGGGAGAGACCCGTCCATATGGCAGCATGAGGAATGAGCTAGAAGGGGAGCTAAGTGTGGACTGTGTGCTGGGCGTGAGCTTCCATCAATATATTTGTGATTGCAAGTGCCACTTGACAGGGCGTGACATGCCACTGGGAGGCTCGTGTGCTGTGGAGTGGTGTGCACGTCTAGAGAATGGAGCCGACCACCATGGTGAATGCAGCTTGCAGAATGAAAGACAAAGAATAAGAGTTATAGCTTGATCCATTTGTGGAGGCATGGACATTCATCAAAATCAAGGCTTTGAGAACTCAAATGCAACTTGCAATCAAGTGCAGTAAATGAAAATTGCAGTGGCCGCCATTGCCAAGAATGAGCTAGCAGAGAAGAAACTTAGGGCATGCTAGAAATCAACAACCATGATGAATCTGGCACTATGGGCCCATCTCGACCCTTGATCGCCAACCTCGCAGGAGGAAGATGACGTATGCCAAAGTTGTTGCGAGGTATGCGAGATGCTTCTTCGTGGTGGCCCCCGCAAAGCAATTCCAAAGGCAAAACATTTAGATAATTAAATGTTACTTGTAAAGTTCTATTAATATTTGCAAATTAAAGGATCAAAGTGCTTGCGTGAGGTTAAGCGAGGAAAATATAGGTGGTGGGCCCAGGGGAAAAGTGAAAAAATTCTCGAGAAGCTGAATGCTTTTATTGTTGGGCATTTTGTTTTCTTTTAAAAAATACTAATTATAATATGAGCTTCTCATGGGAAAATGTCTTCATCGATGCCCAAGGTGAAATAAAAAGCCTTCATCGAAAAGGTGCACTTGAAGTGGCACAGGGAATGGTTTATAAATTGAATGAATATTCACTGTCTTGAAGACTTTATTTAGTGAAAGTCAATAAAATAAAGTGCATCCAAAACAATTAAAATGCAAAGTGGGGAAATATTTCAAAGTGCAACATTTGAAATTAAAAGAGAGCTGAAACAGATGTGCACGGGAATGGAGATTTCTTTCAACTGCAAGTAATGAGTGGGAATGGACACTTGGGCATTTTTCTATTGAAGAACAAATTGAGCACATGTTTTTTTGAAAATAGATTGAAGTTTGTTACAAGGAAATGGAGAAGATATTTTTTAGATCACTATTCAACGGTGGAGGTGTTTCCAGGTGGCAATTTCAGATCAATTTTAGGGCTGCTTACATTCTCCTATTTCTTCTCTTCTCTTCTCTTTGTAAAGGGTTTTGAGTTTTGGTATTGGACTGTGTAGATAAAGATTTGAATTTTCTAAGTCATGTTTTGAGTCTGTAAGCTGTAATTTTATGAATTCAAGAGTAAATACAGCCAGTTTATGCAATTAATATTATGAAGGTGCTTCCAAATTCATGAATTTCATCAGATTGTCTCCACATTTGTACACTTTCAGTCATGTAATTCTAATAATACAAAGTGTCTTTGAATTTATCATCTCAAGTTTCATGAGATTATTTTGTTTGTTCACTATTATGTTTCAAGGAAATGGTTAGAATGCTTTGAATAGGTGATTGTGATTTCAGGTGTGCAGATGGGATTTGATAAGAAGAATTTGATTGATAGTAAGAGAAGGATTGTTGGTGCAAGGCACTAATAGTTAATGCAAAGCATTATCAATTTAAATCCACTAGTTGAAGACTATTTGCTGGAGAATTCATTTTATGTGTTTGACTCCATGGCCCAGAACTGGCACTGATCTATTATGTAGTTTTGTGCATCTCAGAAACAAGTTTTAAAATGAAAAATCATTCTTGTTCTTACTGTTTGGACTATTGTATGTCCTGCTTTCCAATGGCTGAGAGAGGATTGAGCCGCTGAGAATTTAGCCAAATTTAAAGTTGTCAATGCTTCCCTTAGTATTTTTGCATTGGGAATCATCTGCTATAAAAAACAATGTCAGTGTGTATGGTTGAATTAAGTTTTAAACATTGTGTAGGTTTACCCACCTTGGTCCTACAGAGCCAGAAATGTAGGAGATGTCAGTCTTTGACTGAATCTTGCCAGTTGGCCACTAGCCTTAGTTGTTCTTTAAAATAGAGGTTGGCTACCTCTTAGAGAGTTGCAAGGTTTAGTTGGGTTGTTGTTTTAAACACCAACACTATCAATAATTTTTTGAATTTTGCAACACATAAGGATTTCAAATTTCATCATATGGATGTAAAGTCTACTTTCTTGAATAGAGAGTTGGAATAAGAAGTATACATAAAACAACGAGAAGGATTTTAGTTATCAAATCAACCTAATATGGTCTGTAGATTAAAGAAGGCATTGTATGGACTGAAGCAAGCTCCCTGAGCATGGTATGCAAGGTTGGATAAGTATTTGATACAACATGGATTCAATAAAGGTACCATAGATAGTAACCTTTACTTTAAAATTGAAAAAGATCAAATCTTGATTATAGTTGTGTATGTTGATGACATAATTTTTGGAGGCAATGAAGTTATATGCAAGAATTTTGTAGAAGAGATGCATAAATAGTTTGAGATGTCTATGTTTGGGGAGATGAATTTCTTCCTTGGGTTACAAATCAATCAAACAAATAGAGGTATATTCATTTCACAATCAAAGTATGTCAAAGAGATGTTGAAGACATTTTGAATGAAAGACTCCAAACTAGTATGTACTCCTATGGTTAGTAGTTGCAAGCTAAGAAAAAATGAAGAATATCCTAAGGTTGATAAGAGAAAGTATAGATCAATGATTGGTGGATTGATATATTTAACTACTACTAGACTGGATATCATGCATGCAGTTTGTCTTGTGGCTATATTTCAAGAAGATCCTAGAGAGTCACATGTTGTGGTAGTGAAGATGATATTTAGATACCTAAAGGGAACTCTAGATCATGGCTTGTGGTATCCAAAGGATACTAATTTCACATTGGGTGCTTACACAAATGCAGATTGGGTTGGTTGTGTGGATGACAAAAAAAGTACAAGTGGTGGTACATTCTTTCTTGGATGTAGGTTGGTATCATGGCTAAGTAAGAAACAAGATTTAATTTCTTTATCTACTATATATGTTGAGTATATTATAGGAACATCTTGTTGCACACAAGTGTTGTGCATGAGTCAAAAATTGAAGGCTATCAGAGTGGTGTATGATGATCCTATTTCTATCTTTTGTGACAATACAAGTGCAATAAACATTTCAAAGAATCTAGTGATGCATTCAAGGAGAAAAAATGTTTCAATTAGATATCAATTTCTGAGAGAGAAGGTTGTGGAGAATGAATTGAAGCTTGAATATATGCCTAAAAAGGATCAAATTGCTGATATATTCACTAAGGCTCTTTCCAATGATACTTTTGAGTATCTTCGGGAGAAGTTGGGGGTTATTTCCCCTCCTTTGAACTAGATGCATAAGGAGATGCACCAGTCCAATTGATCTCAAATTAATTATTTATTCTAGACTGATGTTGGTGGTTAAATCTCAGGTGGAGTAGGTAGTGGTAGTTGTTGTGTTGCAAATTAGTGTGTGCTCCTAAGGGGGAGTATTCAGAGCAGTAAAGGAAAGGTTTTGCAAAGCATTTGTAAGTAGGTTGTTTGATGACAAAGGAAAAGAAAAAAATAGTTTAAATATTATGTCCTTTTCCATTGATGTCAAAGGGGGGGAGAGAATCATGTGAGAAAGAACAAGTTATCAAGGGGAGAGAATCATGTGAAAAATAATAAGTAATAAGGGAGAGAGAGAGAGAGTCATGAGAAGTGATGCATAAAAGATAAGTTATTCAAAGGGAGAAAAGAGAAAAGGAAATTGGTATGGTATAGAGCTATTGTGTCTTTGATGGTTTTTCACATCATGTGTTTCCATCAATGACAAAGGGGGATATTTTGTAATTATGAGAAGTTGGTGTTGTCATTGATGTCAACAAGCTTGTGTTGTCATTGATTTTTTTAGTTGAGATGGTTGCAAGGAGTGTGAGCAATAGATGCATTGATTAGTTGCATTATGTTGTCATTAGTAAAGATACTGGTGTCAACCTCTAATGTTGATTTGATAAGCTTATATCTATGGTTTTGTAATTATTGAATATGATGAGGATGTGTCTTTGGTGCCTGATTTCCAAGTTCTTTTAAGAAAATTTGATAAAAAAGAGGAAACAGTGTGTTGTAGTGGTGTTCTAAGTGATAGATTTGTGTTATGGTTTTTCTTTGCATTTCTTCTAGGTTGAATATCTACCTGTGCAATTTGTATATGTTAGCGAGAGGTGTTCAAAGGTGTTGTATTCAAGAGACAGGTATCTTGGATTATGGTACATAAGAAGTTGTGTTCACTAGTGTGTGACTGTGCATTACAAAGGTGTCTAGGAGAAATGTAGTTGTTCATTATTTCTCTGTATTTGTGCTTTATGTCTTGCAATTATGAAGGTGTTTTGATGATATTGGTAGTTGACCTCAATCAAGAGGATTTGAGGTTTGGTGCTTTGAAAGATAATTTTTCAAGTAACAATGTATGGAAGATTTGTTTGAGTATACTGGTTTTGTACATTCTTCAAGTGGAAGTTGTTGCAAAGGATTTTATTGGATTTCGGGGTGTTTTAGGATTAATATAGATCATGTTCAAGCATGGAGTGTGGTTTTCAAGTTTTCCTTATGTTTGAGGAAGCATGTACTTGAAATTTTAATGGTGTTTGCACGAGTAATGGTCGACTTGGTGTTTACACTACATACGAAGGATAAATATTGCTTGTGGTATCATGTGGTTGAATGATATTATTTTTTTGGGTCCCAATTAAGTTTTGATGTGGTCTGCATTCACTTCTATCCACCACGGAAGTGTTTTTGTGCCAACCTAATTTGAATTTGCATGTTGGAGGCGCATAGCCAACCTTGGAGAGGGTTTCAAGGTTGAGGATGGTATAAGTATGAGTTAAGTTGTTGAAGGAGGATAAGATATATGAAAGATAAATATGTGAGATGTAAAATTATGCGAAGTGTAGTGTGTTAGAGTGCAAAATTGAGAAGTGTAGTGTGATCTTTCAAGTGTTAGTTTACTGGATGTAGTGAGAAGAAGGTGGATACAATTGTGGTGGATTATTTATTGTATTTATATTCTTTTCTTTCTATAACATTCCTTCTCTATATTATTTTCTATTATGGTAGTGAGCCTCTTGGCAATGAGCCTTTCTTCTTTGGGTAGTAATTTCTTCTGATAGTGAGCCCTATTGTATTTGGTGTTGATATTACTTATATTGTGAGCTAATCGTCACCATGGTTTTTACCTTCTTAGGTTTTCTATGTAAATCTAGTCTTCTCTTGTGTATGGTGTTAAGTTGTTTCAGGTTTTGTTATTTTCTTTTCACATTAATTCATCATAATGGACTTAAGGGTTTAATGAATGAATATGGATCTGAATTTTAATAAGGGATTTGAAGTTTTAGGTTACAACTAATTCACCCCCACTCTCAGTTTTTTTGTGTATTTCAACAAGCCTTACCAAGATCCTAAGATATTATGCATCATAGAAGAGTTTGTCAAAGAAGATCTTGATAAATAATTTTTAGCACTTGCTCAAAGTGGTGCCAAACCTCCCATTGGTTTTAAAACTTCCACAATTATAGAAGGGACAACACAAAAAAAATCACAAACTCAAGGTCAAGGTCATAACACATTTTCACAAGGACATCCCATGTCACAACATATGCACACTAGTATGCCACTTGGGGGAAATACACATAACACAACTCATGTCAACACACCCCCCACTCCAAAATTTGGGGCCAAAAGAACAAATCCAACATCTCATGGACCAAGTCCTCCATTCACTAATCTATTTTCTATGAAATTTAACACTATGGGTACATCATTTCCAAGTATATTTACCACCTCATCCTCTTAAATTGCACCACCATCAACCAACATCATGGCTCAAAACATCACAAATCCAAAACCACCAAACAAAACACAAAGGATTCACATTGCCACACCAAGAACACAACCCTAAATGACTAACACGACATCAAACACAATAATGACTTTTGGGTAAACTTTGAACACCAATCCACCTCCATCTCAACATAACATCAACCTAAATCCCAAATTCACTCCACAAAACCAACAAGTGAGTCAAAATCCACCTCAACACCATACCAATACCAATACCACATTTACATCTCACTTCCAACAAAGCAATCAAAATCCTTCACAACCAAACATCAATTCAAATTTTACATTTACATACAACTTCCAAAACCAAAATTTGTTTCCATCATATAACATATTCAACATGAACACAAACCCTTCCATTTCAAATGTTGGGTACCAAAGTGCACCTCCACTTACCAAAAACATGGGATACTAATATACAAATGTAGTTGCAAATACCATAAACACATCATTATCACCCATGGATACTTTAACACGACAAATGCAAGAATTACAATTCCAATTCTCCAATATACAAGTCAGTGGGACAAAGAAAACTTATTCTATGGACCTGAACTATGGCCTTATCCCTTGTTCAAAGTATATGAATGGCACCTTTCCCTCAACATTTCAATGCTCTAAACTTAAAATATTACAAGGGAAAGGGAGATATAGTAGAACATGTGAGAGAATTTAATACTACATGCATGGAAATCACTTTTGAGCATACATTCTTAATGAAATTATTCCCACATATCCTTTCAAGACAAGATCTAGAGTAGTTCATGCATCTCCCTCCTAGGATAAGAACATGGAATGAATTAGCCAATAATTTTTTCACACGTTTCTCCTACAATGTTGAAAGTGACATGACTCTTTCAAAATTAGCTACAACCAAACAAAAAGAGGGAGAAACATTTGCATCTTTCCTCCAGAGACAGAGAAGTATGACTAGTAAATGTCTATATGATATCCCCAAAAATAATTGGTACACATGTTTGTAGAGAATATAAAAAATGAACTAATGTATCAATTTCAAATACATTATTGCAATACTTTTGAAGAGGTTCTTCAAAAAGGTGTTTTCATTGTGAGGGCACTTGTTGCAGAAGAATTAATCAAAATTTACAAATAAAACCAAAACAATCCCAATGACAAAAACAAATTTTGTTCTAGAAATAGTAATGTCACCAATGATGGGGTAGTTGATGCATAAGTGGTTAATAAATTCCACCCCATCATTCATATTAAAGGTCCCTTCACATCAAACAATCAACCAACAAGTCAAAAGCAATCCACGAAAGTAGTCCAAAATAATCAACAACAACGAGCTCCATACCAAAACAAACATATGCACCCCAAGAGAATCCATTGAATAAGTTTTGAAGAAACTATTACAATCAAATTTCATTCAAATCCTAGAAGTTAGACACTATGAACTAGAAATTTTTAAACCAACTTGATGGAATGATAATAATTTTTCTGAGTACCATCGTATAAAAGGACTAAGACGTCATCATGTTGGAAACTTAAGGACACTATCCAATATCTCATTGACCAAGGTGATATATGTAGGAGTAAATGGTGACTCCCCAACACCTCGAGGAATAGTTTCTAGACCAAAACAACTTCCACAAGAGAGAGAATGGCAAGAAATATTGCTTCAACAATGCAAGATTGATTAATGGTTGAATATGCTTCAATGCATATGAATTCAAATGTACATGAGATTCATTTCTTATAAAGGCAATGTAGAGAGATAGGATTAGACAAGATTATGACAAGTGTCTTAATCCTATTACATGAGACAACTAACAAACTAACTACCTAGGAATCAAGCAATACTAGCTAGATAAGATAAGTTCTAGAAAAGCCAACTATGACTTCTAGAAAGAATCTTATATCCTAAGTAAACTTAATATGTGAATATGTCCCCTAATTACCTAGTGAATGAATTAGCTAGGTACAAGAAATTTATTCACACCAACACCCCACCTTAAGCGCAACTTAGGGAGAAAATTATTATGAAAACTATGCAAATATGAAGATGAAGATGGGTCTCGGCTACTAGGCCATGTTAGGTACCCATTTACAAATGGAAATGAAAATGATGCAATCAATTTCTCACAAACGAAGAAAAAGAGAAAACCCAATGGGATAAAACTCCTCTCGAAAAGAGAGAAAACAAAAAAAAACAAACTTGATGTATGGAGGACTCAATGAACCCCCCAAGGACTACATATGTCATGTATATACAATCAATGACCCCACCATAAGAGGGAAGAAGAGAGATAATATATCCCCCCCATGATGAAGAAGCTCCAATGTTGATAAAGAATGCCTGGAAAAAAAAGATGATCCAATGTTTGCAAGAAACACATCTCCCCTTAGAAAGAAACATATCCATAAGCTGGTGAAGAAGCCACTCCATGTCCAACTGAAAGGAGGAAAAATGAATGCTCAACATGTATGCCTCTGAAATTTGAATATGAGTCTCCAAGCTTGAATGAGCCACATCTTCATGGTCAAAATCAACCAAGAAACATGACAAATAAAGTGAAGGAGGAGACTCATGAATGTCAATCTCCAAAGACAAAGTAGATGGTATAACAATTGTGCTAAAATTTTCATCAAAGAGGAGAGAAATCCCCTCAAGTGTGTCCTCCAAATCTGTAGTATGAGACTCCACAAACAAGCTAGAGATACCTGTCAAATACTCATCCCACAAAGAAAGATCTGAAAAACTATGATCATCTTGCTAAATAGAAGCACTGATAGTTGAAGAAGTAGGATGTGGAGAAAGCTCAATACCAAGGTGTAGATGACCAAACATCTCTTCATGGTTCACACTCAATGGAGTGTGTGATGTAGTCAAAGGAACATTATCTTCTTTTGAAGAAAAATGTGAAAAGGAGTACACACAAGATGAATGATCAACCATCCCAATAGCAACAATATGCCTAGTCCCCAAGTCCCTTATGTACACCCTATCAAGAGTAAACTCAATTGTTTTACCTTGAACCCCATGAGTAATTTGATAAATAGAAAGGATATTAGTTGACAAGGAAGGAACAAAAATCACATCATTGAAAGTCCCTTCCCCCATATCAATAGAACCCTTCCCACTTACCTTCATATATGTATTGTTAGCCATCAATAGATGAGGTGAATTACAAGAATCAAAAGAAAGAACATATCCATAGAAGATGACATATGATGAGATTCACTTGAATCAAGAAGCCATCTACTATATTCAAGACTTGCAAAGGCCAAGAGTGCATGTCCTTTCATTTTCTATAGCCTAGATGTAGATCATGTGTTCTTTGACTAAGATGATGATGAGGGGGTTGTCAATTGAGATGCTAAAGAAGAAGTAGAAGACACTGATGAGGGCAGTTGAATGTTATTCTTTTGAATAAGGTGTGTGATTTCATCAATCTTCTTATTATAACATCTATGCTCATCATGTCCTAGCCTTTTGCAATATGCACATTTGAACTTCTTCTTTTTAGATGATTCCTCTTGAGAGGAGGATGTGGACTTATGAGTGATATGTGAAGGAGGATCTTTACCTTGCTCATTAGACTTGGGAGCCTTGTTATGCTTCTTACCTTTGCCACTTGAAGCCTTTGTATCATTTTTAAAAAGATCATGAGATGTAGTAGACTTCAATGTGCCCATGTCTACCAACTTTTCTTGCTCCCTTGTGAGCTGAGCTGCAAATTCATCAAGAGAAGGCATTTTGTATGCATTTCCAAGAGCATCCATTATAGCATAGAATGTAGAAACAAACATTGAATAATCAGGGCTAAGCTTAGCAAGAATTAAAAGAATCAAATGTTCATCCTCTTTAGTGACCCCACAATTAGATAACTGCAATCTTAGAGAATTGAGCTTAGAGAAGAAGTCTTGGATATTGTCAAAATATGATGGATTAAGACCCATTAGTTCATTCTCCAACTTAAATTTCCTCATCTTATCTGGATTACCAAAGAGACTCTCTAAATTAGTCCAAAATTGATTAGGATGTGTGCAAGATGCAACATGATATCTAAGATCTGGAGAAATGGATAAAATAAGAGTACCAAGAGCTTCATCCCTTCTATCAAGCCATTTCCTTTTTTCTGCAACTCCATTGGGTTCTGGATCTTGGCCATATGTGATTCCTTACAACTTCAATTTTAACAATAACATCCCCATTTATGATTTCTACTCATGATAGTTAAATGGGGTTAGAAGAAAAACTTTTGGCAAATCCATGATACAATTACAAGAGGAACAACAAATTACCTTCAAAATACAAGCAATTAACCCCTTTGTCCCAAACAAATTTATAGCAAAGTATCTCAAACTATCAAATTAGCTACAAACAAAAATTATGAAAATTTGGAAATAAATCTACAAAAAGTGCATGAATAGAACTGAAGTGCTCCCGAATACCTTCCCAATACCGCAAATTTGGGGAAAATTAGAGTCTGAAGAAAAAAGATATGAGCTCGGGGGAAGAAAATGATGATCAGCTTCAACCTAGAAAAAATGGCAAAAAATTGCAAAAAATTTGTAAATCACCTGCACCACTAGAAAATTGAGACTTCCATCTTTTCGACGATATTTTGTTTCTTAAAAATGGCCTCCATTTGCAAAAGTTATGATAAAATGAGAAAAATGGTTGTTTGAAACTAAATAGGGGCAAAAAGAATTAAATCCTTGGCCTAAAATTTTTGGCTCGAAACATAATATGGTCGGATTTACTAATCAAAGCAAGGTTTTAAAATTTTAAAAAGACCACTATTCAATAATAATAGTTGGCCTTTTATTTTTATGAGGCTTTGAATATAAAAGAACTTTGACTATTGTCTTTAGTAAATCATAAGCTATAAAGAAAAGTTCAATTAATAAAAAAATGCAATACAGGACATATGGATGCACTAAAGACTATCCTACCATTGATTGAATTAGAAGGAGTACCAAGGAATATGTCGAGCCAAATGGTTTAAACCTATTCAATGTTGAGGTCAGCTTGACAAGATGAGCGACAATGCATACAAAGGCCAAAGGAGAAAGGATGTCAATGAGCCAATGAGTTGACAGCGGATGTGACCAGGTGATGTGATGCAAACAAGGTATATTCTCCCAAGGATGTCGATTTGACCATCTAGTACCTTCTCAAAAATGGATGAATTGACAGTCAAAATTCATTTGTGAAGCCTTCTGAGTGCAATGGTGATGCAGATCTAGGCCAAAAGTGCTCTGAAAAAATAGTGAGCTCTTGGATCAGCTTCTCTTCACACTTTTTCAAATCCTTCATAGATCAGCCAAAACATATCCAAATTTGATGAAAAGAAAGAAAAACTTGACTTTATTTGATGCCCTGGATTCAACCATGAGGTCCTTGAAACCCCAAAATGCACCTAGAAAAATCTTCAAGACAACATGAAACCCTCAGATCTAGGAAGGAATCTACAACACTAGAGCTCTGATACCATGTGGGAGTAAATGGTGACTCCCCAACACCCCGTGGAATAGTTTCTAGACCAAAACAACTTCCACAAGAGAGAGAATGGCAAGAAAGCTTGCTTCAACAATGCAAGATTGATTAATGGTTGAATATGCTTCAATGCACTTGAATGTAAATGTACATGAGATTCCCTGCTTATAAAGGCAAGGTAGAGAGATAGGATTAGACAAGATTATGACAAGTGTCTTAATCCTATTACATGAGACAACTAACAAACTAACTACCTAGGAATCAAGCAATACTAGCTAGATAAGATAAGTTCTAGAAAAGCCAACTAGGACTTCTAGAAAGAATCTTATATCCTAAGTAAACTTAACATATGAATATGTCCCCTAATTACCTAGTGAATGAATTAGCTAGGTACAAGACATTTATTCACACCAAAAATGTATCCATAGATAATTCACAAGGGAAGATGAATGTTGATCAATACCATTTTCAAAAATCTTCTACAAGATCATGGGTCAAGAAAAGCCTCTGGTTCAGGGAAAAATATAAGAAACCAAGCCAATTATACTATCATCTCATATAAGTACACCATTAATAATATATGAACCTTTGATAATAATATCTCTACCATTACCATCAAGAAAAATCTAGAATGTGTTGTCACAACCCAAAGATTTAAAGTGTTCTTGCAAGGGGCTACTTCTAATCCACAACCAAAGACTCAATATGATCTCCTAGAACATTTGGGAAAGACTCCCACATAGATATCCATCCTTGAGTTACTTTGTATATCTCCTGAACATAAGGTCAATTTGGACAAAGCTTTGCAAGACACTTTCATCCCACAGACCTAAATGTCAATCAATTTCAGGCCATGGTAGGTTACTTGGCTACCACCCATCATGTTACATTTTGTGAACAAGATTTCCCTATGCAAAGAATAAACCATAGTGATCCACTAAACCTTGAGGTATACATTAACAAACACAAAATTAGATGAGTCTTAGTAGATGGTGAAGCATGCCTGAAGATATGCACTCTAAAAAATTGGTTCCGACATTGGGATTCTCTAAAGCTTGTATAGACATATCTAAGAAAATTATCATAAGGTCTTATGATGATTTCAATCATTTCTCCATAGGTGTAATTACACTTCCCATAAGAGTTGGGCTAGCTATTCAAAATATAGTATTTCAAGTCCTTGATCTAGAACTACCATATAACCTTTTCCTTTGTCACCCATGGATCTATGCCATGAAGTTTATCCCTTCCACCTACCATTAATGCCTCAATTTTCCTTATCAAATCACTAAAATCATCATAGCAGGTGATCATGAACCCTTCCAATATTGCGGTAGCCTAAACGGAACCACTGAACATCAAGTACCTATTAATAGGGAAGCCTCTCCATCCACCTTGTCGTGTTACATTGATCTCTCATCATTATTCACATCTTCCATTACATTCCCTTCCTTTCCCAAAGGTAAATTCCAGATCCAAGGGCAAAGACATGGAGAGTATAACATTGAGAGTTCATTTTATATCAAGAAGATACCTACATCACCTAAGTCCTATGGTAAACCAAGCAAGAAAGAATCAAAATTCATCATCTGTAATCCTACCATGACCTTCACTAAGTGGGGTAAGCTAAGAAAAGAAACCATAGGTGATGATATTTCTACATGGATCTACAATGATGAAGAAAGTACTGAGACCGTACAAATACCAGTTGAGAAATATGGAAAAGGTTTTGAGATCCTGAAATAGAAATACTATGATAGGTGTAGTGGTCTTGTCTTACACAAGAATATAATGATAGAACCACTATTTCCTCCTAAGCTACCAAAGAACTAAGTGTTAGGGTATACACCATTAAAAGTGAGTCCTCCTTGTACTAAATTATCTTTGAATAAAAAATTTAACACTTCTAAAGATGTCGAGACATCTAAGGATTACCATACCAAAATGGACTCCAATGAATGGGAATGGGATTCCAACAAATCCCCTATAAACTATGACCTACTTGAAACCTTTCAAGAGCCTAACCAATCCTCTCCTCAAATAAAATATACAAAGAGCCATGCCTGGATCGATACCTTTTGGGACCTTGACAATACATCCATTTTTACCATATCTGACTTATCCTTGAGATATAATCACAATGATCATTACTTACCCTTAGTCTACCTGCAATTGGTACATTGGGATCAACAAGGGCCTCTAAGCTTAGACATATTCAAAAATGATGAAGCAATAGCTGATTTTATGGGACTTCACAAAGGGATACCAAATGGGGATCATAAATTTGGATTCATCATAGAGCTTGAAAATGCAAAATACTTTGGATATTCTACTCCACCCTCTAGTCACAATACTGAGAAAAATAAAAATAATAGGTCCCTAGGTGAAAACCAAAAGGTGCCTTTAGACCGTTAAAAATTAAATGAAAGGACATATCTGAGGGTGAAAAACTCTCTAAGGTTCCCAAGGATGGAGGGTTGGACATGCTCCCCATAAACCAAGAGACATCACCATTTCTTGTAGAAAAACCAGAAGAGGTCAATCTGGGTACTAATGATAATCCAAGAATCATTCACTTTGCACCATCTTTGACAATCACAGAAAATCCAAAATTCGTCAGTTTATTTTCAAAAAGAAAAATTATTTTTTCTTGGTCATATGTTCATATTCCTAGGTTGGATCTTGAGTTAGTCTTACATCATCTGCCATTGTTCCCAAATGAAAAACCCGTCAAACAAAAGTTGAGAAAGATGCATCCCCAAATTACACCCTTAGTGAAGGCATAATTGAAGAAGTTTCTTGATGTTGGGTTTATTCGAAATATAGATTATGCAAAGTTGATTTCAAATCTTGTACTCATAACGAAACCAATTGGTGGAATCATATTTTACACAAATACTTAACAAATATTTTCCTAAAGATGAATTCAGTTGCCCAACATTGAAATCATAGACCTAATAGAGGGATATGAAATGATATCACATGGACAGTTTCTCAAGATATAAAATTAGATTAGAATTTCCCCTAAAGATCAACATAAAATAGCTTTCACTTGTGCCTAGGGTGCCTATTGTTGGAATGTCATGCCTTTTGTCTCAAGAATGTTGGAGCAGCATTTTAAAGGGCTATAACTATGATTTTTTATGACTACATGCATACATTCGTGGAGGACTATGTTGATGACTTGTTAGAAAAATCATTATCAAGAGATATCCACCTGGTAGTGTTAGACAATATTTTCAAAATTTTGGAAGAGTACAAGGTCAAATTGAATCCAAAAAAGTGTGTCTTCGATGTGAAATATGGAAAACTATTAGAATACATTGTCTCTCATAGAGGTATTGAAGTTGACCTTGTGAAAGTAAACGCTATCATGGATATGCCTCTACCAAAAAAGATAAATCAGTTACACAGTCTACAAGGGAAGTTGCAATCAATTTGAAGGTTCATAGCTCGGTTAGCAGATAAATGTCAACCATTTCAATACTTTCTTTGTAAGGGGCTCCCCTTCATATGGATTGTTCGTTTTCAAGAAGCATTCCAACAAATCAAAGATTATTTTCAATCTCCTCTAGTTCTTATGCCTCCTATTGATGGAAGACATCTAATACTATACACATCAACAACTTTTTCAGCATTGGGAACCTTGTTAACACAAGATGATAACGATGGAAAGGAACGAGTCATTTACTATATTAGTTGTACACTTGTGGGGTATGAGCTTAATTGTAGTCCTATTGAAAAACATGTCTTTCAATTGTATTTTCCACTCAAAATATTCAACACTATATGTTGAATCACCGAATAAAATTAATAGTAGATATAGATCCCTTGAAGTACCTACTCAATAAAGAAGCTCTAATAGGATGACTAAAAAAGTGGATAATGATCTTGAGTGAATTTGATATAGAATATGTTGATCGAAAAAAGAAGAAGGATAAATGATAGTTGATAAACTTGCAGATGCTCCAACAGCAGTAGATCATCCCTTAGTGTTTGATTTCCCTGATGAATCCATCTTCACGATAGAGACTCTACTACATGGAAACTATACTTTGATGGGTCTTTCACAAATCATGATTCTGAGCCAGTATACTCTTTATCACACCTCAAGGGGACTCCATACCTAAGTCATACAGAATATAATTATATTTCACTAATAACATGGCCGAATATAAAGCATTGATAATAGGACTCCAAATGGCTATCAAATGGAAAATAAAAAATATTCAATTATATAGTGATTCACAATTGGTTATCCTTCAGGTTAATGATGATTATGACACAAACGATGAAAATCTTACTCCCTGCAAGAGAATGGTTGAAATTTTCAAGTATTATTTTGATGTTGTCATCTTCAGTTAGATTCCAATAATTCAGAACAAAGCGATTGAGTCAATGGCCACCATAGGATCTTTCTTGGATATACCAAGCAATGTGCCAATGTCCTCGAATCCAAGCTCATGTGAAAAATTGTCAGTCCTGATTCTCCTTGGTACAAAGACCTTTATAACTAATGCATGACCAAATTATCCCTCTAGACTTGTCCTCTAACCAACGCAAGACCTTTATCTGACAAGCCTCTAAATATGTCATCATCGATGATACTCTTTACTATCATAGCTTAGATAGAACCCTAATTAGATATCTTGGTTCAAACAAAGAAAAAATGGCTTTACACAAAGTACACAATGGTATTTGTGGAGCTCACTCTAGTGGTCCTAGCTTAGCTAAGAAGCTCATGCAAACATGATATTATTGTCCTACTATGGAATGTGATGCCTATCACTTTGTTAAGAAATGTCAACAATGTCAGATAAATGGAGATCTTGTGCACACACGTACCCAGGAACTTCATCCAATTATATCACTATGGTCATTCTCTCAATGGGGACTTGACCCCATGGGAAATATTCACCCTACCTCCACCAATGGTCATAATTTCATCCTTACAATGACTAAATATTTTGCAAAATGGATCAAAGCCATTCCTATGACCTATATTATCAGAAAGAAAATATCCAAGTTCGTCCTTAATTACATCATATCCTAGTATGTTGTTCTCAAATCCATCATTATAGATAATGGTCATCCTTTCAAAAATTAGGATGTTCATGAGTTGTACGAGAAATTCCATATCCATCACAATTTTGATACTCCATATTATCCCCAAGGTAACAGTCATGATGAGGCATCTAATAAAACCATCCTTAAAATCCTAAAGAAGACTATCAATGATGTTGTCCATGATTGGAATATCCAACTTAATCCTGCCTTGTGGGCTTATCGCACTAGAATCCACATGCCTACTGTAACCACTCCATATCCCCTCATATTTGAATTCAAAGACATTTTTCCCATCGAGTTTGAGTTGCCATCCTTGAGAGTATCTAAGTAGCAGTTCATTGATGATGAAGAATAGCATGTATCCTATTTGCGTGAGCTAGATTTACTAGATGAGAGATAACAAAATGCATTGGTCCATTTAAAATGTTATCAAAATCATCTTCATCATAGCTATAATAAGAGAGTTTGAGTAAGAAACTTTTATATTGGTGACTTGGTCTTAAAATAAAATCTAAAGAATCAAATGGATCGAGAGAAGCCCAAAATTTTTGAGCCTAACTGGTTGGGTCCTTACATCATAACTGTAGCATATGGGTTTGGTTCTTATTATCTTGCTACTCCTAAAGGTGAACCGCTTTCAAATCCCATCAATATCATGAACCTTCATAAATATTATACCTAGCTTTCAGAGAATCCCGCAAATACAAAAAAAAAAATGGTCACCTGATGAAAACTTGGAAAATAAGCATCTTGGTGACACAAAAGAATAGAAAAATAAAAAAATTGTAAAGAGAAATAATCCATCCAATAGTAAAAACCACTTCAGTGGCACTTTGTATAAGTACCATGGTGAAAATCTGGCAAATAGGCACCATGTGTAGGGTTTTTCTCCATCATCTATTATCATTCTATCTGATTTTCCATTTCCATCCATGATCCTTCACACATGTCCTATGCCATAATAAAGCTTTGTCACCCTTCTCATGGCCTAAGAATTGTTGATGTTTTAGCACTCTCTATCTTCCATATCCATCCATAATAAATTTTGCCCATCTAATCCTATCCATAATAAGTTGGTCCTATACCTGACTGTGGGTAAATCCTTGAATTAAGTTTCATATGGGATCCTAGCCATGGTATCAGCACTTGAAACATTAGAAAACCTAGTAACATTTAAATAACCATCGAAAAATCCCAAAAAAATTAAAAAAATCCAAAAATCCAAAAACATCAAAAACTCCAATAACTGTACATCAACATCAATCTAAGTAGTTGAACTACATTGCCTCTACGAATTCACGTAGGAAAGGCCATCATCTATGATCCCTTGAGGCTTAGGTCACTTCTTTAGGTTTTTTCATAATAAATTGTTAGTCCTCCCATATCTGCATTCCATAATAAACTATCCATGGTCAAGGTCCATTTAACTATATTATCTTTGTGCTTTACGTAGGCAAGGTCATTTTCGATGAGCCTCTGAGGTATTAGGTAAGTCCCATAGGGTTTGTCGTAAAAAGGTCTCCATCCATCACAATTTGCATCTCATAATAAATTGTCCCTTGCTAAGGCTGACACTTTGATCAGACACAAACAAAACCATCCTATAGAGAACTGAGCTTATCAAATCTTGAAACAATAGACAAATTATCCAACTAGTCTTCAATCCAAATAGATCAATTGCCTAATTGCAATTACCTATCCATCAACATTAATGATCCCCATCAACTATCAATTGTCTTATACAAGTTATTGCATCCTCAAAACTAGATCCCTGGTCTTATATGAGGTGTATCATTCTTGGAACTAGACACAAACCTATCAGCTATCTTAAATACAAGATGTTGCATTGTCAAAACTAGATCCTAGGTCTTATACGACTTGCTCCATTCCCTAAAACCAGATGCTATCATTATCCAAAATCTGATCATACAAAAACTTATCATTGGAAAGAAGTTCTAAATGGTTGTTGACTCTGTTGGTCCAATTTTTCTTATATTTTTATCTGATTTATCTTCAATGGTCATTTTACTATGCACCTCAAGGAATTCCACAAGTGATTCAAGAGGAGCGATGATGGATCATGACCTTTTCCTCTTTAATTTATATTTTTGGTTTGTCTTGGAAATATGACTGGGGCAACTAGGTTCCTTGTGTGTGATTGGGGTTCCATTTGGCATAATCAAAACATCTTATGTGAGTGAAAGGTCATCTAAATATTTCTTGCATCAAGACTAATGTGCTTTGTGGCTACTTACTCACATATTCTAACAAGTTTATGTGGTTACTAGTCTACATCATGGAACTCCTTATCTATTGTGCGTCTTTTTTTGCAAGGGATAACCTATTACACCTTGGTCTATGTCATATCTTGGTGTTCTTTATCTATTGCCATAGTAAATGTTTTGTGATGATAATCATGCAATAAAATAAAAGCTCAAGATCCATCAACGGGATCTCATCCCATTTTATCCATCTAATTTTTCATCTTACTAACATTTTATTCTCACTCACATTTCTTCCGTCAATCCTTGCATTCATGCCTATCCAATTGACTTGTTGGTAAACTTGCCAAAAAAATTTGGAATTTTTGAAAATCTATCAATTTTCTCGAGGGGGCATCATCGTATCCCGCCTTACTCGAGGCACACTAGGGTAGGTCCTAAGCTGATTTTTCCAAGTATTCTTTGACACAATGCTCAAAATCACATTTTATCAAAGGAATAAAATGTAGACACTAAAAAATGTCTCACACCTACAAGCAACATTTTTCCACTAATTTGTCTTCTTTCCATACATAATTAAATAATTTTGATTATTTAATTATTTTCTAAGGTCATATTATTCTATTAATTAAATATTTTTTTATTATTTAATTAATTCACTTTATCTTTATTCCTCTTTTGATTGATTTAAATAAATTTCAATTTATTTAAATTACGTCACTAATCGTCCTTTTTTCCTCTATAATTAAATAAATTCTTATTTATTTAATTATTCATTTTTCATTTTCCCTCCATTTCTTCTATAATTAAATAAGTATTATTAGTTATTCATTAGATTTTTCCCTCCATAATTAAATAAATCCTTATTTATCTAATTATTTATCATTTACCTCCCTCTATAATTAAATAATTGTTCCTAATTATTTAATTATTTATCATTTCCCTCCATCTCTTGTTAAATAATTGTTTTTAATTATTTAATATTTCACATCCCACCTTTCTTCTATAATTAAATAATTATTTTCAATTGTTTAATTATTCATCTACCATTTCTTAAATTAAATAATTGTTGTAATTATTTAATTTATCTTTTCTTAGCCAAGCCCTAAATTTAACTAATTTATTGAGTTTTGGTTCGTCCTTCCCATTCTTATCTCGTTTCTTCTCAATTAATATCATCCATTGATTGTCATACCTCATCATTCAATCCTCGCCCTTCATTCGAATCGGGATTTCTATAAAAGTGAGTTATCACCTTCATTTTAAGGTTAACCAGTCTTTGAAGTTTTGATATCTTGAGACCTTGTTATCAATTTTCTACTTCAAGTTTTGATATCTTGAGATCTTGTAGAGAGATAAATATGGATAGATAGAGATAGAGAGGCAAAGATATATATGTAGGTATAGGAAGAGGGAAAGGGGGACATATGGATGAATAGAGAGAGGGAGACATGTCTAGAGATAGAGGGGGAGAGATGAAGATAGAGGTGGAGATGAAGATAGAGTGAGAGAGGAAGTGGGATACAAATAGATAAAGAGATAGAGAGAGGGAGATAAATAGGGAGAGATAGAGAGAGATAAAGGGAGATGAAGTGGGAGAGATAGAGAGACATATTGATGGTGAGATAGAGTGATAGAGAGATAGAGATATAAGGAGGTATAAAGAGAGGGGGAGAAAGACAGAAAAAATAAAGAGAAGTAGAGATAGATAAATAGAGATGGACAGAGGGAAAGAGAAATAGGGAGATATAGAGAGGGAGAGATAGCGATATATAGGAAGAGAAAGAGAAAGAGATATATGGGAAGAGAAAGGGAGAGAGGCAAAGATATAGAGATAGATAGGGGAAATGGAGGGAACGATGGAGGGAGAGATGGGAAGAGATAGAGAGAGGGAGGAAGAGAAAGGGAGAGAGATATGCAGAGGATCTTCAAAGAGAGATGAGGAGGGAGAGAGGGAGAGAGAGAGATATTTGATATATTTTATTCAATAAAATATTACATTATGGAATGGCCATTCAATATGGTGGCTGCTCTACAAAATTTCTTTCAAATTTTAGCTAATTCCTCTAAAGATATAGTGATCAGCCTAAATGAATTTTTTAAATCCATGCATAATTTAGTGAGGAAATCCCCAATACCCAAATTAGGCTACAAAATGTAAGACTAAAATTAGAAACCTTGAAATTGATACTCATATAGGTAACTCTAGAGCATACATGACACTACAAGTTGGCCCATTTGTAAGAACAAGTCCTCCTATGACTGAAGATGATCCATGCATTGAAAATTTGGGTGATGGCAAAACAAAAACCTAGGTGATGGCACTAATGATATTAATGTTGAGGGTGGTCTTGTAAAAGTGGGAATTACATGTAGACTTTCATTTTAAAGTCAAAGACAATTTTAGTCAACAATGATTGGCTTTCAAATATTTGTTTCCCTCAAAAGATATGACCCAATAGCTACATTATTGAGCTAGTGAAAAATCCAAGAATGGATTCATTTCAGGATCGAGAATGAAAGCCATTCATAAGTAGTGTTTTAGATTGATGTACATTTTTATCAATTATAGAGGAAGCAAGCAAATCGATGGTTCCATAACAATGCCAATCCTAGAAATTGAGACAACATTTGAATCAGCAATAGGAGAGGGAGCCATAGCACTAGCAAGGGAAGCAACATAGTGTAGTATAGAAAAATGTATCTCTTTTACATTTTCACACTTAATTTGGAATTAATATTAAAATGAACTTAATTATGCCTTAATTTAGTGTTGTAATATGTATTTTTACATATTCACATTAAGTTTAGGGCCCTATTAATTAAAATAAACTTAATAATGTCTTATTTTAGTGTTGTAAAAGGTATTTATTTAAAATTTCACACTTATCTAGGGCTCTCTTAATTAATTGAGCTTAATTAGCCTTAATTGGCCCCTTTAATTCAAATCCAAGCCTAATTAATTGTATTTTTTGAAGAGGAACCCCAAAATTCATTAATGCCTTAACATAACACTTCTCATTGAGCAATGTGTGTCCTAGGTGAGTGACCTAGGACCCATTCACCCATGCTTAGACCTACGACCTAAATTTTTATTATGTTTTTGGAATTATTTTAATAATTTCAAATCCATATTCAAATGTCAGCTTGTGATATTTGAATTTCTAGATAATAAGGTTACTTACATATAAATATAAGGTTATTTCACTTAGTTTCACCTATATTTTCAAGTGTTCAAATCTTAGAGAAAATTTTATGATCAAGAGTGATTTCAAGAGCATTTCAAGGCATTCAAGAGAAAATTTATTGAAGAATTATTGCAGCAATCAAGATCTTATTGTCACATCAAAGTCTTCTTGCATCATGCATGTTATTTGAGCTAATATGATGATGTTGAGTTCATGATCCATTCAAGCATTTAAGGCATTTTTTCAAGTGAAGTTTCAAGATCAAGATTCACATCCATTGAATTCATTTCATGCTAGTTGCAAATTTACATTCCAAGGTTTATTCAAGGGTTTGGTGATTTGTAACATTACTTTTTTCATTCATCATTACTTATATTTTTCATTGTTTCATTTCAAGGTTTAATTACCCAGATAGGGTTTGACCAAGGAAAGCCCTCATTCACCCAGAAACAAACATTTTTCCCTCTCTTTGTGTGTTGTAGATTTACAGGTGAAGAAGGATTGAAGATTGATCAAAGTTACGAAATTGTAAAGTTGCATTTGGTGTTGCCTTTGTTGCTATCTCATAGAAACTCAGATCTTGGATTTATTTTTGACTATTTGACTGTAAAAATCGGGGAATCAGAAGTGCGTACATAGGAGAATAGGACCCAAAAACCATTCTGGAAAAGGCCTTACCAAGACCCATTCGCCTTTGGGTGAATGAGTCCTCAGAAAAATTCTGAAAACACCTTTTTGTGAGAAGTACACAACATTTATCTCTTATAAATTCTCCATAAATTCTGTAGATACCATCAGTTTTATGCTAGATATTCTAAATCCACTTTATAGCTTGAAATTTGGAGTTGATTTTCTATTTTTAATCTTTCTCCCCAAAGTGTTGTTTGACCTAGACCCCCATCCTTGCAAAAAAGGGAAATGTGAAGATTCACACCTTGACTTGATTCACCTAAGGGTTGATAGTCATTTCATTGTGTGGATCTCATTTCCTAATGAAATTAGAGAAGTAAGACCCCTTTTCCCTCTTTGGATCCACTTTTCCATTTTGGGAAACCCTAGGGACACCTCCTATTTTTCCACATTTCACATAGAAATCAAGGGTGATAGCAACAATCGATTTTGAACCATTGGAATCTTGTTGACTAAAAGAAAACTATAGTTCAAAAGTGAGATTGAGACCTATCATGTCTGCATCACCTAAATTGCAAAAAATCCACCGCTTGAGATTTGGTAGCACCTAAATGAAGGTGTTGGTCACACTCCATCCTTCACTTCATCCTTCCTTCGTCACCTCAGACTTCCTCCTTGTAATAATATGTACTACAATATGCTTTATGGTGTTCTAGCCTTATCAATTTTAGCAAACACTAAATAATATATACTACATCTATGAATCATTCATAGAACTTACCTCCTAATTTGCACATTGTTAAGAATAAATTATTTGTACTATCATCTTTATTATAATTCTTCAATATTGCTCTCCTTGTAGCAAATGATTAAGCTCATTATAGTTCATCCTTAGAGCTATCTCTCAATATCCTTATCAACATGTTTAGCTACCAATGCTTTTTTTTCCCTTTTGTGAGGGCTTCCTTGACCTTTGTGATATTCAAACACTCTAAATGGTCTCTCATCACCTCCACCATATCTCCCTCTTCCTCTATGATACATTTCTCATAATTATATTGATAAATTTTAAATTTATCAAAATTTTGAATCAACAATAAAAATAAAACAAAATATATAGAAAAATCTAATACTTTAAATATATTTATATTACAAATATTAATTTTTTTAGAATAATAAGGAGTTTGTCATTATTGCATTTGTTGGAAACATGAGCATGTGGGATGAGCACAAGTTGTAAATTTATGCATTGAAGTGTTGACATTCATGTCAATATTGTACTCTAATATGAAGACCATGGTGCAGATCAATTTGGATAACTTGAGAATGTTTGAGGATGCTTATCTTGTACAGTTTTGTAAGAAGGTTTAATCTGGTAAAGGTGGTTGATATGTAAATTGACTAAGTGTTAATATAGGTGCTTATGTGTATAGGACATCCAATTTTTTAGTTGGCATTGGTTTGTTGTTCAATATATTTCTCTATGATTTTGATATAATTTTGTTGGATAATAGAGGAACCTAAATCTAAAATTTCATCTTATTTTGGCTCCTAGTGTTGAATTTATGAGTGATAGTGTATCGACTTGGTAGTAATAGGTGTTTTTTAGTTCAGTACATATTTTTTGGTGAATCCACACCTATCCACGAATTGGAATTTGGATTTTTGGCTTTGTGGTGTTGTTGATAGGTGTCAGTAGATTATGTATCCTAGATGGCATAGAATTTGGAGGTCCGTGTGTCTGAATGTGGGTGTGTAGTTGGAAAAATTTTTTATTAGGTCATTATCGGTGTAGATTTTGATTATGTTTTGATCCATTATGTGGGTACTATTTTGAGTCCATATCGACCTATTTCAAATTGTTATGAGTTTTTGAATCTTGGCATGAAGAATGCATGTATGGATCTTGAGTTGAAAAGATACATTTTGCATATTACATCTAATTAGGCCAACCTAATTGATGTTGTAAAGATTTATATATGAAGAAGATATATATATGCAAGATCATTTTCAGTATTTTGGTGTGTGTGTGTGTGTGTGTGATGTGAATAATAAAATAAGATTTTTTGAATATGAATTGTGTGAACATAGAACGAATGCAAAGAAGAGAGTAAATTCATATCAGTATGAAGTGTGTAGATTATGTATTCTGAGCTTCATTGGAACTGTTTCTCATGTATATGTTGGATGCAATTGTAATAGTTCAAATTTGGTTGTGTGCCACAATCTTTTCTATCTATTCTATCTTTCAGTGGTAAATGAATCCACTTGGAAAGTGAGTCCACCTACAGTGAGCACTTCTATAATGTACTATAACAGGTTATAATATATTGTGAGCTAATCCTCACTATGGTTTTTCCCATTTTGGGTTTTCCATGTAAAAATATGGTGTTCATGTGTTATGTGATGTTTTTGGTTGTTTATATGATTTATTTCATTATTGCAAATTGAATATGCTACGAAGATCAAATGTTTAGATGCCTAAGTGGTTTAAAAGAATACTAATTCACCCCCACTCTTAGTATTCTAGGTGTTCAACAATTGGTATCAGAGCTTGATTCCTTGGAAGGAGCTTAACCGCTTGGGGAAGATCTTGGAGGTTGAACACATGGTTGTTAGAAGACTACCTACTCCTCCAAAAGAGATTATTGTTGTTGGATCTACATAACAAGATTGTATATTTGATATAAAAGGAGAACTCAAAGTTGCTCTTAAATATCTAGAAAGAATTGAAGATGAAAAGAGAGATCTGAAAGAAAATTTCAAAGAAGCAGATGAATGCATCAGAAAATTTAGAGAGAAAATCAAGCAATTCAAACAAAGACATAAGGAAGTCAGTGAGCAGTTGAAACACGCAAATGAAACAATTACCGGTTTGAAGGTGCAAGTTGAAGAAAGAAAAAGAGTTGAAGAATGTTTGAATGTAATGGCGAAAAGAAAATTTGAGGAATGTACAAGGCTTGAACAAGAAGTTTTGAATTTGGCATCAGATCTAGAAAAAGAAAAGAGTCATGGAGACAAATTCAAGAAGAGTTAATCTATGTTTGATGAAGTGATTGCAAACTAGAAAGGTTCCAAAGATAAAGGTGTATTAGGCTTTGAGATAGGAGAAATCTCAAAAGAAGATCAAACACCAAAGAAGACCAATGAACCAAAAAAGACTGAAGACAAGAAGAAAAATCACAAGAATATCCAGAATCAAAAGAATGAAGCTATAAAACCATCGATCAGACAACCAAATATACAAAGGTACCCATATTTTAATGGTTTCTATTATTCTTATAATAGATTTGGACATAAGGCTATGGAATGTAGAATCAAAATGAATCAAAATGTTCCATCTTTTCTTGGTCAATATTTTACATGCAAGAGTTTTGGTCATAGAGCTAATGAATGTAGAAGTTAGATGATGAATGGCTATAACAATGGTAGAATAGTTCAATCTTTCAATGGCTACTATCATACACTCAATGTATTTGGGTATAAAGCTAATCAATGTAGATCTAGAATGAATGGAAGTAATATTGGTAAAAAAAATCATATGCTATAATTGCAATAGGCCTGGACACATTTGTATTTTTTTGCAAAAGCAGAAAAATGAAGAAGGATAATTCGGTAAAGAAGAATGATCTAGTAAAAAATATTGATATGACAAAAAAAGGAGATGAATAATCTTTGAAAAAAGAAGGATGTGACAGAGGTTAAGGATGAGTCTGCACCAAATTCTGATGCAGATGTTTCCTCCAAAAAATAAATTGAGAACTTTAGCTCAAGGGGAAATTCAATGCAAATATTTCATCCCCTACTAAAGAAATAGTGTTGATACTTCATCACGAGGATATGTGGTGTAGATCAATGCATTTGATCAATTGGAGGAGATCCCCATAGAAAATATTGAGTTGCAGAAATTTGTGGAGCATTTGAAGTTGATTGTGCAAACAGTTAGGTTTTATACCAGCTTTTCAGTTTCAGCATTCAATGCAAAATTAGGTTAAGTGAAAAAGGTTTATAATTGATTACACATAATCAAAACTCATTTGTAATCAATTATTCAAGAAGAGAAGAGAAAATTAAGAGAAAAGTAGTGTGTTTGAATTGATTGAGATTTGATGCAAGAAAAACCCTAGCCAAAAAGTGAAGTAAAAGGAATTTACGATCTCCATTTGCCCTATTTTTTCAAAAAATACTTTGAAAGAATTTTGGAAACATTTGCAATGGCTACTCCAAGGTTTATTGAGGTCATTGAATGATCCCAACCTAAATTCAAGAAATATTTTGATAAATCTATGAAATTCGACCCTAATGACGCATTCTCGAGGGTTCCCTATGGTGTCCTTCACATTGAGGATATAAGGATATACATTCAAACAAAATTAGATGATTATGACCACTCAAAACTAGGAGATGTCTAGGTAAATGAGCTCACTAGTAATGAATTTAAATTGAAACTAGAGTATTAGAATTTGGTTGTGAGGAAGCTCAATGTTTGGCAAGGGTTTCTCAACTTTTTCCATGATGATGCTTGGGTGAGAATTGCACTGAGCCGCATTCATGATAAGTTTGTATGGATGGATATGCTTGGATTAATCAGTAAGGAGGTTATTAGGGAGTTTACAGGTTTTCGTTCCATCAGACCAATTATGGTACTCAAGTTTGTAAAGAATTAAGTGGTTATGGAGTTAACTAGAGCACAACATGACAAGAGAGCCTTGACCATCAAGGCCATTTGAAACCATGTGGTGAAGTATGCAACAATGATGATTGGGTATAATTTCTACTTATCCAATAGAGAGAATTTTATTTTGGCCACCACCATCAATACTTCCTATGAAATGGTTGAGAAAGGAGCTGACTAATTGACTTGTGTGAGCTTTTGAGATAGCAGCTAATGAAAAAATTTCAAAATACAAAGGATTCTAGGTATCCTTTTAAATATGGAACCTTGATAATATGTTTGTTATTTTACTTCTTGAAATAACTCCCCATAACAAAGAGTGGTGTAGTTAAGAGGAAGACATATAGCACATTACATCCAAGAATTTTGGAGAGGCAAAGGCACAAGATGAGGCCCTTGTGGCATTTTGTGTAGTATTTTACAAGAGGATGTAAGAAAGGGAGAGAATTTCCCATAAAATGGTGAAGTAAATTAAGGATATCATCTTCATGGTTTCAAAAGATGAGTGCATTATACAAGTTGTAGAGCCCATAATAGTATGGATCCCGCAAATGGGATATGAAATCACTGAGGAAGAAATTGTGGGGTCCACAGATTACATGTTGAGAAAACCTAAGGATACCTTTGAAGGGAGCATGTAACAAATGAAGAGAATTCCATGGAATTCCACTCGTACCAAAGGAAAAAATAGGTCAACAAGATAGTGGAGAAAATGACTTCAATAGATGTGGAAGCTATGGGCCTCTCCAAAGAACAAGTGAAAAAAGCTAAGGTTGTGTCTAGCACTCTGAGAGGTTCATCAGGTTTAAGGAAATCTGGTAGAGTAGTTACCAATCCTTCGGTTGCTCAGAAGTCCTCTGGTACTAAGCCTACCTCAAGAGAGAAGAGGAAAGTATCTGAAAATGCTTCGATGAAGGAAAAGACTTCTCCAATAAAATAGAAAAAGAGGCTTGAGAAGGAAAAGGCTTCTCTGGTAGCACAACAAACTATCCCTATGAAAAGGAGAGTGAAGACCAAGACCACTAGAGAGAAATACGTGGGTGTGAATGTGGATGATGAACAAGAAGGACCACAGTTGGTCTACAAGAGGAAAGTTGAAGCTTCACAAGGTGAAGCAAGTACAAAGAAGCAAAAAGTTGATATTGTGGATAAAAATGAAGAGCCTAAAGTAGAAAAAGAAAAACAAGCATTTGTGATCCACATGAGAGAGAAGAAATCAGAATCCAAGAAGAAGAAGACACCAGAAGAGAATAAAAAGAAAAAGAAAAAACCTCTGATAAGAAATCATAGTCCTATGAAACTTGATGCTTTATTTAATGGGAATGTGTCGAAATGAAATGTTAGAGGAAACTGCAAAATTATACACTAAGGCTAATAAGGTGGACAAGGCCACCATTGCTGAAGCCATTGTAAAATATTTTGTTTTGAAATAGATATGAGAAATATAGAAAAATAATTACCTATTGAATTATGGAATATATTGATTGAGAGAAGATAAGAAGCCATAGAAAAAGAGGATAAATTAAAGGCCTATGCATTGGAAAAGGTTAGTGCTCCTCTTTCTGAAGACAATAAAGTCACATCAACTAAATTGTATATTAAGAAATTTAGAAAAAAGAAAAAGGTGACAACCCTCATGAGAAAAGATCAAAACGATCTCGAAAGTCTGTAAAAGGAGACTGTTGAAAAGGTTGCAAATCTAGCTCAACGATTGGGAATGACTCCAGAAAGAAAAGAAGAAATGCATGTGGAGATGGTTGCTCTAAATAAAGATGCATAGAATGATTATGCTCAACATGGGCATGAAACAGTAGAAGGAAATGTGCATGGAAATTTTCTTTCGGAAGTGGAAGAAATGGCAAAAGAAAATGTTGATGTTGAGGAAAACATTGAAAAGGAAGTAGCTACTAGAGAAGATATTAAAAAGGAGAATACTTTCACACCTCCTCCAGTATCTGAAACACATTTTGAGAACATTCAAGACCAACTAGAGACAATCCCTTCTCCAAATAAGAGAGAATAAGTTACTATTGAGGTAGATATCGGGAAGAATGATGAGAAAAAGAGTGAAGATGCATTAAGTGATGCAAAAGGAAAGAAAGAAGTGGAGACACCAGTTAACACTGGTGACAAGGAGTTAAAATATAAAGTTGCAGAGGAGAGATTAAAGCCACCGGTGAATCTTCTGACACCTCTAGATATTCTTTAAAGAATTTTCTAAGTATGTAATTGTAGTTCCAGCCTATAGTGTCCACCCAATTGTTACAACTGCCTACGTAGTAGGGGCTTGTGGACATGAACAAGATCTTGCCTCTCCACAAACTTCAACTAGGAGATGTCTTCCAAGAATCTACCTAGAAAGAGATAATAGAGACTCATCGGAAGAGTGGAGAAATGATAGACGAGGTTGTGAAGGTTCTACAAAAAGCCATACCCATTGCAAATGTTGATAACTTCCTCTCTAGTATGGAAACCTTGAAATGTTTTATTCTTTTAAATAATATCCTACTGGATTGAAAGGAAAGATAGAGAAAGAATTAGAGAAAAATATAAGTGATAGGAATTTTATGGATGTCACGGAGAAGTGTGCCCATGCACACAATAAATTTCAAGAAAATCTCAAGGGCATGCAGGCTTGTGTGGCAGAGGCCAAAGCCTTCTTTAGTTTTATATTAAGTGGCTCAGATCAACCAAAAGCATAAAGAATGAAATGGACTCAATTGAGTCCTAGATTGACAAATATTCTAATGCCTATGATCTAGTACATGATTTGGATGGAAGCACAAGGGAAACAATAGAGAGTTTACATGAGCAATTCTTCCAACTGCAAGAGAAAAAAGAAAAGATCATCACATAGTTTGGTAATCTCAGCGATCTAGTGAACTCAAAGTCCATATCTATTTCTAGTGCCCTGATCAATGTTGATAAGATCTCAAAGCTAACTCCAATACCCAACACTCTAGATGAAGGGGAAGAACTCTTAATGGAATTTGAGACATAAAGCAGAATGCTTGGGATAGCAAAGAAGAGTTTGGAGGATGGAAAAATAAAATGGCAAGCCCATCTTGAAAAGTTGCATGAGTCAACTTCCTCCTCCGAATGACAATATTTCTTCCCTTTTTTAGTTATTGTTTCAAAAATTTGTGTACATATGTGGATGGTGTAAAGTGTTTTACAGTACAAGTTTTTGATCCAGTTGTGGTAAATGACATTCTTAGTGGGAGCCAGTTTAGTTTTACAATTTGTATATATGAATATATTTGTCAAGGGGAGATGTGGTATGTGAGAAGATTGTTGTATGCGCCATTTTCCCTTGATGTCAAAGGGGGAGATTAATTTTGGAAATAATTTTGGCATGTTGCCATCAATGAAAAATTGGGAGATTGTTGGAAGAATAAGGAGTTTTCCATTGATGCATTTGTTGGCAACATGAGCATGTGGGATGAGCACAATTTGTACAGTTATGCATTCCAGTGTTGTCATTGATGTCAACATTGTACTCTGGTATGAAGACCATGGTGCAGATCAGTTTGGATAACTTGAGAATGTTTGAGGATGCTTATCTAGTACATTTTTTCAAGAAGGTTCGATCTGGTGAAGGTGGTTGATATGGAAATTGACTAAGTGTCGATATAGGTGATTTTGTGTCTAGGACATCTGGTTTTTGGGTCTGCATTGGTCCGTGGTTCAAGATCTTTCTTTACGATTTTGATATAATTTTTTTGGATGATAGAGGAGCCTAAATCTAGAATTTAATCTTGTTTTTGCTCTTGGTGTTGAAGTTATGATTGACAGTGTATCGACTTGGCAGTAGCAGGTCTTTTCCAATTCAATACATATGCTTTGGTGAATCTGCACTTCTCTATGGATTGTAATTTTTCTTTGCATTTTTGTGGTGTTGTTCAAAGGTGTCAGTATATTTTGTATCCCATCATAGAATTTGGAGGTTCATGTGTTCAAACGTGGGTGTGCAGTTGGCAATTTTTTTTTATTACGTCATTACTAGTGCCAACCTAATGATTTTTATGTATATGGAGTTTGATTATGTTTTGATCCATTATGTGGGTACTATTTTGTGTCCATACCAACCTATTTCAAATTGTTATGATTTTTAAATCTTGGCATGAAGCATGCATGTATGCATCTTGAGACAACAAGTTACATTTTTCATATT
Organism: Sequoiadendron giganteum; assembly: GCA_007115665.2. Taxonomy (NCBI): domain Eukaryota; kingdom Viridiplantae; phylum Streptophyta; class Pinopsida; order Cupressales; family Cupressaceae; genus Sequoiadendron; species Sequoiadendron giganteum. The sequence goes on along the minus strand of CM021108.1, from coordinate 428,146,899 downwards.
ACATCTAATTAGGCCGACCTAATTGATGTTGTAAAGATTTGTAGATGAAGCGGATATATATATGTAAGATCATTTTTAGTATTTTGGTGTGTGTGATGTGAATAATAAAATAAGATTTTATGAATATGATATGTGTGAACATAGAATGAATCCAAAGTAGAGTAGAGAGTTAATTTAGTTCAATATGAAGTGTGTAGAGTCTATATTCTAAGCTTCATTGGAATTGTATCTCATGCATATGTTAGATGCAACTATAACAGTTCAAATTTTGCTATGTGCCACAATGTCTTATATATCTTCTATCTTTTAGTTGGCAGTAAGTCCCCTTGGATAGTGAGTCCACCTACAGTGAGCACTTTTGTAATGTACTATAATTGGTTATAATATATTGTGAGCTAATCCTCACTATGGTTTTTCCCATTTTGGTTTTTCCACAAAAAAATATGTTCATGTGTTATGTGATGTTGTTGGTTGTTTTCATGCTTTCTTTCATTACTGCAAATCGAATATTCTATGAAGATCAAATGTTTAGATGCCTAAGTGGTTTACAAGAATACTAATTCACCCCCTCTCTCAATATTTCAGGTGTTAAAAAAATTATTATAATTTTAACAAATCTTTTATATATTTAATACCTTTATTTTAAATCTATTATTTATTTTTTTAAATATCAATTTTATAACAAATTCTCAAAAAGAAAAATTCACATTTTTACTTGAAGTAAGAAAAATTCTCACATCTTTTCTTGAGGTATTGTTTCCTTTAATGTCTTTTTAATCTAAATGGGTGCTTAGGACCTTATAAAAATGTATTTATTTCTTACCAAAATGCTATGAGAAATTCTTGTTGCTTAGTTTGTAAATAAAAATAACTTGTCACGATCAAGAAATGACATTAGGAATCGATATAAATTGGACTTATTATTTAGCCATGTTAAAAAAACAAAATGGAAAGGAAAATTTCCCGATCAAATGTTTGCCTCACTTAAGCTATATTATTCTAAAGAGAGAAACCTTCCTAGAATATGTGAACTTTATCCCTTATATGAAAAATAACTAAATTTAATGATTAGTGCACCAACCATCAACAGTAGAACCTAAGAAATATGGATTTTAATTTGATTTGGAGAGGATAATTTACATAAAATACACTGTTGGAACATCCAAATTTATTATCCAAATCCAAAAAAATAACAAATCTAAAGAAAAATCACAATCTACATCAAAAAGAATAGCAACTAAGGTTATAACAAGAATTACTTCCAAATGTCTCTGCAACTTTTTGAATAAGAGTTTAAATGATCTGTCTTAAGGATTAAACGGTTCAATGAGGTGAATGATGAAATGGTAAACAAAGTTGGAATCGAGGAGAAAAGGATGCTGGTCATGGGAGGGTATGATGTGGTGCACGTGGGGTTGCATGTCCTTGCTACACATTAATTATTGTGTATGACCTTGGTTGTGGTGGCATGGGGTTTGGGGTGTTTGTTTTCTACTGCATGGGTGGGTGTGTGTCTCCTTTAGTGCTCAGTTGGGGTTGTGGGGTTGTTTTTGGTTTGTGGCAGGGGTTTTAAGTGTAGGTTTTTTACTTTTTATTTTTAATTTTTCCTTTTATTCTTGGCTATGGCCTCAAGTGGAGGTACAAGTTTGTAGCAAAGTATGTCTTTTATAGAGGTAGTTTTAGGGAGTGGTCCTTCCCTTCCTTGCATGGAAGAGTTGTTAATTTCTTGAGAAAATATTTGAATGGAGAGGGCCCATCCCAGATTGGTAGTCCTCGTATTCATAAAGTGAATGGATTCCTTGAAAGGAGTGCAAATCATCCAATCTTGGTAATCCAACTAGACTCTGTAGAGGAGGATGTCAACTATATGATTAACCATGTATTAATTTGCAAATTCATGGGGATTTGTGTGTCTCTTCCATTTCTAGAATCTTGGGCTTGTCAAACTTGGAACTCAGAGGGTCAGATGGGGATTTTTATCATAGATATTTGTTTCTTAGTGGTTTTTACCTATCTGGTAGATCATAATAAGGCTTTTGAAGGAGGGTATTAATTCTATAATAAAGTTGGGTTGTTTCTAAAACTGTGGCACTCTAGTTTTAATCATATAGAGGATATCCCAACACATGTTTTGGTTTGGGTAAGGCTCCCAAGGCTACCTCTAGATTTCTAAAGAAATGACATATTACATATGGTTACTCTGTTGCTAGCCAAGCCCGTGGGTCCATCACACAAAAAGTGAATAAAAAGGTAATTAATTTTTCCTGTATTTATATTGAGATTAATTTTATTGACCCCCTTCTTGATTCTCCAAAAATCTAGTTGGGTTATTCCTCATGGATCTAGCAACTTGATTATGAAGCCCTACCCTTTTGGTGTAGGGTTTTCCATGAATATGGTCATTTATAGATAAAGTGTTTGAGAATTAACCCAAGAGGACTCAATACTAATATGTCTAATGGGGGTGAAATGTGTCATCATTTGTATCCTTTATTTTCCCTTTACCATTTTCATTTCCATAGTATCCTTTGTTGTTCTTGTCACTATTTGTTAATGAAATGAGGATATTTTATAAAATGTGAAGAAAAGATTAAAACATCAATTTATCAAAATATTCAATCATTTATTGATTATCTTCATGACTATGAAAGCAGGGGATAATTAGGTGGATAGAAAATGGGCGCAAGAGCACTGGTGGAGTGGAAATAAATTAATTCAAAGTCATGTGTCATTTTAGCTAAGTCTGTTTTGAGTTGATTAGTTTGTTCTCAGTTGTTATTCTATTTTGAAACAATATAAAGAGTCTGTAATCTATTTTTAATTAGCTTTTGAGGTTGTTGGTCACAGGACAAAACAAACTAGACACTTATATGCTTTTTGATTAACATTAGTTGTGAAATTAGTGGCTCTCAATATCTATAAATATGTATGTTAAGACTCAGATTCATATCGATATATACATCTATAGACTTATGTTATATTTTGAAGATTGTGATTTAAATATCATTTGTATGAATATTGATTAGCATGGAATAAGATTTCATTCAAAAGTTTCATCATGTGATAATCGAAGAAGGCAAGGCCCACTTCCTTGGTTGCCTAGTGAATTAGTATAGTATTAGTAAGTTTTGTGGTAATAAGAATTTCAGTTTTAAATCTATTTTTAAGCGTTAATTATAATTATTGTGTTAATTTATAATTGTTGTGTTTGTTGCTAATCAGTGTATTTTCTCATACATGTGATTTTAGTTTAGCACATTATATTTCAATTTTGTTATTTCACTATATTTTGTTAATCCATTTTTAGTATGAAGTATTAATTCTATTTTTTTCTGCCAATAATCTATCCTTATTGCAAATTGTTTCTGGCACAGGTTCCTGTTATAGAATTGGCAGGAAGTCTGAAAATAATATTTCAGAATAAATACAGATTGTGTGTTAGTTGCATCCATCGCCACTTATTTCATTGTTTTCAGCCCTTAGGTAAACTATCACAACACCTTTCACAAGTCTACAATTCTTTAATTGAAACATAGGAGTAAACTGAGGATACTAGCCCAAAATTCCTGAGGATTGATCAAAATACATTTACCAGTTTGATAGAATTACAAGGATAGTTTATCTTCAATATCAATTCATAGTTTAATCCAATTATTTTGGCATTGTTGTTGGGGAATGGTGTTAAATGCATGTTAGTCTAGTGAACTAAGTTAGGACCAGTGCACTAAGGAGAAATTCTACGTGGCAGTTCACCTTGTTTGGATAATTACCCTTAGTTTTCTTTGTTATAAATCATATAGGTCCATGAATCGTAGTAGATATAGTAAAGGTAGATGTGTTAAAAAGGATAAGGGAAGTAGTTCACAACAAGAAAAATTGAAAAACAAATTAAAACCATTAATTGTTCACACATAATCTAAGAAAGAGTTAATCGAACCACATATTGAAAAGTGTGTTATCGAGTCTACCATTTTTGAGACCCCTTCTAGTATCCGTCAAGAGTCTTCTGAAAAATTATATCAAAGGGTTTCTAAACTATTTCATGAATCTCACGAAATCCAAAGTGGGAAGTCCCCAAGTGAACATAAACCTTTCATAGTTGTCTATACTCCTTGGGCATTTATGGGTAACGATAACAACAACAACAATAAAAACAACGATGTGAGATTCAACAATAATGCAAGGGCATTGGCCAACAACAACCCAATTACTTTTGAATTTCCCATTGCACATCCAAAAGAGGATGCCTTGATGAAGAACATTATTCATTTAGCTTTGTCCATATTTCGAGGTCTTTTGATGGAAGACCCCAATATGTTCCTTTTTGAATTTGACATTTTATGTCACAGCTATGATTATCATACCAAGGCACAAAAGTTGAAATTATTTTCAGCTACTCTAAATGATGCAACATTGAGGTGGTTTATGGGATTAGGATGAGAAACCATTCATAGTTGTGATGATATGAAAAACAAGTTCTTGGAAAAATACCAAGAATACTATAGGACTAAGGAAACATGAGATGAGATATTCTGCATCACGCAACGTGAAGAAGAAAATTTTGAAGATTATTTGGAATGTTTCCTATTTAGCCTACAAAGAACCAGACACATAGGGTTGACCCATGACATTGTAAAAATGATCTTCCTTAGAGGAATTAGAGATGAATGTTTGGATACTTTAAATCTCATGTGTGGAGGTGATATTTCTAAAATGAGGTTTGATGACATTTGTGATGTGTGCAGGAACTATTCAAGGTCTACCTGCTCATCTAGGGGGTATGTCAGGAAGCATGTTTCTCTCGAAGGGACATCTAGAGTTACAAAATGAGAGTTGGGTACATTACTTGAGGATCTTAAGACTGACCTACTCAACCATATGGGTAACTAGATAGATACTTTTTATACATGAAGGAAGTAGGAGGAAGCTAAAAAATATTTAGCTATATTTTGTCTTGTGTGTTGTAAAAGGCATAGTGGTGAAGAATGCCCATATAATAGAACAAAAATCTCTTCTTTAGAGGAATCCAATAATGACATTATTCTGAAACCTCTTCCTATAGGTATTACTGAAGTAGAATACACATATGATCCTATTTACTTTATGGCCCAAAGGAGACCTTGGCAACCATGAGGAGTACCCCAACTAATTATCAGGCTGCACCCCAAAGTCATTTTCAATAGAATTCTTTTCGAAACCAACCTGGATGGTTTAGAGGTTGGCAACAAGCTCCATACTACCCCTAGTGAACACAACAATATCCCCATGCTCCACAATCATGGAAAGCATGGTGAGTGCCACCACCAGCATACCCACAATATTAGTCATTTCCTCCATATCCACCACAGCCAACAATAAATCCCTATCAACAATCCCAACAACTCTTTCCACCTGTTCCATCACCATCTAATCAACCATCTAGTTTAGCTCAAATTCCAAAAGCCACGCCTATGCTTGCATAACCATCACCCAATTCCAATAATAAGGTGGCTCAGCCAATTTATAACAATGAAGTGGTAGGATTCTCGACATATCCTATCAATGCATTAGAAATTGATGGTGTACACCCAAGATCAAGGAAGAATCTTCAAGGTCCAACCATTATAGAAGTAGAGGATCCTCCAGTTGAAGCAAAAGAAGAGCAACCAAGGCCCCCATTTCTTGATAGGTTGTAGGAGCAACCAAAACAACAAGAAACATCTCAGTCAAATTTTAATTTTATGAATGAGTTACGTAATGTTAACATCAAAATTCCTTTGTTGCGGGCCATTCGATATGTTCCAGTGTACACCAAAGCAGATAAGGAACTCTATGGGAGAAAACAACAGAAGAAGACCCAAGACAGTCCAAGTTATTGGACAACTGGAAAACTTGAAGTTGGGGAGGATCTCTATTCCTAAGTATGCAGATCCAGGGAGTCCCATGATTAAGGTACATATCGATGATGTAGTCATTCCAAATACACTTGTGGATTTAGGATCAACCATAAATGTAATGACTAATGAGACTAAGGAGAGATTAGCCCTTCAAGGACTAAGACCTACTCCAACGGTCTTGCAAATGGTCGATCCCCCCTCGTAAAACCAGAAGGTATGATTGAACATATCATTGTATACACCTAAATATGGTTTGGAGAATCTAATTAATTAAATACGACTTATTTGATTAATTACCCTAAATTCCTCTACTATTGGATAAATAGAAATATTTATTTATATAGTTCATGTTTAAATTCTTATTTAAATTCTTCTAATTATGCTATTATTTCATCTTAATTAAATAAAAAAATTAAATACTTTATTTTATTTTCTTATCAAATTCCCCTATTTATTCTATCTTAATCACATCATTCAATCTTAATTAATTAAACAAAGGTTAAATACTTTATTGTTTAATTATCATATTTCTTCTATTTAATTTAATAAACAACTTCTATAGTTTGTTTTATTAAATTAATTATCCTCTTTTTGCTAATTTGAATAAATCAAAATAATTCAAATAAAAGAATAAATCAAAATTCCTCTATTCACTCACCTACCAAAATTAGATATCAAATGTCTAATTTAATGCAACTGGCATTCACGGGAAAGCTTGCAGGCAATCCTCTCAATCTTCTTCCCCTGATCCTTCCTATCCTCTTGCCTGATGTTTTCATGGGGAGGAACCATTCCCATAATCAGCTTAAGTCTCTCCATCTCTCACCATCCAATCCTCCAAATTGAATCCAAACCTTTGTTGTGCTGCCCCTGTGCAAATGTGCTGCCGGGAAATCTATAAATACAGCCTCACAATATAGGAAATGGATCCCATCTTTGTGCAATCCTACTCTGTAGGAAAGAAATCAAGCATCGTAGCAATATAAATAATTTCTTAACATCATAGAATTAGTGGAATTCATATCACAGTTGCATAGTAGTTTTACTATAGCTTCATCATCATAGTATCCTGTCAATTTAGATTACAGTAGTTTCCTTTTATCATTTAGATATCATAATATAGGATTTCATCATTGCATCTAGCATCCTTCCATTCTTTAGATTGGCATTTTAACAATCACAGAGCTTATCAAAATCTGAGAGCCCCGTGTGATTTAATAAATCTTTAAAGATAGGAGACAATATGATGCTTTCAGTAGATTCTTACTTTAAAGTAGTTTAATTTATTGAATCTTTGATACAATGTCTTATTAAGAAGTGTTATTTTACTTTTTACTTATTCACACTGACAATTTGGCACCCACCATGGGGCATAACCCCATATTTCACAAAATTTCTTTGAAAAGTGTCATACAAGATTTTGGCGTGTTCATTTTAGCGCAATCGAGAGATTTTTTGGTGCTTCCAATGAAAACTATAGCACTTCCAAGGAAAACTATAGTGCTTCGGGGGTTTGTTTTGACGCTTCAGAGGTTTGTTTCGACACTTTGACAAAAACTATAGTGCTTTTGAAGAATTTTTCAGCGCTTCTGAGGAGAAAACTATAGCGCTTCAATAGTCTATTTCAGTGCATCATCCTAACTTGCCCAACATAGTTGGCCACTATTCTTCAAAAAAATTTATAGCACTTTGAAGGAATTCTATGGCGCTTCTACCAAATTTTGTAGTGATTTTAATGAAATATATAGCACATCTGATCTAAACTATAGTGCTTCTACCCTCTGTTTTAGCGCTTTTGTAATTTCTTATCTAGATTCAACGCGATCGCGGCCACAATTTTATTTTGATGCATTTGGACTAAAACAAATCAATTCTAGGGTAGTCACTTAATTTAAAATATATCAATCCTAGTATAGTCATATCATGATTTTGTGAAGCAAAATCTTCACCTAGAATAGTACATCATCTTTTTGGGCTTAAAAATTGAACATTTGATTATTGTGCTTGTGTGGTGAATAGGCTTATGCTCCCCCCTTAACTGGGTGATCAGAATGCCAAACTCATCCTTTATTTTCATGCAATTTACTCTTTTGTTAAATCCTTTAGAAGGCCTTCCGTAGTGGGAAAAATTACTCACCCTACAAGAATGACCTAAGTGGGAACAACCAAAGCCAGGTTTTCCAACCCACTATAATCAAATGTGAGTTGTTGATGAAAGTCCAACTCAAAATTAGTCTGCAAGATAAACATCCCCAAAGCCTTTGTTCTAAAGGTTGGGAGGTCTCCTAAGGGAGTTTATCATTTGCCGCACCGCACGAAAACCCTATCTAAGAACCTTAGTGTATAATCTAGTTGAGTCAGTAACCAGACATTATAATACTCACAGTGCAAGGGGAGGGAAGAATCTTCCCCCAAGACACTCACCATAAAATTTCCAAGGATCGTTTGCTCAAGGGATCGATAAATCTAACCTTGAGTACGCGCCTGGAAATGATAAAAACACAGCGCCCTCTAGGGGGTGACACGGCTGTGTGAGTCAATGCAATTTTACGATGTGGGTTGTTGAGTATAACAATGACATTTTTGACCTTAAGAGTGAGTCTATCTAAAGTGTATTTTTGTTAAAAAAAAAAATAGTAAAAATAGGACCACGAATGGTTCTTAGAACATACACTATTTTTTTAGATTCTAGGTTCAAAAACTACTTTTCTACAATTACTTGTTGTGTTCTCAAATCATTAAACTCAAATAAAGATCATCCAGAAAAACACAAAAAGAGTCAAAAACCAAACAATGAAGTTTATGATTAGGGATTGGAAATCCACAACGATTATCAAGAAATCCCTCACAAAAATAGTCAAAAAACCAAAGAAACAAATCAATTACAAGAAACTCTTAAAAATATGGTGATTCTTATATCAAAGTAGGAAAGTCTTACTTCACCATAGAACCTTCATCCATAGGTTTCACGATTTTTCCAAAGGATATACTGATGATTATGCTTTAGAACCTTTGTATTCGCAAGCCATTTTCCAAAGAAGAGCCTTGTCATAGAAACATAATCATAGTCAAGTTATTCGTCAGTCTTTCATCCCGCAACCAATGATAGAATATTTCAACAGGCCCAATTAGTTTTTACAATAGAGAAAACATAGAAACATTAGGCTTGTCATCCAACATCAAAAAGTTACTAGCAGAGGTATCCTATCAAAATATCAAAAATATCGAAAATCAATCTCTTCAAGGGTAGAAAAATTAGACTACACTATTGAAACCCAAAGTAGCGCTTTCACACTCTATTTTAGCACTTTTGAGGTATGTTTTAGTGCTTTTGTGTCCAAAGTAGCACTTTTGCACTTGCTATTAGCGCTTCAAAGGTCTGTTTTAGTGCTTCTGTAATTTTTTATAGCGCTTCCACACCCTGTTTTAGCACTTATAAAATAGTGCTTCCACAGTCTGTTTTTGCGCTTTTGCACTCTGTTTTAGCACTTCCAAAGAGCAGAAAAATAGAGAGTTTTCAGACACATCTGTTAGATTTGTTGACATTTGAAACTTGTATTTTTATCAGCTAGAAATATCTTCTCAATCCAGACAGTGTCTTAAACCTGAAACAAACACACACAACACACACAAAACACGGATCAAGTTGTGGCCCTAACACATCAAATGAAAAAATTGCAACAAAAACTACAAGATATGCAAAAGGGAAACACGAAAAGGTATGCATTACAAGACATTTATCCTTATCCTTTTGACCCGACTGTGGACATGATACCATTCCCTAGACATTGTGAATTCCCAAAATATGAAAAATACAATGGTAAAATAGATCCAATCAACCATGTAAGGGAATTTAGAACCATGAGTTTAGAATTTGCACAAGAAGAAACTTACCTAATGAGGTTATTTCCAAGAAGCTTAGGAGGTCAATGTATGGAATGGTTTTCTAAACTACAACCAGAGATTCAAACTTTTGAATAACTGCTTAATAGGTTTATATCACAATATTCCTTTAACATTTAACATGATGTCACAATAAAGGACCTCTACAACATGAAGCAAAACAAAGGTGAGACATTCTTGTCATTTCTACAATGATGGCGAAGATTATTTGCTAGGTATCCTCGTTCCATACCTGAGGAAGATAAAATGGAACTTTTTATTGACAACCTGATTGATGAAATGAGCTATAGGCTCAAATTACAATGTCCTCCCACATTTGAAAATGTGATTGAAAATGGCCTTCAAATCGAAGAAGCATTGGTCAAACGAGGAGTAATAAAGCATTAAAATGAAAAATCAAACAACACAAACTCCTCAAATCACTATGGCAACAATGACAAGCCTAAATTCTGAAAAAAAATAGAAATACTAGAACCAATGATGTTGCAAATGACATACAAAATGAAAAACCAGTATTTAATTTGATGGCCACTAATGCAAAGACAAATCAAAATAGTGACCAAAACATCAAGAAAAATGTCAATCAAAATAATAATCTAAACAATGGGGAATCTAAACCTCAAACATATCAAAAATCATCAAACCGGCGTAGATTCACACCATTAGGCCAAACACTAGAATCAACAATGAGAGAAATTATTACAAATGGGATTATCACCACACATGAAGCAATATTTTGAGATCCAAAAGTAAAACCATCATGGTGGAATGACGCAGATTATTGTAACTTCCATAAAAATAAGGGACACAAGACAAATGATTGCATAGAGTTAAAACATCTAGTCCAAGATATAATTGACAAAAAAAAGGTATACGTAGAAGGACTTCAATCCAACAACGATCATACTGCCCTTAAAGATCCTTTACCAAATTATGAAAAGGGAGAGTCTTCTTCTACAAACGGTAAGGGTGAAAGTGTTAACTATGTTTACGATGGCATGATCTTTTGTATTTCTAGAGTTGAAAGTGATACTATCACTGTTAATCAAATTGATAAAAATGAAACCAATGACATTATACCTCTAGATCTGATCCCAAACATAGACACATCTGACAATCAGGTAAATGTTTTAAAAATCAAGGAAAGACAAGACTATCAATTGATTAATGTAATGACAAGGGGGAAATCCAAGGTTAATATTAAAAAGATTTGCATCTAAAAACACCACTCCCCCACCTAGTTAATACAACATTGTCGACCAACTACATAAAATACCAGCACAAATATCAATACTAGAACTCCTTAAACTCTCACCATCCCATAAGGAGGTTTTGGAACAAGCTCTTGTGGCCACCACAGTACCCAATAATCTAGATGTCTGTCAATTCTAAGCTATGGTGGGACATTTTACCATGCCTCATTATCTATCATTCTCTGAACAGAATGATGTATCACTTAATCATCCACATAACACTACCCTTCATATTGAAGTTTTGATCCACAAACATCATGTTAAATGGGTACTAATAGATGGTGGAGCTGGTTTAAACATTTTTACTTTAAATTTAATTTGTGCGCTAGGTTATTCAGATAATTCTATTGATGCCCTAAGACAAATGACAATAAAATCTTATGATGAAGAAGAGAGATCCTCAAAGGGAATGATTGTATTACCTATTCAAAAGGGACCAATGGTGAAGAATATAGCCTGCCAAGTGCTAGAAAAAGAGTTAATCTACAATATACTCTTAGGACATCCATGGATTCATGAAATGTAGGTGGTACCTTCAACTTATCACTAGTGTTTAAAATTTCTAGTTAATGGTCAAGAGGTAACTATATCAACTGATTACAATAATCCTCAACATTGTAACATGCTCAGAACAACTCAAGACACCTTTGTACCCCACAATAGAGAAGCTATCACTTCTAGTTCATCAAACGATGAAAAGCATCTGAATATTATATCTATGTGGGTTGAGAAAAAGGGTCAATCAAAGGATACAAGTTTTGTTGATTCAACTTTATCAAATAATCAGGGTCCACTGAATTCTCTCTCATAGAAATTCCAAGAAAAGGTCCAGCTAACCGACAAAGGCATGGGATAATATTCTATTGAGTAGTCTCTTAATCTTTCATAATTGATGCCATCTCCAAGGTCATATGGACAAACATCAATGATAACACGAAAAACCATCACAACCTGCCACGGTTCTAGAGGAAAGATTTGTGAAAGCTGATACTATAGAAGATGAATCAGAAGATAAGGCCATCCTTGATTGGGTGTACAAATATGAAGAAGCGTCACCATCAACAAACATAAGCATAAAGACAGATCAGTATGGAAAAGGAAATGATATTTTAGAGAAAATGGGTTATGAGGGACAAGGACCTATTGGAAAAAGGAAAGAAGGCATTGTAGAACCCATTCAACCTCTCACTCTTCATTCAAAGGATAAGACATGACTGGGTTACTTAGAGGAAGCAAAACAAGAAATGACTAAGAAGGCGGTTGAAAGAATCATTCAAATGAGAGATAGCTATGAAAAAGATTCCAATGAATATGAATGGGATCTATATTATGGTGTATCATACACATATTTCCAAATTGATGTCATAAAAGAGTATGCACCCACACGTGAGGATGGACAGAGCTCAGGGTCTAGACCACTTGTATTAGAATCATAAAATATCGATGAATCAAGTGAGGATGGACAGACATCAAGTGAGCTAGATAATTTGGAGGAAAGTAATATCATAGATCTCGACACCCCTAATGACAACCTTGAAACCATAACTGTTTGAACCCTTAATGTCATTGACCAAAGTCAATCTAATGACTTTTTTCTATTAATACATCGTGAACTTATTGACTGGGAACCCATTGAACCTATTAATGTACCCATCTTTGAGAATGATGACGCTATTGTAAACTTCCTTTGTTATGATGAACTTGACACAATTTCTCACCATAAATATCATAATGACATGATTAGACAGGAGGGTTTCAAATCTTCCAGTTGCAAAAATGAAAATAGGAATAATGGATCTAATGGTGAAATCCATTCTATGGTAGCATTAGATCTCGGAAAAGTAAAAATAAAGAACGCATCAGACGGTGAAAACCTCTCTAAGGCACTAAAAGATGGGATATTTGACACCCTTCCAGAGCATTATCATGAAATTTCATTGGTACTGGTGGAACCTACACAGTCTATAAACATTGGCACAACAGAAAAACAAAAGATTTTGCATCTAGCAGAATCTATGACTGAGCAAGAAAGACTTGATTTTGTCAAGTTATTTAAAGAAATAAGAATTAACTTTGCATGGTCATACTCTGATATTCCAAGTTTAGATCCAAATCTTTTAATGCATCATTTATCTCTACCATCTGGAATCAAACCTATAAAATAAAAACCAAGGAAGATGCATCCACATATCACCTTGATGGTAAAGGTTGAGCTGAAGAAAATGTTAGATGTAGGATTTATCAGGTCTATCGATTATGCTGAATGGATATCAAATATTTTACCTATATCAAAGCTAGATAATAGTATCAGAATATGTACAAACTTCAGAGATCTGGATAAGGCATGTCCCAAGGCTGATTTCCCCTTACCTAACATCGATATCATTGTGGACTTAACAGCAGGGCATGCCATGTTATTAATAATGGATGGTTTTTTTGGCTACAACCAAATCAAGATAGCACTAGATGATCAAGAGAAAACCGCATTCACATGTCCATGGGGAAATTTTTGCTGGAATGTCATGCCCTTCGGGTTGAAGAATGCAGGGGCAACATATCAACATGCAATGGCTACTATTTTCCATGATATGATGCATACCTTTATGGAGGATTACGTGGATGATATCTTAGCAAAGTCATATTCCAAAGAAGGACATCTAGATATCCTAGGCAAAATTTTCACAAGGCTAGAGAAGTTCAATGTCTAACTAAATCCTAAGAAATGTGTCTTTGGGGTTACATCAACAAAAATCCTAGGATACCTAGTTTCAGAGAAGGGTATTGAACTGGATCTTGCGAAGGTTAAAGAAATAATTGAAATGTAGCCGCCAAAGAATACCAGTCAACTTAGGTCTTTACAAGGCAGGCTACAATCAATTAGGAGATTTATCTCCCATTTAGCAGATAAAATTCATCCATTTAATCACTTGTTGCATAAAAATTTCTTGTTCAAATGGGATCAAGGGTGTGAAACGACCTTCAACCAAATAAAACAATATTTGATGTCACCACCTATTCTCATGCCACCTACAAAAGGTAGACCTTTGCTATTATACATTGCAACAATAGACATTTATTTAGGAGCACTGTTGGCACAGGAATATTATGAAGGAAGGGAACAAGCCATTTACTACATTAGTAGGACTTTGAATGGCTATGAAATAAATTACACCTTCATCGAGAAATATTGTTTGGCAGTGGTATTTGCTACCCAACAATTTCAGCATTACATGTTGACTCACACAGTCAGGCTCATAGCAAAGATTGACTCCTTAAAATATCTACTCAGCAAGGCTACTTTAACAAGCATACTAGCCAAGTGGATCATTCTTTTAAGTTAATTTGATATCCAGTATGTGGAAAGGAGAGCCATCAAAGGTCAAGTGATTGTTGAACAATTAGTCAAAGCTCCGTTAACTGATGATCATCCTATGACAATGGAGTTTCTTGATGCATACGTTCTAACTATAACAACACAACAATGGAGGCTTTATTTTGATGGATCATACACACAAAGAGGATCTGACGTAGGAATATTGTTTGTTACACCTCAAGGACACACCATCCCAAGGTCTTATAGACTCATGTTCCCATGTACCAATAATGTAGCTGAGTATGAGGCACTAGTCATTGGCATCAAGGTGGTAATGGAATGGAAGGTAACAAAGCTACAAGTATATGGTGATTCACAATTAGTCATTTATCAAGTCAATGATGAATATCAAATGAAAGATAAGAATTTTATGCCATATAAGCAACTGATTGATGATCTCAAAAAGTACTTTGTGGATATCAAATTTGAGTACAAAGCAACAAATGCTATGGTGACAATTGCTTCACTTTTGCAATTGCCAGAAAAATGTGGTCATTATGAGTTTATGGTAGAACAAGTGTCAAATCCTACTTATAATAATCCTGAATCTCAAACCATATGTCATTTAGATATCGTTGGATCCTCACTCTATGGAAAGACCTATGCTTACCTAAAAGACAACATCCCTCCCCCCAATCTTTCTAGAAACCAAAAAAACAACTTCATTCGCCAATTCGCTCGACATACCTTAATCGTTGACATGGTTAACCATCGAGGTCTAGATGGTACTCTTCTTTAGTGTTTAGAACATAAGGAATCTGAGATAGCCTTACATGAGGTCCATGAAGGTATTTGTAGAACTCATTCAAGTGGGATAACTCTAGCAAATAAACTCCTCCATTTGGGGTATTACTGGTCAAGCATGGAGAAGGAGTCTTATCAGTTTGTTAAGAAGTTTCAAAAGTGTCAGATCCATAGTAATCTAATCCATGAACTAGCTCAAGAATTACACACATTCACATCAACATGGCCCTTTTGTCAATGGGGACTGGATCTGGTAGGAAAGATAATTTTTTCGTCATCTAATGGACACAAGTTCATAATCACAGTGACATAATACTTTAAAAAATGGATAGAAGTGGTTCCTCTAACAACAATCACTAGAAGAAAGATCTCGTCTTTCATACTAAACTACATAATCTGTCGATATGGCATACCTCAGTCCATTATCACTGATAATGGATGACCATTTAAAAACCAGGACATCCAGGAATCGTGTGACAAATTTCATATCCAACATCATTTCTCAACACCCTACTATCCTCGGGGAAATGGCCAAGTAGAGGCCTCTAACAAGACAATTCTGAAAATACTCGAGAAAACGGTTAACAATGTTGGACATGATTGGCATGTTCAGCTAAATCTTGCATTATGGGCCTATAGAACTAGCACCAGGACACTGACATGAGCTACACCATATGCCTTGGTATATGGATTAGAGGCTATACTACCCATTGAAGTGGAGATTCCATCGCTCCGTGTGTCACTAAAAGGAATCATTTTAGATGAGGATTATAGAGTGTCTAGGCTTCAAGAACTAGAATTTTTGATGAACGTCATCAACAAGTTGTCAATCACCTCACAGCATATCAATAGAGAATGTACAAGAGCTACAATCACAGCGTAAAGCCTAGATTCTTTTAGGTTGGAGACTTGGTCCTAAAGGAAAATCTTAGAAATCAGCAAGAAAGAGAAAAGAAAGGGAAGTTTGAACCTAACTGGCTAGGTCCCTTTGTCATCATATCAGTCTATGGATCAGGAGCCTATCAACTGTCAACACCTAAAGTGGATTTGTTTGATGAACCTATCAACAGTATCCATCTTAGAAAATTCTACACCTGAATCACCTAGTGCACATTTCAAACTTCTAAAATTTGGTTTCCTTAATGAAAACCTGGCAAATAGGTGTCTTGGTAATAGAAAAATACAAAAAAAATAAGAAAAGAGAAAAATACAAAAAAAATAATAATAATAAGAAAAAAATGAAAAGTGCAATAAAAACATATAGCAAAAACCTGAAAATAGGTGCTATTTGTGTTTTAACCAGTTGTTCCATCTATTGGACACATGTCATGATTGTTACTATCACCATCACTTTGCATTCACCGTCGTATCATTGCAAGTGGTTGTATCTCACCTTAGCTTGGGGGAAAAATCTTGACCTCACTGGGGGCAATAAAAACATCAAGTTTGGAAAAATGGAACATCAATCACCATCGGAAGCACATTAGACATTCGTATCACAACAGAAAATCCAAAACAAATCAAAAAGTCAGTCTCAAAAAGTCAATACAAAAACATAAGTCGGTGTCAGTCAACCTGCATGGTCTTTACATGTATAACGTAGGCAAGGCTAATCTTTTATCATCCCTCGAGGCCCCTAGGATAGGTCATTAGATTAGGTTTGATTTGAAATCTTGGAAAAAAAAAAAAAAAACGTCATAAAATCAAGAGGGATGATCTAATCTAACTAATGGTTGAAGCACTTTAAGTAAAGGTTGGATATCATTTTTTGATTATTTGTTATCATTTCTTTGGAGTAACTCGATGATGTATTGAACTAGAGAAGCTAGGAAGAAGAATGGTATTTTCATTTGTCTGTTGTTTGTGAATTAATTATTTAATGTGTGAATTGTCTTGGGACGTTCTCTACAAATGTATTATTAATAACATTCAAAATTCACACACTAAAATGATTAATCCTTGTCTATTTACACAAGAAATGCTCAGGTCATCTCGGTTTAATTATACCTAGATGCTTGTGCTCGCTTGCAATATCAAAAATCATGAAGGTAATACTCAGGTCATCATTGTTCTAAAAATATACCTTTGATGCTTGTACTCACTTTCAACATTTCTAAAGCTCTATGATGATACAAAGCACAAAATTACTATTAAAATGCCAATATTTTTGCATGTAGTTGCATGATAAAATTAGATTGCATTCATAATAGTTTTTACATCTGCAGGGGAGTGTTACAAAAGCTCATAAAGGATTCAAATTGATGATTATATTTTCTATTAATAAGATTGAGTATACTTGACATTGACAAAAACATCATCATAACCATGTAGTTGCATCATCATTTTTTCATACATTAAAAAGCATTTTTATTTATCATGTCATAAATCATACATTTCAATCGATAAATTTTGCATTCATCATATCATATTTTCCATATCACATAACAGTTCTAAAAGAAAATTTCAAAAATAAATATCATGATTGCATTTTCATTCATCCATCAATTATTTCTCCCATATCATACTCATCACATCATCCATTCATGTTTTATTATCATACATTATGATCATACATTTATTACATTTTATTCATCCATCAATTATCATATTCATGGCACCATATCATTCATTTATCATTATTACATCATATCATTGTATTTCCATACATTCATCATTTTATATCATACATCATTACCATTTATTTATTAACGTCGTCTATTTTACATATATATATCAACATAAAAATGCACACACATCCCGTTTACATCGCATATCATAAAATTATTTAAAACCATTACATCCGCATCTATGTATATAGAAAATCATCATATAAAATACAAATCATCATACATCCATACATCATGCATCCATACATCATACATTATACATCCATTCATCATTCATTAAATAGAACATCATGAATCATAGCATATCACATGATCATTAAATACATCCATAACATGGCATATAGAACATGAAAAATAATAGCATCCATCATAGAATCATAATAGAACACATCATAGATCAATAAAAGTATGTTGCATATCATATAGATCATATAAATCATCAATGTCAAGTATACAATGAAGTCTGAAATAAAAGAGATATATCATCAAAACTGGTTGAATTGAAGTATACATCATGTCTCAAAAATATCACAAAATCACATAAAATAGCTAAGATCTATTGCTGCCAGACGGTGCAAGCATCATGAGACCAGTACCTCCTCCACTAGATGGACCGGGACCACCTGGATCTCTGCGTGGTGGTTGAGTCACACCCTTGCTAACAGTCTGGGAATGTGTCCCGCCTGATCATGAGGGGGCATAGTTAACTCTCCGCTTGGCAGGGACTGCATCATGGTAGCGGCCTTTGTAAAACTCTACCTCTCGGCCCACACACAAAACCTCTCTCATATAA
The DNA here is from genome assembly GCA_007115665.2 of Sequoiadendron giganteum. Classification (NCBI taxonomy): domain Eukaryota; kingdom Viridiplantae; phylum Streptophyta; class Pinopsida; order Cupressales; family Cupressaceae; genus Sequoiadendron; species Sequoiadendron giganteum. The sequence goes on along the minus strand of CM021108.1, from coordinate 428,128,330 downwards.
TATGATATAGTTGTGCCCTCGACTATCTGCTATAGTCTGTCAGTAGTGGTTTGAGCCTGCTTTGTAATTTGTCAAGCATTATCCCGCTCTGTTGTCAATGTATCGATCTGCGTCTGGGCAGAAGCCAACTATCCTTGTATCTATGCCATGGCCTGTGCATGAGCCTATGCTTGGGTCTGTAGCTCTATTTGGGTCTGAGCAAGTAAACCCTAAGCCTAAATAAGTTGTCCTTGCAGAGTCTATATCTGCACCTGTAGGCTGGCAATCTATGTCTAATAATCAATAGAGGATGTATCCACTGCTCGCCTCTTACGAGGCACACTAGTAGATGGACCTATCATAACCCCTCTGCCACCATCCCCTCCGTTGTCTCCATCATCACTTATGCTCTCATCACTATCCTCCTCACCAACATCCTCCTCCACATCCTCCTCCCATCTCCATCACCGACCAGGAACAATAACCTCCTCCTCTACGGGTAGTGGTGTTGGCTCATCAGGAATAGTGATCCATGGGCATGGATGCAATGCAAGATACTCCACATACTTCACAATCACTGGTGCCTCTGCAATATCACGATGCAGGTCCCAAGCTGAAGTCTATAGAATACGATAACCCTCTACTATAGTATCATATGATAGACATGGCCCCCAATCTATTGTATCACTCTGACATCGAGGATAGTGTGCAACGCCCTGGGGCATGCACTGGACAATCCCATACTGTTTGTAAACCCTCCGTAGTAAAAATCTCTAAAATAAAGTGGGTCTTGCCAATCAAGTACATAGAGTTGCACAAATAACCCATCTTTGCATCATCCTCATCCCAATACTCAAAATCTAGATAGGGACGCCATGTCACAGCCTCTAGGTCATCCAATACCCACCTCCAATGCTCCAACTTACCCATCCTAGACTAGGTAATTCTACCCTTGTATCTAAAAACATATGGCCTAGTAGCCGGTCTATCTCGTACTGGCAGTGGTCACGTGACAACAATATGCTCCCATGCCAAAACTTGAAGTAAAGTGGCTCTCGATGATAAGATATGCTCGCTCAAATATACAACTGAATTTAAATCATGATACAGATGTGCCAACATGCATATCCCCCAAGCATATCTAGTCCCATGCATGATCATGCTCTCAAGAACATGGCCCCATCCAATAGATAGTTCGCTTGACCTACGATCAGGACAAAGGAATCCTCCAATAAATCCTGCAAGAACTGAAGGTAGGGTGGCATACACATCAACTATCTCCCACCATGGAATCCACATCCCAGCAATATGATCATCTGAAAAACTCTACGAAAAGCATTTGTCCCACCCACCTCCTATGATTCATATACTACAATCTCACCAACAAACGGTATCTGTAAAATCTGCCAGACATCCTCTAGGGTGACTTTCATCTCGCCCGTGGGTAGGTGGAAGGTATTATGGTCACTGTGCCACCGCTCGGCTAATGTTGTGAGGAGACCCCGATTAATCCTAATCTAGGGCATGTCAAGAAGTGAAGCAAGTCCACACCGAACAATGATATGTGTCTCATCTAGTGTAAGTTGTGGAATCAAGTCAAATTTCCATGGAAAATGCTCTCATATCTGGAGGTTACCCAAAGGCTCCTATCATCATGAAATGTTCAAAATCAGTACATTTTGTCAAAATATCACATATCATTTATCCTATCAAATCTAATCAGGTCTTGGTGCGAATTTTGATCAAAACTCATGAGCAGGCATCATCAATCCTCACCTATCATGAGGTCATCATTATCGATTTTTAATTGTACTTCGCCTAACATGAGGTCAATTTATCAAAATCAACCTTGCCTATCATGAGGTTCATCACATTTGAAATTATTCCTCGCCTATCATGAGGATAATTCTTGTCTATCAATCATCAAAATCACTCATCATAAGGCTCAACATCATCAAGGGTATTCAATCATCAAATCATATCAAACCAAACAACTGACACGATCAAAATCGATCAAATCAAGGAAAAATTTGATAAATTTTATCAAATCTGACTTGGATGCGCTAAAACAGGCATTCCAGGCGCTAAAAGATCAGAAGCGCCATTTCATCGGTCAGAAGCGCTAAAATAGACTATCAAAACACCACATCATTTGAAGTGCTATTTCGGGATGTCAAAGCACCAGAACAGTAGCTCGAAGTGCTAAAACCCTCGAAGCACTATTTCAACCTACCGAAGCACTAATCTATCATATCATAGCGCTAATATTTTTGAAGCGCTAATTTAACCTATGGAAGTGCTAATCTATCCTATCATAACGCTAATATTTTCGAAGCGCTAAACTAGCCTATCAAAGCACTAAAATATCTAAGCAAAGCGCTAATTCGCCGAAGCGCTAAAATAGTCCCTAAAAGCGCTACACTGGAGTGTCAAAGCGCTACAACACGTTCTTGAAGCGCTAAAATTAAGAAAAAAATCAAAATACATAAAACAACACAAAAAATGAGAAAACATGAATTACGAGGAGGTTTAGGGGTACGTACCGGAGGTCCGTAAGCGGTCAGCCGTTGGTGACGTCGCACACACTCGAACCGGTGGGTGTGGTAAGGAATCAACATCTTGCTCCAAAAGGCTCAAATATGTCTCTCTCACAAAGTTTTCAAAAGTCAAATGCACAAATGAGTTTGACAATGACCCTTTTGACCTTTTATAGGTTATTAGAGGTGGATTTTGAGGGGATATTTAAAATTTTAATTAATTTTATTAGGAGATTAATTAAAATTCATCCAAGGACAAACTTTCTACATCAATTATTAGGAGATAAATTATTTTACCATCAAATCTTCATTGAATCATCATCAAATCATTGAAAAACCATAAAAAATTAAAAAAATCATCAATTTATTTCCCGAGGGGGCATATATCCATCAATCACCTAAAAATCAATGTTTGGGGCATACTAAAAAAATTCATCGATACTAGCAGCAACAACAAAATTTTCTTTGAAGCAATGTGTAAACACATCACTTCAAAGAGGGGGAAAATGTATACACCTAAAAATGGTCTGGAGAATCTAATTAATTAAATACAACTTATTTGATTAATTACCCTAAATTCCTCTACTATTGGATAAATAGGAATATTTATTTATATAGTTCATGTTTAAATTCTTCTAATTATTCTATTATTTCATCTTAATTAAATAAACAAAATTAAATACTTTGTTTTATTTAATTATCAAATTCCCCTATTTATTCTATCTTAATCACATCATTCAATCTTAATTAATTAAACAAAGGTTAAATATTATATTGTTTAATTATCATATTTCTTCTATTTAATTTAATAAACAACTTATATAGTTTGTTTTATTAAATTAATTATCCTCTTTTTGCTAATTTGAATAAATCAAAATAATTCAAATAAAAGCATAAATCAAAATTCCTTTATTCACTTACCTACCAAAATTAGATATCAAATGTCTAATTTAATGCGACTGGCATTCACGGGAAAGCTTGCAGGCAATCCTCTCAATCTTCTTCTCCTGATCCTTCCTATCCTCTTGCCTGATTTTTTCATGGGGAGGAACCATTCCCATAATCAGCTCAAGTCTCTCCATCTCTGACCATTCAATCCTCCAGATTGAATCCAAACCTTTGCTTTGCTGCCCCTGTGCAAATGTGTTGCCGAGAAATCTATAAATATAGCCTCACAATATAGGAAATGGATCCCATCTTTGTGCAATCTTACTCTGCAGGAAAGCAATCAAGCATCATAGCAATAGCAATAGTATCTTAACATCATAGCATCAGTAGAATTCATATCATGGCTGCATAATAGTTTTGCTATAGCTTCATCATCATACTATCTTGTCAATTTAGATTACAATAGTTTCCTTTTATCATTTAGATATCATAATATAGGATTTCATCATTGCATCTAGCATCCTTTCATTCTTTAGATTGGCATTTTAACAGTCACAGAACTTATCAAAATCTGAGCCCTCTGTGATTTAATAAATCTTTAAAGATAGGAGACAATATGACGCTTTCAGTAGATTCTTACTTTAAACTAGTTTAATTTGTAGAATCTTTGATATAATGTCTTATTAAGAAGTGTTATTTTACTTTTTACTTATTCACACTTACAATCATTATTTTTATTGAGTCTTGGGAGTATCCCACATATCTTATGATTTTGTAACCAAAGATTGAACTGGGGGTACCCCTTAATTTTAGGAAGACCTTGGTTAGCCACTACTAATGCTTTTATTAATTGCAGGTCTGGCAACATGGTGCTTTCAAATGGGGAGCGAATGAAACAGTTGACATTGTACCCTCTAGCACAACCATTGTTGGAAGCAGAGGATCCATTATGGATCGATAGTGATTTGGAAGAGTCTTTACCTATCTGACAATAGATCAAAGTAAGAAATTTGAGGATATATCGAAAGACACTATTATTAATAATTTCTTGAAAATTTATTATTTGGTTGATAATATTTTAGAGACAATGATTTTCCTATGGATATAAGTGATAATTGTCCGTTTGGAAATTTTCCATTAGTTAGTAATTCATAGTCTATTCAACATTTTATTACTTTGCATCAATTATTACTGCATACTTGTATATATAGTCCATTTTTTATATATAGAAATTTTGGCCCATCTTTGTCTAATTCACAATTGCTTGTTGTAAATACCCTTGCATAGTCTCAAGCCATGGAAATCTTTCTTGGAATAATTCTTAACATAAATCCCAACTTGAGTGCCTCACAACTAGAAGACCTTATTGCAATGTTGTATTCCCACAAAGAGGCCTTTGTTTGGGATTACCAGGATATGAGAGGTACCCATCCTGCTACTTGCACACACCATATCTATATAAAGGAAGGGAATAGACCTGTGAGACAACCCGAGAGAAGATTGAACCCTGTCTTGCGTGAAATTGTTAAGGTTGAACTTCAAAAGCTACTTAATGTAGGATTTATCTATTCCATATTAGATAGCCAATGGGTGTCCCCACTTGTGGTAGTCCCTAAAAATAATGAAAAATGACAAATATGTGTTGATTATAGGGCCCTTAACAAGGCCACTAAGAAAGACCATTTCCCACTTCCTTTTATTGATCAGGTCTTAGACACCCTAGCTGGAAAGAATTTTCGTCCTTCCTTAATGGATTTAGTGGGTATAATCAAATTTGTATTGCCCTAGAAGACCAGGAAAAAACTACCTTTACTTTCTCATGGGGCACATTTTCCTAGAATGTCCTACCTTTTGGATTGTGTAATGCACCTGTTACCTTCCAGCGGGTTCTAAGTATTTTTGCAGATTTAATTCATGATTGTGTGGAAGTGTATATGGATGATTTCAGTGTTTATGGTGATACACAAGATTAAGCTAAGGCAAATCTTGAAAAACTTCTTAAACGATGCATCGATACTAATCTTTAAGTCATGAAAAATTTCATATTTTAATGACTGAAGGTATTGTTTTGAGACATTATATTTCTACAAAAGGAATTGAAGTGAATCCTAAAAAGATAAAAATCATTCAAGACTTCCATGTGCCTACTTCTTCAAATGATGTACGTAGCTTTCTAGGACATGCTATCTATTATCGAAGTTTTATTAAAAAATTCAACAAAATTTCCTCACCTCTCCTTGTTTTGCTAGGGAAAGATGTTGATTTCTCATGGACACCCGAATGTCAGCAATCCTTTGAAGATATCAAAGGTAAACTTATAACTACACCTGTGATATGAGGACCCAATTCAAAACTACCATTTCACATCCATACCAATGCATCAGATAATTCTATGGGAGTTGTACTTGGATAGAAAAAAAATTCTCTCTTTTACTCTATCTATTACATGAATAAGAATTTTGTTGGTGCAGAGGTAAGATATAATGTCATTGAAAATGAATTCTTGGTTGTTTATGCAATAAAATAATTTCACCACTATATAACTGGGTACATGGTTTTTGATCATATGGACCACTGTGCTATTAGATTTTTGATGAATAAACCAATTGTTACAGGGCAAGTGATTAAGTGGTTGCTTCTCTTGCAGTAATTTGACATTACTATTCTTAACAAACCAAGATGAGAGAACGTAGTGGTTGATTTTCTATCTAGACTACAACGTGATGATGAACCAATTCCTATGGATGATACTTTTCTAGATGAACACCTTTTTTCTATTTCTATAAAAATCCCATGGTTTACCGATATTTCTAACTATCTTGTTACGTATAGATTTCTACCCCACTTTTACCCGAGAGAACGTTGGAAGCTTATAGGGCTTAATGGGCAATACAATTGGATTAATGGTTTACTTTTTTGTACTAGAATTGATAATGGTATGTGTCATTGTGTTGCAAAGGAGGATGTGTTTGATATACTTTGTGCCTATCATTTTGATCCTCGCAGAGGCCATTTTGTGGCACAACATACAGCTAACAAAGTTTTAACTATAGGATATTATTGGCCTATGATCTACAAGGATTATAAAAGGTTTGTTCAGCATTGTGATAAGTGTCAACGTATGGGACGACCTACATGCTCTGATGAGATGCCCTTACACCTCTAGTTATCAATAGAACCATTTGAAAATTGGGGTTTAGATTTTGTAGGGCCCATTAATCCTCCTTCTCAGAATAAAGAATACATTTTGGTCTGTACAAATTATGTCACTAAATGGGTAGAGGTAGTATCTCTGAAGCATGCTAGGGATACCAAGGTTGCTAAATATTTGTATTCTAATATTTTTACCAGGTACTAAGTGCCCAAATAAATTGTCATACTAGGGGACACAGTTCACCTCTTACTTGGTTACCGCATTGGTGCGAGAATATGAAATCAAGCATTGTAGGTCTTCTCCATATCATCCACAATCCAATGGGAAAGTGGAAGTAACCAACCGAGAATTGGAGAATATTCTCACAAAAACAATAGCATTACACAAGAAATATTGAGTAGACAGACTTCCTGAAGCAATTTGGGCCTACCACACAACTTGGAAGACGGCCACTAGACTAACACCATATGAGCTTGTCTATGGAAAAAAGGTTGTTTTGCCAATTGAATTTGAAGTGAAGACTCTTTGCATCGCTCTTCAACTTAGGATGAATCTTAGTGAAGCCTAGAAAGAAATAATTGCTCAACTCCATTCTTTATATGAAATACATTAGGAGTCCCTTCTTCATGTGGAGGTGGTGCAAAAGCAAAGAGCGCAATGGCATGACTGCTTCATTCGGTCACGCACATTCCAACTGAGGGTTAGGTGTTGCTTTATAACTCTCAGTTCTAGGATTTCAAGGGGAAGTTTCATACTCGTTGGCTCGGTCCTTATGAAATCCATATTGTGTATGATAATGGTGTTGTTTGAATGTGCACTATGGATTCAGAGCGCATGGATCTTCTTGTCAATGGGCATCATTTCAAACTTTATAAATGACCCCTTTCAAAATAAAATTTTATTTGTGATATGGGAAAGGAACTAACTCTTTTTCTTGTCACCTCTTCAAATTAATTTGTTTTCAATATAAAAAAGTGCAATTAAAGATCCAACAATGAAAACCTTCGGGCATTGTTGGCTAGTTAATATCTAAAAATCGGATTCTGATAGATATTAACTACAAAATAAACTTAGTGGTGAAAACCATTTTTTTGACACCTCTAGGTGGTGCAAATTGAAAACCGACATATCAGTGATTTGTTGTCATAAAAAATAAAAAGTAAAAAATAAAAAATAAAAACCTTCATGTTACTTTTGTGCCAAGAATTGCCTTATTCTTACAACAATAGTTGTAACTCCCTATTCATTGGTGTGGAAAGGTCAATCTTCATTTCCACTATTTGAGAATGGCTTTCTACCCTTTTTCTCTTCGACAAGTGACATCCTACTTTAAATTTATACCACCATTCTGTGTGCCTCATTTTGCATGGTTATATTGAGACTTGGTTCCTATCATTTTTTGGATAGGAGCCTTTGTTTGGTTCTTTTTGCAAATTTTTTTGGTTGGTGTTTGTCTCCTTTTGGCAGCGATTCTTGCAACCTATACATACTGTGAGTTTTTCCACAATTCCATCAGCTTTTCCCGATTCCAAGATGCACTTTCTACTTCGTTGGTTCCATGGTTTGCTAGAACATTCATGCAACTTACTTGCCCATATGTCTTACCTCCACTATTGTCTATTGATTGCACTCCATTCTACACATGGTGGCGTGGCATCTGTGGTACTCTCTATTGGGTCTTGTCAGTATTGTCATTTAATGTCTCCTATACACATCCACCTTGGCAGTGATTTTGGTGGTGCATTTTTTGATGCAATATCCTCATCATCACTCTACGTAGCCTTGGATCTTGGATAAGACACTGCCAAGTTGGAATTTCTACCTCAACACCGACCACGTGTTTTGTTCAATCCCTTTTTTTTTTTCCAATTTCTCGTGTGCTTGCTTCCATGTCGACTTTTCATACTCTTGGTGGCAATCGGTATTGGTATGTTTGGGTTTTTAATTTTCTTTGTTATTTTATTTAGTATCTTTATTTTATTTTAATAAATGGTGATGCAAATTGAGGACGGGTCACATGCCAAGCTAGGGGGGAACCATCAAATCATATCCACATGTGTCATATTTTGGAACCATCAAATCATAACCATGCCATATCTATTTGGCATGCCATAAACCTTTATTACTTGGCCTTGTCTATTCCATATTATTATTACCTTGCCATGCATCTGCATAACCATAAATTTCTATAATTCCACCATTATAAACCACTCTCTAAACTTAGTTACCATTTACCTACTTACCATTTCTACCACATTTGTTATCTGCATACTGTTCCTAACACTTTTCCTTGTCAGTGGTGGTTTCTGCATCTGTTAACAATTTTTGTCTACAAACTATTATGGTTTGGAAAACCTCCTGGTAGTATAATGGTAGGAGACCACCATCACCATTTTGAGACTACATCTATGGATGAATTGAGAGATCCATAAGCTACCAAGACATATAAAATCTTTGAACATGGCAGATGGGATGTATATTTCAGGAGATTAAGGGGATATGATGACAAGCTTGCACGAGAATTTGCAATGGCCTACCATAGGAATCAAGCAAGGGTTCGCGGTTTAGCTATCCATGTCACAGTAGAAGCCATAGTGACATTTTTGGCTTACCGCTAATAGGGTAAAACTATTTTCCTAACAATTCAACGTGAGCGAAGGATCTCAAACCTCTTTGTAAGAATTTTTTCGGTACAAGGTGAATCTATCAAAATGGTATCTAGGCAAGGTACGAAGTTGGCCTCACTTCCACGTTCCTAGAATGATGTAGCAAAATTTTTCATTCATTATATAACTTGTGAAGGTAGGTATACATATGTGTATGCTAAGCATTTTTGACTTATGTTGCATCTACGGTGGGTTATGCTTGTGAATGTTTTGTTCTTTATTTATTCTTTTGTAAATCAAATGAGAAAGGCAATCCAAAAAATTCACAAGAATTCCTTGGCTGACCATGGACTCATTAAACTATTAATTGTGAGGGAATTAAAAAAAATTATCCTCCAAGGGACTGGGACTCGTTTATTAGAGATGATACCTCAAAAAATTCTACTGAGAAAAACTCCCTTGACAACCCAAAAAATTATGCTGAGGAAGACTCTCCTGACACAAAAAAATTTCCTACAACTTCTAAAAAAGGGGAATCTGTACATACAATATCAAATGAGGATAGTGATGATGGAAATCCTTTTGATACACATAGTGAATATTTTGAGTTGAAATAAGTCCTTGGTGATTCCCCTAACTCTTCGAAGAAAAGGGTTTATGTGAAAAGCACTAAACAAACCCTAGGTTCATGTAGCAAACAGATCAAGGGTTCAAATGTTAATCATGTAAGTGTTAAATCTGTTGAAACCAACACACTAGTCTTTGATTTTATGGGTAAATGGAAATTGCATAGTGGGTCATCCTCAGCCAAGGCCTCAAATGTTCCCTGTGATAAGGAAAAACTACCCACAATGGATAAATTGGAAAATTTGGCCAATGTATCCAACAATGTCTTAAGTCTTGAAAAACTAGATGAAGTTGATGATTTGATAGTTTTAGCTATAGTGTTTCATAAAAGTAAAAGGATAGAAACAGTTTCTAGAGAATTGTGGAGTAAGAGGAGGAAAACACAAGAGGAGATTATGGCCACTGATAAAGAAAAAATTGGGCCTAAGCAAGAAATTGAAGTCCCTGAGCCTAATTCTTCAATTTTAAAAGTAATATTGACTGTCACAGAGGGTGTTCATGATGAGACCAACATTCAGGATGAGTTTATTTAAACTGAGAAAATGGGTGATGGCATTGACAACCTAGAAAATTTTGTAGAATAGAGGATTGATGAATTACCTAGAACTTCCACTTTCACTTCAATTGAGGAATTTGAGTTGGATGCATTAGTTGACAATGATCAGGAGAATATTGAAATACCCCACACTGAAATCTAAGAGGCAAAGGAAAAGGCTGAAGAAGAGGTAGAGGAAGAGAATCCTCTGTTGACAAATGAGGAAATTTGTGGTTTGCAGAATTTAGTAACCAAGTTAACAGAGGAGAGTCAAGCACTACAAAGCTCACTATCCATGATGACTGAGGAGAATCAAGCTCTACAAAATCAGGTTCATGATGTAGGTTCTCTTAATTCCTCAAAGGCAAAGGAGATTGGTCAACTCAAAGCAACACTTGAGCAAGAAAATACCTCCAATGCATCTCTTATGCCCATCAAAGAGCATGAGAAATAGATGCATGCACTAAAATAGTTATGGTTTAAATAAATCACCAGCATACTATAGAAACTGGCTTCTCCAACTAGTTTGTACCCTATTTTCTTTTGTATGAGGACATGCAAAACCTTAAGCTGGGGGGAAATGATGGGGGTGAAATGTGTCATCATTTTTAACTTTTATTTTCCCTTTACCTTTTTCATTTACATAGTATCCTTTGTTGTTCCTATCATTATTTGTTAATGAAATGAGGACATTTTATAAAAAGCGAAGAAAAGATAAAAACTTACAAACATACCAAAATCTTCATTTATTGATTATCTTCATGACTATGATAGCACATGATAATTAGGTAGAGTAGAGATAAATCTGTTCAAAGTCATGTGTCATTTTGGCTAAGTTTGTTCTGAGTTGATTAGTTTGTTCTGAGTTGTTATTATGTTTTGAAACAATATAAAAATTCTGTAATCTATTTTTAATTAGCTTATGAGGTTGTTGGTTGTAGGCCAAAACATCCTAGACACATATGCTTTTTGATCAGCATTAGCTATGAACTTAGCGGCTCACAATATCTATAAATATGTATGTTAAGACTCGGATTCATATCGATATATACATCTCTAGACTTTTGTTTTGTTTTGAAGATTGTGATTTAAATATAATTCGTATGAATATTGATTAGCATGGAGTAAGCTTTCATTCAAAAGTTTCATTACCTGATAATCAGAGAAGGTAGGGTCCACTTCCTTGGTTGCCTAGTGAATTAGTATATTATTAATACATTGTGTGGAAATAAGCATTTCAATTTTAAATATGTTTTTAATCGTTAATTATAATTATTGTGTTAATTTATATTTCTTGTGTTTGCTGCTAATCAATGTATTTGCTAATACACATGAGTTTAGTTTAGCACATTATATTTCAATTATGTTATTTGACTATATTATGTTAATTCATTTTCAGCATGAAGCATTAATTCTATTTTTTTCTGCCAATAATCTATCCTTGTTGCAGACTGTTCCTGGCACAAGTTCCTATCATACAATTGGCAGGAAGTTTGAAAACTAGATTTCTGAATAAATACAGATTATGTGTTAGTTGCATCCATCCCCATTTAGTTCATTGTTTTTAGCCCTTAGGTAAACTTTCGTAACACCTTTCACAAGTCTACGATTCCCAGATTGACACTTAATAGTAAACTGAGGAAACTACCACGAAATTCCCGAGGATTGATCCAAATACATTTACCAATTTGATAGAATTAAAAGGATAGTTTATCTTCAATATTAATCCACAATTTAATCCAATCAATGTCACTTGCCATCCCTCTAAGTTTGACAAAGGGAAGGCTTCTATTTCACAAGAGGAAGAGGATAAGGAGGCTTTTATTCCAGTGAAATCTAGGAACAAGGACAGAGGGCAGAAGAGAACCCTTAAGGACAAGCAGGGTGAGGGAGTATTTAATAAATTCAATGTATTAGAAGATTTAGACCAACAAGTGGTGAACCCAATGGTTGTGCATTTGGGTGATGATACTATAAGATTGGAGTAGGACCCATCCAAGGTGGTTGGTGTTCAGGATTCAATGTAGGGAGATCCTTTGGCTACTCAAATGGATATAGATCTAACTCCAGTGGTATCTAGTGCTATAGAGGTGTCTGAAAATAGTGGAAGGATTGAGGGGTCAGTTATGGGTGTGGTGGCTCCTCCACATGAGACATTTGATCTGGATGTAGGGAGAAGTGGTAAGACCTCTACCCCATTAGGACTTCAACAAAAGAGCCTCAAGAAGGGTGTGTTAGAGAAACCTCCCAAGGTGGGGAGAAAGAAAGATTGGGATAAGATTAAATTGATGAGGGAGACTTTAGTGGAATCAAGTTCAATTAAGACTCTTGATTCTCACTTCTCCAACCCACAACAATGATAGTTTTGTCTTGGAATGTAAGGGGCTTGAACAAAACTCTTAGACAAAAGGTTTCTCAAGAATTGGTTGAAGGTCATTTGTTAGATATTATCTTTATCTAAGAAACTAAGTTGTCAATGGAGAACATGCATACCTTGCCTCCTAAGTTGTGGAGGTGTAGTTGTTGTCAGTGTATTTGTTTCTAAGGGTAATGTTGGGGGTGTTTCCTGCCTATGGAATCCTATGAAGGTAACTCCTTGGTAGTGGTTATCTAGAATATTTTATATCTTGTTGATAGCTACAAGCCTTGAATTTGGTTAGAATATATTTCTTTCTAACATTTATGCCCCTATAGATTACCCTTGTAAAATTAGTCGTTGGTCCCATTTATGATACATTCGGTCCATTGCTCCTTTGTATCCTTAGATCATGGCTGGGGAATTTAATTCTATTACCAGTCTCGAGGAAAAGAAAGGGGGGCTAGTTAAGCTTGATTCTTCTTCCATTATCCTCAAAGACAACATTGTATCCTTAAATATAGTGGACATAAATCCTAGTAATGGTGTGTTTACCTGGAGTAACAAAAGGTGTGGTAAGGACTCTATATTGGAGAGACTAGACGGATTTGTGGTGTCCTATTTTTGGCTTGGAAGCACCTAGTCTACCAGCTCTGAAATTCTAGATTGGCGGGGTTTGAATCATTGGCCTATCAAATTCTCAGCTTCCTTAGTGGGGGCCATTAAGAATCTATCCTTTAAATTCTATCTTGTATGGTTAAGAAACCCTTCTCTCCAAGAGCTCATGTCAGATTGGTGGAGTAGAGGAAGACCAACCCATGGCACAACTATGTACTCCTTTTGTAAAAGGTTGCAATTTGTGAAATTCAAGCTCAAGTAGAATAAATAGTCTTTTGGTAATATCTATGGCTAAAGCATCAGCTCAAGCTCGGTTGGATGCTATCACACGTTAAATGAGAGAGAATGGACTTGCAAAGGGCTCTCTTAAGGAAGAAGTTACAACCTTGAAGATTCTAGAAGAATGGGAATTGCGGGAGGAAATTTTCTAGAAGCAAAAGGCTCGGATTTTATGGCTTTAGGAGGGGGATAAAATACTGTTTTCTTATTTAATTATGTCAAGGCCAGACGACGCGAGAATATGATCAATTCTCTTATGTCTTCCCAAGGAGTCCATTTGTCTTCCCTTAGAGATATCTCTAAGGAAGCTTTGTAGTATTTTTCAGCTCTTTACACAAAAGACTCACCCCTTGCAATTGAGGATGAGGATAGGGTTTTGGAGGCTATTCCTTCAGTTGTGACTAGGGAAATGAATGAGATGATCTCTAGAGTTATTTCCCTTGAGGTATTGGAGGGAATTGTCTTTCAAATGGAAAAAGGGAAGGCCCCTAGTCCTAATGATTTTTTGATTGGATTTTTTCAAGAATACTAGGAGATTATAAAATTTGATTTATTGGAGGTTGTGCAAGAGTCTCAGAAGAACTTATGAAGATGTTGAGAGCAATGGAACACTACCTTTCTTGCTCTTATCCCAAAAAGAGAAGGAGCTAACTCGTTAAACATGTTCAGACCAATAGCTCTTTATACTATTGTGTATAATATTATTTCTAAATTGATACTCGAGATGCTCAAGCCATGGTTGAATATTCTCATCTTTATAGAATAAGCAGATTTGTGGTCGGTCGTCAAATTTTGGATGGGTATGTCATAGCTATGGAGACCATGCATTATATGGTTGGTTCGAAGGAAAATGTGATGTTTATCAAATTGGACATGGCTAAATCTTATGACCAACTCAAATGGTCATTTCTTCATAAAATCCTCCTAACTTTTGGGTTTGGAGCGGACTAGGTAAACTATGTGATGAGTTGTGTTAATTCTACTTCCTATTTTGTGCTTGTTAATAGTGAGCCTTCAGAGTTGTTTGGTGATTCTTGTGGCCTCTGACAAGGGAATCCATTGTCACCATATTTTTTCATCTTAATGGTAGAGGGACTGGAAATAGTTATTAAACATCAAGTGAGTCAAGGTTATATTCAAGGTTGGTGTTGGGGTAATGGGATGCTTCCCCAGTCCCATTTGCAGTTTGTTAATGATACTATGTTGATGGGAGTTTCTAGAATAAGATAGACAACTAACATAAGGCATGCTCTAGATATTTATCTTGCAGCCTCAAGAAAAAGAATCAATGAAGGAAAATCCTTCATTTACTTCTTCAACACCCCTCCCAATATCCAACATCAGATTTCTCAAATTATTTGATTCCAGATTGGTGCTCTTCATATGATGTATCTTAGTATACCTATTTCGGGTGGCTCCTTTCCCAATGGAACTTGGTAAATAATCTTGGATAAGTTTTGAGAGAGATTCGGCAACTGGACCTTCAAGTGGCTCTCCTTTGCTGGAAGAGTGCTTCTTCTGAAATTTGTTGTCCAAGCTCTGCCTATTTATGGATGCTTGGTTCAAGTGGCTCTCGCAAGCTTTGTAAAGGAGATGGATGCATTAGTAAGACAATTCTTATGGGTTGGTAATTTGTCTATTTCAAAGTTGATCTTGATAAAATGGGAAACTATTTGTAGACCGAAGTGGGATGGTGCTCTTGGGCTAAGACAAGCTAATCTCACTAGCTTGGCTTTGGCAGCTAAAATCTATTGGAGGTGGTGCACAAATAAAGATCAAGCTTGGGCCAAGATTCTTATTGGAAAGTATTTGAGGGGGGTGGTGGATGTTGAGGTACCCAGGATAGGCCTTGAGGGAAAGGGTTCCATGCTTTGGAATACTCTTAAAAGAGGTGCAAGCTTGATTAAGAATGACTTGTTTTGGATCTACAATAGAGGTTCTGAAGCTCTATTTTGGTATGATTCTTAGGATGGCTTCCCACAAATTATGTCCATGTATCCTCATCTTCAAGCCCTTTTTCATAGTTTTATTGAGGTTAGTTTGTCTCATGTTGAGGATTTGAAAACTTCTCATTGCTTGGGGCAGGCTGAGGTGTATAGATGGAAGGAGCCTAGTGAGTGGTTGATTGGGGCTCCTAACCAGGATCGTACAGAGTTAAAAAGAATCTTGGCAAGCAAAGTGTGTAGTTCGCTAAGAGGGAGAGATTCTCTGGCTTGGATTCCTAACCCTAAAGGGGTGTATTCAGTGGTGTCTACCTATCAAGAGTTGATTTCTTAGAAATATGGGGGTTGTGAAGTTGCTTGGTGGAAGGAGGTGTGGAATAAGTTTGTCTAGCCTACATGCAGTTTCTTGAAGTGGCTGGTGACTTGGAACAGGTGTCTTACTTGGGATAACCTCAGAAAAAGAGGTTTTTAGGGGCCCTCTATTTGTGTCTTATGTGGTAATAGGGAGCACCTCACTTGTTCTTACAATGCCCCTATTCTAGGACTATTTGGCATAGTTGGTGGGTATTTGGAAGAAGGCATGTGTTCATGCTTCATCTCTGGTAGAATTTTGGAGTAGTTTGGGATGGCCTTCGACTAATACTTTTTGTCTATAGGTGTCTTGGAGTATTGGCCCTTCGTGCATCATTTGAAAGATCTGGTTGGAGAGGAATTGCAAAGTCTTTCAGGGAGAAAGGATGGTAGTTCAACAAATTTGGCAGAGGATTACCAGTATGATTTAGGAAACGGTGAATGCCAAATGTGATGCTTCTTCTCCTATGGAACTTGGAGAGGGAGGGTTAGTGAAGGAGTTGGGTCTAGGAGATAATACTACAAGGTCCTCATTGACAAGGTGTACTCATCCATCTAAAAAGAAAATTAAGAGAGATGGTAGATGGATTGTGCCTCCCCCTAGTGTTTTAAAGATTAATACTAATGGTTCCTCTAGAGGTAATCCTAGGCATGCTAGTATTGGGGGAATTGAAAGGGATAATTTTGGTAATGTTATTTTTCTTTTCTCCATTTATGAGGGGAACCACACTAATAATCTTATGGAAGGTTGTGCTATCCTTATAGCTTTGGATAAGGCTTGTGCTCTTGGCTAGCGCAAGATTATTTGTGAGACTAATTCTCAGATTCTGGTTAATATGTTGAATGAGAAGAATTTGGCTAGGGCCCATTGGCAATTGGTTGCAGTTGCTCAAAAAATTCTCTACTTGAGCAACTCGTTGGATTTAGTCTCTTTTATGCATATCCCTTGGGAGTGGAATAGGGTAGAAGATTGTTTGGCAAAATGGGCCTCCGAGAAAATGGGGGAATGGTGGGTTGATGATCACAAAATTTTATCCCGAGATTAGTCACATAGTCTAGATAGATTGATTTTGGAGGATATTATTGGTTCTTAATTTGTTGTGAGGGAGCTCGTATTGATTTGGATCCCCTTTTGGTAGTTTGACCCTGAGTCTTGGGCCTTGGTTTCTTTGTAAGTTGGTTTCCTGATTTTCTAATAAATTTTTACCCCCTTTAAAAAAAGAGATGATAAACCAAGGCTCAAGAAAAGTTACAAAGATTGGACCACTTGGCATCCTCAGTAGTACCCAACAACAATACCGAATTTGCTACAAATGTCTACATAAATGTTTGGACTTTCCATCGGTTTTAATTTCATGAAACTAGAATTCAGAGATGTGATATTTCTATAGTTTTTATTAGAAAATTTCAATGTTATTGGATTAGATTGAGTTTTTTAAGTATCATTGTTTCTACTCAAAATATTAATGCTTAAATAACATACAAATATTGATTTAACTGTGTGTTTTCTAAAATCGTTGTTTCAAATAAAATATTGATACTCAAAAAACACACAAATATTGATACTTAAGAACACACAATTTAATCCAAAAACATTCAAATTCTTCATATCATGCCTTCCTTTCAAATCCAAATTATAACAATAAAAAAACTTAGAATAGTTTGATACTTCATCAGAGCGATTACAATAGACATAAAAAACACTATTTAAAAGAAGTTAAACTAGCACTTGCACCAAAAGAGGTGCAATGGTTACGTTGATAGTAAAATATATGTTAAGTAATATATGAGAATACAAATCAAAGAAAAGAATAAGATATATTATCTTATTTAATAATTTTATTATCTAGGATAATGTCTATAAATAAATACATCAAATTTACAATATTAACTTTGGATATATATACATGTGTGTTTTGGATAAAAGATAATAAATTCATAGATTTTCTCACAATAAAGCATTTTTCCATTATTAAAGTTTGAAACATGTTATTCAAGGCCACATCTCAATTTAGTAGTGATAATAATTTATAATAGTCCACAATAAACATAAATCAACAAATAAAAATGACATATGTTAGTCTCATAAATTTCATAACCAATGTGATATAAGAGAAAATGCTCTCCCAACTACCAATCTTTAATCTTTTAAAACTTTTCTTGAGACCCTTGCAGAAGGCAATTTGGTTTACATAATTGATGACAAAACAAATCAGATTATATCACAATTTACATCTTTTTGAAAAAAAATTTTATCAAACATCTCACTGGTGATTTTCAATTCTCAAGTCAAATTATTTCATTCATATATTAACTTCTAAACATTTTAAAAAGATCAAACATCATCAATATATCTTTCATAAAATTGAACAATAAATACTTTCATAAACTAATATTTCTAGTTCTTCATTCAACTTAAAGATATTTCAAATATATATACATGCATGTGCAAATTAGAAATAGAAATAATACTTCTTTTCAAAATATCTTTCTAGTACAACATATAACCATTGTACTTGGTCAATAGTTGCATTCAATTGAAATATTAGATATATGGAGTTTCTATGTTAGTCTTTTCATGTTTTGACATATTGTTGACATCCATATATTATTTAGTTACAATTTCAGTTGGATTCGAAACTAAATATTTAAAAATTGAAGTTGTTTTTTCAGCCATCCATTTTATATTCAGTTTGTTGTTTTCAATTTTATTTTGGTCCCAAAAATTAGAAAAATATAAAAAAATCAGAAAACTAAAAAATATAGATTGACGGCATTACAATAACATCTAGCTTTTCACTAATTGATGATAGACAAGAGTAAAATAATAGTTGGCTTTTAAAAGTTAATGCTTAAATTCATATGCATTTAATAATGAATCCAAAATTGACAATGAGGCATTAAAGTGAGAACTAGAAGCATCAACTACCAAAAAAAAGAAAAGTAGAGAATTATTTGTTTTGAATGAAAAAAGGAGTTTATAGAAACTTCACCACTTTTAGCCACAAGGATATCACAACTCAATCTTTATATGGACATAAGCTCCTAATGTATATTACCTGCTCAAACTTATGCAAAACTGATAAGACCCAGATTTTCACTCCTTGATGGTAAAAATCAATAAATTAATATTTGGCTTTAAAAGATAAGGGTAGAATAACATCATTCCAAAATATATTGATTCATTGTACTCTTACTATTCAACTCATGTCAATCTTCCAGTTTTTTCAATAAAATATATGATGCATTTTCTTAAAAAAACAAACTAATGGTTAACTCAAGGTCTACACACAATTAAAAGGATCACAAACATAAAATATTGGCAAAAGTTTCCTACTCAACAGTTTGTTCAACTTATGACTTCGATCACATCAACAATATTCAACAAAGGCACTCACATTAACAATTTTAACAATTTGTTACTAAATTTGCCATGGGATTTAAAATATAAGAAAAACATCATTACAAAAAGTGTAAATGCATTTATGTATCACAAGATTTAAAAGGCAACATGGTGAACTGTCCATTTCAACCATTCATCATGACACAATTTGTGCAGAATCTTGAGGTAAGTCATTTGTGTTGGTTTCAGTGATTTTTTTTTTTTGGAATTTGTATGCGTTGGATCATTTTTTGTAGTGTAACTTAACATACTATCAAAGGAAGATTAAGTCCATTATGAAGATTTCAACGAAATGTGTAGGGAAACAACTCGAGGTAAGCATGATGAATTTGTGGCTAAGTCTTATTTTTACCTCTTCGAAGCTCTCCTGGAAAAAGTAGGGAAATTGTGTGTCCTAAAAAAGAGAAGACTACTTCTCATAAGAGAGACATTATTTCACTGATGGCTAGTCATTTTGGGGTGACAAATATAATGACAAACCTTCAACAGTATGTTTATTAGCCACACTTGCAGGTGGGATGTCTCTAAATTCATAAAGGTTTGTCAATTATGTAGTGTTTGCAAACCCAACAATAAAAAACTTGGGCTGTACCGACCATTGATGGTGCCTGAAAAACCACATGAACCATACTAGTGGCCTTTGTAGGTGGATCAACAAAGACAAAGCATGATAATGAATACATTTTTATCATTGTGGATCAGTTTTCTAAGATGTGTGTCGATTGCTTGGAAGAAGACTCTAAACAGAAGCAATGCAGCTGATTTATTTTCCAAGAATGTTTGGATTCACTTTGATCTTCCAGAAAGTATCACATTTCAGATGAAGACATGACATTCCTAATAAATTTTCGGCACACATTGTGGGATAGGATGGATACAAAGATTAAGAGGTCTACAACATTCCATCCTCAAATGGACGGACAAACAAAGGTGTTTAGTCAAACATTGGTGCAGCTACTATAAAGGTATAATCAGAGTTATCCAAAAAAGGATGGGATGAGTATTTGGTCTACATTCAGTACTCCCACAACAAAACCATTCATTTGGCAACAAATTTGTGCCCTTTCGAGGCTTGTTCTGGCTGTTTTCCACCCAACCTATTTGATGTTTGTCTTGGACAGTCAAAACAAGGGGAGGGAAAAAGGGGATGCAAAGGTGGATAAGGCGTCAAATTTCATAGATAAGGTATGACAAATTCATCTAGAATTTCAAAGACTCAAAGACCCAAGCAAAGTAAGCATGATAAGCATCACTATGATCAACATTGTGTTGAGCACACAAATTTCAATCGAGTGACATCAAATTTTGACAAATAAAATAAAAATATAGAAACAAATTTCAAAATTGTCAAAATAATCTCAGATCAACCAAAGATTTTGAAAGAATGTGAGATTTCCATAGACATGAAAGAAAGAAAGAAATAAAAAACCTGAACACATTTACTAATGTATAGCTGTAGTTTAAAATTTAGCTCTGAAAAAAGTATATACTACCAACATTAAAGACTGTATAAATAGCTTTTCATTCTTAATTCAACTCAACTCCATTTACAGTAAATAGGGTTTATTGCACAGAATGAACAATTTCTTGTAGGATTTTTCAAAAAAAAAAAAAAAAGTACTCTGCAAATTCAGAGATCTATCCTCCAAATCCAGCACTAAGAAATTCTAGGACAACATTAAATATAATTAAAATGCCAACAAAATTTAACAATTCTACATCTAAACCACCTCTTTGAATTTTCCACTGTACTTGTTTTTGCATTCCTTCTATCCTTCCTAGAACCAGATAATTATCCTTTCTCAAGCTAAGAGGGTTTATCCTTCTCCATAGGGCACGCCATTGAAAGAGAGAATATACAAAAACAAAAGCAATTTGCAGCATTTGTGTAGACTTAGAGGTTTGTAGGAAAAGGAGGAGAGTAATTTAAGAATTTAAGTAGGCAAAAAGCAGGAGACTTCTAGGAGGGTAAAATCTCGATCTATCAGTGGTCCATATGATTATTTTAAGCACAGTACTAACCTTAAGAAACAGAGTAAGAACAGACCTCCACAGCTAAGAAATGAAAATTCTGTTAATTTTCAGAACCCCCTTCCTGCTTCAGAGTTGTGACGAGGACCTGGGTAAAAATGAGAGTAGAGTGGGATGAGATGCTTAAAATGTTAAAAGATTCACAATAATACTCATAGGAGAAAGGGTTGAGGTGGAAGCTTTGTCTGGCCCTTCTATAAAAATGATTTTAAGTGATGATGCTGGTGGAATTAAAACCCATTAAGATCAATTAGATGTAATAGATCAAAGTGTTCATAAGCAATAGGGGAAAGGGGCGACAATAGGGTAAAGGGAGTCCATCGCCCCTTTCCCCCTGAATAAAAATTCTAAGAAGAATATTGTCCTCTTCTGTTTAGTTTATAAATTTTCCTATTGATCAGTTGATCTGTTGTTTCTCCTAACCTGACCAAGCCTAGAATTCGGGTAGTTCTTTAGAATTTTGACAATGCCCAAGATGGTACTTCTGAGTCTCCAATTAGAGAAGTCTCAGTTCTTTATTGCTTTGATTATAATTCTTGTTAATCTCCTTTAATGTCTTATTCTGTCCATTGACAGTCCTGAACAATCTTAAGGTTGGGCATCAAGGTCCATCCTTAAGCTAATTTGTTGCTGCTCTAACCATAATCCTCACAGCAAGTCAGTGACGCCCTCTCTGTCTACCCTCTCTGTCTACTCCACTATGACCAGCTTGTCCAAGCTCACCTTTTGATGCTTCATTAAAGTTGAGTTTTATCCTCCAGTGATTCAGGAAGAGCCATTTGACAGATCCTTCTCTAGAGACCCTGGTTGTTAGTCCTACACCTTATTTTGAAATGATGCATGTGTTACGTGCTTCAAGGCTTTCATCCTGCAATTCAGGCTTTTTGCATGAATGCCTGATCTGTACAAGCAAGCCCAGTTGCATTTGTTTAAAAAATTTGAAATCTTTTTAAGAAATCCATTTTGTGCATATTCTGCAACCATATTGAGAGAGATTTGTTGGGAATTCTGAGCATGGTGTTCTGGACACTAGCTTTTTTAGTTGTACATGTCATTGCCCTTCAAACAAGAAAATTACATTGAAGGCAAATTGATAAGTTATCAGATAAAATTGGAGACAGCTTATAAAACTTCAATCATGAGCATTCCTACTACAACTATAAACAATCAGACCTGCTATATAACGGTAGCTAGAAACAAACATCTTATAAAAGGGAAGGGAGAGAGCAACTTCATCAACTTTTAACAAAGTTGGTTAATGATTGTGCAACATAGGTTTTGCATGATCTCGGTGGTGGTGGTCATTGTATATTCAATGGCTTTTATTGTATAAACAATAAAAGCATCGATTGAGATTCTATTTAAGAGACAGTTATCCAGTGGTGGAGAAGAATCCATTGAGGTGTCAAGTAAGGCTGTTTTAAATTGTAGAAGAGAATGAAAGAGCAGAAATATTTCATGAAAAAATCAACAGCAGACATTATGGCCGCAGAGCAAGAAGAAAACAACTTTTCTACCCACAAGTCTGCACACAAAATTGACAATGCTATACAATTTTTGTCCTTTCATTTCTATTCACATTTTACTAACTTTCCTTGCCTTTTATAGATTGTTGTATGAGTAGGTAGCTGTTATTATAGCTATGGTTTATGTTTTGTGTTTTACAGAGATAAAATTTCAAGTTTTTCTTTTTGTTGTGATGGTTTTCAGATTCATGGCAGAAAGTGGGACTGATCTTAGTTACAAGTTTCAACTGTGTATACATTTTGGGATATTCAAATCTCATTCTAGCTCCTCTAGGATTGGTCTGGGGAACTATTGGCATGGTTGTTTTGGGTGCTTTAAATCTATTTTCCTATTGTACTCCCCATTTTCATCATTTATACTTGTTCATGATCAAAACATGTACATTGATGCCTTAGTTTTGTGCATTGAAATACATTTCATTAGAATTGAATACAAGTATGCATTCCACAAATTCAAATGTGCTAAATAAATTGGTTGCAAGCATTGAAGACATATTTTTGTGTGCATTTAAATAAAAAGAAGAGGGAAAGTATTAAACATGTCTTCCTAATGTTTTTTTCATGAAGGGCACATGGAACTCTTTAATTGTCTTGTAGCATTATGATGATCATTTTTAGGGATCAATGAGCATATAAATGCATTACTCTTTTGCTTGGAATGTTTATTGCATTTGGCAGGGTGTGACAACAATCCCAACGAAAGGAAGAATTTCCGCACAATTTTTTTTTTTATCATTATAAGAAGGAATACATAGAGTTTAGCTAACAATTAAACATAAGCAAAATAAATCAGCATACATTTCTTAATCATCATGTCAATTACACATCTTACTAATAAAAGCTTACTTCAATAATCAATAGAAGATTGCTACTAATATGAATTGCACATACCTTAAATGTTTTATGATTCAAGAAGGCTCCATGTCCACGATTTTCTCTGGTTTATGGTGGGGTGCAAAATGATCCCAACTAAAGTGGATTCAAACCCTATCCACCCCTCCAAGCGAATTATGTGACCCGTGGTGTGAGAGAGAGAGTTGTCATTCAAGCCCATTAACAATGATTAGAACATCTCCCTAGTGACCAAATCTCAAGTTGCACCTACCCCTAGTAGACTTAAGGTACCAGTTTTACAATAGTTATAAAGTTACAAGGGGATTTATATGTTACCTACTTGAGCTTGTTAGGAACTCTCTTCCCTATAGTTCATCAGACGGCTAAGCAACCAAGGTAAGCCATTATTGGCATAGAATGCTCCTTGACCACTATCCATCTCAAGCAAGGTACTGCCCCTAGACACCTGACAATCTCGAGCATAATAGTACTGCTCCTTGACTACTGTCCCTCTCGAGCAAATACTGCCCCTAGACACCTATCAACCTCGAGCATATAAGTATTGCTCCTTGACTACTATCCATCTCGAGCAAGTACTGCCCCTAGACACCTGTCAATCTCGAGCATAAAAGTACTGCTCCTTGACTACTGTCCATCTCGAGCAAGTACTTCCCTTAGACACTTGTCAATCTCAAGCATATAAGTACTGCTCCTTGACTACTATCCATCTTGAGAAAGTACTGCCCCTAGACACCTGTCAATCTCAAGCATAGAAGTATTGCTTCTTGACTACGACTTAGCACTATGACTGGAAGATAGGTCCCTAACTTGATTAAACAGGTTCCCAACTTAGTTGCAGCCATAAATGACATTAATAAATATTTCATATGGAAACATTACACGCTCATAGACTCATTTCGGTTGTAGGTAAGATAACTCTTTGCCCCATGATAGTTTGTGGTTGATAGCCTTCTTATATTTAATCCCTTAGATATATTCTCATACATGGACTCGTAGAGAACTGTTTTCTCATAACATAACAAAGAATGGCTAATGCTTACATATGACTGTCCTAGCAGCCAACTAAAGATAACAGAAATCAGCCATAAGATTAAGCATGGATGCCCTAACAACCCATAATAATTAATAGCAGTAATATGTAGTTTTATGTCATGTCCCCGAAATAATTTGAACCATTGGAGGGAAAATTATAAGTGTTTTTAAGCACTATCCAATAATAATTAAATATAATATTAAATAATAATTAAATATTTAAAAATAGTATTAAATAATATAAATTTTAATTATTATTAATAACATTTAAATTTATATCCCTCTGGCCGACTCGATTTGAGAAGGCATCTTGATTAGTATTTATACGCTGGCAATGGTTGTTTTTGGGTATGCAATCACGATTTGGACACAAGTCTGTGAATCGTCTGGGACGAAAACCTGAGTAGGTTGACATAGGGTAGGACGAACCCCCCTCCCTGTGGTTGTGATTTTCTACACTCTGTTCATTACTCCTAATCTAATCTTTGTGGTAGGTCTGGGAAGCTGCGGGCCGACTGAAGAGTGTGAGGGAGTCTATCTTCATTCTCGCTCAGAGGCACACTTTCAAATGGAACTAAAGAACACGATTGAGCCTGGCCTACCGGTGGCTGAAGACCACAATTGTTGTGGCTGAGCCTCTCGGCTCTGGCCATACTCATGCCACCACTTATTCTCCATTTACGCATCGAGCAGATCATAGCACGGGGAAGTCACTGCCTATCTGATTGTGGTCTGAAACACTCAATACCTCACACCCTAGGAGCTACGAATTCACATGTCCGCCTGAAAGGAGCGATAGTGAGCATCTAGCCTGTGAAGACCGCTCAACAACATTAGGTGTATAGCGACCTCCCCACAGGACTAAAGGACTATCATCACAACGACATCACTTTGTAGTCTAAGCAAACACATATCTGAAGGCGATCACCTTGGAGAGGCTTCATTACTCTGTTTGTCAGGGTGCTACCTGATCACGATTACATCTGCGATTGGGACTGGAATATATCCTTGTCATTTGCTATCACGGGGCACTGTTTTCAGGTGTGATTCCCGTCTATGTAACTCCAGGTTGCGCGCAGTCCAGTAAATTGATCAAGCCTTTGATCGACTCCTGTTCTGTAACGAATTCTTCATTCTGAATTTGATATATAAGTAACAGTATTTAAGTGTCTGAGGCGTGGTCTACATACAAGCGTTGTTTGGTTTATTTCATCATACTCATTGCTATACACAAATTATCCTTATACTGTGTGTTACCAGTCCATTGCCGCTATTTGGTTATGACCGGTGATTAGCATTATCAGAACATTGAACATTTAGATCTTCGTTATATCTGATTTACAGTGTTAAGCATCTTGCAGTGGTATCAGAGCCTCAAACCCTACTAGCCTAAGGGTATTTTATGCAAGCAAGCCAAAGAGATCAGCGAGCCATTGAGAGCGAAAGAAAGAAGGCAGTAGCTGAGTCTTCTGGAATAGGAGGCAGAGGTAAGAAGATGGCAAATAGGGATGTGCAGTGGGAGACCTTCCTGAAGCAAATGAGTCAAATGCAGAAGCAAATGGCCAAACAACAAGAACAAACATCCCAGATGATGAACATGATGATGCAAACCATGAACACCATGACCAACACCTTCAAATCTGCATCAAATAATGACCCAGAAGGCTCCAATCAACAGGGATCTGAAACTTAGAGCAATAAGGCCACCCTCTCCATACAACCTTCATTTCTGCCAAAGAATGGACCTAACAATGGAGAGGAAGAGCAGAAACTTGTTGAAGGTGATGTCGATGCAAGCGTGGATGCCTATGCGCAAATTGACCTAGATGGGAGAAGTCAAATCCCATTTATTCAGTATCACAATGCAAGGAATGGATCAAAAGTGGGACAATCAGCATTCTATTCCGATAGAGATCTACAGCATAGGGTGAGCAAGTTGACTCTTCCAACTTTTGATGGTTCGGTAAAGGTGACGGCAAGAGCATGGGTACTAAAGCTAGACACATATTTCTCACTCAACCCAATGCCTGAAGATGAAGTGGTCAAATTTTTCATTCTGCATTTGGACGGGATAGCACATGAGTGGTGGCATCATGGAGTCATGACACAAGGATTTAACTTTGTTACTACATATGTTGATTTCACACAAAAACTTATGGAGCGGTTTGATAGAAAGGATCCGTAGGTGTACTTCCAAGATTTGACAAGGGTAAAGCAGCTTGGGACAATGGATGATTATGTTTCAGAATTCCAAAGGCTAGCTGTTATGGTTCCTGATGTTTCCAATAAGAGACTCATGTTCCTCTTCATTGAAGGGCTATTAGAATCTTGTCATAGCTTGCTAAAATCTTTAGAGCTAACATCATTGGAAGAAGCTATTTGGCCTTGAACCTTGAGGACTCCACCACGAAGAATAGGCCCGTGATCAAGAATGTGCCAGTAGGACAACCAAAGAAGCCACCCCACGAGATTGCTCCTCAACCACCACCATGATCTCACGGGATGGACATGTCTAGGAATGAGCTAGAAAGAAAGGGATTGTGCTACCATTGCAAGGAATGTTGGGAACGAGGTCACAAGTGCAGGGGAAAAGGACAAATCCACTATATTGAAGTAACCTTTGATGATGATGTTGAAGAAGGGGGAAGTGAATTTGCAAGCTTTATTGATGAGGAGGTGCATGTAGAGGCATTGGTAGGAGAACAGGCAGGGGGCACTCTTGCAATGCTTTCTAGAGCACCTCGGTATCATTCTCTCCACATTAGAGGGGACTTATACGGACAAAGGGTAACAATATTAATCGATAGTGGAGCCACCCATAATTTGATCGATGAAGGGCTAATAGCTAAGTTGAGCCTAAGGGCGGAAGATTTCGAGGGATTTAATGTGACAGTCGCAAATGGTTACACCATTCCATGCAATCGTTGGATTCAACAAATGGAGTTGACCATAGGTGGACACAAGATGCGGGATGATTTCTACAAAGTTGGCATTGGTGAGAAAGATGTGGTCTTGGGAGGGCAATGGCTGCACTCACTTGGGGAGTACACAACAAACTATTAAACTTTGGAGATGAAGTTTAAAGCTGATGGAAAAGAAGTCATTCTTCGAGGATTCTCCAAGGCGGGCCCTAAGGATGTTTCGACCAAGGCAACAAAGAAGACGAGGGCAGGAGCTAAGACATTCAAGGATCTGAATCTGAAGTTGCTTGAAGGCAAGCAACATCCGAGCGGAGAGGACTATCATGTCCCCAAAATAATTTGAATCATTGGAGGGAAAATTATAGAAGTGTTTTTAAACACTATCTAATAATAATTAAATATAATATTAAATATTAAATAATAACTAAATATTTAAAAATAGTATTAAATAATATAAATTTAAATTATTATTAATAACATTTAAATTTATATCCCTTTGGTCGACTCGATTTGAGAAGGCAACTTGATTAGTATGTATACACTAGCAATGATTGTTTTTGGGTATGCAATCATAATTTGGACACGAGTCTGCGAATCTGTCTGGGACAAAAACCTCAGTAGGTTGACATAGGGTAGGACGAACCCCCCTCCCTGTTGTCATGATTTTCTACACTTCGTTCATTACTCCTAATCTAATCTTTGTGGTAGGTTTGGGAAGTTGCGGGCCGAATGAAGAGTGTGAGGTGAGTCTATCTTCATTCCCACTCAGAGGCACACTTTTAGATGAAACTAAATGGTGCAATTGAGCCTAGCCTACCAGTGGCTGAAGACCACAATTGTTGTGGCCAAGCCTCTCGACTCTGGCCATACTCATGACACCACCTATTCTCCATTTACACATCGGTCAGATCAAAGCACGCGAAAGTCACTGCCTATCCAGTTGTGGTCCAAAACACTCAGTACCTCACACCCTAGGAGTTACAAATTTACATGTTCGCCTGAAAGGAGCGATAGTGAGCATCCAGCCTATGAAGACCGCTCGACAACATTGATAGGTGTACATAGTGACCTCCCCATGGGACTGAAGGACTATCATCACAGCGGCGTCACTCTGTGGTGTGAGCAAACACGTATCTGAAGGCAATCACATTGGAGAGGCTTCATTACTCTATTTGTCGGGGTGCTACCTGATCACGATTACATCTACGATTGAGACTGGAATATATCCTTGTCATTTGCTATCGCAGGGCATTGGTTTCAGGTGTGATTCCCATCTATGTAACTCCAAGTTGCACACAGTCCAATATGTTACACCCCAAAATTGTATAGCTACTATTCTAGCAATGCTTAGAGCATTACGTTTGTAAGGAAGAATAAAGATGAATAAAATGTGTTGAATCTTGTTATCAAATTTAGAATTTTTTGCATGTTATGATTGACTCATTCTATGTTTCTCTGTTTGATGTTATTCTTGGTTAAACAATGCATGAAGGAGGATAATTAGTCTTGCTATTTGAATTGAAGTATTGATTTATATACTGTAAATTGTTATGAGAATTAACTACCATGGTTTTGTGTCAATGGATGTAGGAGCGAGAATCATTCCTCCAGGCAGAGGGGAAACATCACTCGGGAGAGGGGCTTGGTCAGATAACCAGTAAAGTAAATCAATTGAACATACACACACTTCACTAAAGGTTTAGATGAACTAAGTCAAATAGGTTGGTCTTGATAAGTCATCCATAGGTTTTAGGAGTTTTGAGTTACTTCTTTATGCTTTGTGAGTGGTGTTACTTGTAAACCTGACTTATTGTTCTGTGACCTTGGATGTGAAACATGTTCGGTTTTATGTACATAGGCAGGGTGTATATGTGTACACATGTATCTTTCATATACATGTATCTATATGTATAGACATGGCGATACATACGTACGATCGGCAAACTGATATGCCATATGTGTGTGTCGACATGGTATACATACACATACATGTACATGACAATATAATTGGCTATATACATCTATATACATGTATACGCTACCCATTGTCAGTGATTATAATATTATTATATTATTCTAGAATTTGCATAAATACATATATACACAAAGATACATTAATAGGTATATTGAAAGTATGTTGATTGGCTCACAATACACATATTTAATCAATTAATATGTAAACATATATATATATATATATATATATATATATATATATATATATATATTATATAAGTATATATATATTATTATAGTTTTACCAAAATAATACATATGTATATATTGACATATTTAAATAATATTTAAATATATATATGCATATATACATTTTGAAGTATAATAAAACTATAATAAAATATATATAAATATAATACAATATATATAATGATATTTGAAATAAATAAAAAATTAAGACTTAACTTTATTAAGTCATTTGGAAAATAAAGACTTAACTTTATAAAGTCATTTGGTAATATCGATTATTGCATCATGGAAAAGGAACTATGGAAATCGGTTGCAATATTTAAAGTATTTTATGCACCATTGGGAAAATACGTCAACTTCATAAAGAAGAAATATTTCTTTGTAACATTATAAACAGACCTTTGAAATAGGCGAAATTCTGAAGAAAACTTCCAGTGAAAGATATGAGCTTCCAACGCAGGAAGAAAATGAAGACAAATTCAATCGCTGGTTTTGGGGAAAACACCAGCCAGTTAGAAAATCGATGTTGCAACCTTAACCTTGACATTTTTGCAACAAGCATGAATCAACCTCTATTTGCGCCAAAAATGGACGTTTTTCTATATGTGACAATTCCGAGTTAGGAGTTGAATGAGTCTTGAACTTGTTGGCTCATAAAGAGTCAAATCACACTTATTTCTAATGACTTAGGTCTTGGAAATCTGCCATGTTGCTTCTTGACCGATTCTGAGCACTTTGTTGTCCATTCGCATGCCATACTTTGAGGAATTCAGGCTTATAAAAGGGTGCCCAACCCTTTGCTAAAACACACGAATTTTACATTGAACATTTGAGTTAAATTTTGAGTATCTTATGCTTCACATTTTTATATGTGCATTTTATGTAGTATCTATTTTGAAAATAACAGTAAATGCAAACCAACATTACTAGTCACTGTTTTTCAGTCATTCTGAGCTTGAGAAAACACAAGGAATAGTATTTGAGTAGGATGTAAGTAAAGAGAGAACCTTTGAGAGAGGGAACAGAGGAAATCAATTGGAAGGTTTCACCAGGGAGCTGTAATCAGTTGGATTCATGAACATTCAAGAGCATCAGAAAGGATAAGCTTGAAGAAACAAGCATGAGGAACTTTCTTATTTCTCTGTTTTTGAAAGAAAAATAATTCATTGTGATTGTCTTTATGCATTGACTGTAAATAGACATAGTTGATTGATTGATAAGTTGGAATAGTGGATAGACAAAGCTGGTGGGGAGGGTATTCAGTTGGCCAATTATGTAATAAAATTGCTCTTGTACGCTGATGATCTCATTCTAATCGCTAAAACAACGCATGAGCTAAGAAAGCATTTGAAAGCTCTTGAATCCTTTTGTTAGGAAGTTGGGATTCAAGTGAACACTAGTAAAACAAAAATAATGATCTTCTCTCTAAGAAGGAAAAAGAAACAAATTAGCTTTATCTTTGAAGGCAGGCTGCTGGAAATTGTGGTCGAATACAAATACCTTGGCCTTGATTTTCACAACAAGCTCAATTGGGAAACTTGTAGAGAAAAAAGAATTCAAGGGGGGTGGAAAGCAGTTTACGCTCTTCAAAATAGTTGCAAAAATGCTGAATTATGGGATTGGAAAACCAAGATAACGTTGTTTGGCTTACTTGTGACCCCAGTGGGCCTATATGGGTGTGAAATTTGGGGCATCAACATGTCAAATCAAAAATGGAGGCAAGGGAAAAAATTCAAGGGGGGTGGAAAGCACTTTACTCTCTTCAAAATAACTACAAAAATGTTGAATTATGGGATTGGAAAACCAAGAGAACGTTGTTTGGCTTACTTGTGACCCCAGTGGTCAAATATGGGTGTGAAATTTGGGGCAGCAACATGTCAAATCAGAAATGGAGGCAAGGGAAAGAATTCAAAAGCACCTAATTATTAGCAGCATTAAACTCAAAACTGCAATCCCTTATAAGATTTTATTGGTGGAGATAGGTACCTTCCCCTTAGAAGCTTCAATGATGATTCGATTACTAAGTTACCTACAGAAGGTCCAAAATATGGAGAACCATCGTTGGCCTAAGATAATTGTGGAAGAAGAGTTGGATAGAAGAAAGAATACATGGATGAAACAAAACAAAAAATGGATGGAAAAGTGGGGTGTGAATATGCATGATTGTCCAAGCACAAATGAATAAATAAAAAAATACGTGAAACAAAAATTCAAAAATGCTATATGGACAAAACAATTAGAGCGAAAAAAAGAGTACTATATCAAAGAATTTAACCCCAAGGGGAATCATGAAGAAAAAGCCTATATAGGAGCGAATATTAAATGGAGAGCAAAGATGCAACTTCACACTAGCTTACATCGTCTTAGATGTGAAATGGGCAAATGGGTGGTACCTAAAGAAAAGTGGAAAAAACAATTTTTTCGATTTTGTGACAAAGGAATGGTGGGGACAAAATGGCACTTTGTTATGGAGTGCTCAACGTATAAAAATATTTAGGTCAGTTATGAGGACACCTTACAAGTTGATAACTTAAGTACCCTATTTGAGGAGGCAAGGTTGGTCAAAACGACAAACTACATCATCAAAATCCACTATCGAAGAGCTAATCTTGAGAGAAGATCTCAAACTGCTTAGGGCCTTTCTCTTCGCTGACAGTCTTGTGTTGTTCCTGGGTCCCATAGGCTTTTGTGGCCTCGTGGACGTTATTAAAATATTTCATTTCAATGCCCTCTATTTTATTTTATTTTTGCTTCTCTATTTCATTCACGCGAAGTTTGATGAATAGACTATTTAGTTGGCCGCAATTTTTATAAGGTGCCAAGTTAGTAATATAGTTATGGTTATATAAATTGTTTTTATTTTATTACTTCATGGAGTTTTACATTTTATGATTTATTATTTATTTATTTACTTATTCTAACATTTATTTATTTATTATTTATTATATATATATATATAATTTTGCTTATCTATCTACCATTCCTTAATAAATCATAACATTATTCGATATTCTTAATTGATCCAAATGAATCAAGCTATTTTGATATCTTCGTCTAGCTAGAACAAATAACTATGGCAATTTAATAGACAACTAAGGTCCTAGACTTAAATGAACTTCAGTTTGACGGAAATTACAGGCAAGGTTTTGGCACTAGAATGACATTACCAATTGATTATCTCTCATCCCACAAAACCACAAAATTTGCCTCATCATGCACCCCGAGTACCTGCAACCAATGACAAACCTCACACAAGTCCAACAACCAAAATATTAGTCTAAATTAAATTAAACAATTCAATGCATCAAATTTAAAATAACATAATAAGATTAATAATGTTAACATCTAGTTTCACAATTAACACACACATATGTCCACATAATAAAATCCACACATATATATCCACATAATAAAATCTGAAAATCCACCCCTAGTGGAAATTACATGGGGACTAGGGGTCATGCAAGAGATTTGGTAAGGTATCTAGGGGATATGACTCAGGGACTGTAGCTGCAGCGCAGCTCTTGTTTTATTTTATAAAGCTTCGAGTGGTCTATCTTTGCCCGATCCACCACTTCCAAGCATATTATCTTCCTTCAGAGAAGCTTCAGAAATATCCTTCTCAGTGAAACAAATTTATGAAAATATTTAAATTTCCAGAGTGTACTTCCTCTTTTCTCCTTGAAATCATATTGGTTTTGATGGCATTTTCGCTGTAGAAGTATCAAACCAATCACTATTAGTCTATTATTAACACTGTTGTTTCAACAATGAACCCAAATATAAATATCATTTTTCTGGATTCTTTCATAAGATCAGAACCCTTACAAGTCTGAAGTAGATGATAGTTACTGCTAGAGCTTTTGACACAGAACCCTGGATTTCCTGAGAAGCTTTCACTGTTTGCATTGCTGACTAGGGAATTTGGAATAGGGCCAGATAAATGGTTGTTGGAGAGGTAAGAGAGCTTAGCTTCAATGTACCAAGGCTGTTTGGAATTAATCCACGGAGATTGTTATTTGAAAGATTTAGGGAATTCAGATCTTCAATGGACCCCAAAGACTCTGGCATCAATCCATACAAACGGTTTTCTGCGAGTTTGATTACAACCTGTAGGAACCCTCCCGTTCTCCAACTTCTGAATGCTTTGTAAATGATGTATTTTGTTTTGGTTTTGGTGGTTTTGGTGGTTTTGAAGTTTTCATTTAATATTTGAGTGTTTTAAGAATGTAAATGCCAGGCAAGATAAATGCACAAAGAATGCAATATAATAATTTGAAACAAACTAGTAATGTAATTGAGCTGCAATATATTTTATTGACTATGGAATGTTTACAATGCTTCTAACATATCAAAAGCATATCCGGAATGCAAGCCAAACTGATTATTTAGAATTCTGGAAAATATACACAGCAGCAATAATGGAGATGAATATGATCGATCTGCTCCAGATAAACAATTCTCCACACCAATAACCAAGCACAATGCCTGGCCGCCCACCACAGACAAGGAACAAGCCCAAAAGAGAAGGCGTTTTGCAAAAAGGATGGAGGACGCCTAGCATAAACAGAAACACGTGGCCATTAATGACAGCACTACGGCCGCATAAGATTGCTGATAATGGAAGCCACAAATAAATAAATGAGTTACTCTCCAATCTGTCTTCAAAACTCTTGTATCTTTTACCAATGAACACGAGTAGAACTCCTGGATGAAGCTCTCACATGCAATAATATCAGCTAGTATTGCACAGTCTCATAATTGCATAAACATTGAAGAGATTTAGTTTTTCAATGGTTAAAGATGGTTGAAACCCTTGGTCTCAATACACAATTCTCAAGAACACCAAAATGACAAAGTCACCTAATCATCAATAATGAGGTTGATTTGCTTTTGATGCTCTATTTATACTTCTCCCAATTAGGTCGATCCTTTTGTGCAATTAAATCATTAATAATATGCATTTTTAATGCTTTTGTTGTTTTACCATTATTTTTCTCAATATGGGCGCCCAAGTATAAAGTCACATTAATAATATTTAAATGATATAACATGTTCTCAGATTGATTTTATAAAATTGTTTTAAAATTTGGCCCATAATTATAATCAATTAATGCACTTTTAAGTCACTTAAATTGAGGGTCATGGCCCCATCGTGCATAAAGTGACTTTATAATTTTATAATTCCCTTTTAATAATTAATTATCAATAAAATCATCTTTATTAATAATTAAATAGCATAACTTACACAAATATCATTATTCATCAAATCAATCGATAATTGGGATCAACACTGAAGATGTCTCATGTTCAGGTGCCTTGCTAAAAATAGTATTTGTACAAATATGACTTACTATAAATAGTAAGTAAGCCAAATAACATCTGCAAAGGTTTGAACCTGAAACAATAATGCACTAATGAGAAGTAATGTCACCAAACGACCAAGTAACTACCTCAGAGGACCCTCTATCCCAAATCCATTAGCCTACGAGGGTCAAAATGATAGGGTAACCTCTTGAACTCTGATGCTCACGAAAATGAGAACATTACACAACCAAAAAAGAGGTTGATTACAACCAAAGAAGTGCATAAACCGATTTGAAATGGAATGGATCTCTCAAACATATTTCCCCACAATTACAGTTCATTTGAATGTCTCAATCTCCTGATTTCTTGTGAGTTTGAACCTGTAAACTGATTATTATGGACTTCAAATTTGACTAATTGTGAAGCCATTCCAATCTCTGTCACCAAGATCCCTGAGAATTGATTATTGTTAATATAAAGTCTGTTTAACTTCTTTGCATTGCTGATCTCGGGACCAAGCTCACCATCAAAGTTATTGAAGCTGAGGTCAATAATGTTGGCATTTGGCAAACCCCAAATTCCTTTGGGCACCTTACCAGTTAGATTATTGATACTCACTCTGAAACGTATCAAACTTTTGCAATCTCCATAAGAATTGGGCAGTTCTCCTGTAAAAAGATTATCAAGAACAAGAAAGTATTGCAGGTTACCTGCTCTACACATATCTTTTGGTAGTGGGCCAGTGAATTGGTTCTCAGAAACATCAAGCCAGTTAAAATTTGAGAAACTACCAAGCTTCTGTGGTAGTTGTCCTGTGAAATTGTTCCGATACAGCGACAAGTCTTCAAGATGCGGAAACTCACCAAAGCTTTCAGGGATTTGACCAGAAAGCTGGTTCATGTAGACATGAAAAGAAACTAAGTTTTTCAAATTTCCAAACTCTTCTGGAAGATTTCCGCTCATCATGTTCTTCGATGCATCAAAATATTTTAGTGCTGTGAGATTTCCTAGTTCTGGGGGTATATTTCCACTAAGATTGTTGTCATACAGCTCTAGTTGGTAGAGTTTACCGAGTTTGGAAATCACTTTTGGAATAGATCCGTTCAGGTAGTTGGAAGAGAGATCCAAAAGTCCCGAGATCAGCAATGCAAAAAAGTTAACAGACTTCTATGTTAACGATACTTAATTCTCAGGGATCTTGGTGCCAGAGATCGGTGAGACATTTAAATGAACTGTAGTTGCAGGGAAATATGTTTGAGGGATCCATTCCATTTGAAATTGGTTTATGCACTTCTTTGGTTATAATCAACCTGGCAGAAAACCATTTGTATGGATTGATTCCAGAGTCTTTGGGGTCCATTTAAGATTTGGATTCTCTAAATCTTTCAAATAACAATCTCTATGGATTAATTCCAAATAGCCTTGGTACATTGAAAAGACTCAGATTTGTGAAGTTAAAAATAAAACTTGGGATTCCCCTACCAGATTGCAGCTAGCCAAGTATAGCTCCTCAAGTTTCTTCAAATTCATGAGCTGCTGGGGTATTTTTCCAGGAGTGAATGGATTAACAGCAAGGTTGAGGGAAGTCAGCTCAGCTAAATTACCAACAGAAGGAGGATATTCACCTGTGAAGTTATTGTATGTCACATCAAGAAGCTGCAAAGATTTCAATGGGGAGAAATCTGGTAAAGTTCCAGAGAAAGAATTTCTTGTGAGATTGAGGGATTGGAGCCTGGTGCAGTTCATGATATCTGAGTATAAATTTCCATAAAGCGTATTGTTCCCCAATTGAAGTTTCTTCAAATTTTGTAATTTGCAAATATTGGAGTAGAGAGGGCCGTTTATGAATTTTATTTCAATTGTGATCTCAGTGACCATACCTGTAGTATTGTCGAAGCTAATTCCACTCCAGCTGCAAGGTGCATGAATGGAGTCTTTCCAGTCATTCAGCGCATTGTGGGGATCCTTCAGACTTTTCTTCATTTACAGTAAAATTTGAGCCTTCTGGGTAAGAGCTAGAACACCAGTTATCCATGGCAATGCATAGGCAAACAAGCATGCAATTAAAAAAAGAGCTCTGCACTCCATCATCCAAATACTGTGCTGACCTCTTACGAATTTATCCCCCGACGACTTCCCTAGCATGGTTTTGTGATTGTCTATGGCATACAACCTCCATGGCCTCTAAACTTAACTATCTTCAAAAGTTTCAATGTGGGTATTACTATGCAGTCACCATTTTTATTTCAAATTTTGTTCAATCTTCATTAGCGAGGCAATGAATTTTTCAACATTTTCCCCTCTGGATGCAACTCTGTTTAATCAAATCCATCTCCTGATTTTTTGAACAGCCATGAAGTGAAGAATTCTATACAGAAGCCAAATCCATTAGCTCAATAGTCCAAAGTTTCAATTTGGCCTCAAATCAGCCTTATCATCAAGAGTTTTTAGCGCACAATGATTTGACTATAATTCTATGTCTCTAACTAAAGAACTGAAGAACTGAAGAACTAAAATATTGTAGGGAAACGAACAACCGTTAGCGGAGAGAGGCATGAAATATGCATGATCCAATAAAGGCTATAAAAACTCCATGTTATTTTTCTTCTTTCCACAAAAGTTGTAGGGGAACGAAGAACTGTTAGCGGGGAGACGCATGAAATATGCATGATCTCAGGTGAAGATGGGGGATTATCTAATAAAGGCTATAATAAAAAATCCATGTTTTTCTTCTTTCTTTTCACAAAAGTTAAAAAAAAAAAAAAAATTATTTATTTTTTATGGTATTCCAAAAAATGGTAGAAATTTTCTTTCAATTAAACATTAGTTACAAGAATAGTCCATACTATGTATATAAAATAATCTTAAGAATCAATAATATGAATTCCATAAATTCATAATATCACAAATACAAAAATAGTACAACATACATATTTAAGTATATGATGGGTCGAGTACTACAACCCTCATCAATAATTGGAGTGTAGGTCATGAGCTAACTTGTTATGTCGACAAAAGTTGTCTTATATAAGGTACAATATAAAACTACCAAGGTCTTCAAGTGAGATCTACAAGTCATTCCATCCATTAGTGTTTGTCTTTGGGGTACCACTAGAAATTCCCCTTATCAATTTAAGAGATTTTTTTTTGCATCATATTATGCATCTATAATTTTTAGTATTAGTAATACTAAAATAAATAAAAATTGTATTGCGCTCCAAAAATGGCTAGAACTTTTCCAATTAAACAATAATTACACACATAACCCATACTAAACCAAGTCCATCTAAATTCACAACACATGCTCACAAAATAAAATACATACCAAATCAATCAAGACCTTACAACACTTTAAAACACACCATTTCAAACATCCGCCACATAAAAGAAACATCAAACACACAAAGAAAGATATAATTACAACAACAATAACATACACAAAATATGATCACAATGTGACTCCACCATATCAAAAACTCCTAAATGTCCCACACCATACCAAGATGTCAAATCCCAACTATGTAGTGTACCTTTATACTACCAACTACCTCACATAAGAAAGAATCACAACAAGCACATAACACACCACCTCACTAACTAGAATAGATATGAACACCAACAAGTCAAGCCATATAGTTTCACAAGAAGAATCTCCTAGCTTTAGTGATATAAGGTAATCAATAGTGTATAATATAGCTTATGGACCCTATATGAATTAGATCACTAGATCTTATGTGATGTGAGTTTATGGCAAGAAGAGCAAGCTCATATGCATTCCTATCTTAAGGGAATGGTGATCTTCAAATATGATGGACATGAAGTGGAGAAAGTGATGTCAAGAGGTCTCCATCCTAGATGAAAACACCCAATTTATCTCACCCCAATCTAATAATGATCCTATTATTCTTTGCACACATGTCCAATTTTGGTTTTGGATAAAAATGAACTCCCTTCTTATTTTTGTTTTTGTTAGGTCTTGCTCCCCTAGTTTCTATTGTTCCTTCCCTTGGTAATGGAGACTATACTTCAATGTCAAAATGATGGATAAGTTTCACAAGTTCAAACTTTGACCACTTGTAGGTTATTTTGGACCATTTTCCTAAGAGATATTCCAAATCTCCAAGTGTTTGCTAAAATGTAGGCTTATGAGAGATTTCTAGACATTTCCTCTTGATATCATGATCTCTCAAGATACTTGCCTTTTTTGTGATCCTCCTTTTGTCAACTAGGTGTCCAAAATGGGTACGTGTATTGAAATGAGGAACCAAAAGGGGGTCAAAAGTGACCAATTTTTATTTTAAAATTAGTAAAAAATGATATTGGATGAGAAATTCAAGATAACCACACTCAAAATTTGAAGATGAAACAAGAACAAGAATTGTAATAATTAGAATCTAGTTTCTAAACTACTATTTTTTTTAATGATGGAGATTAAGAGGTTTGAATAGGGGGAGTACAAAAAGTGCTCTTGTTTTTGTCAAAAAAATATAAAATACCATCTTGTTGTGCTCCCCCTAAAATGCTGACTATTTTTTAGTTTTCAAAAATCAATTAGATGGAAAATTACTTGACATCATTTATTTTAAATGCTTTTTTTTTTTTGTTAATTTTTTTATGAATATATGATTTCTTACTAAATTTCAAAGTAGACATCCTACAAAAATAAAAAATTAAGTGTGATCCCCACTATTTTTTTTGGAATGAAAGTCGTTTTTTAATGTGTATATAATATAAAAATATAATTTGTTTCAAATTTAGATGAATAGATAAAAATGATACCAAAAACATTATACATAAGTTTTCGACAAAAAAATAAAACATTGATAAAAATAAATCAAGATCAAAACCCTAACATATTTGAAATGTAGAAAAAATATATTCTTGGAAAGGTAAGAGAACTTAATTTTATTGTGGAATTTTTTAGATTAACATTGAAAGGCATTTTTCCTTAATCAAAAACATTGAAAGGCATGAGAACTTGATGGAGAGCATGCTCAACTTTTAGGTGTTTTTCTATATTTTGTAGAAAACATGCCTTTGGACATTGACAGTGAAGTCTAACCTTGAGAGTTGAAAATATCCAAAGTAGATAATAGTGCAAGCACATTTCTTTGCAAGTAATATATACTAAATGCTCAAAAATCATGTGCATCCCATGAGTTTGGACCTACATGCATTATTTTCCTTACAAATTATTTAAGAAAGTTCACTCATTGTTTGAAAATTATATTGCCCTTTACTTCATTCATTGTCATAGAGGAATAAAATTACATGTTTTAAAATTGAATTTGATAATTTGATTGATTATTTTCATGTTTTGAAGAACTTAAACAATTTTCTTCATTTTTTGTCTATTATTTTAATAATTGTCAATTATTTTAACTAGTATTAAAGTGATATATATGGCGGGTGCAAAGATGGGAGACCAAAAAGTGGCCACCCCACTTTTTGGCCCCATAAAAACCATAATGCACTCATGTTATTGCTAAGTGAAGAAATAAAAAATTAAAAGTCATTTCATTTCCTCATTTCTCCTAAAAACCTATTTGTTTGTGGCTTACAAACCCTCCAAAACACACTCACATTCTAGGAGGCCTCTTTTTTCACCAAACCTTTGCCAAAATGCCGCCAAGACATCGAGGAGATCAAACCTGAGTAAGTTTTTTTAGTTTTTTAGTGTCAATTTTATATTAAATGGGTAGATTGAATATGTTTTTTGATTAAAATTTATTTAATTTTCAAGAATTGACAATTCACCCCTAAATCTTGAAAACACTAATTCACCTCATGATGAAATCTCTCTTGAAGAACAACCTCAACAAACACCTCCTAGAATTTCTCATCATCCTCTAGGAACACAAGAAAATATATTGGGGCAAATTGAAAATAACAAAAAAGAAATTGAGAAGTTAATTGCAAGGTTGAGAGATCTTACAGGAACAAAATCACATAGGACCGCCTTTGCTTAATCATTGCAATCCATAACATCTCACGTAGAATTAGTTAGAAAGAAAATAAATAGTTGGTCCAACAAGAGGCAAGAGCTAAATTAATTTTATGCAAACAAATTATCATATAAACAAGTTAAAGACAAAAAGAATTGAAATCTAACTTGTGTGCACTATTCACCAACCCAAGAATGAAGCAACCCTTACACAGTGCATGCAAGAGGTTCCCTATTCATTGGTGCCACCACCAAGGGATAAAGAACAATTTTTGGGATAGGTTGTGGATGTTTTTTAACCATTCTTCATGCAACAACAATGAGGTACCACTATACTTTTGTAGGAAACTCTATTGTGAGTTTGTCCTCAATGAAATCCTAAACTATTTTGGCATGCGAGAGTTCCAAGGTAGAGGTGGGGGCTCCACACAAGATAGAGTGGGAGAGCATATTGACCCACAGTGACCAACAAGACCACTTACTAGACCAAACTATGAGCATGTGAATATCCCTTCCATTGTGAAGGAGAGTGTTGATGTGGATACCTTACAGTCGATTAGCTTGCTCACTTAGATCCTTATACAACATACTAGGCTTCTAACATAGGGTGACATGGCTCTTCTAGGCATCTAGTTTCACCTTATTTATGTTGGTATTGTGGGTCACTCTATTTTTATGATCCTGAGGATAGTCAAGATGCATGTGCCAATAATATATCTACAATAGATCAAATGGTGATGGTAGATGCTCTCTTGAGTGACACATTCAACTTTGATAGTCAGGTAAATGTCAACAAGTTCATTTAATTCAATTTCTTAAATTTCATTTTGAAATACAAGATTAACTAAATTAGTTGAATGATTGTAATGAAATTTCAAGGTCATAGTGTTCATCCTACTTCCAGCGGTCCTCCACCTCTCTATTACACGATGATTTCTAGTGTAGAGGTATGTAACTAGTAAAGAATTATAAATATTACATGTGAATAGTTGAGCATTATATGAATGGTATTCATATATCTCGCTTTGGATGTTGAATAGGTTAATGTTAGGCCTTCAACATCAACACTTGGTATTGGAGGTGGTCATTGAACTTTCACTCAGGTAATACAAAGAATTTAAAAAATAAAAAATAAAAGAAATGTATTTCGTAATTGAATAATGTTTAATGTCTCGAAGGTTCTACATAGTTTGTAAGTATGCTTTATAATTTTTAATTAATTTGATTTCAGGTTGCTATGTACTTCATAATCTATAAATTTCATTTGGTCATGTTATTGACCTCTAAAAATATAGGCTAGTGATGTCAATTAATTTTCCACCTTCTTGTGGTTAGTGTTGTTAATAGAGAATTTTATATTTTGAATCAAAGAGAAGATTTTTATGAGTGCTTGAGTGAATAGCCAACTCTTTTATATTTTCTTAGTTCATTTCCAATATACCTATGATAAAAAAAATCACTTATATTTCCAAGGCCTCCATCTTGGTTGGTGTTAATGTTGATAATGTTCCAAAAATGTATTTGATTGGGAAAGGCTCCATGGTTTAGAATACCATAAAGAAGAGTGATTCACTTGTTAAAAGGGGCATCTTACCAATCATCATTTCCAACTATAGACCTCTTTATTGGATTAAATCTTGGGACCTCCATCGACCAAACCTAACTTCTTACCTTCATCTCCTCCCTTTGAACAAATTCTTTCTAGAAGCTATTTGGTCTAAAGATCCTAATTTTAAGAGTTTTTGATTGGTGGGGAATATTTACGAGATTCTTTGATCTATCACTAGAAATATTTGAGTAGTTAGCCTTTAGGAAGAGAACTAGATTCCTATTCCACTCTTATATTTTGGTTGATTAACCTTTTTATTCCTTAGAGGAGGTAGATGTTCTTGCTTGGGGCTACAATATTAAAGGGGGTTTTTAGTTTCTCTTGGGTACTAAATATTAGAAAAACAAAAGAGAGGTATAGGGATTTCCCTTGGTGGATTTTTTTTTAAAGATATATTATTTTCCTAAGTATCGTTTCTATATTAGGTTACTTTGTCACAATAAATATCTCACCTAAGATAACATATTAAATATAGAGAATTTAAAGTTCCTTCAAAATGTGCTCCCAATGAAACCAACGAGGAATGTGTGGCTCATATTTTCTTTGAATGCCCATATTCTATTTTCCTTTGGAGGTGGTGATAGTTAATTTTGAACTAGCCCCCTATCCATGCTACTTATCTACATAATTATTTCTCTTATTTGTTATGTCATCTTATCTCTCTTATTTCCTCTTAGTGTCTTAGAATATTAGTCATATTTATCTTTTGAAAGATTTGGAACCTTAGAGTAGAATCATTGGATCTTCCAAGGTTACCCTAGATTATTATTATTGGGTGTGTTTGGAAAAGGATTTTGGGCTTAGTTAAG
Source organism: Sequoiadendron giganteum (assembly GCA_007115665.2). Classification (NCBI taxonomy): domain Eukaryota; kingdom Viridiplantae; phylum Streptophyta; class Pinopsida; order Cupressales; family Cupressaceae; genus Sequoiadendron; species Sequoiadendron giganteum. The sequence goes on along the minus strand of CM021108.1, from coordinate 428,084,815 downwards.
GAAACATTAGCTACTAAATGTACTTGGAGGGTGTCATATCTCCTTTATATATTCAATTCTTGAGGAAATTAGATTTTTGTAATTTAGTTCTCTCCTCAATCCATTCTAGCTCTAGGATTAAAATATCTAGTAAGGTGAATAAAGCAAGTAAATGGTCTCTTCAATCACTAGTTTTTTGAAAAAGTAATATTGTTGGTCCTTAAGGAAATCAGAGTGTTTCTAATATTGGTGAGTCATAAGGTCATAGTGGTTTTAATTACCCGTCATTTATTTATTCTTATCAATTTGAGTGTGTCTAAAGCTAGTTTGCAATATGGTCCTATTCTTTTATGATAAAAATCTTCTTCTTACTAATTCAAACTTATTCCACAACTGCTAAAATTAGAACCGAACCAGTATTATCATTTTTAACTTATACACAAATATAGAAAGGAAATATTGGTGCCTAAATGTAGATCTATATCCTTTAAGAAAATGTAGTTATAAATACAAGGCTCTTAAGCCACTTGATTGATTATTTTATTATTTATTTATTTTTATCTTATTTTGGTGAGGATTTTTGCTTTATATTATCATCAAAATAGAGACCCCCTTTTTAGCTTGACATTTTGGGAGAGTTTCTTCCATCTTTCAAATTTTCATCTTCTCTAAATGGCATAGATCCTAGTTGGTGAGTTGATTTGATCTTCATGGGTCCTATTCGACTTACATGTTTTAGATTCCTTCATATGCTATGAAATGTGTTATTTAGATTCAATTTGATGTTTTATCATTTGCTTGAAAGGTTCTAGCATGATATGAGTTTAAGGAGTCTTATATCTATCTTTATTGTATTGCTTCATTTGACTTCTTGGCTTACATGGATATGATCACAACACTCTAGTCATTTTAACAAGAATATTTGATTCCACATTATGAAAATTTGATGATTGGAGGTATTTAGTCTTGAAAACCATGAGGAATCCTTCAATTTTAGGTCACTTGATATACTTGAAATGGTAATGCTTGAATATATATATATATATATATATATATAAGGATTCGAGGCTATGGTTTTATCACACAATGTTATTAGTAACCTTTATGGATGATATTAAATGTTTTTATGATCACTATCATGCCTACACATGTCTTGGTATGGAATCTATATTTCATGTAAAGGCATTGTTAATGGTTAAGTTAGGTCTTTATCACTATTGGATGGTTTAAACCCTTTAAATATTTATGTAAAAATTCAATGTCAGGTAATATACAAAACTTTCACTCAAGTAGTTTTGGTAATTGAAAATGATATTCATAAGATAGTGGAGCATGGTGTTGCTAAAACAGTAGTGAGTTTGATGCCTTTGACAAAAGTTTGAGGTAGATTAGTAAATTTCACATTTTTTTTAAAATCAAATGATATTCATTTGTAGTTTAATTTCTATCTAGATGGTTGCCACATGGATTTGTAACTATATATTGTGAGTGTGCCCCTATTGTAGATGAATAGAGTGATTATATATGTGGTAAGTGAATTTTTTTTATATTTCATTTTATAATATAATTTTTATATATTAATATCTATATTTTTTATTGTATTAGGTGGGGCTCCTGGAATCTTTAAATAAGCGGTTGAAAGAATGAGTTTGAAGGAGACCACCATCATATGCATCTCCATCCCCCCAATAATTAAAGGTAACTTGTGATCTATTTTCTTTGCCTAGATAAAAATGACTATGTATTAGGGTCCTTTGTTGTATGCCTATATGACATTTTTGAACATATATTTTGTATTAGATGTATGTGACAGTGTATGTCCATATGATATTGTTGTAAGCCTATATGGATTTCTTGTATATATGTTATACTTATATCAAAATATATTTATGTATGCATATATGTCTATTTGGTTAGTACATATGGTTTTTTATCAATGGTGTCTATATTGCATTATGAATTATTATTTAAGTAAATGAATAATGAATTGATGCAACTATAAATGATTAATGTTATCCATATTTGCACTATAATTGATTAATTGAATAATTGAAAAAGGCTCACTTTTCCATTTGAATTTTAGTATGGTTGGATATTTGTTAGGATTAGATAATGAAAAACTAATATATCCAAAATAAGTTTTTGATACCCACTAGTTGGTTAGTATCTACATTCAAGTACCCATCCGTCCTTGCACATTTGATACTCTATCAATGTTATCATCTAAACAACCTAGCATTTCTTATTTCATTAAATGATGTGACCTATTTATAGTATGGACCCTTATCCTCTAGTTGACCAATCACTATTTCACATTTATAGAGCTATTCCTCATGCCCACACTTTCCTTCCTCTCAAAAAAATGTATTCCTATATTGACCAAAATTTTATGACTACATTGAATTCAATCCATGGAGGAGACTAGTTCTTTGGTGTAGATCATACAATCATAAGAGTATAAAGAAACCTACGATAACCAAAAACCCTAAATTTGACCTATTCTATAGCCACCCCAATGTACTGGGATTGTTGGTTTACCCCCATGAGATGAAGAATGTAAACAATGCCTCTCAAATACTCTTTACTAAATACAACTAACACTTTTTGCAACATCTAAAACATTGTTGCCATGGTGAAACGAATTGGAGATATGAAAAATTAAGAGAGGTTATTGTGGAGGGACCCTACATGACCCTATATATTTAGAAAAAACATTTTGAGGTGTAATGGCTTCCAAGAAATAGGTCATCAAATTTTGCCACTTTTTGGCACTTAAGGCTATTAAGAGAAAGCATCGACACAATGTAGCTTGGAATGATCCAAAATGTTGGGGGTGTGAAACAAGACCTTTCCTAGAATAAACCTACCCACAAAAACATGTTGGAATTATTGTTTTGGCTACACAATGAACAAAATGAAAATTATGCTACCTTGCAACTTTATCTTCAATGCATTTGACACTTTTTTCAACATGTGAAAATTTGTTGTCACAACCAAATGGATTGGAGATATTAAAAACAAAGAGAGGTTAATGTAGAGGGATCAAACATTACCCTATAAATTCAGATGGAATGTTTCTAAGTGTCACAAATTCTAAGAAATAACTTATCAAAGTTCGTCACTTTTTGGTACTTAAGGCTCTTAAGAGAAAGTGTCGACACAATGTAGTTTGGAATGATCCAACATGTTGGGGTGTGAAACATGACCTTTCATAGCATAAACCCACCCATATATGTGTGTTGGAACTGTCGGTTTGGCCACACGATGAACATAACAAAAATTATGCTACCTTGTAACTTTCTCTTCAATGCATTTGATGATTTTTTCAACGTGCAAAATATTGTCGCCACGATCAAATAGATTGGAGATATGAAAATATGAGATATATTATTATAGAGGGACCCCAAATTATCCTATACCTTTATATGAAACATTTCTAAGTGTCATGATTTTTTGAGAAATAGTTTGTCAAAGTTCACCACTTTTAGGCACTTAGGGCTCTTAAGAGAAAGTGTTGACACAATGTAGTCTGCAATGATATTACATGTTGGGGTATGAAATAAGAATTTTAATATCATAAATCAACCCATATAGACATGTTGGAACTATTGGTTTTGACACACAATGAACAAAACAAAAATTATGCTACCTTGCAACTTTCTCTTTAATGTATTTAATGTTTTTTGAACATGCAAAAATTTGTTGCCATGACCAAATGGATTGGAAATCTGAAAAAATAAGAGAGGTTATTATAGAGGGACCCTAAATGAAACTATATATTCAAACAAAAAATTTCTACTGCCATGGTTTCTGAGAAACAACTTGTCATATTTTGCCATTTTTTGGCACTTAGGGCTCTTATGAGAAAGCACCAACACAATGTAGTCTAGAATGATCTGACATGGTGGGGTGTGAAACAAGACCTTTCATAGAATAAAACCACCCACTCAAATGTTTTGGAACTGTTGATTTGGCTGCACAATGAATGGAACAAAAATTATGCTACCTTGCAACTTTCTCTTTAATGAATTTGACACTTTCTTCAACGTGAGAAAACTTGTCGCCAAGGCCAAATGGATTGGAGATATGAATAAATGAGAGAGGTTAATGTAGAGGAACCCTACATGACCCTATAAATTTAGATGAAATATTTCTAAGTGGCATGGTTTCTGAAAAATAGTTTGCCAAAATTTTCCACTTTTTGGCAAGTAGGGCTCTTAAGAGAAAACACTAACACAATGTAGTTCAGAATTATCTAAAATGTTGGGGTACAAAAAAAGACCTTTCCTAGCATAAAATATTTGACTCATACATGTTAGAATTGTCAGTTTGGCCACATGACAAATAAAACATGTATTATGCTACCTTGCAACTTTCTCTTCAATGCATTTGACGCTTTTTTCAATGTGCAAAAATTTGTTGCCATAGTCAAATGGATTGGAGATATGAAAATCTGAGAGATTTTATTATAGAGGGACCCTACGCAACCCTATACCTTCAGATGAAACATTTCTAAGTGCCACGATTTCTAAGAAACAACTCGTCAAAGTTTGCTACTTTTTGGCACTTAAGGCTCTTAAGAGAAAGTATCAGCACAATGTAGTCTGGAATGATCCAACATGTTGGGGTGAAAAAAATACCTTTCCTATCACAAATCACCCACCCAGACATGTTGGAATTATCGTTTTGGCCACATGACAAACAAAACAAAAATTATGCTACCTTGCAACTTTCTCTTCAATGCATTTGACACATTTTTTAACATATGAAAACTTGTCGCCACGACCAAATGGATTGGAGATATGAAAAAATGAAAGAGGTTATTGTAGAGGGACCATACATCACCCTATTCCTTTAGAAAAAAAATTCTAAGTTTCATGATTTTCGAGAAACATCTCATCAAATTTTGCCACTTTTTGGCACTTAGGTCTCTTAAGAGAAGGCGCTGACACAATGGAGTCTAGAACGATCCAACATACCAAGGTGTGAAATAGGACCTTTCCTAGCATAAAACCAACCACCCAAACATTTTAGAACTATCATTTTTTCCGCACAATGAACATAACAAAAATTATGGCTCTTGACAAATTTTTACTAAACACATCTAATGTTTTTTTGCAACATTTGAAAAGTTATCACCACAGTCAAGTGGATTGGAGATTTCAAATACTAAGAAAGAATATTGTGGAGGGAACTTATATGACCTTGTACCTTCAATTGAGATGGGGTGTGGAATAAGATCTTGTCTACCATAAAACCACTCATCCAGACTTGTTGGCATTGTCAATTTGGCCCTAGGAGACACTAAATTCAAAGTTATGACTATCATAATAAATTTATGACATTCCTAATGAGTTTATGAATGTCCTAATGAACCTTAGACCATTCTAATGAAGTTATGATAGTCCTAATGAACCTATAACTATCACAATATCAAGTTATGATAGAGCTAATATATTTATGATAGTCCTAATTAATTTATGACTACTCTAATCAACTTATGGTTGTCCTAATGAACCTATGACTATCCTTAAAACCTTATAAATTTCTAAAACAAATCATTTATTCTTTTTAATAAATAAAAAAGTATCCCCAACTCATGTATGCACATAAACCCTTCTAGTTTTGTATAAATAAAGTAAAAATGATATTTTCTATCATGTTAAAGTTCACCAAACTAAATCTAAATGACACCCTTGATATTTCAAGTTCATTTTTATCATTCCCTTAGGTCGATGTATTTACAACTCATATCAAACATAAATGCTTGATACAAAATAATTAAAAGAACACATTAAAGTATGCACTTATTGTTTTTCATAGATAGGGATCTCAAATCATGAATGATTCAAATAGGGAAAAATGGTTAAATAAATATCATGTATCATTACCCCACATGGATCACAATGAGTTACAAAACTAGTTTCAGACTCAATTAACACATCAAGAGTACTTGCACGATATGATTAGATCAAGCACAACATATAACAAACAATGTGAATGAAAATCAAACAAGGAGTGTCCCTCTTCTAATCAAATCATATACATCCAATAATATTCTTTAAATTTAACATTATAAGGTTAATACAAGATGAACAACTATATTAAATATAATTAAATTATTGAATAAATATCATACTTATTACTCCACATGGATCATAATGAGTTTTAAAAGTAGGCAAAACTAGAAAAAAATGGATAAAGGGGTAAAAATAGAAGTTCAAAGAGAGTTGAGTTATAGGATTCTTAGGTCTAAAGAGATGACCATGTTTGGGTGGTAAAATTATTGCAAGGGATTATTTGGTAGTAAAGGAAGCACACAAATAGTAAATAATCCATTAGGGATGAATGGAGGATGGTTAAAAAAGGTTGAGGAGAAATTTTAAAGAAAAATGGATGGTAAAGAGGCTATAGAAAGGATGGTAAAGAGGATATAGAGCATGTGAATTGATCATGAAGAGGATGGAACATATGATATAATAACGATAATGAATTAATAAGATAAGGTTTTATACTTTAGTGGAGTGTGCATTTATGACGATAAAGGACTATGAGTAGGCATGAATGATTAATAAGATAACGTTGTAGACTTTAGTGGCGTGTGAACTTTTGACATTAAAGGTTTTTGAGAAACTATATGTAGATATTTGGGTGAGATTCAAGGAGAAGAGAGTTATAAGTAGTACAATTGTAGAGAGTTATAATTAGTACAATTGAGAGGGATGAATAGTGGGAGTGTTGTGAGGAAAACCATTAGGCTTTTCTCACAAGAGCAAGCGCATAGTTGTGTGAGTGAGGAGAAGGTTGAGTGTATATTCAAGGAATTGAGTGTGTGTATGAGACTAGATAGGGGAAGCACAAGTACTTTCATGTAATACAAGTAAGAAATAAATCAACATCAATACCCTCAAGGAGGCCCATATTTTATGATACATATTTTGATTACCAAAATAAAGTGATTAATAACATGACTTTACAAATCCAATGTACATATTTATAAATCAGCTTGACTTTAACAATTTTTTTCATTTACAATCTAAAGAACCATCCGAGTCTACTCTAATTTTTATTGTGTCAAGTATTTCCTCATGGTCAGACTCAAAAACCTTCCACAAGTTTGTGTTCAATGGTTCACCCTCATATTTGATCAAATGGACATTGGATGCCACAACAAGGTTTGAGTAATGAAGAATCTTTTTATGTGTGCCAAATTCTACTAGTTCATTCCATTTGCATGTGTACTTTTCATATGTTCACAAATTGGAAAAAATTTCAAGCCACCATAATGATCACATGTGTCATCCAAGCATATTTTTTTGTAGAATAATTGACCGTTTTATCTTTCACATAAAATGCTTGATATGAGTTCTCTTGAAGATGTAGGTGGAACATGTATGTTACACTCTTGTAAAACATTTTTAGTATGAAAATATAAATATATATGTCAACAAACATCATAATGGTTAGAAAAATTCATATGTACTCTATAAAAAAAATTAGTACGTGTGTGATTTATTTCGACATAAAAAGGATTTAGCATTTCAAAAAACCTTTGACAAATTTTAACATGAGGATACATCTCTAGAAATTTGGCAAAAAAATGTGTTTGAGTCATATCCAAAAATTACTTGGATGTGGCTCATGGTTTTGACTATCAAATCTCCTACTTACAAAATATATTTGATTAGGAGATGTGCCCATGTGTTATTCTTCCAAAATTCTTCTATTAGGGATCTCAAGGCTTCAACAATTGGTTTATCTTTCTATGGTAGTCTACCAGAGAATGCCCATAATTCATTATTATTTGAGTCCTCCACTCTTTGGATCCTTCCAATGGCTCTCATTAAAGTTTTTCTACTTATTCTCAATGATTTACTTGTCTTTCTAATGATATGAGCTTTCTTGGTTTGGTTGCTTACTATTTTTTATGTAATGGCACGGTGTGTGACATTACTATCTTTTGTGCGTGAGGTGGAACCCACACTCATACACACTCATTAGATTCTTTAAAATAGAATTCTCACTTGAATCTTTTGATGTTCTTTTCCCAAGAATCTTCATAATGAACCTAAATTTTAGATTTCTCATCATTTAAACAAATAGTTGACATCTTCCAATTTCATTTAATTTTTCAAAAAAAAATCTCCAAATCTTATTAGCATATCTTTGAAAAGTGTGATTTGGAATCTTATCAACCATCGACTGCAAAATTTTCTCATCAATATCAATCAAAAACTTAGGGTTTCTATGAAAAACTATAGGAGTGTTCTCAAAGGTAAATTTCCCTCAACATTAGGAATTTCATCAATATTTAAATGAGATGGGATAGATGACATACCTTCAATTGGAGATGAAAAATATGGTGTACCTTGAAGTTGAGATGATAAAGATGATGTACCTCCATTTTCACATGCGAGTGATGATGTACTTTCAAGTTGAGATGTGGTAGATGGTGTGCCTCCATCTTGAATTATGATAGATGACGTGCCTCCAACTACAGGATTCAAATTTATCATTGCACGGAGGTTTGGCATTAATTTCCTTTATGCCACAAATTCTATATCTCTCTTACATAGAGTGGATGGTTAATATTCCTCTTGAATTGGCATGTCTTCTTCTATGGTGTTCAATTTCCTACTTTCATGAATTTTTGTTAGTCCTTCTCTTTTCTTTACATTCTTAGCTTCAAAATCATTGGGTGTTAGATTATTTGATCATTTCCTTGACATGATGAAGAATTCTATATGAATTATAAAAAATAGATAAATATTAGTTCCATCATGGTACTATAGAATAAAGAAATCTCTTATACAAATTTGAAAATAATCATAAAATTAGGATGTACAATATTATATACAAATATGAAAGTAATCATAAAATTAGGAAGTACAATGTCATACACTACCATAAGGCTTCACCATGCTAGGAGGTTTGGGTAGTCACAAATATTATTTTATAATCATGATGTATACATTAGAAAATTTGGGTAGTCTACAAGATAGTGAACATCACAAGACAAAGCTTAGAAATTGGATGAATTCATTAAATTCATCTAGGATCATGGAGAATATGATGATAGTGGTGGGCTCTATGTTGAAATATGACAAGAAAAGGGTAGCCAAATGCAAGGGCACATGTATAAAGACCTCTACAAGTACCATGAAAAATTCATTGAACTCAAACATGCCAACCACATCCATGGTAATGGCTTCCCACAAAGGTTATAAAGGATTCATAGAAGGATTTTTCACTAAGTTCACTATGAAAAGAGGAAGTCCAATATATGACATTCTTGAAATTAGTAAATGAAAAATTCCTTAAAGGAGTTACGGTTCTGATACTAAAGACATCCATGACCAACATTGTGTAAAGAGAAGTTTCAAGGATAATCCTGGAAGATAAAAATTATAAGGCATGAACCATAGAACATCTTAGAATTGGTTGTGTCTATAGCAGGCAAGGAATTGTAGGCAAGGGGAAAATAACACATGAAATCTAAGTGTTTTTGTAGATGGGATTCCCCAACCACTAAGAGGATAAATAATGAATATGTATAAGGTGTGGATTCTTGTTCAAGAGGGAAGTTATGGTTATGGAGCCTAGATGGGATTTTTATAGGAGAAATAGGACTTAGGGGGTAAAATGGGCGATGGGTGGTAGGAAAACCTCAGGTGCATGAAGAATTTATGTATCTATAGTATCATTTTATGGAATTTATAATGGGAGTTTGTAGACATATAAAATTGACCTAACACCTATCACACACCCTAAACAACATCAAACAACATCGAACAACATCCCACAACATTGAACATCTCAGCAACATCCCGCAAAATCTCGACATCCTGTAACATCATGTAACATCCTGCAACATCTCAACAACATCCCGCAACATCTCAAAAACATCCCACAACATCTCAGAAACATCCCACAACAACCCAAAACATCGCAACAGCATCTAAAACCCTAATTTCCTCCATTAATTTAATAATACAACATTATTTAATTAACTCACTTTTTCATTATTTTCAAAAAATTAAATAAATTTCATTTATTTAACAAAGTCCTAAAAACCCTAGTTTTGCTATTAATTGAATAATACAACATTATTTAATTAATTCATGTTTTCATCATTTCAATCGATTAAATAAATTACATTTATTTAATAAAGTCCTAATCCCACTTTATTTCATCCGAGTTAGTTAAATAATACCAAATATTTTATTACATCACTAAATCACTATATTCCCCTAAGTTAATTGAATTATTAAATCATAATAATTTAATTACAACACTTTCCCTCAAAATTTTGAATAAATTAAATCACACTATTCAAATCATCATAAAAAAATCAAATCATTAACTAACACAACTTTGTTTACAAAATTCAAACTTGTTTTGCACATTCAACTCCAAAAAGGAATTAATTAATTAAATTAATTAATCAATTATCCTCACCCACTTTCTAATTGAGCAAATTACGATTGTTGACTGGGCAATCTAATTTGCTAACTAGGCCATCTAAATCCTAACTAAGCCATCTAATTCCTCATTGATCAATCTAAATCCTGACTGATCAATCTAAATTCTGACTAACTAATCTATTCCTCAATCACACAAATTATGCAATATATTTTGCACAATCTTCTCATGTCTAAATATTCTCAACACCTGTCGACCGTTGATCTTGATCCAACATTGTTGAATCTTGATCTTCTATTTCAAATCTCATTTTCCATATAACAAATCTCTTTCCTCACAAAAAAGGATTGAAGAGCCAATGTCATTTGCACAATGGACTATTGCCGACATTCAAAACCATCATTAGAGCTTAAACACATATCTTTGATCAACCAACACACATCATTCATCAAAGATTTTCACACAAACTATGGAGGCTTCGTAGTGATTCAAACAATCCAACATCAAGCAAACACACTTCAATACGAGATGGTAATACTTTTCTTTTATTTACATTCAATTTGGTAATCATAGGATTTCTTAATATGTTTTCAATAGCTTAGTTTCATTTCGTAAGTGTAGGATTAGATCTAGATTTATGTTCTTTATCTTAGCTTAGGTATTGATTTCAAGTATGTTTATCTTGTTTGCATCTATAATTTCCCCCTTCACACATTCTGGTATGCTCGATGGGACTATTGTCCCATACACTAATGTTTCTATGAGACATTTTTGAAGTTGCAGGTCCTAGAATCACATTTGAAGAATTTTTCATGCACCATCCCAAATTTTTTATAATTTCCTATCAAGAAAACCATGCACTTGACTCTAAAAACCAAGCATTGCCACAAGAACTACACATTCGACATTGTTTTTATGCACTTGCTTTTATTTCCTTGAATTCCACTGATGACAGGGGTGCACTTGCTCTTAAACTTGAGCATTTGGTTTTGACAGGGGTGCATTTGACTGTGATTTCTAAGCATTTTCTCTGACAGACCTGTGCATGGGATCTGCAGTTTTGTAATTGATTTTTTGCTAACGTATACATGTTTTTGAATGTGGAATAGGTGCTAACATGCTTGTATGCAAGGTTTGAAAGGAATTAACTTTTTTTCTATAGAGAAGACGAACGGTCGAAGCACTCTAGATCTACAAACATTTTTTATTAAAGCTAGGAATATTTGTTTTGGTGCATAAAAAGAGCAAACAAACTTTGTTTTTAGTGCTCTTAAAATGAACTATTTCAAGATTTTTTAAAGAAGGAATCATGATTTTGTGCTTTAAAAAGAACAACACAAATGCACATTTTATTTTGTTGTAATTAAAAATTGAACCATTTCAAGCTTTCTTAAAATAGGAACTCTTATTTGGTGCTTTAAAAATAACAACACAAATGAATCTTTCATTTTGGTGCTCTTAAAAATTGAACAATTTCAAGTTTCTCTAACTTAGAAATCATCATTTGGTACATAAAAAGAACAAAACATTTCAATTAAGGTGCTCTAAAATGAATTATTTCCAAGTTTTCATAATTAGGAACTTTGATTTTGGTGCATAAAATGAACGAAAAAATGATTTATTTTTGTTGACGCACACTCATTTTTCTTTTGTTGACCAAGTTAGACCAGGATTGATTTCTTAAAAACACTCAGATTTGGGTTTAAAAGTGAACAAATTATTCTTTATGTCTTGCACCATTTCTATCTTAAATAAATGATGTCTTGAATACTTCATATTGGTGCAATTAAAAAGAACAAGTTGTTACACTTTATTCACTTATTTTTGGGGATAACATTGCCCGAGGTGCTTAAAAAGAATAAAATTGCTATGAAGTGTTTGTTGTGCACTTAGTGTTTGGCAAGCTAGATGGTTGTCTTCTCCCCTCGCACCTTTTGGAAATCTTGGGTGAGTGAAATTATCTTGAGCTTTGCACCTTTATTTTTAAGCACACCTTTTTAGAGGGCCTACCTATTGAGATACATCTCGCATCGAAGAACTCATAGACGACCCAAGTGGTACTTTCATTTTGGATTGCTATATAAATAATTTGTGGGTCTGAGGAAATTTTATCATCTCGCTGGGTGTTGTTGGCCTATGCGGACATATTCTCCCTTAGTATCCTCATGATGTGTAAAATCTCGCAAGGACTGGGAGGTTCTTAATCAAAAATGTCGCATGTATAAGGGCCCGAAAATAATATCCCCAAAACATTACTCAGAGCCAAATTGTTTCAGAAGCTACCCTATTATGATCCAAAAGCATTCTTTGAAAGTGGTGCATTGGAAATTACTTCTGAGAAGTTACTTTCCATGTTCAACTACAGGCCTACGCCATAAGTTACATGCAAAATCATCCCTTCGTGGCATGAGGCAAGCCTACCTAAAAGAATGATTTCTATCCACTATGGTTGTAATTTCTTGTTTATGTTAAACTTGCCAAATACATTCAAAACAATTTGACATCAAACTTTGTACTTGATTTGAAAATAATGCATCCAAACAAACACTAAACATGATAGTTGAACCACAAACCCTTTGAATTAGTGTATACTTGTAAAAGAAGCCCTATATTTGAACTCCTTGGAAGGATTTTTCCTTAAAGGTTTATGAATATTTTGGCTTTAATTTCAGGTTGCATTGATCAAAGTAAAAATTTGGGAACTATGGCTTGGGTGTCGTGATTTCACAACTTGAGCTATATACATGAAGGTCACACAAGACCATGCTTTTTGAGTCAGTCCAAGTGTTGTTGTATCACTTTCCATATTCCAAACACAAATAAATTGAGAGAAAAACTAACTTTAAACTTGAAAAAATCTAGAGAAAGATTGTTCAAAATGATCAATTACTTTTGCTCTCACATCTTTTCGAGCAATTGCTAAAAATTTCATTGCATTTGCATAAAATTCCAATGCAGTTGTCACATTTTTTGAGCAATAGCCAAAATTTCATTGCATTTTCTCTCTGTCTCGGAAAAGCCACTAATGAAAATCAATTGCATTTGATAGAAATTGAGCACTTGCTGCGAGACCCGCACACTTGCTTTCATTTCCTTGCATTTTCTTCTAAGAAACTGGCACACTTGCCACTAAGATGCTTGCATTTTTCAAAAAGATGCTTGATTTTGCCTGAGAACACATTGCATTTGATAGAAACACACAATAGTTGCACTTTTCAGTCCATCTCACACTTGCTTCTCCAAAACCTGAGCACTTAACATGTATTTTTGGCCACACTTGATAAATCTAACCAATTTTTCTCAAAAACCAACGCTATTTCTTTATCTTTCTAACACTTGGGGAAAAAAAACTGAAGCTACTTATAGGATTATTATTAGAATGAAACAATTGGAAAACCAGATAAGTCACATAGCCCCTCATCCATTATTTCCATCCTACTTGGTAGAAATCAAAATCAAACAAACCACTAGGATCATTCCTTCACTTAGAAGTCTATGATATCAATGGTTACTTGAGACTCACAAAGAGTACAAGTAAGCTTTCCTGCAACATATCCTCTAGATAAGGAAGTGAAATATCGACCCTAGTCCTTCAAACATTTTGATTTCCAAAAAATAGCACCATTCCAAAACAACACTCAAACCCTAGGGTCTTGAGCTTCATAGCAACCATCTCAAAAACCATAACACTTTATGACCATTTGGTGACCAACTGCTTTGGTACAACAATCAAACCTTGTAGCACTAATCATACAACCTAGTCTCACACACATTGAAGGTGAACAAACTGATATCATTAGCAGTTTAAGAACCTTCATATTTGAGAAGAACGAAACACCCTGCCAATTTATCAATGCAACAATCATCTTAGACGAAGAGGAAGAGAAAGAAAACATAGCAGTCGAAAGACCTGTTTTACCACCACCTGTGTGGCAATAGAAATATATCCCTCATTCTTTTTGGAGCAAAAGATCCTTCGATCTGGAAAAAGAAAAATCCTTAATCAAAAATCCATACTCCACCTTCCAAAGAATCACCCTACAAAATTTTTTTCCAAAGGATACATCTAGAGAAGGTGTCACATCTGCCATAATATACTAGAATTTTTCTATATTTGAACCAATAGGCCAAATCCATTACCTTGACTAGGAGTTATGAAAACAGTCACAAGAGCTTGGCAGGTTGTTTATGAAAACTACGAGATCACAACACATGAAAAACATGGAAGCAAGCAAGAACAACACCAACATCCCACCAGCAAACAACATGAATGATAGAAGTGGACCATGAGGATATAAACCAAGTGACCTTTTGATAGGGCATTGAGTATCAAAACATCCCCAATAAATATCGATCTATTACCCAAATCACTCTTATCAAGGGTCACAACATCATGGGTTTCAAAATCCCCATCAAGGAATAAGTCTAGAACATCAAATTGCCTGAAATAAAATTTATGAAAAGATTGAGGAAATCAAATGAGATTGAAATATGGCATATCATAAATGAATTATAGGTTGAAACATTACATACCTACAAAAAATGAACATCATTCCAAAAACACCTCAATATCCACATCAACAATAATTCCAATATCCATAGTATCAAGAAGTTTCATAACACCAAGTGTACCTCAAGTGCACTATCAAAATGTACCTCAATCGTAGTATCAAGAAGTTCCACAACACCAAGGTGCACCTCATGTGTGATATAAAAATGTACCTCAAGCACAGTCTCAAGGAGTTCCACAAAATCAAGAGCAAAACAATCAAGAAAATCCACAAAGGAAAGATTACCAATCGGGAAGGAAATTCACCCCTTTGGGAGAGACTTTAGAGGTAATCATGCACGAACTAGTACAACAGGAACTTATCAAAATCAATGAGAGTCCAACTTATTTTGAGAAAAAATTTAAACTCCCTTGGTATAATGAGTATGAACGATGTGAGTTCCACAAAATCAAGCGTCACAAAACGAATAGATGTGCCACACTCAAAAATCTAATCCAAGACCTTATTGATCAAAAAGAAATAGCTATTAAAATTCAAGGGCCATCTACCAATGACAACAATGATATTATCTCAAATTCAAAAGTTGAAAACAATGATCAAGAGATATCTATCATTGATCACATTGAAAATGTCTCTACATCATCCAGTGAGCAAGAGGACATACATCAAGAAATTAATCCCAAGAATGATCAAATTCAATCACCAAAGTCTAGCAATGATTCATTCAAAGATATATTGACATCATCCAACCTCATGGTGGTACATAATGAGGATCAAGAGACTCTTAATCCAACACTTATACCCAATGTAGAAAATCTAGACAGAGAGCTATCACCCATATGTCCACATGTTGAGGAGATCCAAGGATCCTTTGCAAGAAAAAATTTCTTTGAAATTGATCCATGTCAAGAATGTGATATGAAGCATGTCGAAGATAATACCATACAAAGTCAAGATCAAGAGTCCCTATCATCAAAATACTATAAAGACTTGATAGAAATATTCCAAGACATCCCATGTTTTCCAAAAGAAGAAAAAATCCATATACCGAGCACACATACATCTACCCATGAGATGATTACTCCTAATGGACATGTAGATGGCCTTCATCGAAGATAAGAGTCTCATACTCTTGATATCAGTACCAAGGAATAAAGGCCTCCTACTCTTAACATTTGTACACAAGATCAAGACATAGTAGAATTTAGAGACATATTAGGAAGAGATCGGGAAGAGGACTTATACATAAGTTGTGAATCAGAAACATCTAGTATAGACATATCAGAAAAGGATCATAAAGAGAACTTATACATAATTTGTGAATTAGAAACATCCTATGAAGGCATATCAAAAATAAATCATGAGGAAGAATTTTACGTGGACAATAAATCATCAACACCAATATATTTTGAAGGGCCATCAAAATCAGATATTTCATTCAATCAGGAAGTTATCCTACATATGAAGGATCCTACCAATGAAGAAGCTATCACATTTGAAGATCCCCAATAAATAAGAGAAGGATTAGCACCTTGTTTCCGAGGTAAGACATATCCTATTGCAAATAAACTCTCTCAACGGATTCAGTATCAAGACAGAGGATTAGGCCTACATGAACAGGGTATCCTAGAATTAGTGCAGATTATTGGCAATCCTAAGCACCAAGGTCTTGGTTATTCAAAAATTAAGGGATCTATAAATATCAAGGATACCTCAATAATACTAGAGGAAACTTTATCTAATGCAAACATCAACATAAAGAGCACGAAGAGTCCTTATGATGAAATTTCTACCAACACTACAAATAGCCATATCATGAATCATCATCCATGTAAATTTCAACCCTCTGATTGAGACCAACAAAAAGCTATATCAAAGAAATGAACAAGTCATTGAATCAAAAGAATCAGTAAAACAAAATGGACAAGAAAAGTTTAAATGGATACAAAAGAAAAAGCAATAAAATCATCCCTATCAAACTCCATTAGTCAAAGAAACTATGAGACAAAATTAAAAAGGGAAGTTCATCCATCAAAAAATTCCAACAATGCAAAATAAAGCTTCAAGAGTGACCTACAAGGTATATCAAGATGTTGGTCCCAATCGAATCTCCATATCCACCCATCATTGTTCATCATCCCAAGTTTAGAGAGTCAAAGGTTCCAAACTATCAACCAATCCATCTAAATATCATATCCCTCAATGCATTTCACCATCCATGATATCCCAATCTCACATTGACCATACGTTGGTAGCAACTCTTTATCATAAGGACTCCAAGGTAACTCTATCATGATGTGCACATCAAGGTAAGGTTAACTCTAGTATCAACAAGGAAGATAAGAATTATGAGGGGTTACATTCAAGCGCCCGTATCCTTGAAAAAAAACCCCTCCAAGAACAATATCATTGGCACACCATGACAACAAAAACAACCATATCATCACCAACAACATCTACATCATCACAAACAGGTGGTACAACATGATCAAAAATTATCACCATGATGAAAACATGGTAAACAAGAATCTTGTGTGACATCAAAAAATCAACAAAAATAGTCAAGAGAAAAATCATCCTCCAGTGAAAACCACTATGTTGGTGCTTTGGACAAGTACCATGATGAAAACCTGGCAAACAAGCATCATGTGTAAGAATCGAGCATCTACATGCACCATTTCAAGGGAAGCATATCAGCTGATCCGTAATGAATCCAACTCATTTTTATCCCAATCCAATTTATCTTGATCTTGAGAAATGTTTGGTGTACACTTTACACTTGCTTATGGAAAACATCTTGACATGGGTCATTATCATTGACTCTATCCTATCCAGCATTATCTGAGTCATGATGCATTTTCCAAAGGGACATAATCTATCCAAACATGTTAACCTATCACAAGATAATCCATTACCTACATTTCTAGACACTAGGGGACAAGTACTTACATTTTGCTTCAAAATAAATCTTGATCTATGTCTTATAGCTCACATTGTGATCTAGGAATTGTCTAAACAACAAGGTGTACCACATCGTACCCTTCCGAATTCGCCCCAACAACAAGGTTTGCCACCAACACACTATTAGGGTAACCTTCGAAACAGTTCGTTCCAAAAACAAGGTATCCTGTCAACACACCACCAGGGTAACCTTCAAAACATTTCAATTTGACAACAAGGTGTACCACCAATGCACTACCAAGGTAACCTTCAAAGATACCAACAACGTGGATTATTCCTTCACTCCAAATTCTAATATATCAACAATTGCTTGAACCTCATGGCTAGTTCAAGTAAGCTTTTCCGCAACATATCCTCTAGAAAAATAAAGTGAAATATCAATCCAATTTTTCAATATCTTAGCACTACCAAGGTAACCTTCGAAATAGTTCATTCCAACAACAAGGTGTACAACCAATGCACTACCAAGGTAACCTTCAAAGATACCAAAAACTTTGGATTATTCCTTCACTCAAAAATTCATAGATATCAACAATTGCTTGAACCTCGCAGCTAGTTCAATTAAGCTTTTATAAAACATATCCTCTAGAAAAGCAAAGTGAAATATTGATCCAAGTTTTCAACATCTTACACCCCATGCAAGAGGGTAAAAATCCAAAAAAAATGAAAAAAAGATAGAAATACAAAAAAAATCAAAAAGCAAGAAAAAAAGTAAAGAGAAATAAAACGTTCTTTAAGTGAAAACCACTTTGTGGCGCTCCTAGAACAGGTACCATAGTGAAAACATGGTAAAAAAGTGTTATGTTTGAATAAGACTCACATCATTATCTATCAGTACTATCCACAACATCCACCCATCCATTTCATGATAAAACATGTATTAAACCATGGCTTGTTACTGATTAGAGAACTAAGTCTTGTCTCCAACTGCGGGCAACTTCCTGAAGCTAGTTGTGGGTTAGATCTTGGAACACCCTATCATGGTCAAACACAACAAATATAAAAACATTCAAAAACAACAAAAAAATCAAAAAACATAAAAAAAAACATCGTTGGGTTATTCCTTCACTCAAACAGTCTAAGATATCAATATTTTCTTGAATCCCATAGCTAGTTCAAGTAGATTTCCCACAAAATATCCTCTAAACACGGAAGTGGAATATCAATCCAAGTTATCAATGTTATTTGTCCAAAAATAGTTTATACTTTGAGTTAAATGGTAGAACTACGTGGTCTCTGCATGTACAAATTAGGCAAGGCTTAACAACCCCGAGACCCTAGGCCAGTCCCCTTAGATTTCTAACAAGATTTATTTAAACTTAGTCAAAAATACAAAATCCAAAAACATATACAAAACAACAAAAACCAAAAAAACATAAAAGAAAAGAACATCGTTGGGTTATTCCTTCACTCAAAAAAATCAAAGATATCAACATTTTCTTGAACCTCACAACTAGTTCAAGTAGATTTCCCACAATATATCCTCTAGACACAAAAGTGGAAAATCAATCCAAAATATCAATGTTTTTTACCCAAAAAAATTTTATGCTTTGAGTCAAATGGTCAAACTACGTGGTCTTTGTGTGTAAAATATAGGCAAGGCTTAATAGCCCCCAAGACCCTAGGTCAGTCCCCTTAGGTTTCTAACAAGCTTTATTTTAACTTAGTCAAAAAAACAAAATCCAAAAACATACACAAAACAATAACAAAAAAAAACATTATTGGGTTATTCCTTCACTCAAAATAGTCAAAGATATCAAAATTTTCTTGAACCTCACATCTAGTTCAAGTAGATTTCCCACAACATATCAGCTAGACACATAAGTGGAATATCAATCTAGAATATCAATGTTGTTTACCCAAAAATAGTTTATGCTTTGAGTCAAATGGTCAAACTACGTGGTCTCTGCGTGTAAAATGTAGGAAAGGATTAACAACCCACAAGACCCTAGGTCAGTCCCCTTATATTTCAATCATTCTTTATTTCAACTTAGTCAAAAAATTAAAAATCAAAAAACAATCAAAAAATTAAAAAAATAAAATCCAAAAAACATTCACAAAACAGAAAAAGTCAAAAACATTTAAACCAAGTGAACTGTGAGCCTCTACGTGTACAACATAGGCAAGGCTTATCTTTGATGAGCCCCTGAGGCCCTAGGTTAGTACCCTAAAAACAACAAAAACAAAATCATAAAACTTAGAAAATAAAAAAAAAGCCTCATCTTGTCATCAAAAGTCGCAAGCAAGTGTTCATCCATAATAAATAGGTCATCACACTCACCCTTTGACAAAACAAAAAAAAAACCAAATAAAACATCAAAAGCTAGAACCTTCAAGCAAACAATCACAAATATTTGATCGCAAAATAGATGGAAACAATACCAGGTATTACCTACCTATCTTTTGACAATTCACCAACAACATCCTGAGATATGCCTTAAAGAATCTGTTCATATGATAGACATGATCAACAACGGATAATAGTCCTAAAACCTCAAACAAATATGGAAAGTGATACTCCAGCTTTGTTTTTATCTTTTTTTAGTCTTATTTTTATGATTTATTTTATTGACTCATTCCCAAGATCTCTCAAGGATGTCCACAAGGATTTAGAGAAGAAGGAATGGGGGCAATTGAGCATCATTTTGATTTGTTATTTGTAAGATATTTTTGTAATCCTACCATGGTGAATACTTGCTTTATTGAGTGTATGAAAGTTGTGTTGAAATGATTTTTGAAGAAGTTACATGGTAGGTGTTCTATACCTCTCTGTGTGACTAGTCTGAAATATTTTTAACACACCCAACTATATACTTTAAACAAAGTTTTTGTATGTCTGGTATGAGAAAAAATACTCTTTGTTTGTAGAGTCAAAGTCCATGCAATGGATACAAAGTCACTTTGGTCATTAATACCCAAGTGCATCGTATATGTTTTCTATATCAAACAAGATTGTTCAAACACTACGAAGTCTCTAAGCAAAGTGAAAGCAACTCATCACTACTAACAAACATCACAATTTATATCCATCATCATAATATTTCTTCTAACTAATATCCATCTTGCATAGCAACATCATTAGTACCATATCCATCCTGCATCCACAATGTCCTCAGTACATATCATGATGATAATAACCAATAAAAACATCATGTATCATGTATGGGGAATTCATCCATCATATATCATGACGATATATTGATCATCCATAATAAAACATCATATGAGACAAAGTATGATTCATCCATCCACATCATATTCATAAATAAGAAAAGAAGAAAAAAATATATAAACATACATCATCATATATCGTCATCCATGAAGCATAAAATCAAGCTGAATTGAAGAAGGTATATCTCATATATATCATCACCATCAAAAGGGGAATGCCATAAGTATATTATCATTAGTAAAAAAAGTGTGATAGGGTAATATAAAATCATAACATATATACAAGGCCTCAACCAGGACAATGAATGTATATACAAAACACATATCTATAATATGTCTTTAAGCAATAAATAACATAAAGGTCAAATACAAAAAGTAAGACCTCAATAGGAAGGACAAAACCATATGGACCACCAATAGATTTGGTTGTCTCACAGATTGATCACCTGCCCCACCCCCACCACCACCACCGCCATCACTCACAACACTAGGCTCTCTGAACTATGGATGCTAAGTAGTCCTAGGAATAGTAGCATCATATAAGGTCTAATAATAAGTGGGCATCTGTAGAAACTGATCCCACTCTGCTCTAAAACTATCACACTCTACCCTAAGAGTATCTCTCTCTATAGTAAGTAACTATACTTGAGCCTCTGCAGCATGACATTGATCACTCTCACTATCTCCTTAGCCCTCAAAATTTCTACTTGAGCCTTCACAGCCTGTCGCCACACTATCTTTGTGCCTCTAGCAGAAATGATTTAAGCTAACAGTATATCTCCATCCCTAGGTGGTGGAGGAGGACCCAAAACCTGTCCATGACCCTATGCCTGAGGCATCTGCTCATCCTGACCACCCTGTACCTCATCATGCCGAGCCTTATCCAACTAATCTGTAAGAACCTCAATGCACTGTCACTCCCCACAATGAACTGTAATACCTAATTTTCCCAAAGCAGGATCACCCCCAAGATCAATGAACCTCAATGGCATGTGGTGTGCCCACCATTGGTCATAATCAAGAGTAGTACTTGGATCTGCTAAACCAACTAGCCAACCCCAACCAACTAGGGCAAGTGCTTTGAACTCAACAATAACAGTATCTATATCTGCCTAGAGACCCCATACATAGACCTCCCTAGTGGTCTGACCAAACCAAGCCTCATAAGCATCAAGAACCCAACCTTGTCTCTCTCTGAACTGATGACATAATTTATCTGATAAGTAACACTCTATCACATAATAAGAATGACTAATAAACCATCGATTTTTTCAATAGTAAACAAGATTCTTTGGATCCTTTGGGCATGCCTCACAACCCAACACAAAACCTGACATCTCATTGAAAACACAAAACCAATAGGAAAGATCCTCATGCAAGGTGTAGTGCATGAAATTTCCATAATGATATGAGTACGGATCATCAGGAGAACGATCCTATATCACGTCAGGTTAAGCAACTGCAATGTGCTCCCAGGCCCAAACATGCAAAAGAGAAACACCTGTGAAAATAGATTTCCCACCCCAATACACAACCTTGTGCATATCATTGTAAAGATGAGCGAGAATACATGCACCCCAAGCATACCTCATCCCATGCTTGAGCATACTCTCAATACATGTACCCCAACCCATAGGAAACTGCCAACCTCTCCTATCAGGAACAACTAGTCCTGAAATCAAATCACATTGGACAAGCAAAACAGGATTTGCACTAACAGAAAATTCAAACAGATCAATCTTCGACTGGAACACCTCCAAGTGTCTAACACGTAGCACACACCACATGGCATGGGTACCACGTCAAACATGATATGTAACAAGATCACTATGAATAGGAAGGCGGATTATCCTCCACACATCCTCGAGGGTAACAATCACCTCTCCTATAGGAAAATGAAACGAGGACGTCTATGAATGTTATCACTCCACAAGCATGGTCATCATCATTGTGTGAGTTTAGATGGGAGGCATGTAACAGATATAACAAAGTCCAACTGTATCTAGAAATTCTCACTCTAGAACACCGAAACAGGCAATCAGATCAAATAGGTTTTGAGGTCATCTCTTTGTCGGTTGCAATGGTTTGAGGACCACCTGCAATAATTTTAACCCACAATGTTAGGGTCTCACTTGAATATTTAGATCAACACAAAACAAAACACGATGACAAATGACATTTAGGATGAAAAAAAGAAAATCCTAACAAGGTTTATGTCAAATACAAGAGTTTAAGTCAAGTGCAAGGTTTTAGAGAAAATGCTAGAAGCAAATGCAAGATCTTATGTCAAGGGCAAGGTTTTAGGACAACTGCATAAAACAAGGGTGAGGTTTTATGTCAAGTGCGAGGTTTTAGAGCAAGAGTGAGGATATCAAATGCAAGGGTCTATAGAAAGTGTGAGGTTCTTTAGCAAGGGTGAGGAAACAGTCAAACAACAAACAAATGCAAGGTTTTAGAGTAGAAGCAAGCTTTTAGAGCAAGTGCATGAATTAGATGCAAGGTTTTAAGTCAAGTACGAGGTTTTATAGAAAGTGCAAGGGTTTTTGGCTCAAGTGCGAGATTTTGACCTAGTAAATGCAAGAAAAATGATGTAGATGCTCTGGAATTGCTAGAACTTCACTATTGACTAAAGAAAATTTATACACGTAATACGAGAACATAACAAGATGAAAATGAGAAGCGACAAGGTACATACTGAGCCACCAATGCCTAAGGGTCATCTAAACTCTGAACTAGGTTTGAATGATATGGGGCTCCCTGAATCCTCAACATTGCTCCTCAACAACTAACAAAATGGGAAATCTAGAGACAAGAATTAACTATAGTGTCAAAGCATAAATGAGCCAATTAGAAGCTTAATTGTCTAATTTAACCCTCAATAAACCCTAATTTGACCTAAGAAACCCTAATTTCTACTTAGGGAACCTTCCTACTTTCAAATTAGAAGCTCTTAGAAACATCAAAACGAGGAATGAAGGACCTATGGACCTAATTATTCATCCTAAACACATTGAAACTAAAATAGAACAAGGTCGTGAGCCTGAACTCAAACTCAAAAAATTTAGCCAACCTCTCGAGGGGGTAGCACAGAGTCCTACCATCATTCCATTGAATGTTGAGGAACAATGAGGCATAAATTTTTTTCAAAAAAAAACTTGATCTTAAAAATAGAATCTTTGAAACAAAGCAACCAGTACTTTGTATCAAAGATGGGAAAAATCTAGACATGTAAAATTGACCTAACACCTATCACACACCCTAAACAACATATCAGAAACATCTCAGCAACATCCTGCAACATCTCGAAAACATCTTGCAACATCCTGCAACATCTCAGCAACATCCCACAACATCTCAAAAGCATTTTGCAACATCCCACAACATCTCATAAGCATCTTGCAACATCCTGCAATATCTCATAAACATACCACAACATCCCAAAACATCCTAAAACATCGAAAACATCCAAACCCTAATTTACTCTATTAATTGAATAATACAACATTATTTAATTAACTTAGTTTTTCATCATTTTTGACAAATTAAATAAATTTTAGTTATTTAATAAAGTCCTGAAAACCCTATTTTTGCTATTAATTGAATAATACAACATTATTTAATTAATTCATGTTTTCATCATTTTAACCAATTAAATAAATTACATTTATTTAATAAAGTCCTAATCCCACTTTATTTTGTCCTAATTAGTTAAATAATACCAAATATTTAATTACATCACTAAATCACCTTATTTCCCTAAGTTAATTGAATTATTAAATCATAATAATTTAATTACAAAACTTTCCCTCAAAAAATTGAATAAATTAAATCAAACTATTCAGATCATCATCAAAAAATCAATTCAAACTAATAAAACTTTGTTTGCAAAAGTCAAACTTGATTTTCACATTCAACTCCAAAAAGGAGTTAATTAATTAAATCAATTAATCAATTATCCTCATCCACTTTCTAATTGAGAAAATTATGATTGTTGATTGAGCAATCTAATTTTCTAACTAAGCCATCTAAATCCTAACTAAGCCATCTAAATCCCGACTGATCAATCTAAATCCTGACTAACCAATCTATTCCTCAATCACACAAATTGTGCAATCTACTTTGCACAATTTTCTCATGTCTAAATCTTATCAACACCTGTCGACCATTGATCTTGATCCAACATTGTTGAATCCTAATCATTTGTTTCAAATCTCATTTTCTATATAACAAATCTCTTTCCTCGTAAAAAAGGATCGAAGAGCCAACATCATTTTCACAACAAAGTACTACTGAAATTCACAAGAACCATTAGATCTTCAACACATATCTTTGATCAACCAACACACATCATTCATCAAATCTTTGCATAGGAACTATGGAGGCTTCATAGTGATTCAAACAATCCAACATTAGGCGAACACACTCTAATATTGGATGGTAACAATTTTCTTTTGTTTGCATTCAATTTGGTAATCATAGGATTTCTTAATATGTTTTCAATCGCTTAGTTTCATTTTGTAAGTGTAGGATTAGATCTAGATTTATGTTCTTGATCTTAGCTTAGATTTTATGATTTCAAGTACATTTAGCATATAACGATTTTCCCCCTCACACAGGGTTATTAAATGTTTATTATTTCAATAGGGTGATATTGGTGCATGGACATGTGTAAATGGAACTAGCACAATCCTACATTATTCATGCGCAACTTTAATTAATATCATATGGAATCTAAGTGTAACATAATAAAACATGAAAACCACATATGGGTTGAACATGAATCTAAAGGTAGAAGGATTACCCTAGCATGGGAAAATATAAATGGTGGTGTGGTAAGAAACACTTATATAGGTACACAAGGCTATAATATAGGTGCATGATCCATTGGTAGAGGTGAGGAAGTAGGTCCCTAGTGGTGATGTAGGTCTAGGAATGTGATGTCAAGATATTGATGAAGAGTGAATGTATGCTTTCCCCTAAATGTGAAAGGATATATGCAATTATATCATAAGAGATGAGTGGGAAGGATAAGTTTCCCTCACTAAAATAGGCGTGGCTCTAAAATTGTGATAAGGTGATTAATGGATGTGCACATGGAATTGGGCGAAGGAATGATACCCCTATTGTAAGGATATGTAAAGGAAAGATTTGAATATAATAATGGAATTTATGATTTCCCCAATGTAGAGATATAGCAAGTGAAGAATATAATGTAAAATGAATTATGCCCACATTTCTAGTGTAATAACTAAAAATATGTGATAAGGAAATGAAGATTAAGAGGTAAATCTAAGAGGCCATGCTCAATATGTAAGATCTAAAGGAAATGTATGACACTATATGATCAAGGAAAGTAGTCAATCTTTAAACAATAACATCATAGTAAGATAAATTTAATAAGAATGAATATGATAACAAAATTAAAGCATTATATTAAGCATGTATGATAAGAAATCAAAGTGGTAAAGGTGATAGTCATAAGTGAATAGAAAGGTGAAATGTGAAGTAGGATAATAATGATAAAATATCAACCCATGGGAAATGAAGGAAAGTGTAAAGCATATGTATAAAGAGAACTTACCTAAAATTTGAGATTCAATTTGAGAAACTACCCAATTATGTCTAGTTCATTTTTATTATTGCATCAAACTCTTCAAAAATTGGAGCTTTTCACCAAGTTCCTTCATTTTCAACATTCAATTCTATACAAATCTAATAGAATTAGTAAAAAGTGTGAAAAAACTATGAAAGGAACCAATCTATAATATGAAAATAAAACAAAAAAAAATCATAATTAAACACTACACACATGAAAATATAATTAGATTTCATCTAAAAACTTTGGTATTTCCTCTTTTCTACACTTTCAAACAAAAAAAAGGTGGTGGAATATGTAAAATATGCATGTGATTTTGCCAACACCATGAAAATTTGCTTTTTTGAATAACGCATAAAAATTAGAGAATAATGGATAATGTGGGCCTAAAGCATGGGTGACATGATTTTTAACCATTTTTTGTACTTCCCAAAATATTCTCGTGTTAAACTGCGAGCATACTTTGGCTTGCTCAATATGTGAGTGGGTTTCAACTTTTTCAAAGTGCAAGCACGCTTTAGATTTCTCAAAATGTGAGTGATTTTTAACTTCTTCAAAGCATAAGTGTATTTTCAATTTCATGATCTTCTTAATGATCTATTTAATGCATCTTGGGTTCCATCTTTACACATGATTTTCAATCTAAATAAGTGGTTATGAATCATCAGGATTTAAGTTTTATAACTCTCAAATATTCTTTTTAAGAATAAGGTTTGGGGGTAATTTTATATGGCATCATATTATCAATGTGATCTATCCTTCCATAAAATTGTATCCTTCTTTGATCAACTAGAGGCTAGAATCCAAAATCCCATTCCATGTCATTTTTCAATAGCTTCATTATAATAGGTACGAGAGTGAAATTATAGTGATAAGTGATAAGTTTTATGACATAGTGAATGAGAGAGTGTACACCAAGCCTATGCCTTGAATGAATTCAGCATTGGTGAGAATTTACAACAAGAAAGATAATAGTCTAATGGATCTAGCCCAAACACACTCTTATTATGATTGAAGGTACTCTAATTGAGCCCCACATTTTACGTAAGTTGTACTCCCCATAATTATTATGTGAAGTTTTATTTTAGTGATCTAATTCAATTTATTAGGTTATAAGTCAAAGAAAGCTAGGAAGTATCCCTACTGATCCATTTAAAATTATTGGGGAAACCTATAAATTCATGTCAAATCTAAGAATTGGAGACATATTTAACTCTTTTAGATTTGATCTAGAATCCAAAAGTTGTTATTATATAGAGGGAATATTTAGATAATTACTCTAGTAGAAAAAGGTCAAGAATCTCTAGTATAAATAGGTTTAACAAACTAAGTTGATGATAAGTATAATATATATGGGTCATATGATGAGAATATTATGAGTAAGCTTGAGGCTGATGAATTGTTGATTATGGATAAGAACTTGGACTCTATCAATCACATTGGTTTGTTAATTAATTAGATGATAAGCTTCCTCCAAAAGACACCCAAATATCTATAAAGGAGTGGTTAGTGTATAAGGTTTCACTTACCACAAAATTTGATGAGAGGCCACATTTTGAAGAGAATGAAGAAGAGAATGATTATTTTTAGATTTTCCAAAATTAAGGTGAATTAAAGTTGGTGAGGTTTCTTGAAGAGCTACTTCACCTCTAAGGGATCCAACTTGTGTTACTCAATAATTTTCACAAGTAGATGCTCATATATCAAGTGGAAAACCTCTTAGGAAGGTGTGCCAAGATTTCTTGCCTAAGTTATATCAAATATTTTGTGAGTTTTATTACTTCCTCCATTTCTTTGAGTGATAATTTTTCCATTATCTTAGTTAGTGAACTCAAAAGTATTTTATATTTTCTTCATATTTCTAGGGTTATAAATTAGGTTAGTAGGCTAATATTTTTTAAGGATTTAGATCCCCCTAATATAATTATGAGATCTAAACTTGTGGTTAAAGTTGATCAAAATTAGGGTATGATATTTGTTGCTACTAGTCTCAATTATGTAGTTGGTGCATCAAGTGAAATTATATTCTTAGTTTATGTAAGAGAGTGGGACCAACCACTGCAAGGCCCCAGTCATGAAAGACCGAGATCAGTAGGCTGTCCTAATTTACCTCAATTTAAGTGAATGTTAGGATAGGTGGGATGAGAATGATGAGGACTATAAGGTACTTCGACCACTCTGCAAAATCGGGGCTTGAAAGGAGAATAGGCGAGTTGGTTTTTAGGGTCAACTCTGTGTCTCGGATAGCTCTCTATCAGACGACATAAGAACATTTACGGGATGACAACGCAGTGCACTGGCATCTCTCAAATGCGCTGGCATTTGTACATCCAGAGAACTAGGGAGACAATGTCTAACCACTAATAAACGAACTAACAACCTAGTTAATGGCTTCTAAGGGAACAAAATAGCACTATGAAACATGAAATGTAAAAGCGGATGTGATAAAGCAAGTATATTACCGCAAGGGTGATG
Source organism: Sequoiadendron giganteum (assembly GCA_007115665.2). Lineage (NCBI taxonomy): Eukaryota > Viridiplantae > Streptophyta > Pinopsida > Cupressales > Cupressaceae > Sequoiadendron > Sequoiadendron giganteum. Next base: position 428,055,700 of record CM021108.1, on the reverse strand, counting down.
AAGACAATCTCACATAATAGCTTGTTTTCCAACTCACTCCAAGATATCTCCACCTACACACGAAAAATAGGGAAAATTTTGGGGGACTGTTTAGGGGTTTGCCTCAGTCAGACCCCCATTTTGGTGTCCCCACCTCCACAGATAGCCAAGTTTGCAACAATGTAGAAATAATGCAATAAAGAAGGAAATACAAGAAAAGTATGCAAAGACACTACAAAATAGTAATGTGCTAAATCAACCAAGTAATAGAGGAGATGATTGAGGAGCTTACCACCTCCACCCAAAGTTCTCAAGGCTAGTGGGGGAGAAAATGAGAGGGACTTAAGCCTCTGCTACAATGGTGTTGTCCTACGCTTTCCCTATTGAAGTGATGGAGTGATGAGATTGTTCCTATGGAGTGCAAAATGTTGCTTCAATGCTTGAAGTGAGTGCTAAGAACTTGGAGAGATTGTGCAGAAATCAACTAGCCTTTAAACGAATGAATGAACGTTGAATATGAAGAAGAGAGATGAAGAAATGACCATATTCGAGTCGGCCAGCTGAAGGGAGGCATTATAATTTGACTTCCAACTGGAAGTGTAACACCTCTGCAAACTCCAGCCGCCAGAATTTTCCAGGGGTGTAAGTGTGTCGCGTAGATGTTTACGCGTCATATGGGAATCCTCGACAGTAACGCCTCTACCAACACTCAAAAAAGGTGCCAATCGGATGGAGAACAACGAGCTTATGTGGATTAATTAATCCTCCATATTTGGTTTTCTAAAGTGGAGAAGGGTAAAAGAGGAATTTGCATTAGGGGTACCAATTCGCTCCTATACATTTTGCCCCCACTTTAGGGAGAATGAATACTAATGAGTGCTTCGATAAAGTAGATCGAAGAATAAATAGGGTTAGAGATGTATGCCTGAACTGTCAAGGAAGCAGATCACGGTCTAGCAAACCCAAGAGTGCAAGACAAGAAAAGGACTTTGTAGCTCTGCAGAACTATGAAGCTAAAGAAAGAAAGCGCCTTACAAGCCCACAAACCTGTAAGGGATGTATCCTCCAAGAATTCTCACAAGAAGGAAACCAGGAAGAGCGCCTTACAGACTTGTAGACCTACAAGGAGAGGTATCCCCCAACAACTCTCACATGAGGGAGACCGAGAAGAGGGGACTCTGCAGAGTCATAAATGATGACATGTTTACCCATAGATAGAACACGTCAGGAAGCGGCCACATAGGCTAGTGAACAAACAGTCACGCAGACCATTGCCAAGTTCAAATACTTTCAAAGGGCTCCCTCGGGAACCCTTCAAAAGGAAGAGGGGTCCACTCAAGGGACGTGTTTGTTTGAAAAGTAAAGTCTAGTCGGGCTACCACCAAGCTACATGCAAGGATGTGAAGTAGGTCTAGTTAGGCTACCACCGAGCTAGACGCCAAGATGTAAAGGTTTTTTGAAGGGGTGCCTTGGGAACCCGATGTGAGAGGAAAGGGTCCACTCAAGGGCCACACTGTTCAAAAATCCAATGCCTTATTTCTCAAATCGATTCATCATCAAGGAATTCAAAAGGAAGGATATGCCCCTGCATGAGGGGAAGATCAAAGGTGTTCCTAGTTCGGGGGGAAGTTTCCCAAGTCCTTTCTTTATGAACCCGTGATGAAGGAAACATGTTTCATTAGGGTTTCAAGTCGAGAATGCAATTATAATAAAGAAGTGTGTGAAGGATCTTGAGAAAAATATTCATTTGGCAAAAAATTCATTTTATAAGGGCCAAGTGATGTAGAAATGGTGTTGTCACACATAAGAGGGACAACTCAAGCAAAGAATAGAGAAATAAAAAGAAAAGAGAACACAGACAAAGGGCACAAGGGGATCTGATTTCATGGGGTTAGATATGCGCTTTCTTATGTAAATAGTAGGTAACCATAGTGCAAGGGTGAAAGATCATCAATCCCCAACCAGATTAGGAAGAATGCACGAAAGACAAAGTAAAAATTAAAAATTGGGTCAACATGGAAGGAAGCCTAAATGCTCCCAATGCTTTAAATTGTCCCCAATTTGCCGAAATTCAATCAGAAACATGGAAGAATAATGATAAAAATAGAAGAATTTTTATAACACAAACACCATACTTGTATCTAAGCACCAACAAGGGTGACGAGGGTCATCCAAGAACATATAGAACAATTACGGGGGAAGCACATCACAACACACACACACATCTAATCTAAAGATCAAGAAGAGGTATCCCCCTAACACTAATCAACCAAGAGGTCATCAGATTCCCACTCTAGATCATCGTAGGGGGAAGGAGGATGAGCCTACAATGGTGTTATGTTAAGGGGAGGAGCTTCCAACCCTCCCGCAACAAGGGCTAAGGAAGAAGAACTTGTGAGGTCTCTGTCGCTCAAATATTATGGATCTAAGGTCAACGAATCCATGAAGATCACTAACAAGGTCGGAACTTCATCCATCGATTTAAATATGCACTTAACGGGAGTGCCATGTTTCACCTCAATGGACAGAGGATTTTGCACCTGAGGTTCGCCATTGAGCTCACCGAGCGATTCGGGAGCGGTGATGAACTTAGGAGATGGCGGGACTGGTTCTTCCACTAGGACAAATAAATTCAACACGAGACCACCTTTTGAAGAACGTGGGCTCCTCTTACTTCCTTTGTTGCTGGAGGGACCACTCTCTACCTTTTTCTTCATTGGAGGAGGCAGACTCCTCATAGATGAAGCGAGAAGAGTAGAGGGAGAGGAGGATGAAAGAACCACAGTAGATACAACTGAAGTGTTAATCATATCTACGGGCTTTAGGAAAGGTGAGACATCCAAAATGGATTTCAACAATGAAAGCTCCATCGAAGGAGAGATGAACACCTAGACATTTCCAAGCGCATGTGTGCTCACAGTGGAAGTTGGAAGTGATACAGAGCTGGTTTGGACAAACACATAAGGAAGGAGAGAGGAGGACACAACAAGGGGGTCCTAATACAAGAGTGGTTGTCTCCTCTTCTTTCCTCTATAAGGTGGCTTGCTTAGCGAGAAGAGCCTTTTATCGGTGCTTTCACTCACATGCAAGGCGGTTTTTGTGACTCTTCAAACTAGAGGCCAGAGGTTGCGAAGGAACGAAGGACTCCTGCTTAGCCATTGGAGTGTCCTCCATAGTTGTTTCACGTAGGGGATAGATTCCTAGATGGGAGCAGGAGGAGAAGTTTCAGAAATGATAGGGGGAATCAATTATAGTGCCTTGGTAGTGGGTCTCTTCCCATTCACTACTTTAGGAGCAGGAGTGGTAGGAGCTCACGGAAGCTGAGACATAGAGGGTTCTCCATGGCGCACTTTCTATCTACCATACCGAATCGGTCTAGGCTCCATGGGTAAGACATGAATCTTGAATGCGGGGTGCTTGGCCCTTCACCAAGCGGGCACCACAAGATTCTCTTCTCAAACACGAGGCAGAAGAAGATGGCACCATAGCGGAGTGAGAGGAAGCGTTAGGATGAATAGTGGAAGAGGAAGAAGGAGGATCTCGGGACCATTTCTCTTCTTCTCTTCTATGTGCCTTAGTGGCATCACTGCTAGCTCTCAGGCAAGCCCTATGTAAAACAACATAAGGTGAAGGAGGGAATCGAACTTTTGACCTAGCACGCCCTCTCTTGTAATTTTGATATGTACAATGCAAGAGGTCCCTCCTAGGGGGGATATGACCAATGGGTGCAGGCCAAAAGTAATCTAAGGTATAGCTGCCACGCACAACTAGTGGTCTATAGTCAGTGTCATGGAAAACATGTATCAAACCCCCATGAGTGAATTTCAAACACTTATGCAGAACTGGGGGAACTGCATTCATAGCTACCAGCCAAAGGTTACCTAGCTTCACTCTGAAGAGTTCACACCCCGGTATGATATCGAACATAAGGTTTACGGACTTAGGTCCAATGAGGATTGACAGGAAAATACTTCCTATAGGAGGTACAAAAATTTCATCGTGTGTGTAGACGGTACTCTCAAATGTATTATATCCATCCTTGTCCAATAAGTTGATTAACATGATCTCCTCTATTATAAAATTTACTTAAGATGTTGGATCAATGAGAACACTAGCCACGGTATTCCCATTTATCCTTGCAGGAATGTAGAGAGGAGATGGTTCCCTATTAAATCCCATTGATAGGTCCTGCGAAGTGAAGGTGATACCCTTGCCACTACTCATAGGCTGTGTAAAGGGAATAGGTTGATTTAGGAAAGAGGCCATCATGTACACTAGACAACACTTCCACAGAGCCTCATAAAGGCTATAGGACAAGATAATGACCCAATTCAGGTTTCACTATGTGATACTTTCTGAACCTTCCAATTGTGCCTACTAGGGGTCGCAGGTTGGGTTGCAAGCTGAAAGCCTTACAACACTCACACCTACAACACTCCTAGGATATGAGGAAAGGAAATTTTAGTATCAAAAAATGGAACCAAAATGGTTCATGTCAGGTTCACAAAAAATGTAAGAGAGGGGGACCAACCACTACAAGGCCCCGGGTCATGAAAGGTTGAGAGCATTAGGCTACTCTAACTTACCTCAGTTTAAGGGAATGTTAGGATAGGCAGGATGAGAATGATGAAGACTATGAGGTCCTTCGACCACTCTGCAAACTTGAGGCTTGAATGGAGACTAGGTGGCTTGGTTTTTAGGGTCAACTTTGTGTCTGAAATAGCTCTCTATTAGAGGACACAAGCGTGGTTCTAGGATGACAGCGCGACATGCTAGTGTCTCTCAAGTGTGCTAGCATCCGTATGGCTAGAGAACCAAGGAGACAAGGTCTAACCACTAAGAAATGAATTAACTACCTAGTTAATGGCTTCTAAGGGAACAAAATAGCACTATGAAACATGAAACATAAAATCAGATGTGATAAAGAAAGTATATTAATGCAAGGGTGATGAAGAAGATCTCACACAATAGCTAGTTTTCCATCTCACTCCAACATATCTCCACCTACACATAAAAAAGAGAAAATTTTGGGGGTCTGTTAAGGGGTCTGCCTCAGTCAGACCCCCATTTTGGTGTTCCCACCTCCATGTACAACCAAGATTGAAACGATGTAGAAATGATGCTATAAATAAGGAAATACAAGAAAATTACACAAAGATGCTACAAAATAGTAATGTGCTAACTCAACCAAGTAATAAAGAAGATGAGTGACAAGCTTACCACCTCTGCCCAAAGCGCTCAAGGCTAGTGGGGGAGAAAATGAGAGGGAATCAAGCCTCTACTACAATGGTGGTGTCCTACGCTTTCCCTATTGAAGTGATGGAGTGATGAGATTTTTTCTATGGAGTTCAAAAATTTGCTTCAATGCTTGAAGTGAGTGCTAAGAACTTAGAGAGATTGTGTATAAATCAACTAGCCTTCAAACAAATGAATGAACAGTGAATAAGAAGAAGAGAGATGAAGAAACGACCATATTCGAGCTGGCCAGTCGAAGAGAGGTGTTACAATTCAACTTCCAATAGGAAGTGTAATGCCTTGGCAGACTCCAACCGTAGGAATCTGCTAGGGATGTAAGCAAGCCGCACAGACATTTATGCGTCGCGTGGGCATCCCCGACAGTAACACCTCTACCGACACCCAAAATAGGCACCAAGTGGATGGAGAACAACGGGCTTATGTGGAATTAAGTCTACAAATTTGGCTTTCTAAAGTGGAGAAGGGTAAAAGGGGAATTTGCATTAGGGGTGCAAATTTGCTCCTATACAATTTCTAATGTATCTAGAGTTTCAAGTTTAATTGTTGATTTATCATCCCTAGTCTTCACCATAATAAGAGTTTGTGTTGAAATGTTTGTGTCTATGACTTCAATTTCTATGCCAACTATTATTAGCACTATTTCTCCACACTTGGATTCCCTTTTAGTAATTACTAAGAAGCCTCCTTCTAATAGAAATTTATAGTCAAGCTTATGGGTTTCCATCGAAGAAACATTAAATCTAGGAGCTTATGGTACAATTGAATAGTCAAGTAAAGTTTAAATAAAACTATAGAATAAATTTATTCAAAGGTTTCTTATTACAAAAGTACTAGGAGGGTAAAAATATTACTTCAGAGGAAAACCTAGCGAGTGAGAAAAAATGTAACTATGGATAATAGGAAAGAACTATTCTTAGTATTTAAAAAGTGGAAAATTCTTGAAGAAATAACTTTAGTGGTTAGGGAAATTCCATATGTAGTTTTGGAGAAAGTCCAAAATTTTATTAGCCTGAGAATACTAAATTAAGGAAAAGAGCTATCATAGAGGTGCTCGAGGAAAATATATCATTAAGAATCATTATATAGCAATACACTTAACCCTATACCCTGAACCCTCAATATTATACCTTAAACCCTACACCCCACACCCTCAACCCTGAATCATATACCCTATACCTTTAACCCTATCCCCTAAACCCTCAACCATAAATAGATACCTAAACGACCCTCTTGAATGTAAACTCAATACCCTCAACCATGCACCCAATATCCTAAAACCTAATCCCTGTACCCTCCACACTTAACCTTATACCCTCAACCTTGAACATTATCCCTTAACCCTATACCCTCAACCCTCAACCACAAACTTAAACCCTAAACCCTACACTCTAAACCGTCAACCCTCAACCCTGTACCTTATACCCTCAACCCTATGCCTAACATCCAAAACCCTAATCCCTATACCCTATACCCTCAACCTTGAATAATATCCCTCAACCCTATACCTTAAACCCTAAACTCTACACCCTCAACCAACGTCATATACCCTATACCCCTCAACCTTATACCCTAAACCCTATACTCTATACCCTCAACCCTACAAAGATACCCTATACCCTCAGCCATAAACCAATACCCTCAATCATATACCCAATATTTGAAACCCTAATCCCTATACCCTCAACCTTGGATACTATACCTCAACTGTATACCATCAACCTTGGACACTATACCTCAACTCTATACCCTCAACCCTACACCTTAAACCCTAAACTCTACACCCTCAAACCTCAAACCTCAACCATATACCCTATACCCTCAACCTTATAGCCTAAACCATATACCCTAAACCTTCAACCCTAAATAGATACCTTCTACCCTCAATCATAAAGCCAATACCCTCAACTCTATATCCAATATACTAAACTCTAATCTCTAAACCCTATACAATTAACCCTATACCCTCAACCTTGAGTATTATCCATCAACCCTATACCCTACAACTTCAACCCTCAAACCTATACCTTAAACCCTTAATCATATACCCTAAATAGATACCTTATATCCTCAACAATAAACCCAACACCCTTGACCCTATACCCTATACACTTAATCATGTACCCTCAACCTTGATCACTATCCCTTAACCCTATACCCAATACCCAATACCCAATACCCAATACCCAATACCCAATACCCTCAACCCTAAAGCCTAAACCCTATACCTTATACCCTCAACCCTAAACTCTATACCTTATAACCTCAATCCTAAATAGATATCTTATACCTATTGATGGCCAAATCAACACATGCAACACCTGCAAGATGAGATCACCTTACCTCTCCCAAAAAAGGAAAATGATTGTTAGATCAAATGACTTCCAAGGTCCTGGGTGTTGGGTCACAACATTGTTGCCTTCACTAATTTTTCTAAATGGCTATAATGTTCAAGGGGGTTGCTAGCTTCTATGATTTTCAAACTGGGGTACTTTAAATTCAGAACTAGACTAACAAAAAAATTAAAATAAAGAGAAAAAATACCTAAAATTTTATGAGAAAATATGAATGAATATCAAGTCTACTAATCAGACATGCAATTCTTCTAAGAAATTTTTAGGATAAACTAATGAATTAATTAATTTATAATAGTTACAAAATCACATCCATCCATAGTGCAGAATTCAACAACATATTTCATTTTCATTTAACATTATTTTACTCACAACAAATAAACTTTATTTCAATGTTTGAAGAATCACAGATCAACAGTAAATAGAGGAATACCTTTCAAAGATAAATCCAAATAAGGTTTGAACCCGACTTCTTCTATTGTGGTAAAAAAAATCAGCATTTACAACTCCAACAATCTTCACTAGTGTATGAAAACCAATATCTTCAAATTAACCTTCTAACTAAGAATGCAAGAAAATTAACTAAGCGTAGAAAATTAGAAATTGTATCTAGCCTATGGACTACAAATCTTGCTTCAATTCAAAGACCCTTACAATGAGGAATTTTTTACAATATATAGAATATTACAATCAATTTTCCCTCCAAAAATGAGAGACATGTAGCCAAAAATTTGGGCACCCAACATGCAGATCCAAAATTATAGGCATTAGTGGGTTTGGATTGTAGATGAATCCTCGTGAAGATTGACCATTTACAAAAGTGGCGCTAGTTTCCTATGTAAACTTCTAACCAAATTTAGTTATACTAATGTACCTTCTATTTTATATGAACTGCTCCTAACAACATATTCCTTTTTTCAAAATTCAAAATTCATATTCTCTTTTGTTTCTTATACTCTTAAAAATTAGCTAACACCTAGGTTAGCACCCCCATGTTGGGCCCATCTACCCATTTTAATCTAAAATTTGATTTCTCAAAACTAGTTGTTGTAGCAACCAAGTCATTCATCATCTGGTGAATGTCATTCTTCACCCAACACACATCAAATTTTATGTTCATCAAACTATCCAATATAGTATCTTCTTCACCATTCTCTCAATTGATTTCTTCTCCCTATTAGGGTTTAGGCAGATTGGAGCAATAAACATTAATAATTATATGCAAATCAAATAACCTATAAATAACAATGAAGAATAACACAAAAGAGATCAACACAAAATTTTAACATGGTTCACCCAATATGGGATACATCCATAAAAAGTCATCCACCTAATGATTTATTATCCAATGCAAAATAGATTATAATCTTGTGAATCACACACAACAACATACGTCCCAACCACTTATAACAAGATTTTTGGAACCTTCTAGAATTAGGGCTTTACAAGGTCATTTTTCATTTGACGTGTTAACGAGAAAAATATGACATGTCAATGAGAAAAAAAAACCTTGACGTGTTAACCCAAGATATGTTACGAGTGTAAAGTGCTTGCATGATTAGTCGCCACATACCAACAATCTCCCACTTGGAGATTGATTAGGCTCCACACCAGACAATATCTCACTTGGAGACTAATCATGGACGACACCATTGCACTTGCAACTCCCACTGGATTAAAAGTTTGGATGGTTTCTTATTTATGTCCACCATTATCATCCATGAAGGCCAATGAAAACTAATAATGAATTCAGTTTCTCCTATGTCACTTCCTTTGTGAACATATATGTAGGATTCTCACTTGTGTGAATTTTCTCTAGCTTCAACTGTCCAGCCTCCAAAATTGATTGGATTAAGTGGTATCTGAGTTGTATGTGCTTAGTTTTTGAATGCAAAGTTGAATTATTAGCAAGATGAATGGCACTCTAGCTATCAGTATACAAAGGGTTTTCTTCTTTTTGCTGTCCCAATTCCTCTAGAAAACATTGTAACCAAATCATCTCCTTGCTAGCTTTTGTAGTAGCAACATACTCAGCTTCAATATTTGAAAGTGCAACAACCTTTTGCAATCTTGAAATCCAACTGACTGCAGTACCTCCTATAGTAAAAAAATACCTTGTAGTACTCCTCCTTCTACCAATATCACCCACCAGATCAGAGTCAACATATCCTTTTAGAGCATGTTCCTCCAAAACATAGTTTATTTGAAGTAGTACTTCTCAAATATCAGAGAATCCATTTTATTGCATTCCAATTTTCCATTCCTGGATTGCTCATATACCTGCTCACAACTCCCATTGCATGTACAATATCTAGTCTTATGCATACCATTATATACATCAAGCTACCAAATACTAATGCATATGGTATCTTAGACATTTTTTCTTCCTCCTTTTATGTCTTTGGACACATCTCCTTAGTCAACTTCAAATGACTAGGCAAGGTGTAATGACTATTTTTGCATTCTGCATGTTAAATATTTTCAGCACCTTCTTTTCATACTCACTTTGAGACAAAAAAAAATTGGTTTGTTCTGTCTTGTATGATCCTCATACCAAGGATTTATTTTGTTGCACCCAAATCCTACATAGCAAATGAATCTGCTAATTTATGATTACGTTCATTAATATGTTGCATGTTAGACCTAGCAACAAGCATGTCATCAACATAAAGCAATAGGATAATATAGTTTCCATTAGCCAATTTCTTAAAATAAACACAATAATCAGAATGACATCTTTTGTAACTTTGTTCAACCATAAAACTATCAAATTTCAAATACCATTGTCAAGGTGCTTGCTTCAGGCCATACAAACTCTTCTTTAACCTACACACAAATCCCTCCTCACCCTTGACCTCATATCCCTATGGTTGCTGCATATATATTTCCTCTTCTAAATCCCCATGGAGAAATATTGTTTTCACATCTAGTTGTTCAAGATGCAAGTCTTTTATAGCCACAAGACTTAGAATAGTTCTAATAGAAGTCGTCTTTACAACCAGAGAAAATATTTCATCAAAATATATACCTTTTTTCTATGCAAAACCTTTTACCACAAGTCTAGCCTTATATCTTTTCTTTCTTCCATATTCTTCCTTCAACCTATAAACCCATTTATTTGGCAATGCTCTTTTACCTGCAAGCAATTGGACTAAGTCCCAAGTCTGATTTTGCAACAAGGAATCCATTTCCTCTTTCATGCCTATCTCCCACTTATTTTTGGTATCTACCTACATTGCTTCTTTATAACCTTCAATTTCACCAGAATTAGTTAATAATATAGAATATAGTGATGAAGAAAATCTTTTTGGAGGTCTAGTTATCCTTGTAGAATGTCTAACACTTGCAGGAGTTTGTGGTATAACTTGTTGTTGTTGAGCATTAGGTACCACTGGCATTTTATTTTATGGAATCTCATCCAACACCACATATTCCTTTTTGGCCTATTCATGCTTCTTTTCCTACAACTGATCTTTTTACATGAACTTCTCATTTAATATAAAAACTTTTCTCGTAATGATTTTATGATTTTCATAATCCCATAATTGATAACCAAATTCATCTACTCCATATCTAATGAAGGTACATTTTTTAGACTTAGCCTCAAGATTGGTTCTATTTTCAATATCAACATGGACAAAAGCTTCACAACCAAAGGTTCTCATAAATGAATAGTTTACATTTTACCCGTCCATGCCTCCTTTGGAATGCCACCATCCAAAGGATTTGAAGGTCCCTTTTTTATTAAATAAACAGTGGTATGTACAACATATGCCCAAAAGTGTAAGGGTAGTCCAACATGCGATCTCATGCTCCTTGCACGCTCCATAATGGTCTTATTCATCCTCTTAGACACGCCATTTTCTACCTACAAATTCCATTGTATGAATAGTAATTTTGATATTCTTTGCTGCAATACTCACCTCCATTATCATATCTGAGACACTTCAACTTTTTTCCTATCTCATTCTCAGCCAAAGCTTTCCACTTTTTAAGTTTCAAATAATTTTGATCTTTGTTTTAGGAAATAAACCCATGTTTTCCTAGTTGCATCATCAATAAAAGTATCATAATAACAAGACTCACCAAGAGAAGATACCCAAGTTGGTCCCTATACATCTAAATGCCCAAGCTCTAATTTCTCACTCTTCTTCTCTTTCCCAACTTTGAGAAATCAGACTCTTTTTTTTTTTTCATAAACATAATTTTTGTAGAACTCCAAGTCAATTTTCTTTAGACCTAGTAGCAACTTTATGAAGTGAAGTATATTCATCCCTTTCTCACTCATGTTCCCAATTCTATGGTGCCACAATTTTATTTGTGTCTCTTTAACAAGTGTTGTAACTATCTCAGTAGCAACTGTTTCGATAGCAGCTAAGGTAGAATAAGTATTACTAGTACACAAATACAATGTGCCTACCTTTTCACCTTTAGCTACTACTAATGCACCTTTAGTGACCTTCCAAAAAAATTCTGAAAAAGGTAAATATATAGCCTTCACTATCCAGTTGTCATATAGAAATTAAATTCCTTCTCAAATTTGGAGCATGTCTTACCTCTGGTAGCAACCATTCATTTCCATTCTACAACTTGATTTTTATCTTTCTTTTTCCAACAATCTAACAAGATTCATCATCACCCAAATACACCTGTTCAAAATCACCTTAAACATAATCAACAAAATATTTCCTATGGGGGGTCACATGAAATGAAGCCCCTGAATCTATTACCCAGGAATCAAACATTATCTAAACATAAAATTAAAGCATCTTGCAATTTATTACTTGTAATTTTAGCTTCCTTAATATCATCATTTTGGTCATCTCCTTGTTTTCCCTTTTGAGACGAACAATCCTTCTTCAAGTGTCCTGGCTTTCCATAGTGCCAACAATGTATTCTTCTTGTAGATTTAGATCTACTTTTATTTGAATTCCCTTGTACCTTCCCTTGTGACTTCCCACAATTTTTTGGGATTTTTCCTCTGTCCTTTTTTCTTCCCCTATTCTCTACAATCAAAGCATTACCCAATGTTGAAGTCTCACATGTGCTTTTCTATCGTATTTCCTCGCTCAGGATAATACCAACAACATCATCATATTTCAATGTATTTGAACCAGAGATAGAGTCACTTACATCCATTACCGAGCTATTCCAGCTTTCTAGCAATGAACATAAAACCAAGAGAGTCCTCACCTCTTCATCAAAATTTTCTTTTATAGAAGTTAACTAACTAGTCATCGTATTAAAATCATTTAAATGATCTATCGCTGATCCACCTTCAATCATTTTTAGATTAAACAAATACTTCATGAGAAATACCTTCATACAATTTAGCCAAAGCTTCCATCAAATCCTCTATTATCTTTGCTCCTATTATATTGAACTTTGTAGATGGTGCTAGGAACAACTGAATGGTTCCTCGTGCCTTTCTATCTAGAATCTCCCAATCTTCATCAAATATCCTAGTATCTTCCTTTTCTTTTCCTTGCAATGGCCACCATAGATCCTTTTGATACAAATAATCTTTCATTCGCATCTTCCATTATTGATAATTTTGGTCATTGGACTTCTCAACCTTAAATTTTACTTATTCCATTGGTCCCACTCAAACCTAGAGGTTTCCTTCCAATCAATCAAAATACACGCTGCTATGATACAATTTGTTAGGGTTCAAGAAGATTGGAGCAATAAACATTAACAATTATATGCAAATTAAATAACCCATAAATAATAATGAAGAATAACACAAAAGAGATCAAAAAAGAATTTAACGTGGTTCACTCAATATGGGCTACATCCACAGAAACTCAACCATCCAATGATTTTATTATCCAGTGTAAAACATATTACAATCTCATGAATGACACACTCCAACATACATCCCAACCGCTTATAACAAGCTTTTTGGAACCTTCTAGAATTAGGGTTTTACAAGGTCATTTTTCATTTGATGTGTTAATGGGAAAACCTTGACATGTCAATGGAAAAAAAAATCTTGACGTGTCAGCAATAAATCCTTGATGTGTTAACCCATGATATGTTATGAGTGTACAATATTTGCATGATTAGTCACCACATACCAACAATCTCCCACTTTGAGACTGATCAGGCTCCACACCAAATAGTAAAGTGTATCCCTTTACACTTTTAGACTTATCTAGGGCCTCACTAATTAATTGAGCTTAATTTCCCTTAATTGACCTCTTTAATTCAAATCCAAGCCTAATTAATTACATTTTTCGAAGAGGAAATCTGACATTCATTAATTCCTAAACATAACACTCATCCTTGAAGAATGTGTGTCCTAGCTAAGTGCCCTAGGACCCATTCGCCATAGGGAAAATGGGTCCTCACTTAGGCCTAGGACCCCCCTTTTTGGTATTTTTTTGGTGGTATTTTAATGATTTCAAATCCATATTTAGATTTCGGCTTGTGATATATAAATTTCGGGATATTAAGGTAACATACATATAAATATAAGGTTATTTCACTATGTTTCACCTAGAATTTCAAGAGAGAACCTAACAATTTTGATGAGAGAATCCTTATAGAAAATTTTATGATCAAGAGCATTTTAAGGCATTCAAGAGCAGATTTAGTGAAGATTTATTGTAGCAATAAAGATCCAATTATCATGTTAACGTATCCTTACAGCATGCATGTTGTTTGAGCTAATATGATGATGTAGTGTTCAAGATGCATTCAATCATTCAAAGACATTATCTCAAATCAAGTTTCAAGATCAAGATCCAAATCCATTGAGGCCACTTCATGCTAGTTGCAGATTAACATTCAAATGTTCAATCAAGGGTTTGGTGAGTTGTGACATTGTATTATTTATTCATCATTTTCTTCATGCTATTTGATGTCATTTCAAAGTTTAAATAATCAAATAGGTTTGACCAAGGAAAACCCCCCTTCACCAAAAATAACATTTTATCCTCTTGTGTTTGTGTTTGCAGCTTTTAGGTCGAAGATCCTTTGAAGAGAAAAATTGAATAAAGTTGTAAATTTATCAAAGTTGTCACCATTCTTGCAAATTCATGGAAATTGACTTACAGGATTTATTTCCAACTTTCTAACTTTGATATTTGGGAATCTAGGAGTGTAGACACATCAAAACAAGAACCCAAAAAGAATTTTCTAGGAGCCCCAGATAGGACCCATTCACTATAGGGCAAATGAGTCCTTAGTAAGCCTTGATAAAGCCTTTTGGTGAATAGTACACATCACTTTCCCATTTTTAGATCTACATTTTAGTTTTTGTTTCCATTAGAATTGATCTTAATCTATTACATGCACTTTATAGTTTGCATTTTGGAGTTTATTTGATAGTTTTGATCTTTCTCCCCAAAGTGTTATTTAACCTAGACCCCCATCCTAGCAAAAAAGGGAAATTTATAGATTCACACTTTGACTTAATTGTGTAGACACATAAAAATGACCTAGACCCACAGGCTCTTCTTCTAACCCTAATTAGGACATTTTAATTATGTCCCTAACTCACGTTCAACTATTAATTAGATAATTCATAATTATTTAATTAATTCATGTCCCCTCTATTCTTCTTGATTATTAAATAATTAATTCTTAGTTATTTATCTAATGCATCACTAATTGTCTAAAGTCTTCCTATAATTAAATAAATTAAGAAATTTATTTAATTATTTCAACCCTTTATGTCTTCCTAATTAGTAAATAAATAACTTTATTTATTTAATTATGTCACTAATTAAGTCCTTTTCTTCCTAAAATTAAATAAATTCTTATTTATTTAATCCATCTCCCACTATAATTAAATAATTATGTTTAATTATCTAATTATTCATTAGCCTCTTCTCTCTAAATTAAATAAATTTTATTTATTTAATTTGGCCCTCTCCTAAACTTTAAATTAAATTATTTTATTTTATTTAAAAGGTCCCACTTTATCACATTCCTCTAATAATTAAATAATATCTCTATTATTTAATATCCCAGCACATGAATTAAATAATTTTTATTATTTAATTCCCCCTCTTTTACTGTGCTCATTTTAAATAAATTTATTTATTTAAAATAAGTCTTATTAAAAAATTCCTTCTTTTGTAAATAATTTAATTTAAATTATTTACTGTCACATAACCCCACACTTTTTGAATTAAAATAGTTTTAATTCAAAAATTCAACATTCCCTCTTGATTTAAATAATTTTAAATAAATTATTTAATTCCCCAATGACTCCGTTTTCCGTGCCTGGAATCTTTTGTCACATGTTTTGTCAGCCATTGATTTGATTCTCTAAAGAATCAATCTTGACCCTTTATTTCGAATTTCAACTAATGTTGCCTTAACCCTAATTGTGGGTTGCTTTATTGAATCTCGTCCATTGATTCTAAGGCATTTACTAACTTTCAATCTTGGCCATTCACACAAAATTGTCTCTTCTATAAAAGAGCAATTTTGGGCTCATTTTGAACATCTTGCATTTTCATATTTTATCATCTCACTTAGGAATTATTATCATCTTGCACTTTCATACTTTTAGCATTGTTAAGTTTCATTTGGCATAGCATTTTACATTTTATTTGACATAGCTTAGACATTATAGATGCTTACTAGTTGCAGTAAGGCATAGTATTGCATTTAGGTTATTCAAATCCTTCAATATTTGCTTAGGGCTTGTCATTTCTATTGGCTTGATCTTCACAAATTTGAGGGCAAACAATTTATTTCAGCAAATTAAGAAGGTGTAATGAAGGTTAGTCATGGAGGATGAAGACAATCTATAAGATTGTTCATCTATTCCTTTGCACTCCATTACCTACTTTGGGTTTTTTATATTTCTGCATATTACATTACTAAACCATAGAAATTTCCCATTGTTACATTGGTGAACCTGACGTATTTTGACAACTTTTGAAGAATTTTGGAGTTGGATTTTTTTTGTTGCAGGTTTTGTTGGCTTTTTGTTGTAGGTTTTGCAACATTTTGGGGACAAAACCCTAGTTTTCAAAGATTCAACTATATCTCTCAAATGGCTATATATTTTTTGACAAAATTATTTTTGCAAGTTGATGACACTATCAAGAGCTTCCACTCCAAAAATCAGATTTTTTGGAAAGCTCTCAGAATTTCAATAAGGGTGTGTTTTTTATGTTTTTAATTTTCTTGCAAAAGTATTCGACAAAAAATAGATCTTTAACAATTAGGGTTTTACAAAGATTGACTTATATCTCACAAGATTTTGTAGATCTATTCACAAAATTGTTTTTGCAGGTTTGGAATGATGATAGGCACCTTCAATTAAAAATTTATATTTTTCGGACCTATTTTGAAATTTTAATAATTTTTTTATGATTTTTCATAAAAAAATAATTTTGGATGCAAAACAACGAATTTTTTGGATTTCTTTACATTTCTGAAAAGTTCTTTAAATTTCACTAAGGGTCTTTTTTTTGTGTTTTTACTTTTGATGCAAAAATTAGTTCCAAAAATCAGATTTATTTTGACTAGCTAACCCTCTAATATTGGTGATCAATAATAGAAGTATCCTCTCCCCTTGCGCACTTGTGTGATCCTGGGTGTAAGAGAAACTGTTATTGACTCTAGGAATTGGGCTTGCACTAGGTCAAATAGGGTTAGGGAAACACTCTTTCTCTGTTTAGTAGCTTAAAGATTTTGGGTTACTAATTTTTTGTTTGCAGCTTGTGGCAAGGAGTCTAACGATTTTTACTTGTTCATTTTATAAATCTTAGACAAACTTTCATTTTACATTCATGGGTTAAAATAAACATGCATGCATACTCATTGGGCTAAAAAGAACACAACTTGCATTACAACTCATTGGCTTAAAATGAATCTGCATCTTCATAGCATTGGGTTAAAATGAACTTTTAGTTAGCTCACACTACAAACAGTTAAAATGAACCCCATGTTTTGACAAATACTACAAATGGTTAAAATGAACTCCATGTTTTTTTTTTGTGTTTTTCAACACATTTCGATTTGGGCTTAAAATGAACACCATGCGAGTGTGAGTTAGGATCGATTGAACTATGAATATTCTAATTTTTTTTTGTTGAACCTTAGAACATTGGGCTTGCTTTGGTGGGAAAAAGTACTCACCCCAAAGCGACTCAAACTGGCAACAAAGCTCTTTAGCCGAGCTACTTCTAACTGGTATATAAATGTGAATCCTAAAGGAAAACCTAGAATTACGAATGTAGATATGTTATACGAACCAAGTAGTACTCCCCAAAACCCTGTTGAGCTTAACCTCTTCAGGCTGGAGTGCCTCCATAACGGAGCTTAATCTTGGCCCCATGTATAACCACTCGAATGGATGTCTGAATTAAATCCTTTGTTTTAGCAAGCCAAAATCCTTCTATTCTTTGGTACAACAACATTCGTTGTGATGACACCCGCACCTGTGCAGTTCTTAGTAGAGATGATCAATCTGCCATGGGAGTTTCATGGAGGTTGGAAGCTTGGTTGCCCTAAGAAGTGAGTGCACTGTAAGGGGGATCCTGTGGGGCCAAGCTTCTAAATTCATCTGCTAAGGATATGCGGTTAGTGGGATCCAAAAGAATACTGCCCTTACAGCCATAGGATTTTTGTAAAATGACTTCTATGTGGTTGATTTTCATCATTTTTACAACACCATGTATTTGCCAATTGTTTTCAGACAAATAAACATCAAAATTTCCAAAATCTGAAACAACTTTGCCAACTATAACAAATCTTTGCAATCAGCCTAAAATTTTGTCAAATCACTTTCTGCAACTCATTTGCCATCATGAACTGCATTTGTCAAATCAAGTCCTCAATTTTGTACACTTTGGGATAGGCAAACTTTCCTTTCTTTGTCAAACCATTGTCTCAAAAATTAAATTGTCTTTGGACCAAGTCAAACAAATCAATCCTTAGTCATTGTCCTTTGGTGAGCTACTTCCAACTCATAAGTCTAGTGTGGAAATCTCACTTTGTCATTTTATCATCTTGTCCTTCAAACTAGTCCTTTGACAATCCAAATTGAGACATTGGCCAAAATTTGAGTGGTTAGAAAACCTTTCCTAAAGATCATTTGACATAAGGCATTCCCTTTTATCACTTTGCATTATCACTTTGGATAGCCGTAGTCTCATTTCATCCACCATCATGTCTTCAAGTCACTATGACATGCTTGCTAGTCAAACTGAATGCCAATCCATTAGTAATGGTCAAGCACAACTTGCTAGGGAATTAAAAACACTATACCTCCAATCCAAGTCCAAATTTACAACCTCTATCCCTCCATCCATCTATCCATCTTACCAACAATCCAAGAGTCCTAGTCCTCTATCCATCTACTATCAAGGGTCCCCTAACACCATCCATGACACTAAGTCACAACAAATGTCCATTGGTCATACCCACCCTAACTTTGACAAGGGAAATCAACCATCCATCAATCCAAACCAACTATCCACGTCATATCCTATTCCTTCATTTGCATCATATCCTAGTCCTTCATTCACATCATATCCTAATTCTCCATCCACGTCATATTCTAATCCTCCATCCACATCATATCCTTGTCATGCATCCATGTCCTATTCTAATCCTTCATCTCATCCTAGTTCTTCATCCACTAACCCTTTCCAAACCTCCATGTCATATCCTAGTCCATTACACCCCAATCCATTCCAAGACACTCCATATTTTCATGAAAACACATCTAGTCATGGTCTCCAAAGTCCCATCCCATTTCATAAACTTGAGGATACATGTCAAATGAAAAATCCAAAGCATGACATCATAACATTACCGTCTTGTCAAGATCAAACTGATCCATCCCATGAACCCATCTTTACGTCCATTCAAGAAGTTCTCCTAGACCATCATGGCATACCAAATACACCTATCCTTGGTCAAGAGTCCATCCAAAACCATGTCATTCAAGATGAACCTATCCTTGGTCAAGAGTCCATCCACAACCATGTCATTCAAGACGAACCTATCCTTGGTCAAGACCCTATTTTTTATCATGTCATTCCAACTGAGCCCATCTTTGATCAAGGCACTACTTTTGAAGAAGTCCAAAATGATCCACTCCTTGACCTTTATGCCCTTCATGATGACACACTTGAAGATGACCCTCTCCAAGCTTCCAACATTGACACTACCAACAATGAGACACTTGCCTCCATGGGACACATAGATGATCTACCACTAGAACAAAAGTCTCCTAGCATGGACATATTTGCAAATGATCAAGCTATAACTGAATTCAGTGGGCTCTATGACCATGACCATGAAGACGGTTTTGACATCAACTTTGAAGCACTAGTGGAATCATCAGAATCTGATATGTCAGAAAATCAAATCGAAGATGTCAGTCAAAAATCTGTCCAACATGTCAGTGATGCTACAACATCCTATCAATTAGGATCATCTATCTTTTTCAGAGTAGGCTTTCTTACAGAGGAGAAGATTTCAAGCATTAATTTCCATAATAAAGATGGGTTAGCATCTTGCTTCCACAATGACAAGTATCCCATCGCCAACAAAATTTGTCAAAACATGCATTATCAAGGAAAAGGACTAGGCTTACATGAGCAAGGCATTATTGAACCAATTCAAGTACAGGAAAATTACAAACATGAAGGTCTTGGCTATTCATCAGTCGAAAAATCAAATGATGTTAGTGGTCCCTCCTCGATACTGGGGGCAACTTCATCTAATACAAACATCAAAATGGATGTCATGAGTAGTCCTTGTCATAAGGTTGTTGCCAACACTCCTTCCATCCACGCCATACACTGTCATTCCAACATGAATAAACCTTCCATTTGGAACCAACAAAATTATTAAAAATCCAAAGTTCAAAATCACATTTCAAAGGCCATGAAATCAATCAACAATACAAGTGGACAAACAAAGCGAAAGTGGATCCCAAAACAAAATGGATCAAGTCAAGAAAAGAATGAATCAGGCAAAGAAAATATGCCAAATCTAAACGTCAATCAAAATGTGGAGCCACAACACAAGAGGACTCCCAAATATAATACATGTCCACCTCTGTCAAAATGGTCATCAAGAAAGACATATAGAAATGTTGGTTCCAAACAACATCTTAACCCGACACCTAAAGTTTGGAGAATAAAAACCAATACATCCAAACATCCAACCAACCCGTCCATGTCCACCATCATCCATCATAATCCTACATCCTCCTTAAAATCCAAACATCCCATGTCACAAATCCATCGAATCTTGCCAGCAACTCTTTATCATAAGGACTCTCATGGCACTCTATCACAATGTGCGTATTTTGATAAGGCCAACTCTAGTATCATCAAGGATCAAAATGACATCAGTCAGCTGTATGCAAGCACTATCATCCTGATAAGGCAACTACTTCATAAAGGTCATTATTGTCATGTCATGGCACCAGTCTCTACATCGGCACCATCAAAGGCTTGAACACAGTCAGTGGTCATCTAAAGAATCAAGGCTATTCGGCAAAAAATCGAAAATACAAAAAAAATTGAAAAAGACAAAAAAGACAAAAATAGTAAAGAGAAAAATTATGTCCAATAGTGAAAACCATTCTTATGGCGCTTTGGATAAGTACCATGATGAAAACCTGGCAAATAGGCGTCATGTGTAAATAAATCATCTATGTGGACCATTACACTTGGGGGCAATTCATCTCATCTCCCATTCCCTTCACATGACATTTCTTATGACATTTCCATCTATCCATCCAAGCTCTGTCATTTGCATCTATTTTCCCACCTACTTTTGATAAGGACTAAAATACAAACACCGGTCATGCTTTGGGAAAAAATTTGACATGTCTATCCTTTGACCATACCCTATTCCATATCATGTCATTACCATCATAGCCTCATGTGATATTGTCCTTGAAAACTATATGATAATAGTCCTCATGTCTCCTATCTTTTACAGCAACCATCCATTGTCCTTTTATACCTATCGCCCATCTTGGTTTCCCTTGTCAATGGTCTAAAGATCCCTCATCATCCCATCTAGTCCTACATAAGTAATTCCAAATGCAACAATATGGAAAACCTAGCCCATCATCCAAAACATTCCTTGACTTTGTCCTTGGCCTTGCTGTAGACTTTTATCCTCTTGTCATATCATTGTCATCCTCAAATTGTTTCGGGATGTGTCCTTCCCACGTCAAACAACATTGTCATTGTCATCGTCACCTGTTAATCAGTATTCATCTTGACTAGCAGCAAAATCATTGTTTTCCTTGGATTCATGTGCGTTGGCATCATTCACATGCATTTGTCACAACTTTCATAAAACATCAAAAGTTATAAAAATTCGAAAAAGTCCTGAAAAATCTTAAAAATATGAAAAAGTCTTGATAAAATCCTAAAAATCATATAAAGTCCTTAAAAAAGACCTAAAAATTGAAAAATATCTTGAGAAAATACAAAAACATCCAAATCATTGTCAAAATCCCAAAAACAGAGTCAAAGTCAATAATATCTTGTCAAGTCCATTGAGTTAGTCAATCTTTTTCCACGTTCGAACTACGTTGTCTCTGCGCATTTGCTACGTAGGCAAGATTCATCTTTGAATCCTCGAGACATTAGGTCAGTCTTTAGGTTTGTCAAAATAAAATCATGATCCAAACTTCTGTCCTTTGGACAAAGTCTTTTGGTCATGTTGAACTACGAGGTCTCTGAGTGCATGATGTAGGTAAGGCCATCAATCAATGAGCCCCCGAGGCTACACTAGGTCAATCCATTAGGGTTCATAACACAATATTTTCACACATGTCAAGTTTTCTTCAAATCAAGCAAAATCTTCCATCAATTCCGAGCAAGCAATCTATCAACAGTCTATTTCATTAGCAAATCTCAATCAATTCAACATATCAGCAATGACATGTAATCAAATTCTATCAAGGCAATTGAACCTGGAAAACCTTTGGGTTCTTCTTCAGATGTGTCCTTGTGAAGAGCAACTCTCGTCATTTCTTTATTCTTTTGGATGCATCCTTCCTAAGCATTATCCTCATTATCTGGCATTTTGATGGATTCTCCTAACTCTGAGAATCGATCTCCTAGATATCAATGTCATTCAGGATGTGTCCTTCCTGAATTTGATATCGCTCGACAATTGGTAACCTTGATCTTAAAACACTTGGAAAATACCCGACACTTGTCTTTGGCCTTTTCATGATGTTACTAGTTCTTCAACGAGATCCCGACAACAGGATTTAGAGAAACAACGATGTCTCATGACGTTGTCTTATCTTTTGACACTCATGTTACTAGTTTCTCAGCGATGTCCTGACTACGAGATTTAGAAAAACAGCGATGTATCGTGATGGTGGCGTTATTTTTGTTCTTTTGGCAATCATGTTGCTAGTTTCTCGAGGATGTCCTGGAAACAAGATTTAGAGAAGCAACGGCGTTTCATGATTTGTCCTTGTCTTTTTTTGCTTGCGGTTGGTTATGACATGGTGTTTAGGCCATTACAATAATCTGCCCAATGATGATTAAAGAGCAATAAATATTAAAGTCCTATGGTAAATGTTGAAGGCTTTGATCTAGGAACTAACATGCATCTGATATAGGCATTGCATTCATATCATCATCCATATCTTGTACTAACACTTTCTTGTGCTATCGCCTTCTAGTCTTCTCATTCATTTCGAGAGCACACCCATGTTCTTGGAACCCGTCTGTCCTCCCGAGGGGTCATACTGCAACCCTCCTCGTCATTCTTCCTCATCCTATTTTGCACTGGGGCATATGTTTGACTTATTTTCTTTGCCACAATGCGATAGGCTGCATTATGACAAAGAGGGGCAAATGTAGACACATAAAAATGACCTAGACCCACAGGCTCTTCTTCTAACCCTAATTAGGACATTTTAATTATGTCCCTAACTCACTTTCAACTATTAATTAGATAGTTCATAATTATTTAATTAATTCATGTCTCCTCTATTCTTCTTGATTATTAAATAATTAATTCTTAGTTATTTATCTAATGTGTCACTAATTGTCTAAAGTCTTCCTATAATTAAATAAATTTCTTAATTTATTTAATTATTTCAACCCTTTATGTCTTCCTAATTAGTAAATAAATAACTTTATTTATTTAATTATGTCACTAATTAAGTCCTTTTCTTCCTAAAATTAAATAAATTCTTATTTATTTAATCCATCTCCCACTATAATTAAATAATTATGTTTAATTATCTAATTATTCATTAGCCTCTTCTCTCTAAATTAAATAAATTTTATTTATTTAATTTGGCCCTCTCCTAAACTTTGAATTAAATTATTATATTTAATTTAAAAGGCCCCCCTTTATCACATTCCTCTAATAATTAAATAATATATCTATTATTTAATATCCCAGCACATGAATTAAATATTTTTTATTATTTAATTCCCCCTCTTTTACTGTGCTCATTTTAAATAAATTTATTTATTTAAAATAAGTCTTATTAAAAAATTCCTTCTTTTGTACATAATTTAATTTAAATTATTTACTATCACATAACCCCACATTTTTTGAATTAAAATAGTTTTAATTCAAAAAGTCAACATTCCCTCTTGATTTAAATAATTTTAAATAAATTATTTAATTCCCCAACGACTCCATTTTTCGTGCCTGGAATCTTTTGTCACATGTTTTGTCAGCCATTGATTTGATTCTCTAAAGAATCAATCTTGACCCTTTATTTCGAATTTGACCTAATGTTGCCCTAACCCTAATTGTGGGTTGCTTTATTGAATATCGTCCATTGATTCTAGGGCATTTACTAACTTTCAATCTTGGCCATTCACACAAAATTGCCTCTTCCATAAAAGAGCAATTTTGGGCTCATTTTGAACATCTTGCATTTTCATATTTTTTCATCTCACTTAGGAATTATTATCATCTTACACTTTCATACTTTTAACATAGTTAAATTTCATTTGGCATAGCATTTTAGATTTTATTTGACATAGCTTAGACATTATAGATGCTTACTAGTTGCAGTAAGGCATAGTATTGCATTTAGGTTATTAAAATCCTTCAATATTTGCTTAGGGCTTGTCATTTCTATTGGCTTGCTCTTCGCAAATCTGAGGGAAAACAATTTATTTCAGAAAATTAAGAAGGTGTAATGGAGGTTAGTCATGGAGGATGAAGACAATCTATAAGATTGTTCATCTATTCCTTTGCACTCCATTACCTACTTTGGGTTTTTTATATTTCTGCATATTACATTACGAAACCATAGAAATTTCCCATTGTTACAGATTGATAATCATTTGATTGTGTGGATTTCATTTCCTAAATGAAACAAGAATAATAGGTTCATCATACCCCTTTCATTGTGGTGAACCTCATTTCTTGTTGTTTCATTTTTGGTGAAATTGAGATTTATCATTGTATTTTTTAATTTTGGAGCCCTCTTTCACCCTAGATTTAGATCTTGCATTCATTTTCATTTCATTGCATTGAACTGAGTCTCATTTGGGGTTGTTTAACTTGCATTAATTTTTATTTCATTTAGGTTTTTTTAGGATTGCATCTTTGCATATTTTAATATATGAAAAATACAAAAAAATCAATCATTTTGTAAGTCAATTATATAGCATTTCATTATCATTCATTTGCATTTGAAAATCGAAACAAAATTAAATATCAAAGTAGGTTTTCTAGGTTGTCATTTTTAAAAAACTTTCATTTGTATTCAACCTTCATTTCATAGAAAATTAAAACTGTAACTTATTGATTCAGATCAAAATTTGGAAATCACTAAAATTCACTGAAAAATCTGCAAAAACATTTTAAAAAGCCTAATCAGGACCCATCCACCCCAGGGCAAACGATTCCTTGATCAGGTTCATTTCTTGATTTTTTGGGCATTAAAACATTCATTTTTGCATTCTTGTTTGTTGTTCTCAAATTTTTGTTTTTGTTTGCAAAATTTATGTTATTTCAATTTGGTCATATTTAGCTTCATTTGATAAATTAGTGCATTGGGTGAATTCAAATTGTATTTACAAGACATTATTTTTCAGTTTTTTTTATAACATAATAATAATATTATCTTGTTTGAAATCTAAAAATTGCATTTACCTACATTTGCATTGCATTTTACATCCTAGGTTACTTCATTGCATTTCACCTTCTTTCCATTTTGGGTCTGTACATTGAGTTTGTGAAACTTTTATGAGCTTCACAACTTGGTGTCCTATTAGCAATACTATTGTGAGATGTAGTTCAAGACTCATGTCATCCTGCGATACACCATTTGTCATGGATCTTGGGTTTTCTAACTCTTTCATTAATAGTGTTGATAATAAAACCTCTATGGATCATATCCTTCATACCTCATTCCCAATGACTCCCATACCTACAACTCATGTGCATGATACTGAAATGAACGCCACTCATATCCCACAAGAGAACACAATATTGTTGGATGAAGAACTAAAAACTTTACAAGAATTTGTGAGAGTTGAACCTATTGTTGTCCATGTTGTTATCCTTATAGAAAACATACAAAAGTTGCTCAAACATGAACAAGGAATATAATTCCATATCATCAACATAAATTCTCCTCCTCCTCAACCCATTTCCAATAAATTACCTATGCGTAAGAAAAAAGAAGCCACATCTTTTGAGCACTTTATTACCCCTAACACATCCTTTTCTGAAAACGGAAAGAACTTGCAATTACAAGATGAAATTGATGAGAACACAATTATCAAACCAAAGAAGAAGAGGATGATAAAACATGCACATCAACAATGTCAATTAAAAAATCTCTATGAACCTCTTGAATCTCTTTATAACCTATTACAACTATCCAGGACCAAGACAATCTTCTATGCTCTTTTGCATTGGGGACTAATTGAATTAGCACATAAAAAGGAAAACTTAACCAAAAGACAAAATAATAAAACTGAACCATATTATGCTTATCATAGATTCTTTAGACATCACACAGATAATTATCATCCTTTAAAGAAAATATTGGAAAAGTTTAAACCTCCTAGGAATAATACCTGACTAAAAAGAATATATTTTTCTCCTTTTCATGTAATAGTTTCCGGATCATATCATCCTCAATATTGCATGTTTTACATTCATTATCATTTTCTTTGGTGCAAGGAGCTCATTCTCATCACCCATATTGGATCATCCTCGTCCTTCACTTAGTGGGGGCAAGGGGTTAGATAGCCTTGTCCTAGTTTGGAACTTGATGTTGTCCGTTTGGCTAGTTTCTTTCCTTCCATATTTATTGATTGACATTGGGATGCGACAACCTTCTTTAGGTTGACTCGCATGTGCCTAACAAGTATTTTGCATTGTTTTCTTTTTTTATGTTCTTTGTGTGATTTCATGTGTGTAATGTTATCCCCCCCTACTATTATGTTTGGTGTATCTCTCTTTTTGGGTATTCCTTTATTTGTATCTACATTCTTCTATATGTCATAAACATTTATCTTTTTCTTTGTCTTGTGTTTACCTTTTGGGGATGATGCAAAGCGTCGAGAGATTTAGGTCTCTTCCATGTTGACCTGAAAGATTTTTCTTTTTTTTCACTCTCTTTGTGTCATTTTTCATGTTCTATGAGTATTTGGGGAATGATGACATTTCTGAGCTCTATTAAAATATTGTAGCAAAGATATACTAACCCCGAATTTGTAGATCCCTTATATATTTTTTGTGGCTAGCCCTCTTCCTTTTTCATGATGTAGCTTCATTTTGGGAACATATGACTTGGAATAAGGATTTTTGAGTAAGCTATCATGTCTTAGAATTGAATATTGGATATTTTAAATCAATAGCTCACATCAATGGTGTAGAAATTTATTTAAAGTGGGGGCATACACTGACAATATCTTTTGATATTTCGCATGTTTCATTGTGCAATTTTCTTTCTTCCTATGATGCATCCTTTTCTTAGTGGTGTCATTGGGTTTGATGTCCTCCAAGAGTGCGATATTTCTTAGTGTATGAATTTCCTCTTAGTGGTGATGTGACACATTGCATTCCCTAAGGTATCAAATATTTTACTCCTGACTTGTCCTTTCTTGAAGACATTAGGCACGATGATCCATAAGAAGAATACCTTACATGAACTAAGCAAAATCCTTTTGAAAAAAAACATGTACTTGCATGTTGTTCATAAGTGTTTAGCATAATACAACTTGCTAACCTTGTGAAGCATGAAACCCTTTTCAAGGCTAGCAAGCATAACACACGTTGCTTTCTAGTGGAGCCTTGCCTTAGCATGAAACCAAAAATCAAGGCCACTAAGCATAACACACCTTGCTTTCCAATGGAGCCTTGTCTTGTTCATAAGTAATTAGCATAACATAGCTTGTTAAGCCTTATGGAGCTCAAAACCTTGTTTTTTGGCACCTTATTAAAGTTAGAGGGACAAATTTGATATGGTTTGCCACCCATTGGAAAAAATCACCTAATGGATAGCCTAAGGTTCCACTACCCCAAAGTGATCATGCGTTTAGGATAAACAACATAGACGACAATCAAGGCTCGATCCACCCTTTGGACAAACAACTTAGATGATATTCAAGTCTTGATCCTCTTTCCTTTCCTAGTCTTTGATGTTGTATGATTGAGTACCTCTGTCATTGTTGCATACATGTGTCTTGAATTTTTACTTTAGTGTGAGTTTGACGTGGGTCATCCTCTCACTAAAGTGGGGGCTAAATTTAGTGTAGGAAAAAGTATCCCTTTTTCACACTCAATTTGGAATTAATATCAAAATTAACTTAATTATGCTTTAATTTAGTGTTGTAACATGTATTTTACATATTCACACTAAGTTTAGGGTCCTATTTATTAAAATAGACTAAATTGTGCCTTATTTTAGTGTTGTAAAGTGTATCCCTTTATACTTTCACACTTCTCTAGGACCTCACTAATTAATTGAGATTAATTTCCCTTAATTGAACCCTTTAATTCAAATCCAAGCCTAATTAATTGCATTTTCCAAAAAGGAAACCCAACATTCATTAATGCCTAAACATAACACTCATCCTTGAAGAATGTGTGTCCTAGATAAGTGACCTAGGGCCCATTTTCCATATGGAGAATGGGTCCTCACTTAGGCATAAGACCCCATTTTTGGTATGTTTTTGGTGGTATTTTAATGATATCAAATCCATATTCAAATGTCGGCTTGTGATATTTGAATTTCAGGATATTAAGGTAGCATACATATAAATACAAGGTTATTTCATTATGTTTCACCTATAATTTCAAGTGAGCATACTTATAGAAAATTTTATGATCAAGATAATTTCAAGGCATTAAAGAGTGGATTTAGTGAATATTTATTAGAGAAATCAAGATCCAATTATCATGTCAAAGTATCCTTGCATCATGCATGTTGTTTGAGCTAATATGATGATGTAGTGTTCATGATTCATTCAAGAATTCAAAGACATTATCTCAAATCAAGTTTCAAGATCAAGATCCACATGCATTGAGGCCACTTCATGCCAGTTGTAGATTTGCATTCCAAGGTTTAATCAAGGGTTTTGTGAGTTGTGACATTGTATTGTTCATTCATCATTTCCTTCATGCTATAATTTGATTTCATTTCAAAGTTTAAATACTCAAATGGGGTTTGACCAAGGAAAACCCCCCATCACCAAAAACATCATTTTTCTACTCTTATGTTTCTATTTGTATCTTTTAGGTTAAAGAGCCTTTGAAGAGAAAAATTGAAGAAAGTTGTAAAGTTGTCAAAGTTGTCACCATTCTTGAAAATTCAAAAAAATTGACCTACACAATTTATTTTCATCTTTCTAACTCTGAGATTTAGGAATCTGGGATTGTAGACACAACATAAAAGAACCCAAAAAGAATTTTCTAGGAGCCCTAGCCAAGACCCATTCACCATAGGGCGAATGAGTCCTCAACAAGAATTGAAAAATAACTTTTGGTGATTGGTACACATCACTTTCCCATTCTCAAATCTGCATTTTATTTTTTGGTTCCATCATAATTGAGCTTAATCTATTAGATGCAATTTATAGCTTGCATTTTGGAGTTTATTTGATATTTTTAATCTTTCTCCCCCAAAGTGATATTTAACCTAGACCCCAGTCCTAGAAAAAAAGGGAAATATTTAGATTCAGCCTTTGACTTGAATGATAATCATTTCATTGTGTGGATCTCATTTCCCAAATGAAATAAGAAGAATAGGTTCATCATACCCCTTTCATTGTGGTGAACCTCATTTCTTATTGTTTCAAACCCTAAGTCTAATAGTCATGGCATTCCTCATAAATTCTATTTTTGAGTTGATTGTTTATAGATGGTTGCAGGTTTCTTAAGTTATAACTTAAGCCATCAAGTTCATTGGGTGACCGATCCCTTTGCCAACGATTACTAGCCTGGCAAATATCTAAAAACTTTAATGTTTCCTAAGTCATGTGTTAAATATTTTCCCTAGCTTGATCAAGAGTTGTGATCAAGCCTGTCTGATCAAACGCTCAATGCTAACCCGTAGCATGTGTGGTGGGTTCATGTTTGGCCCTATGGGATTTTGGGTTGTGGACACATGTTCGATGGGACTAGCAGAGGAGATAGACAATGGTAGTGGATGATGACATTGCGAAGGCAAGTGGCATTAAACAATTGCTCGATAAGTCAATTCACATCGCTCTTGTGAATTGTCTGATAATGATATGGGTGAAAAATAGCATTATCCCACCAACCCACTAAGATATTGTGGGTCTATGTCTTTGCCTTGTGGGATTTCAAGCATGTGACATGTGTTCTAGTGGGACCCAATGCTAAGTATGGTGTATGAGACAAAGATCAATGGTGATTTTTGAAATAAATTTTATCCAACAGTCACGTTTTAAAGTTGAGTGATGAATGTGGATCGATGGATCATGGCGTGAAAGAACAAATGAATGGCACATATTAAAAAATGAAGGTTCTTAACATCTATGTTTGTGGGAACGAGGGTTTCGACTATGAACTAACATTACAAATGAATTTAATTGCTTCACTGACTTCAATGATAAATTTGATTGGTGAAAGGATGTAAAGTGCAGTTTTCTAGACTGCAAAGATAGTGAAAAATAGGATCAGATTGGATATGCAAGGATATTGCATTAATTGTAATATCAAGGTTTAGGTTTTTGCAATATTCTATACTTAGAAAACTTAACAAACCTATATTTTTCATTGAATGTGTGTGGCTCGATGAAGATGTGATATTCAGAAAACCCTAGTAGAGGGCCCATACATGGGTGTGAAAACCTTGAGGTAATTGATGTAGGTCGATGTGAGATATACAAATGTGAAAATTGGATTTTGGTGTATGTTGTTGTCACTGTGAATACTACAAGTAGTGCATATTGTTGAAGGTATTCTAGGATTCTTGAGGTGGGTAGAGAATGTACTAATAGATAAGGGTGCAACAGTGTTGAGTAGTGTATTTGTGAGCTTTTGAGGTGGACAAAGAATGCAGTAAAAAGAAAAGGGGAGTGCAAGAGTCTAAACGAATGAGTAGAACCCATACAAAAGGAAAAACATCTTAATCAAGGTTTATATCCAGGTGAAGAATAGAGGAATGTGGAGAGTGGAGAATTAATTTGCATTGACTGCAATAGAGATTTAAAAAATTGCATATAAGATTGCAACATTCAATTGTGTTCCTTTGAAAAATTTGTAATTTATTGTTTCTAAATCTAACTAGTGGGTTCCAATCTGACATTTGGGTACATGCTCAGAATAGGGAGTTGGTGCTTCCTTGGAGTAGGTGCTCCTAAAACTAGGGGATTGGTGTCTCCTTAGGGTTGGTTCCCTTAACATTTGTAATTAAGAGATACTCATTTTGAGGATAGATTAGGATAGTAGATCCTAGTAGCTAGTCTCACCATGGTTTTTCCCATCTTGGTTTTTCCACATATATCTTGTGTTATGAGTTGTGTATGTATGTTTACTACTCTACATGTCATGATTTAATCTACACATAAAAGAGTAGAAGGTATTAAAAATTAAATTTTAAGTGATCTACTGATTAATCCCCCTTCTCAGTAGATCGTTGTGTTCTAACACCATAATCTTAAGTGTATCTAATATTTTTATCATTGTTTGTAAAGGCTAACCATTATTGTAAATCTCTGAGAAATTCAAGAAATCAAGAAAACAAGATCCAAGACCTTGAAGCGATGTGCATGACTTCAATCCTTCAAGAAATCCATTGAAGGGCGAGTTGCAACACTTTTTTGATTCATCATTCCTACCTATCATTTATCTTTCCTATCATTGACATTACCATTGTGGAAGTGGAATCACTAACACGAGGTTTGACTAAGGCAAGCCTCTAAATGGAAAAACATTTCTTCTCTCTTTGAATGTGTAGATTTCAAGTTTGGAGAGGATTGAAGGAAGTTTAAAGATCATTTATTCATTATTGCATTCAAATCCCTACCTTGTCAACTCATGAAAACTCACCTACAGAATTATCCAACAATGATCTAACAAGTTTGCAAGCGAAAACAAGAGTATCAAATCTGAGATCAGAGGACTACAAAAATAGATTCAGGATACCCCTACAAGGATAGAGATTCACTTAGGTGACTCTATCCTCATATAGTGACTAAATTCAAATTTATATGATAGGTACATAACACTCTTCCCTTCCCAAATATGCCTACAAATATCTATTACAATCTATAAATTATCAAAATCTTACAATTTTTCATATTAGGGCACATAGTCTAATTAGGTTAATCAAGGAAAATCAAACCCAATCCATTTCCAAGACTTAAAGATGCAAATTTAGATCTAATTGGCTCACCTTCAAGGTTGAATTCCAATCTAATCAAGTTATTAATCTCCATCTTAATGAAACCTTAGAAAAAGACCACCTCACACACACAAATTAGAATACTAGGTTTTATACATTAAACCTAGGGTTCTCTTTTTCTTTGTTTCATTTTGGTGAAGCTGGCCTGTTAACATTATATACCCTCTAAAATTTACCCTAGATCTAAGTTTTTCATTACATTGGTTTGCATTGTTCATTTAGGGTTTCATTTTTGCATCATAAAAGATAAAAATTTAAAAAAAAAAATCATAAGTTGCATTAGGGTTTATTTCAGTCATTTAGGTCAAATATACATTCAAAATTGTGTTCATAATTTCCATTTGTTTTTCAAGCATTGTTACACATTTGCATTTGAGTCATATTGTCTTAAATTGAGAAAATCCTTGAGAAATGTTGACTTTCTGAACTATTTCCACACAAACACAAAACCCTTAGAGAAACTAGTAATCATTCAAACTTTTAGTTTTCAAACACCCTATCAAGGACATAGACACCCTTGGGAACCTCTGTCTTGACACACTTGGATCAAAAAAATTTTGCACAATTCTTTGTCTCTATTTCTTCAGTATGTTCTCTATTTTGAAATTCTTAATTACATTCATTTAGGCATCTTTCATATACCTCAAAAAGTGAAAAAATTGCATTGTTTTGTTTCAAATTTGCATCAAAATCATCATTTTCAAATTTTGGCATCTTACAATCAGTCAATTTTTTATATTTTAGATTAGAAAATTGCATTCAAAATTGTCATTTATTGTTCACAGATTGTTACAAACTTGCATTGGCATAAATTAGGTAAATTCTAGAAAAATATTCACTTTTAGACCTGTCTACAAACAAACCCACAAACCTTGAACAATATCAAACACAACCAAATTTTGAATTTACTAAGACCCTGGCTAGGACAAGGACACCCTTGGGTGACTTTTTCCTCCTACTCTTTTTGGCTAAAAAAATTGATGACAAACTTCTCTAAGATCTAGTGTCTAAATTTGTTGTTTTTCTTCCAATCACCTATTACATAACAGTCTGAACCTTGGTAAAAGCATCATCATGATGGCTCAATGTTTTGGTAAGATGTTGACTTCTTTTAAATCCTTAATTTATGTTTCAAGTTGTGTGTTTGGTGATGACCCTAATTCCAATGAGAATATTAATGATCCTTCACCTCCCAATACATATCCTCATGTTGTAGATATCTTAGGACAAGATGAGAAGAGCATGAATGAATTCATATATAATTATCTGTGAAACCTTGATAATAATGCAACCTTTTATCCTTCCATGAGATTTTCTAACAACCCATACCAACAACCAACACCACATATCATGCCACCACTTGAAGTGTTTTCCACATTACATAAGAAAAGTGAGTTGCAATTCATACCCCAACCAATGCACATGGAAACACCTATCAATAACAATCACAAGGATAACACATAAACCAATCTCCCATAATATGAGCATAAGGTTACCAAAACACCCATTAACTTGGAGCAAAGCTATGAAAAACGATTTAAAATATTTGCAAAATAAGGATGTGGCATAAAGAATGAACATGAGATCCACCTCCCTTTGGAACAAATACCGTCTAAAAATACAAAAGGAATAGGTTACCAAGGTCCTCCACCTTTACATCAAACATTTGTTCCACCAACCAAGAAATACAAAGTCCATGGTCCTATTGAGAAAGATGTGTTACCCTCTCTGCATCATTTATCAAAGACTAAGAGTAGACTAGCTACACTATTAAACTTGAGATTAATTACACTAACACCTGTACATGAATGAAAAGACAATAAACAAAAGAATACAAATACATCTTATTGTGAATATCATAGAATACTTAGACATACTACTGATGAATGTTATGATTTAAAGAAGAAATTGAGGGAATTCGATCCTTATGCGGATCAAATTGAATATAATAAAGATTAACATTCATTTTCTTTTCTAATTTCCATTTGGTATTTGTAGTATCACACAAAACTCACTACCATGCATGGAGGTATAAACTAAGCTTTATGCAATCATATTTCATCTTGCAAAGAGCGACATATCATCATCCATTTTGGTCTCATCTTTGTCCCTATACTTGGGGGGCAAGGGGTTAGGTAGCCTTGTGTTAAGTGCATTCCTTCTAGCAAGGGATTCCTTTGTATCTCCTTAAAATATATGTAGCAAGTACACTAAGATTTTATGGGGGGCATATAGTCCCCTATTTATTATTTGCATGTGAAATGGTCCCTTTTTAGTGATGATGACATGCATCTCTTAGAAATTATGGCATTCTTAATGAAAGTGTGGCATTCTTGATATATGATAGTGTCTCCTTTGTGGTGGCATTGGTCTTGATTTCCTCTAAGTGTGTGACCTTTCTTGGTATATGGTGTTCCCATTGAACGACACACAATCTACTTGGGGGGTGAATCAATAGATCAGAATAATTCTAAAAACCTTTACTTTTGATACTATTATATAGTTTTCCAATGTGAAGAGAACTTAAACACACAATCAATTAATCATAACACAACACAAGATGACACCAAATATACATGGAAACTCTAGATGGAAAAAACCATAGTGAGAATAGTTATTTTGGTCTATTGTCCAAATCTAACCTCACAATGCAGAAATATGATAAGTGAGATTACAGTATGAAGTACAGGCACCAACCTATCAGAGACACCAATCCCCCATAAATTTTGTAGGCACCAACCTACTATAGACAATAATCCCCACTAGAACAAGACACCAATCCCTATCGAAACAATACAACGGGTAGAACACCAGTCCCACCAAAATAAAGAGATAAACTTGGCAAATCTAAAATATAAATCGGATATGTATCATAATCATAGTTGACACTCTTTCATAGTAAGAATGATCTTCTGATACTAGCACTCCCTCTTTTTTTTCATATTTTTGTACTCAAAATCACCTTACTTGATCATAGCTAATACAACTAAAAAAACATATAACCCATACTTATAATGCATCTGAAAAATTTGAAACATATACATGACAATACATTAACACTCTTTCATATCATCTAGGGATCCAAAAATAGCCAAAATGACATAGGGTGGAC
This sequence comes from Sequoiadendron giganteum, assembly GCA_007115665.2. Classification (NCBI taxonomy): domain Eukaryota; kingdom Viridiplantae; phylum Streptophyta; class Pinopsida; order Cupressales; family Cupressaceae; genus Sequoiadendron; species Sequoiadendron giganteum. The sequence continues at coordinate 428,020,173 of CM021108.1, read as the reverse complement.
CTAAATTCAAATTACATGAAACATTTAATACAATGGTCCAAACATAAATTTCTTACTATCAAAAGAACTTGATGTTGTGTGCCACCATAGGACCCTTAACCAAGTCCCATCCTCACTCTACATGCAATATTTTAATATTGCACGCCACTAATTGTTATCACACACACCTTGAACTTCAAATAGCTTGACAAAGCTTCTGGAGCTTCAAACTTCTTGCATGTTGAGCCTCACCTTTGGAAACTAAAGAAACTGATAAAAATAGTGTAGACATGTACTCTCCTTCCAAAACACAGAGCAACACTATATTTATAAGAGAAATTCCAAACATATTTACAAATCTCTTTGCCCAAAAGATATCCTTGCACCGAATTTAAGACCACCACGTCATGTTGACTACATACCTATCATGGTAAAATAAATACACCAACTATCTGAAGGAAATCATGATTCGGAAAAACTTGATTCATGTTACTCGATATAGGATATGATTGATTAGACATACTATACACTGATAAACATCATGCTTTCGGAATTTAAATCAAATGAAAATTATAGTACTCCTCCAATCTCTTTCATCTTTGACAACCTTCATATCTGATAAATTTGATACGCTTTGATAATAATTGCTAGCAACCTTTGACAATAATTTGACATCAGTGACAACTTATGTTCAACACCCCTTATGGTAATGTTAGGGCTAGTATTTCCTAAGGTGTGAGTTTCTATTCCACGACTTGTCCTCTCTTGGTGGTGATGTCATCTGTGATGTTCCCTAAGGGTTGACCTTTTAAGTATTGAGAAAAGCCCCTTTGTTATTTTTGTAAATCAAATTTTGCAGTGGTGTTATTTGTAACACCCCTAGGGGTTTTGGTTTTATCTTGTTATCATTTACACACCTCCTTAGGTAAGTTTGTGCACCTTCTTAGATGATTTTGGAATTTTTTCTTCACTTTGTTCAAATGTGTTGAACTTAGTGGTATGTTGACATTGACCATTTGTGCTTCACTTTGTTCACACATATTGAACTTAGTGTTGCAGTAGCATAACATTTTGAGCATTTTTGTAGCACCTTATCAGAGTTATCAAGGAGTATAACTCTTGGTATGATTTTCAATGAGTGCACACCTAGTGAATATCAGACTTCACTAGCCCATGGTGCCTTTTGTTTGTGATTCTCCTAGTAAATATCAAACTTTTCTATTATGTGAGTTATGAATGTCTTAACATGGTCATTGAGTATAACAAAACTTGCTTGATAATAGAGCTATGTGTTTCATAAGTTTTTAGCATAGCGTAGCTTGCTATCCTTGTGGAACCCATCATATTGCATGGATATCTAGCATAAAACATATTGCTATCTAGTAGATCCATGTGGACCAAGAGTGATTTGGCATAACACAACTTTTTATTCCTCATGGAAGCATTCCTTCAACTAACATTTATTTGATGGATGATGTTTGGTATTTGAGACAATTTAAGACTGAGGTATATTTACCTTACCAACTCGATTCCTTTTAGTACTAATCTTGTGTCTTTTTGCATGTATTGTGTGTGTCATCTTTGTGTTTTCATTGTGTTTGCAATGTTTTTGTGTCTATTTTTTTGTCATATATATGTTATGTTATGTCATGTTTTTTCGTTGTGTATTCTTCATGTTTTTGACATGTATGTTTGTGTATGTTGTCTTGATGTATTTCATACATGTGTGTGTTTCTTTGTTCTCATATTATCTTACCATGGGATCTTAGATCTTGGGGGCTTATGCACTCCCCCTATATCCTTATTCATCATATCTCTTCAACATTTGGACAATCAAACCCCTCTAGACATATATTTTCTACTTTAGCGTGAGTCTAAGTGTAAGTTCATACTCTCACTAAAGTGGGGACTAAATTTAGCATCATAAATTGTCACCCTTGAAAATTTCACACTATGTTTTTCTCCCCCTAAATTATTGAGCCTAATTTTCTATATTATGCATTATGAGGCCTATTTTTACCATTTTTTGACAAATTGCAAGCATAGAACAAATGCATTTATTTAATGTTTTTCCCCGAATGCCTAAATCCCCAAAAAATAGGGCTAGGACTAGGATGCCCTTTGGCGACTCTACCCCCTATTTTATCGAGCTCAAAATTTGAATCTGTTGGCGTAGTAATTTTAAAATTTACAATTCAGGTTGTAAATGTCGGCTATTGAGATTTAATTTTTGGGAAATTAGAATAATAGCATATAATTACCTAGTTATTGCATCATTTGAAATCAATCTAGCAACCATTGGAAAACTTATGATCAAGCATTATCAAGAGCATTATCAAGCAAGTCAAGAGTAGCATTTCAATTATTTATTACAACAATTCAAGATCCAAACATCATGTCAAATCCTATTTGATTTTATGCATGTTTATGTTATATTTTTTTATGAAGGCCAACCCTTGTTGTAGGTCTCCAAGCAATTGAAGCAATCAAGAAAACATGATCCAAGACCTTGAAGTGATGTGCATGACTTCAATCCTTCAAGAAATCCATTGAAGGGTGAGTTGAAACAATATTTTGATTCACTATTCCTTCCTATCATTTATCTTTCCTATCATTGGCATTGCCATTGTGGAAGTGGAAACACTAACATGAAGTTTGACTAAGGCAAGCCCCTAAATGGCACAATGTTTCTTTTCTCTTTGAATGTGTATATTTTAGGTTTGGATAGGATTGAAGGAAATTTGAAGATCATTTATTAATTATTGCATTAAAATCCTTAGATACCTTGTCAACTCACAGAAACTCACCTATAGAATTATCTGACAGTGATCTAACAGGTTTGAAAGAAAAAATGAGAGTCTTGGATATAAAAGCAAAGGACTGCAAAAATAGATCCAGGACACCCCTATAAGGATAGAGACACCCTTGGGTGACTATGTCCTCCTATAGTGACTAAATTTAAATTTATATGACATGTAAACAACATTCTACCCTTCCCAAATCTTCTTGCACATCTGTTACAGACTTTCAATTTTTCAGAATCTTGCAATTTTCATATTAGGGTGCATAGTCTAATTAGGTTAATCAAGGAAAATCAACCTTAGTCCACTTTCAAGACTCAAAAAGATACAGATCTAGGTTTGATTGGATTACATTCATGGTTTAAAGCCAATGTAATCACCTTGTTGATCTCCATCTTAATGAAACCTTCAAAAAAGACCACCTCACACACACAAATTAGAATCCTAGGTTTTATACACTAAACCTAGGGTTGTATTTTTCTTTGTTTAAATATTAACTTGGTGAATCCCATGTGATTAAAAAATGATACATGTAAATGTTGGCCAAATCAAACCTCAACAAAACACATACATTGTAATTTTAAGGTGATTATGGACCTAGGATTAGCATGGAGTTATAATAGTATTGTTGAAATGGTTCCTCGTATGAATTAATTTTTAATGTTATTGGTAAAATGGGTCCTCACATGTAGTTAAATTATAATGTTATTAGAAAAATTGGTCATCATACACAATGAAAATTTAATGGTATAAGATTTAATATGTGGGTGAATTAATACATGCATCCAAAATTCAAGAAAAAAAATATTAATTAGACCATTGGAAACACATAGTTTTTATGAAAAAACTATTAATTACATATGTATCATAAAATAAATTGATGGAAAATTGAAATGAATTAGATAGATAATTCATAAAATCTAAGTGATTTAGCAGCCACGTTGGTTGCAATGTATTCAACCATTTTGAATTGGACGATATGAACTATTCACCAATTGGTAAAGATTTTACACTAAAAAAATCCCTACTGAAGGGCATCAATACAATTTTCAATTTTCAAAACCAAGAATAAAATCTTGAACATCACTTGATAATATGAGACTAATAGTTAAGCAACCTATAATCAAGAAAAAATAATTCTCTACTAGTTTTCAAAAGATTGTAAGTTAAATCACATGAAAAACTAAAAAATAGTAAATTATTAAATAGTATGAGTATCATGTGGATTAAATTAAGCCACCTAGTGGGAGGAGGGGAATGAGAATCTCAAACCACAATATAAATCATAATAAATTATACTCTAGGTAGTTATCCACATGGGAATCGTGTGAATGGTATTCTTACCACTATGTAGAACCCATGTATCATGAAGCAATTAATATCCAACATAACCAAGGACAATCCCTATAATTCCATGACAAACATGGTAACAACACTCACATTTACACTGCATGATACTACTCTAACTAAGTGTCAATGGTAGGAACCGAAATCTAAATTTTTATCCAAAATTTAGTATTAGATGCTAATATTTTATGTTAAATTAATATGCTAGAATCTAGGTATGGTAATAAGTATTGGGATACGGTATTGATAAGAAGAGCCAAATTATAGAATTAACAACACTCAACTAGTAAAATATGGACACAAAATTAAGTTAGGTTTACACTATGAACAACCATGTGGTTGTAACTATAAGAGAGCCAACATGGGAACAATGCCCATGGATAGGTACAACCTTCTAATGGAGATATTGTCTCTCTCAACTCCTAGTTACACTAGTCTACCCTCTAACTAGAGCAAGAATTGAGGCTAGGGGAATTATATGAAATCATATCCAAGAATAACATAGGTGCATGGAGAAGTTTCAATTCACTTTCCTACTCAATAAGGAGCTTAGCACTAATACAATTTCACATTTCAAACTTCATGCTCGTGACAACTCCAAATTGTAACATAGTCCCTTCCCTAAAACAAAAGATAAACCACTAACATGGAATTTACAAACTAAGCCATAGATTGCATCACAATATTTATTTCTCAAGATAAATACTTGGTATCACACACTTGAGATATGGTCATTACATTTCTCTAGAGTTCACATAAAACTAGCACATTTAGGCACACACTTTTACCCTAGGTCATGTAAACAACTTACACCCCAATGACCCACATATAATTATTAAATCATATAAGAACATGTTTATTTTTTATTAGCAACTAACTGGGGATAAATTTCTCAAAAAAAAAAATAAACTCATTTTTTACACTTATTTGATACTTGAATTTTTTTTTGACACTTAAGAAAAGTATCACTAAATTATTTTTATATAGCACTAATTTTCTTCACAAAAATTAACCTTAATAGTAAAATAATTTATAACAAAAATATAAGCTAAGGTCTATATTCAAGTAATTCAATTATTTAACTATTCAATCCCATAAGCATAATAATGCACTAAGAAATCATGCCATATACTATAACTATTCTCTTGAACTTATGATAATTTTTAATGGCATAAAATAGTTATCAAGGTAAGGGCTCATTAGAATACAATATAGGGAAGAAGAATAGTGTTTTGATGTAAAAATAATACCCCTAATGATATAAAAAACATGAGAGGGTTTAGAAAGTGAAATTTTTATATATTATTACATTTTTGTGCTAGTATGTGTATTGCAACATAACATGTGTTGTACTTGTGAGTAGAAAAAAAAAATTAACCAAAAAATTATTTCATTAATTTCCTTAAAAAGGGAGGCATGATGAGCTCACAAGAGTAATAATAATGAAGAATGCATAAAACTAGTAGTATTTATTGTATGCACAAGAAACACACAATTAATGGCTAGTACAAATGTACACAATCCAACAACATATTCTTCAAAACTAGCAATATTTAGCTTATTTATAGAGCGTCTATCTTATAATCTATCCCTAGTGTTTAACCCTAACTATGTTTGTGACTATGCTTGTTCAACCTAATCATTGACCCTAATTTTAGCTCAAATTTTATCTAGCCCTATAGAAAGGGAAATGTCTAGATCTTTATTCTAACACAATATTGTTTCATCTTCTTAAATAGGTGTGAGAACTAAAATTATTTCTATGTGCCACTTGTATATAACCTAAGTTCCAAGATCTAGAATGATTCTTTAACTTCCAATTAATGTGTCTAGTGATTCCTTGGTTATTTTTAGAATGCCTTTACATGCCACTCATGAATAATTAACATTCTACACAATCTAACATAACAAACAAGGAGTTATTCATTTTCTTTTTGTTTTCCTTAGTATGGCTTCTTCACATATCCACTCTCCAAGGTTGATTGGATTTGACATAACATTACTAACCTTGTATGACAACACGCGACATGGACAAATAACATGCTCTACTTTTGAAAATCTATTAGGCTTATACTTTGATTTTGAGAGGTAAGACACTCAGTTTATATGCCTATGTAACACCATTATCTCCAATACAAGTCTTCACATTACTATAGTAGATTAGTTATGCTCCCAAACATGCAGAAAAATTATAAAAGCACAACGATGCACACTTCACAACTAAAATGAAACAAAAGAAAGATAATAAAATAAATCTTAATACAAGATTATTGAACTTCTAAGATTTTGTTGCATCATAAACACACAAATCGATACTTATAACATGTGGGCTAGCAAGATAATGATCATAATTTAGGAATGTTAACCTAGTATCAAGAAAAATTTAATTTGAAATGAATGTACCAATAATTTCATGTGATCAATTCTAAAGATAGAGTTGTGCCACATGACATAGTCTTAGGTGGATAAAATATTTAGAAAGGTGATTGATGAGACGAAAATGATTTGTAGTTGTAATATTTGGCTATGGAGATAGCGACCCAAGATTTAAAGGCCTATGGAAAGCATAAAATACTCATAAAATCAATATGACAAGAATAAATTGTATTCCTATCAAAGAATACAAATAGAATAGATGTACAATGTGTATGAGACCCTTAATTATATAGGCCAAGGTGAGACATAGGATTAAACAAGATCATGACAAGTGTTTTATTTATATGACATGAGCCAACTGATATTAAATGATATAGAACACAAAAAATGACAACATAAGATTATGGCAAGTGTCTTAATCTTATTATATGAGACATACACTTATAAGTATCCTATGTGAACCCTAAGTAAACTTATTTTCTGGTTTGAGACCAATATGTTTTTTTGGCTATGTGATTTGAGAACCACCATTCCCCTCCATCCCTTGAGTGGCTTGAAGAAGTCACATAGTGCATGTAATGTGCCAAAAAATTTGAAATGTGTATTATTTTGAAGTTTATTTTGTCATTTCGTCAATAGTATTGTATTTTTAGATATTTAATGTGTAGTCCTTTTTTCCTCGAGGACTTAATTCGATTTAAACACTTTTTATTTGGATTGAAATTTCCTTTGTACTTGATTTACTCTTTTACTTTACTTTCTTGAGATTTTATTGTAAGCTTTAGAAATATTATTTTTATCTTCTTATATTTGAGGCTTCTTTGAACTACTGGCATATTTCTCGTGATGTGAACTTTGTAAACTGTTATATCTAGGAGGGATCCCTGGCAGGTTGTATGGGGGTGCAAATGTGTTGGGGAATTTTTATTGTGAGGATGGGGATGTGAATTAGATTGGTATGGGATGGTCATAATCCATTCTCCCCTATTGTATGATTCTTTGTGTACCTTCCTTCTTAGAGGCCAACCTCCTTACACAAACAAGGGGAAGGTACTAGGTAATGTATGGAGGGGCCCTAGAGAGGGCCTTGAGACCATCTTTCCTAATATTTACTCAATGATGGAACTTGCTTCAAATCAGTGATATGGCATTTGGCACCATTCCTTCTCATAAATCCCATTCCCTAAGTTGTGTGATATTTCAATGTTGTGTTGATGGTGGATGTGTTGTAATTTTATTTTTTTTGTGATGCTTATGGATTAACTATATGAATTGTCATAATAAAAAGGAAATGAATGATTGCTTTATATTGTTGTGAAATGATTGACCTATTTGTCAAATAATTATGATTGAAGTGAACATATATATAGTGTAGTGCTTAATAACCATATAAGTGATAGATGAAGTAATATGAAACTAACATCTATAATATTGTTGTGTAACATGGGTGGATCATATTTTGAGTCGACAATTAAATTGTAAAGTTACCTAATATTTTAGAATACTTTGGAAGATAAAATTTTCTATTGTCATACTTGGGATTTTTTTTGCATAAAATATTATTGACAAGTGCTTGTGTAAATTACCTTCACTTTTAGGGACTTCCAAGAGGAAGCCCAATCCTAGGGGAGAGAGTGTAAGACCCTGTCCCTTGTGGCCTTGTTGATCTTGTTAGTTGTTAATGGTTTATATTTTATGTCATTTTATGTTGGATAATGCACGTTAGTAATGATTATTCCTATACATCAAATATTTTCATATTTTAATTGTTAACTAACTAATCTTATCTAACGTATGGTTATAATTTTGTGTGATAGCCAAGTGAGTTCTATTCCTCATCTGTGTAGGTACGCAATGATCAAGATGTTTAGTTATGGGTAATATTACTTTGTATATTATGTGAATTACATGGTGTTAGGTGATTATATACTATGGGTATGAGTAGGTGCACGATTGTAAGATGATTATTGATTTTTAATATTTATTTATAGTAGTATTATTCTCATAAGTAGTGATATTTTTATGACAAATAGTATGATCAATTATTGTTTAACTTTAAATGGTATTATGCAAGTAGGGAAAGTCAAATTATATGTTACTTGTGCAGATTTAATTCTCTAGTCGATTATTATTAGAAGGTTATTTTTCATATTCCATTTGTTACAATTATTGTTAATCATGAGTAATACTAACACCTTCTTTTGGTTAAGTAAATAGGTTCAAATTGGTCGATGTGGATCAAGGGGTCACATAGCTACTTCCCTTATGAATTTTCAGTCTTGTCAAGGATACGTGTTTCAACCAAGTGTTTTTAAGGGTTGTACATGTGTGAGAGATTGTTTTATTAGACCCTTGAGCCACCTTTTAAATGTAATTACTCATTTTATGTTTCATGAAGTCTTTATGTGGTTTTAATTGTTTAAAAAGTTTCCTAGGTGGTAGGTCTATGGGTTAGCCAGTTCTTTTATTGCCATAAAACCCCTTAAATAAAGTCTAAAACCCATTTAATTACCCACTTATGAAAATTGGTGAAAATTGGAGTTGGTTGGGTGGTTGGGAAGTTATTGGTAGTTTGTTGCACCTTTTACTTCTATATAATTATTTTCTTTGAAAGGAGAAGGGGCTTCTCTCTTTTTCCTTCTAGTTGGTCTTGTCTTTCCTCATTTGAGAGGAGATTTCTTGGTGGAAAGAAAAGGAAAGGATGGGAGAGGAAGAATTGATGAAATGGCTTGGAGAAAATGAGGGATTCTTCCATATTTGCGTTGGAAAATATCTTGGTAAGATCTACCCTTTTTGGTTTAATATTTTTAGATATGTAATTGACTGTTGGAGTGTTCATTGGTAAATATGTATATCTTTGTTTATTCTTTTTTAAATGTGTATTGTGATTGAAATCTATGTGAAGAGTTAATACTGGATTCTTTGTGATGATGTTGTGTGCACATTTGGGTTTGTTTGGGTAGGAGTTCCACCTTGTTAAGTTGTGCAGGAATAGTCATTTTGTGTGTTAAAGTTAAGCATTTGAGTTATGTGAAGAATGGTTGATTTGTGTCATGATTGGAAATGTAAGCCATATGTAAAGTAAGTTTGGGAGAGATATGTGACCCTTAGAGCTCAAGGGTGGATTGAATTTCAATCCTACATGGTTGGAAGGAGAGCTTTTGGCCATGTGTTTCCTTCATTTCTTGTTGGCATTTTTCAGGTTCATCTACAAGATATCTTGGAATCTTTCATGGTTGATTATATGTGAACAAATTAAAAAGGTGGAATATTTCCTATATGAAATTGTGGAATGAATGTTTGGTAAAGCCTTAAGTTACCTTAGGGGTTTGTGTTAAGTGCAAAAGCATCATTGGTCTATTTCATAGAAAAACAAAGGCTTTAAGTCTTCTTTTGATGTTCAAGTGTCAAGTGGATAATTATTTTACCTTTGAATGCAAAAGAATTTAGGAATTATGGAAGAAACTATTCTCTAGTTAGTTTGTGAAAAAAAAAACACCCTAAAATTAATTTATGTAAATTGGCATGAACTTAGTTCATAATTTGTTTCTTTATTTTTGCACAACTTGTTCTAAATGTTAGATTCTTTCCTTCAAAATATAATATGGATTCCCCACATAAAAAAATAACAAACTTCCATGTTTAATTAGACTCCAAAGGCTAGGTATATGGTTATTAGAAGGTTTTACATTGCAAATATGCATTTGAAAGAGAAGTGATATATATATATATATATATATATATATATATATATATTGGGGTGTTTGATAAATGTTCTAAAGTTACACAAATACTTTAAAGAAAATGGTTATTAATATGACTGAGCAATACCACTAAATTATTAATTGAGTTATATATAGATTTAATTATTTGTCTTACTCATATATATACATTTATATATGCATACATTAATATATATTAATTATACACATATATAAATGAATATGAAAACTTATAAAAAAATCATAAATAACATATTAAAATATGTCTTAATTATAATAATTATTAATTAGATGTAATTTATATTTACATATAATAATATTATATATAATAAATGCTAAGTATAAAATAATTATTGAATTAAACAAAGAAAAGCATTTATGAAACCCTTCGTTGAGGTCGACCCTCAAGCCAGCCATAGAAAAGAATTTGTAGTTGACCTTCCAACCGAAACCATTTTGTACGATTGCATTTTCCACGCAGACAAAAGAAAAGGAACAACTATTTGGAAGGGCAACAACGATTTAGTTGTTAGTTAAAGAATTATTTTATGTTAGCTTATTTACTTCCATTTGATCTAGTTAATTAAATTTTATCTTTACATATAACATAGACATTATAATTTTAGAAAAAGACAACTTAGGGACTAACCTAATAATAGGTTTATAGTTAGAAAGTAATATCTTAGACTTTTATTTGGGATTAAATAAAAATTTTAAAGAAATTTATTTATATTAAATATTTTTCGAGTAATAATTAATAAATTTAAATTGGAAATTTTATTTCATTTAGTAATATTTAGTAGCTATTTAATCTAATTATAAAATCATGAAGGAAATATTTCGAGAAATAGTGAGTATAAATTATAGTAATTCAATTCTAGACATAAAATATGATTGCTCTCATATAATGGACATGTAGAAAGATTTGTTCCATGTGAATGAAATTATCTTATTCTAATTAAAATTTTAAAACCACATACAATGAATACCTTTGGTAGAATTATCATTGGAGTAATTTTATTTAATTATGAGAAACTTAAAATTGGATATTACAATTCAACCCTTTAAATTATAAGTTATTTGATTTCTTTATTCTTGAGTAAGTTATTAGACAAGGGTTAAGAATTCAAGTAAGAGAATTTAAATTAAAATATAAACTTTATCATTATTCATCACTCTTGTTTTTCCTAATAAACCTTTAATTTTGTGATTGAATTAATAATTCTAGGGTTAATATTATTGGTTGTAATTTGTCCCTAAAAAAATGTTCATATAGAATCCAATAAAATATTGAGTATTGTATAGCTTTTTTTTTCAATGTTTTTGAAATACTACTTTGTATTATATCGTGTTTGATGAAATTAGTAGTCTTAAGTATATAATTTAAATAAAACTCATTAGAACATGATAATATTGAAGTAAATTGGTAGAGAAACAAATAACTTATGGGTTTTGTATATCTCTAGTTGCTAATCAACCTAAGACTTGATAATGTAGTCAATTTAAATAGGTGTGGATAGTGTAGATCAATATTAGTTCTATTGTCATTAATTAAGAAAATAAGTATAATGAATACTTATCTACTAATGATATCATTGTTGTGATTTTTAATCATAATAATATCATCATTGGTTTTAAGAATATAGACAATAATAGCAATATGTCAATGTTGAGTAATTTTGATTTCAAGAATGATATTATAGATATATTAATAAATGGTGAGTGGTAAATCTTACATTTGGCAAACTATTAGCAACAGTAAGTAGATATAATATTATTCCATACATAATGATGTAAACTTAATTAGAAGTGGATTTGGAAGTGATAATATTAGAAAACATATATTTAACTAATAATAATGTTAAGAGTGAAGTTGGTAATAATATCTTAGTGATATGTGTAAGGGTAATATTGTGAGTGAGATTAACATTAAATTGGGTATTTAAAGAAGGTGGAAGTAAGAGATATAATGTTAATATTAAGTATTAAGATGGTATTATCATAATTCTTACTTATCAAGAAAATAATAATGTCCATATTAGTGATGTTAGTGAATCAAAATTTCAAAAGGGAATGATAAGAAATTAAGGTAAATATAATACTAATGTCGGTGTTATGAAAATCAAAATCATTAGGGAGATTTAATACTAGAACCTTAACTTTAGTATGTCGTTACTTCATGTGTGGTTGTTGTTATTAGTATTTATACGTGGTTATTCAAAACAAATAGCGGTTTCATATTGTTTAGTTGTATAAAAACTTGGGGCATGACATCTTAATCTTATGATATGAGACATAAAGTGATAAGTATCCTATGTGAATCTTAAGTAAAATTAAGTGATAAAATATGAAAGAGACCTAATAGTGGAACTCATTAGATAATACCCCTATTCACACCAACAATGGTGATAATTCACTAATGAATTTAGAAGTAAATATTATTGATTGACTAAATTAATAAGTATAATTGAATGCTAAGATCATATATTTATGACATTTACACAAAACAAATAGATAATTTTGTAGTAGATATATAAAGTTGAATTTTAAAGATGAAGTAGTTTTGATGTTACATTTTAGAGCATCCATGGTGACGCAACACTTTTGTTAAGAAAAGAAAACATTGTTTTTTGAGCTGTTAAATATGTATTAAAGCCAGAATACCTTGGGAATTTGCAAGCAAGAATTGCGAAGCGCCTTCTGTTTTGATGATCAAGGTAAGCAAAAGCAGTCATAAAAAAAAAGTTAAAGAAGAATTTTTATTTTTTTTGATTGAGAGAAAGAATCTATTGCGAAGTATGACAGACATGACGAGAACCCCACCTATCGACTGTATTTCCATGGAAATTGGCCCAAACGAGGCAATGCAATAGGTTGGGGTCACACAAACGCATCACCGTGTCCCTGGGGCCTGACCAAAAGGGAAAGCGATCAATCTCTTTAGCATCTCCATGATGAGACCAATCTCTTTCGTCTCCCCCTTTGCACAATTCCAGCTCATTCCCGGAAACAACCCCAAAGTATTATTCTTCTCCCGTAGGAGAAGTAAACGACCCGCGTTCTATAAAATTGCTCAAGTCCCTCATGCCGAGCATCACAAGTTAAAGAGGCGGAGGCAATAGATTATACAGAGCGTTACAATGCCGGAGACTGGACGTCGAAAACCTATGATGCGCCCAATGCAAGGCACGGCGCCCAAGTTCATATGTGGAGTGATATCGGGCATAATTGTGATAGTTGGGCTGGCGGTGCTCATTACATGGCTCTCTATTCAGCCCCACAAGCCCAAGTACTATTTGGAATACGGCTCCGCCTCGCTCTTGAACGTCGCCGATGATGGTCTGGTGAGCGCCAAAATGCAGTTCAATCTGACCACCAGGAACTCCAACAAGAAAATCGGCATATATTATGACAATATAGGAGCAGCGGTGTCCTACGATGGGGACTACTTAGCTTGGGGATCGATGCTGCCATTCTACCAGGGCCACAAGAACACCACTTTCTTGCACACCCATCTGTTCGGGGATATGGTTAGCCTGCAAGGGGCGAAGTCCCATGATTTGAAGTTGGAGCATTCTTCTGGGAAAGTGGAACTGGCGTTGCAGGTCTTTGCGTCCGTGCGGTTCAAGGTGGGGAGCTGGAAGTCCGGCCATTACAAGCTCCGAGTCAAGTGTCAACCCACGCTGAACGTGGCCCCAGGAACTTTCCAACGCACCAAATGCAAGGTCAAGGTCTAGAATAAGTGGGTCGCTTGCTTTGCTGCTTTTACTGTATTGTGTTTGCCTCTCGTCTATAGTTTGTACGGTTGATTGCGTGGGTTCTCAAGGCGTGCATGGAGAGTGAAGTTGTTTTTCCTTTCTTATGAATGGATTTTTACCATTGTCTGTAGCGAATTGTAAGTTTTTGTCAAAGATCTGAATTCCAAAATTTGTGTACTTATATTTCTCAAATAGAAGTGTTGTAGCGGTTCTTTTTACCACAAATTTCGTGCAAATGGAGAGTCTGTTGTTTTCTACATTCTTCTTCTTTGGTAATCTTGTTCAATCTTTCTTTTTACTATTATTTATAATCTTGGTTATTCACACTTCTTAATCATTTATGAGTTAAGAAAGGTAATTAGGTATCTAAACTTTGAACCTTATAATATTTTTAACTCTTGGAAGCATAATTTTATTATCATTAGAAAAGTAAAATAAAGTATAAATTAACGTAGATTGATTGTTTTTGGTTGTGGAATAATAATTAAATAATAATGTTTTTTTAATGAAAGTGAATTTAAAGGAGGGTTTAGATACTTAGCTTAAAAATGAAGGAAAGTAAATAATTTTGTTGTTACATTGAAACTCATCTATTTTAAGATTGAAAATGAATCTTTTTTAATATGTACTTCTTGAAATCAAAGCAACTTGTAACTTTTGTCATAGGTTGATCCCATGGATTTGGGTCATAAGTACAAATATGTTGTGTGACCCATAAATCTTTTCTGAAATATTGCATAGTTTTATTCTTCATTTCGCCTCAAAGTCTACTCCTAACAAAATGTTAAGGACTGCCACTATTGAAAATATCTTGAGAAGGCTACTAAATCTCTAGAGTCAAGTTCTTGTAGTTCAATCCTTAAAAATAACATATTTATGGTAGAGCAACGATCGAGGACAACAATCTTCACTCATGCAAATGCTCTAGAATATACAAATTTAGATTCCTTTTAATGCTCCAACTCAATAAATTCTTAGAATGATATGTGAATGATAATTGGACAAATGTCAAGTGTTTTCAAATATAAAAATAAATACACATTCAATGTCTTTAAATATCACTACATAGCAATAAATCTTACAAAACATGCACCAAATTAACACATAGTAAGAAAAAAATGGATGGGAATTAGCAAATTTGAAATTGAAATTTTTGAATCTAGGGGTGAAAAATGTGCGGGGGATTGATCTTATGCCCATAGAATTGGCCCATGAAAAGGGAGCAATAAAATCAAGGTGGGGAATGAATGGAAAGATAATGTAAGCAATAATACACATTGTGAGTATCAAATGTGTATGTACATGTGCAAATATTGATGAGATGAGGTTGAATATGTGGGAATGTGTGTAAATGAATTATTACTATAGATTGATGAATAGTGCCATCTTTTATAAGTAGTTATATTAAGCTATTGCATCAAAATAGGCCCAAAACTAAATGATAATTGACATGAGCATACAAATTTCATCATTACATTTTACCCCTACTTTGAGGTGCATGTGAATCATAAAATGATCATGTATCTCAAAGTATGTAAGCACTCACAAACATGTATGTAAAGTAAATTTCAACATAAAAGGATATCAAAGTCTATATGAAGTAATCGACTCCTCTTGATCTCATTGCATGTGCTCATCCTTAGCATATGTGGTCCATGAGAATCTACAAATATAAAATCAAGAAATATAATGAGTGTAGCTTCTCTAATGCAAGTAAATACAAAGACTGTTGTAAGCTAAAAAAATTTATCCACAACTATAAAAATAGAGAGGAAAAAGTAGGGTTAGAAAAGTCCACCTATATAGAAAGTGATATGATGTGATACCATGTGGTATATCAAGAAATGACACAGTTATATGATAAATCTTTGTCTAGATATAATGATAAGTTTAAATGTAGCATATATCACTACCTAAGAGATCAACATAGGAATGTTAGTGACAATATATGTCCCCTCTACCTTGTTACATATGTATTATGTGCTAGGAATTAGAGGACAGTAAAAGTAGTATGTGAAAGTAAATGTAACTAAGCACATGAGCAAATAATTCATGTAAAGTAATGAAAAAACAAATGCATCATGTAATAAGAAATTAAACTATCAAAGTCTAAATGTAACCATTTGAACTAGAACAATAAGTAGCACATGGCTATAGATAGCTTGTAGATGATTAAATATGTACATTCATAAGTATAGAAAAGGTTGAAGTATGTGTAGACTGTAATTAAGGACAAGGACATTGTAATGAAATAACATGCATAATAGAAGAATATGATAGGAAATATGCTACAAATACTTGATAATAACATAGAATAACAAGCCACTTAGGGGGAAAGCCTCAAAATATCTCTAATAAGAACACAATTCAGAATATGATGATGAAATAAGACTCACTACCTCCTATATTTACCTTATTTATGCCGAGGATATCACCCATGTTGACTTAGATAACCCTATATAAGCCTTAGGTTAGCCTAATTAACTAAATAATAATATAATAATGATAATAATATGACTTAATTAAGAGTGAATATGGTCACATTATGACAATTCATAACCTAATGTACTCTAATATTAAGGGTGTAGCATACAATCCCTCTTTAGAGAAGCGTTATTCTCAATGCTAAGAAATTTTGGATGCTTCTGAATGAACTCCTCATCCTTCCATGTGGCATCTTCAATTGGTAAATTCTTTCATTGGATGAGATGTTGAGTGATTATTCTGGTCCTTAGCTTCCTTGTGTGTTTCTAAAGAACATACTTTGGATCCAATATGATTCTTCCTTCTTCATCAAGCTTTGGTAATATTGTCTGAGTAGGGATATTATTCCCAATTACCCTCTTCAGACTGTATGAAATATGAAAAATTGGATGTATCTTTGTCATTGATGGCAATTCAAGATTGTAGGCAACACTACATATCTTTTACATGATTTGATATATGGGTCACAATATTTTTGAGACAAGTTTTTATTCTTTGACTCTTTCTTCAGTGATATTTTCTTATAAGGTTGCAATCTTAAGAAAACCCAATCCCAACTTCAGAACTTCTTTCACCACGGTATTGGTCTGCACATTGCTTCATTCGATTTTATGTCATGAATAGATTCTCTTTAAGTCTTGAAAGTACATGTTACATTGATGAAGCATGTGGTCCTTCACAACATGAACTCTTGGTGACACCTCTAATGATGATGTAATGGAAGGAGTGTGATATCCATAAAATGCTAGAAATGGAGGCATTTTTTATGAACTATGGAAGGAAGTGATACCACCATTCTGTTAGTGGTAGCCAATATACTGATTGAGACTATTTATATAAAGTGAAATAATGTAGATATCCTTTCAAACACTTATTAACAACCTTTTTTTCCCATTATATTGAGGATGGTATGAATGACTATGAGCCAATTGAGTACCCAAACATGATAATAAATTTATCCAAAAGTTGCTTATAAATATAGGATCACGATCACTAACAATAACCTTAGGTATACCATGTAGCTTTTGAATATTATCCAAAATTCTTTTGTCACTGTACTTTTTTGTAAAAGGATGTGATAATGCTATAAAATTTGCATATTTAGTTAGGCGATCCATTACTACCATGATGAGATTCTTACCCTTATATCTTGGAAACCTTGTCATGAAGTCCATGGAGACCTCTTCCCAATTTTGATTAGGAACAACTAAGGGTTTCAAGAAATCGGGTGTCTTAATTGTCTCCCCTTCATTTCTTTGAAAAACCAAAAATTTTGCCACAAATTTTTGAACCCCTTTTAGCCCCTCTCAAAAGAAGTCTTTCTTGATCTGATGATATGTCTTCAAAATCCTAAATGACGACCAATTGGAGACTCATGAAGCTCTATGAGAATCTTTTTTGAGAGAGAGGAATTATTTCAAAGATATAATTTCTCTTTATACACAAGGTATCTCACTTCAAGAAAAACTTATTTGAACTAATAGGATCACTCTATAATTTTTGAATGAGATTACTTGTAGTAACATCATTCTACCACTCTACTTTGGCTTCTACCACCCAATCTTCTTGTAATATTGAAATGACACACAATAAAGATCCATCCTTCCTCGATATTGCATCCACCCCAATCTTTTCCTTCCCTTTCTTATATACAATCTCAAAATCATATCCCAAGATATTAGTGACCAATTTTTGTTGCTCTTTAGAAGACAATATTTGTTCCAAAAATATTTTAGGCTATCATGATATATTGGATAAAAAAGGTGAAACTTTCAATAATACATGAACTTAATAATGTGGTTTCAAATATGAAATTATGTATTCAAGATTACCATCAATATGCTAGATGTGATTAGCAAGTTTAACAATGAAAGAAAAAAAACAATACCACAAGTTGAGATTCACAAGTGACATAAGATTTACGTGGAGAAACCCTTGCAAGAAAAAAATCCACACCCAAAGAGATGCAATAATTCTACTAATCTCTAAATGAAGTACATCAATACATCACTTCTCTTTAAATTTTTGGATCAAGTTTCATTAATTTTACAACTTGCAATTAATCTTATGAAACCACTAATACAAGGCTCCAATATATAGATATTTTTGGGAGAGAATACCACTTGTGGTACATATTTAAACAACAAGTAAAGCCTCTTAGAAAAACCCATGCCACTCTTAGTGGATAGCCCATAAACATGGTGAATATTATTAAATGCTCACACGGCCTTCACATTGGTGCCTAACCCATAGCCAATAAAAATTGGTCAATCTTGAGTGCTTCATTACTCTCTAACGAATCTAATAGATCATACCCAAAACTTGGGCACCCAACCCAAGATAACATGCACAACATGTAAATTAGCATGCAAATCATGCACTTATAGGTGGTCCCCACCCAAAAATTTGACACCCAAAAAGGGATATTCTCTCAAGATGCTTTGTAATCGTCACCATAGTGGTCCATCTTTATGAATGTAATTATAGTTTGTCATAAGAAAATGAATATTAAATATTTTGTATCTCATGTCCTCTAGGACACTTTCCAAAGAATCTAGAGACACATAAAATCAACTTAGGATAGAAATTATAATGTCACCTATCCTAACATTCTCCCAATTGACATTATACATTGTAATTACATCCATGAGATACAATAAAAAAATATAATCAAGTATAGTGACCAAGGCCCATGACCTTCTTACACCAAGAAAAATTAACCATGGTCGCTAACTTATTGAGAGAGTCTACAAAATTATCCAAAGTGTCAACCTTCTCAACTAGTTCCTTACCATTCTCAACCATTTCTCACACAAAGTGATATTGATCATCAACATGTTTAGTACGAGCATGATACATAGGGTTTTTGGCCAAACAAATGGTACTCTAACTATCACAACCAATCTTCACTGTCCTACAATCAAAACCAATATCTTTACCAAGTCTCTATTATAACCAAATCACCTCCTTATAAGCATGTGTAGCAGCCATATACTCTGCTTCGATGGTGGACAATGAAACCATAGGTTTTATTTTACTCATCCAACTCACTGCACCTCCAAACAAAGTGAAAACATAGCCACTAGTGGACCTTCGACTATCCAAGTCACCTACCCAATCTACATCAAAAAAACCCTAAATGTCCAATGACTTAACCGCATCATTAGTACCATGATAAACCAAATAGTAATAAAAGTTACCATGAAAATATCTAAACACCCTTTTAACAAAAGTCTATTGCTCTCTACCAAGGTTAGACATAAACATTCTCAAAACTCCCACTACTTGGGCTATATCTAGTCTAGTGCAAACCATTGCATACAACAAACTAGATCAACAACACTAGCATAAGGAATTTTAGACATCTCTTCAAAATCATCAAAATTAGGACATGTGTCTAAACTCAACTTATAACTAACTGGAAATGGAATATTTAATGGTTTATATTCGTGCATATTAAACCTCTACAAAATGGTATCAACATACTTACTCTGACTTAACCAAAAAAAAAATTGAACCCAATCCCTACTGATCTCCATCCCAAGAATATATTAATTAACCCCCAAATGCTTCATATCAAATGTGCCAAAAAAATGAGTCTGAAGATCCCTAATCATCACCTTTTTTTACCCATAAACAACATTGTCAACATACAAGATAATGATTAGTATCTAATCATCAATAATCTTAACATAAACACAATGATCCTCTTCACTTCTAAAAAAACCAACTTCAATGTAAGGACATCAAACTTCTAGCACTGCATTCTAGGTAACTGTTTCAAACCATATAATGATCGTTTTAACCTACAAACCAAGTGTTCTTTTCCTTTCACAACAAAGCTGTCAGGTTGTCACATATAAATTTCATCCTTAAGATCCACCTGCAAGAAGGTATTTTAAACATCCATTTGCACTATTTCAAAATCATGAGCAACAATAATAGATAATAGGAATCTAATAGAAGTTAACTTAGCAACAAGAGAGAAAAATTTACTGAAATCAAATCCTTCTCTTTGGGAGAAGCCCTTGGCCACCAATATGGCCTTGTGCCACTCTAACCGACCATCTACACCAAATTTCTTTTTAAATACCCCCTTGCAACCAATGGGCTTCCTTCCTCTAGGAAAACAAACAAGAACCTAGGTATCACAAATATCCAAAGCCATCATCTCCTCCTACATGGCCTAAATCCAAGACTCATTTTCCTTTGAAGAGAGAGCCTCCCTAAAATATCTAGGTTCATTATTAGTACTCAATAAAGAAAATACACAATGGTAATCTAATGGGCTATAATTGTCAACTGGTGGATCTTCTCAAGGTAGGAGTATGGGGCTTTTGATTTTCTTCTTTTGTATGCTCATCCTACGCATCACCTAAACTCTTTGAACCGTCTTCTTCTTCTCCATCCTCTAATCCATTTGGTTGTTCTTCCACATGTGTATACTCTTGCATTTATATTATTATCTTGAACTATGATATTTTGTTCTTATCTTTCTCCTTTGGTTGTTATACACCTGAATAAGCTCTAAACTCCTTGAAAATCACATCTCTAAAGAAAACCATTTTATAGGTTAGTGGATTCCAAAGCTTATAACCTTTTACATTCTCACCATAACCAACAAAGATACATTTCTATACTTTTGGATCCAATTTAGATCACTTCTCTTGAGGCACATGAACAAAATCTTCACAACCAAAGACCCTTAAATGTGAAACAAAAGGATTTCTACCTATCCACACCTAATAAGGAGTTTTATCAACAAGATTTGAACAAGGAGAACTATTAATCAAATAACATGCAATACTTACAACTTCTACCCAAAAGCATCTATCAAGCTTAGCACCACTCAACATGCTCCTAGCTCTTTCCATCAAGATTAGGTTTATTCTTTCTACTAATCCATTTTCTTGGGGTGCATAAGGTGTATTCTTTTGTCGAACAATACCTACATTCTTACAAAACTCATCAAATTCACTAGAACAATATTCATTCCTAATGTCAAATCTCAACACCCTTATCTTATAATCTATTTATTTCTCAACTAAGGCTTTAAATTTATTAAACTTAGTGAAAACATCATATTTTTCATGCATAAAATAAATCCAGGTGTATATTGAGACATCATCAATGAAATTAACATAATAACAAGATTTTCCAAAAGAATCAATATCCACTGGTCCAAAAACATCTGAATGAATGGTCTCTAATAGTCTCTTAGATTTGTTAGCTCTATTAGGAAATTATGGTCTATTTTATTTACCAAACACACAATAATCACAAAAATCATTTTTACCAACATAATAATCAGAAATATTGTCAACCAAATTTTTATTCAAAATTTTCTTAAGACCCTTTTCATTTATATGAACCAATCTATGTTTCCACAACATACATGAATTTTCAATGCCAGTTACAATGGAACAATTACAAAAAGTGGAGGAATTAAGCCTGAATAGAGTCTCTATCTGAGATCCTTTAGCAATCACCAAACTCCCTCTTACTAGCCTGCAACCAGACTTGTCAAATGTCACAAGAATTCCAGTATCATTCAGCTTGGATACTAAAAGTAAATTTCTTGCAAGTCTTTAAATATATAAAATTCCATCAAAGCTTGTAACCCTTCCATCACTGAAACACAACTTTACCTTTCCCTTACCAATAATCTTCTTTATGTTACCACTAAGGAAAACTTATCCCCTATCATAAGTTGAATATGAAGTAAGCCACTCCTTGTGAGGAGTCATATGGTAGGAGCAACCTAAATCAATAAGAAAATAATCATTACTAATCGTATTAGCAAAAATAAACAAAGCATCAGAATCACCATCTTCTAAGAACTTTTCCATGGAAGTATCTAAACTCTTTTTCTTGTTTATGCACTCCTTCACATGCCTTCTCTTACCACAATTCCAATACTTTACTCTACTCTTCTCATGGGTTAAATTTAGAATGTCCTTTAGACTTGTCGCTCTTTTTATCCCCTTTAGGTCCTCCTTTTCCTTTGGACCTTACTCGCACATGCAAAGCATCTCTGGATCCCACATTCATGGATGTTCCTCTCATTTCTTTTGAAAAATGTGTAGAAATGAGATTATCCATCTTTGGCTTTGTACCACCACCACTTATGGAAAAAATTAGATTTTCCCATCAATTATAAACATATTAAAATCATTTAAATGATCTACAATAGAATCACCATCCTTAATTTTCAAATAATATAAACGTCTTTTGAGATACAATTTATTAGTTAGACTTTTAGTTTAATAAATATCACCTATCCTCTTCCACAACTTGTATGCAGTATATTCTTCTGAAACTTTCAAGAGGACAAAATCTATAAAACACAATCGAATGGTTCCTCATGCCTTCTTATCTAATTTTTTCCAAGCTTCATCAGACACACTAGATGGTTTCTTTTCATTTGAAACTACCAACCATTGATCTCTCTCTTAAAGGAGATCCTTCATCTTCAACTTCCACATCTAGTTTCCAGTACCATTGAATTTCTCAATATCTAGATGGGAGGTAGAAGTCGTGGTTTTCAATCTTCTTCACAAATCTACAAAACCCACAAAGCAAAAGCTCCAACTACAGCCAAAAAACCTTCAACACTTAAGGGAAAGGCATCCCTCTCTCAACAAAACCATTAGCTCTAATACCAAATTTTTGATAAACAAGGTGAAACTTGCTGCAATATGAACTTAATAATGTGGTTGTAAATCTGAAATTATGTATTCAAGATTACCAGTAATGTGTTATGTGATTAGAAATTCCAATAATGAAATAAAAAATCTATACCACAAGATGAGAATCACAAGTGACACAAGATATATGTGGAGAAAACCTTGTGAGAAAAAATCCACACCCAAAGAGATACAATGCTTGTTTTAATCTTCAAATGAAGTATGCCAATAACACACTCCTCTCTAATTTTTTGCAGCACTTCATTATTCTGACAACCTGCAAACAAAATTATGACACCACTAACACAAGGCTCCAACATATAGAAATTTTTGGGAGAGAATACCACTTGTGGTATTCTAAAACAACAAGTAAAACCACCTAGAGAACCCACGCCCCTCTTAGTGGACAACCCATAAACATGGTGAAATTATTAAATGCTCACATGGCCTTCACATGGGTGCCTTGTTAGAATTGGATATCCCTTCCAATATCTTGAAGCCAAATGGAAAGAACAAGAGAGAGAATAGAATGTGACAAGAATAAATTTTTTTATTAATAACATAATTCAATGATATGATGCGATGTACAAGTTATAGAAACCCCTTGGTTATATAGCCAAGGTGAGATACAAGATGTCATAGGATTATGACAAGTGTCTTAACCATATGACATGAGAAAACTAATCACAACTGCCTAGGTTCACATGTGTTAAAATTAAAAAGATAAGACAACAACTAATGACAACTAACACCTTCTAGAAACATTCCTTCCTAGGACCTAAGTAAACTTAACATGTAAATAATTCCCCTAGTATGAATTAACTAGGTACAAGACTTTATTTACACCAACACCCCCCCCTTAAGTGCAACTTAGGGAGTAGCAAATTATTATGAAAATGACACAAATAAGCAAGAATGGGTCTCTTCTACTAGGCCATGTTAGGTACCCATGTATATATGCAAAATAAATCTCTCACAAATGAAGAAAAGGAGAAAACCCAGTGGGACTAAACTCCCCAAAAGAGAGATGAAATATACAAAAAATGAAATGCTCTCAATGATGCATGAGAAGGCCAAAACCCCATGTGAGGAAAAATACCCCCATAAGAGAGAAGAAGAAGAGAGAAAAGGCAACCCCCCTCAATGTTGAGTCTCTTGCAATGATGGTAGAAGCTCGACATTGAATGTTGAAGATGATCCAAAAGCATCAAACAATATTCCTCCCCTTAGGAAGAAAAAAAACCAAGATGATATGAGATGATGTCTCTAAAGCATGCTCAAGTGTCTCCATGTCGATGCCGAAAGATGAAACACTCCAAACAAGCGTTCTAGGCCACATTGCTGAAAAGGACAATTCAAAATCTAGTAGAGATGAATGTAGAACACAATCTAAAGACAATGATATCCTCTCTGAAGACAAAGACTCCTCCAAATAATGTCCAAAAGTATCCACACTCATGCCAAACTGCAAAGAATGATCATGTAGAGAATGAACAAGAGGTTCAAAGTGTTCCCTCACAACAATTGAAGAAGGATCTTCTCCATCAAAAACAAGATGAATGTCATCAATAGTGCCCCAAATTTGAAATATGAGACTCCACAAACACGTCTAAAATACCTATCAAGAAGCCATCACAAGTAGCCATATCTGGAAGATGATGTATGTCTTGTTGCACTGAATAACAAGGAACCAAAACTGTAGAATCACAAGCATCCTCAGGTATAATAGTATATGATTCTTCCAATGTTGGATTACAATAGTCCTAATCCCTAATATGTTGACTCATAGATGAAGAAGATGAACCCTCTAAATCTAGATTAGGAGCCATAGAAACTAAAATCTCAATAGATGTCTATGCAGGAGGAGAAGGAGAAGGTTTTGTGTCATCAAAACTAGCATACCTTTCCCAATCAACAAGTGTTTTAGTTGTTTTATCATCAATAGGTCAAAACTTTGTAAGTGGAACAAGATAATCCACAACATAATCCTCTGGGAATGGAGATTCATTTGATTCTCCATACATCTCTCAAAGTTTGGTCATAAGATCATGAGGGATCTCAATACCATCAGTGGCCATTTGTGTATCAATATCACAACTACAACCAATTACTCCCAAGATATGTTCTATATTTATGTCCCACACAACTCTCTTCCATTTTGATGAAGTTTTAGGAACTAGTCCATAGAGATATGGAAAAGGATTAAGCCACCTACAATGTGTTAGGATTTCATCTCGCCAAGACTTAAAGTTCCATCGATTTAACCTTATTATAGATGGATTTTTTTTTATTCCCATGTTAAACTCATCAATTTTAGTCACACAATAGACAAATCAAGAGACATAAGCCAACAAAGGAAAAAGATTAACCCCCCAAATCACTCCATCATGAAGCCCCCAAGCAATATCTAATCTGTGGCACTTTATATTTTAGTGCGTTTACATTTGCCACTTGCCAAAAATAGCAAAGTGGTCTTAATCTTGGTACATGCAAATGCCAAAAATAGGCCACAAGCTCAAGGTAAAACTTTTACAATAGATGAGATCAATTTGATTACACCACTGGAAAGTACATGAAAAAATATGCACTTTCAAAAAAAAAATCACCCAAAAATGTTACCCTAGGAGAAAGATATGAGCTCCTGAAGTTCCCAAAATGAGGATGAAGCAACAACAACTGTGAGAATCTGTAAATTCTAAAAAATACAAACACCAAAACAAAAATCTAATTGCACCACTCTGAAAAGCACAAAAACTTAGCCCAAATAAAAAAAAATTGCTCGAAAAAAGGATTCAAAATTGAGCAAGTTAAGGGCCTTTGAAGTTGAACTACCAAAATGAAAATGCAATCCGTGAGGGGGGAAAAAAAATTAGGATGTTGACATCAACAAACAACATGCTTAAATTTGACAGTTTTTGAGCCGTCACCATCGGACACTGACTTAAAATGACATCCTTCCGGCTATCAAGAGTTGGGGTCACCTAAGTCAAAATATTCTTCAAAATATTTTAGATTCCCTAGAATCTTTTGTGCCACGTGGCGATACCTCCTAGTATTGCCAACTACGCAAGTCGCAATTTGCTATTTTTTTATTTTTTTAAAATAAAAACCTTACAATAAATTTTTTTCAACAGATTTTTACAATAATTTTTTTTAGAAAAATCAAATCAATTTTTTTCTAAAAAAGATTCAAAAAAATTCTAACAGACTAAATAATTTATTTTTTTGAAAAACCGTACTGTCGTACTTAAAGTGACCTAGGGGTCATACGGATTTCTAGAAAATTTATTTTTGCCTCACCGAACAACTGCTCTAAATTTTGCGAATTGGTAATCGATCTTAGGGTTTTTGGGCCTTTTGGATGCGATGGAAGGGTCAAATTTCACCCAAAATGCTCCAAAATTGCAGCTACCTTCTGGATTTGGCAACCACTCTTCAGCTTCAAACCCTCATATATTTGGCCCCATATGTTCGATTTAGATGAAACAATAGGCAAAACTGACTATCTCGAACCTTTCGAACATAATGGTGATCTTAGATTTGCAGCAACAAGCTCTAGTTTGAACCTACAATAAAGAGCCACAAAGAGGAACCCCCCAAATCTGTTATTTGTATCAATTTTTTTTATTCTCCAGATCATCATATGATGCAAGAGAAGAGCATAATCAACTATTCAAGATTTACTAGCTTTCTTCAGAAAAATACTATCCAATGTCACCCGACCTACTCTAATACCATGTTAGAATTGACTATGGCTGCCAAGATCTTGAGGCCAAATGGAAAGCACAAGAGAGAGAATATAATGTGACAAGAATAAATTGTATTATTATCAATATGATTCAATGATACTATTTGATTTACAATGTAGAGAGACCCTTTGGTTATATAGCCAAGGTGAGATACAAGATGTCATTGGATTATGACAAGTGTCTTAATCATATGACATGAGACAACTAATCACAACTACCTAGGTTCACATGTGTTATGAGTCAAAAGATAAGATAACAACTAATGACAACTAACACCTTCTAGAAAGATTCCTTCCTAGGACCTAAGTAAACTTAAAATGTAAATAAGTCCCCTAGTAATGAATTAACTAGGTACAAGACTTTATTTACACCAACATGCCTAATCCATAGCCAATCAAAATTGGTCAATCTCGAGTGCTCCATTACTCTCCAACGAATCCAATGGATCATACACAAAATATGCAAACTTGGGTGCCCAACCCAAGATAACATGCAAATTAACATGCAATATCATGTACTTATGGGTGGTCCCCACCTAGAAAGTGGATGCCCAAAAAGGAATATTCTCTCATAATGCTCTCTAACCATCATCATAGTGGGTCCACCTCTATAAATGCAATTACAATTTGTCATAGGAAAATAAATACTAAATATTTTTCCTCTCATGTCCTCCAAGAGACTTTCTAAAGAATGTGGAGACACATAAAATCAACTTAGGATAGAAATTATAATGTCACCTATTCTAACATGATATTTCTTAACCTTGAAGTTTCTACCCATTAGATAAGGACTTCAATGTTTTACTACATGAAGAATAGCTAGTATTTATTTCTCATAAATAGGTTTGAGTTGATTCTTACCCATTAATAAATGACTCTCAAAAGAAATGGGCTGACCCTCCTACATGAGAACCACTCATAGCATCTTTTGAAGCATTGCATTCCATAATAAAATCCTTGGTAAAATCTAGAGTGGTAGAACTAGAGTTGTACACATAGCCTCCTTCAACATTTCAAATGTTGCTTTAGCATATTAATTCAAGTAAAAATATTCCTTCTTCAATAAATTTGTGAGTGGTACTACTCTACGACCATAATTTTTCAAAAAAAAACTCTAGTATCCATTCAATCCTAAGAAACACCTCAATTTCTTAATGGTTTTGGGAATAGGAAATTCCATGATAGCCTTAATTTTGTAAGGATCCACCTTTACTCCCTCATGTGAAACTATGTGTCCCAAGTACTCCACCTCATTGAGGCCAAAAAAATATTTTGATAGCTTAGCATAGAGTTGATGATCTTTAAGAACCTGTAATACTTGATCTACATGTTGTAAGTGTTCTTCCTATGTCTTCCTAAATCAATATATCATCAAAGAACACTAATACAAACTTCCTCAAGAATTTATTAAAGATAGAATTCATCAAATTTTGAAATGTAGATGGTGCCTTTGTAAGACCAAATGGAATCACCAAAACCCATAATGACCCTCATGAGTCCTAAATATTGTCTTCCAAATATCTTCTTAATTCAAATTTGGTGACAACCCGATCTAAGATCTAACTTTATAAAATACATGGCTCCATTCAATTCATCTAGCAAATCATCAATGATTATAATAAGAAACTTATCTTTGAAGGTGGTGTAAATTTTGAGCACTCTATAGTATGGGCACATGCACGAAGTTTCATCCTTCTTACACACTCTCACCACAAGCGAGGAGTAAGCACTTTGGCTATGCTTGATAATTCCTACCTCTAATATCTCCTCAAAAATGTTTCCTATCTCTTTTTTGTATATGTGGGTACCTATAAGGCCTAATGCTAGGTGGTTGGTTCCTTGGAACTAGTTGTATGGCATGATCATGATCCCTCTTAGGAGGAAATCCTTTAGGAATATATCTAAAAATCACTAAGTGGCAATCAATTATTGCTTGTAAATCTGGATCGATGGGATCATTATATTGAGAGACTTCCAATGAACATAGTTGGCCCACAAACCCATCCACTCCTTTCTAAAGCAACTTATGCATTTGATGAGAGCTTACCATTTGTGGGGACTTTTCCTTCAACCCTCTTAGCTCTACTTTTTTTCCTTATGATTGAAATCTCATGAATAGTTCTTGGAAATTCATCTCAATTTTTCCTAAAGTAATAATTCATTGTACTCCCAAAACAATATCTATTGCACCCATGGAGATAGCATACATTGGGCTATCTTGGTGATAATCTCCCATGGATAATTTAATGCTATGAAACTTTCCATAACAACTAACAGTACCACCATATACAATCAAGACCTGAAACTCTAGAGCTAGATATATAAAAAAATTAGACGAGTAGCCAATTTTTTGTTGATGAAATTATGAGTACTACCCAAGTTAGTCAACATTGTTACTTACTACTTCTTTAAAAAACCCACTACCTTGAGATTTTTTGGGGCATTAAAACCAGAGAGTGCATGATAAAAAATTATTAGTTGGGGATCATGTGATTCATCCTCTAACTCCCTATCACCCTCCAATATTGGTTCCTCCTCTTCTTCCTCACTTGGACCTTCAATATAGAACAATTTCTTTTCATTGCATTTATTCCTTCGACTATATTTGCTATCATTATTGAAACATAAATTTTTTTCTCTCTTCTCATTTATTTGTGGAGTCAACCTAGTAGGTTGAGGTAATGAATGTGTAGGATATCTCCTTTTTCTTACATTTACAATCTTGTGTTTCCTACTAGCCAAAAAATTCTCCTCAACTTGTCTCGCCATTAATATTGTTTGCAATAAGGATTGTGGTTGGAAAAATTGTACTTCATATTTTATGTGATCCTTTAAACCACCTAGAAATAGTTCCTTCAAGTTTTCTTTTGTCACATTTTCCACTCTTAGACAAAGGGTTTGAAACTACTAAATATAATCCTTGACCATGCCTATTTTCTTTAATTTAGTGAGTTGGAAAATTATTTATCCATAAAGTTATCCCCATAATGGGTAGCAAGTTCCTCTTGAAAATTGACCATGTGACCACACAACCCTTCTTTATCTTCTCATCACCTATATCCAATGATACCATTTATAAATTAATCTAGTTTTAGGTATAATAATTCCATATCCACCTTTTTTTTATTACCTAAACATGATGAATATCAAAGAACTGCTCCATTTGGCATAGTCAATTGGTTGGATCATTTCCATCAAACTTACTCATTATCCAAGATGGGTATGAATTGTCTTAGAATAGGATTATTAAATGAAGGATCCTTCATGAAATCAGAGTCAAGCCCAAGGAATTCATGCCTGGCAAAAAAATATCTTCCACCTTTCTAGGTGAATCTTCACCCTTACACTCCATTCCCTAAATAAGTGATTTCAATTCACTCATATCCTTTAGCATGTCCCTTTTTATTGACAATATTTCATCAGTTATCTTCTTCTCTAGTGATGATATATCACCCTTGACTTTTCTAATTTCATAATTAGAGTTAATATCCCTAATTTCTACGTCGTCCTTCTTTGAATATTTCCCTGGTGTGGTAGCATTCTTTTTGCCTCATATTGTAGGCCCTATCATGATGATAGAAAATAATTTTGCAATAAATCACACAAATAAATTAAAAATAATATGAAAGTTTTATTGTAACTTACCATGGCCTAGGTATCACTTTCATAGAAAAATCTCCCAAAAAATAGGTGAATTGCATCCTTGAGAGTGATTTTTAAAAAATAATATTTTTTAAATAAATCACTTATTTTTGCTTTAAATTCTCATAAATTTGGACTGTAGGATCCTCTATTAATTCTTCAAAAACCCACCAAAAATTAGGAACTAGTTCAACTATATTTGGAATATATGCACTTTCCAAATAAATTAGGTAGACACCTTAATTGTGCAATAAATCACTCGATTGAGTTCCAAATCCTTTAAAATATGGAATATAGCTTCTTGAATATGTTCTTCAAAAAACCCTTAAAAATAAGAGAAAAATTAACTAAAATCTGAGAAATATTATCTTCCCAAATTGACCTCTAATATTAAGAAAATGCCTTGCCTCTACAAATCCTAGATCATGCTCTGATACCACTTGTAATGAAATAACTTACTCAATAGAAGAATATAATAGGATATATGTTGAAAATATTTGATAATAACTGAGAATAGCAAGATACTTTGAGGGGGGAAACCTCCAAACATCTCCAATGTGAACACAATTCACAATATGTTGATGAAATAAGACTCACTACCTCCTATATATACCTTATTCATGTCTACTATATCACGTAGGTTGACTTAGATAACCCTATATAAGCCCTAGATCAACCTAATTAACTAAATAATAATATAATAGTGATAATATGACTTAATTAAGAGTTAAGATAGCCACAAGATGAGTATTTATAACTTGATGTACTCTGATATTAAAAGCGCAAACATTTTTGGAATGTATGAAAATCACATTTGACTTTAGATAATATATCCTTTAAAGGATAATAATGTGTGGATCTATACTTGGTCTAGGTATCCTTATGGGGCAAGTCCCTACATATATCCCTACTACTATATTATTTCATGCTAGTGATACTAGAACAATAAATTATTGATGTTATATTAGTTATTTTATTTTAACATGTATGTGATTCCTTATCATGCATGAGTATGATCTATAATAAGTAACACATAAAGCAAGTCGAAGGTTAAAGAATCCATGTTCAATCTATATGAGATATAGAAATATTTTGTCAAGTCTATAGCTTGAGTTCTTATCTAATGGTCTTTTGCATGCAAATATATTGTTGCTAAGATTTTGTTTCCATTGTCAAGACCCTCTCAGACTCTATGCATTTATTGATAATAATGGAGGATAAAATCATGTTTATAAACATCCCTCGATGGTGGACGTAGATAGTAGATGAGTTTGATTGACATAATTTCTAGTAGAAGTGAAGATCATATATAATGGCATAAGAAGGAAAACTTTGAATCTCCATGAAAATTTATGGTTAAAACTACTAAAAAAATATTTAATTATCTTGTAATTGTTGGACTCAAGGGAACATTGAGAGGGGGGGTGAATCAGTGCTCAACAAATCTTAACTTTATTGATCAAATACTTACACCATTCTGACATTACATTAAAAGAAATATGAAAACAGTCAAAGGAAACATTCATAACACCATAACACAAGGATTTTTGCGTGGAAACCCTATTAGGGGAAAAACCACAATGGAGGTTAATCCATAATTTGAGTACTCAAATATAATTTTTACGAAAGAGAATGCACTTGCATCCACGCACACTACCTAGAGCTCACTGCTCAAAAGGGAAGGCTCGATGCCTTACAAAAGTTAAAATTAAAACCATCTGAAGGATGAACTGAGATAGTAGCATTTATTCATGCGAGGTTACAATTTTGGTGAAGCTCATAGATTAGATTCTGGATCCCTTTCTGATTCAGCACTTCGCTTTGCTCTTCTCTACACTTTTCTACTCTTCGCATCACACATAGACAAACTCACACTATTAATCTATTGAATTTTGCACCATACATTTGCTATGTTCACTACCACCACTATTTCACTACTACAAAATGATAAAACCGATCTCATATATATATCCGCTATCAAGGATTTGATCAATCATATGTCAGCTTCAAAAACCATTAAGTGTTTTTCAATTGTTGTCTAGATCCTTAATTAAATCTTTAGGTGCATCCTCCAAAGTTGGTTAAGACATAGAGAGGACCCAAACAAACATAATCAAGCACTAAAACATTTAATTAATTTCTCCTTATACATCCATGATTACTATATTTGACAATTCGGCTTGCTATCACAGATAACCAGAATATTTGTGCACCGGATCTCTTAGATCGCATACCAGTGAATGTGCATCATCATATCTCTCAAATAATGTAATAAAAACATCAAAAAACCTTTCTCAGACATCCACAACTTAAAATAATAGTTTGGCGAGGTGATTGGATCGATATCATTGCCTTTAACCGGATGTCCTATTCTTTACTTTGTTTTACTGATGTAAACCAAAACTATATTGTAGACCAGATGTCTGACTTAGGTTGCCATCAATGAAAACACTTACAAGCCATATTCCAACAATATCCCCCTTTGGAATTGATGGCAACACTTAGTGAAAAATGACTAAGTTTCAAAATCATTATAAGTACGCTGCCAAACTACTCTCTCTCCCTTTGCTTCAAAAGATTTCAAAACACAACTCCCCCTAAGATTGATGAGACATTTTTCACTGAACTCTCCCCCCCTTTGACATCAATGAAAAATCATAGAAACCATATTCCAAAAATAGAAAACATGTGTTCGAAATCTCTAAAACTTCAAAACATATATGCCGACAATTCTCCCCCTTTTACCAAAACTCCAAAAGTTCGAATCAGTTTTGAAAACAAGCAACTGTTACTTTAGAAAATTATCTTATGATTTTTCTTCATTTATGGAAGGAACTTCTTCCAAGCATATATTTTGATCCCAATGATAATGATCAAGTTGTTGTTCTTGGATGTTTTGTTGACAATTTCAATTAAAGATTTTAGAATTGTAATTTCTTCGTCCAGTTTCTCACCTTTCCTTGGTATATCCACCATCTGCTCCAATCTGCATTCGGTTTGATCCTTCACCTTCCAAAAAGTATCCACAAGTGTGTTCTTGGAGGATTGAAATCTGGTGTGTTCAGACTGTAGCTCCTGAATTCTTTTCCTGATGGTGCCATCCTGATCCTACAACATGTCAAATCTTTTTCCAATGTCATTCAACTCTGTTTCAATCTGCTCCAATTTCTCTTTGTAATTACTAACAACATGGGGCCAATGGATGCAATAGTTGTAGATTTTATTAGTTGCATTGATGCATTGCCTCAAATCATTCATTTTCTTCTTCAGTTTGGTAAGTGATAGTCTAAAATGCTCCTTCAAATGAGAAATAATTTCACCTTCTTCTTTATCTTTATCTTCGGAGTTCATTATTTCTTTACTCCGTTCAATCATTTCTTCAAGTACAATGTTCTGAAAATTTTCCAATTTGATCTTATAGTGCTCAATATGAGCATTTAGTACACTCAAAATCATATCTTGATCATATTATGGTCTGACAGACCATAACTTAGCAATTTTTTGCATTCCACCTTCTTCCCGAATAAGTTGTTGTAGCATTTCCTTTGTCAGGTCATCTTCTTCCTCAACAAATTTTTCTAGTTCTTGTTCATTTCTTTGTGGATCCTTAGTTTCTTCATCAGATTCTTCATCTGGAATATCCACAATTTCCTTTCCTTTTCATTTTCCCTCAGTTCTAGGAATTTTGCATTTCATAGGGTTGTATTCAACAATTTCTCTTTCTCTTTTCTTCCTTTTCTTTATGCCATTGGAAGAGGAACCAACTTCAATTTTTCTTACCGGAAGGGAAATATTAATTGAGCCACACTTTCCAAGCACATTCTTGAAGAAATTTTCAAATTCTTGATCCCAATTAGCCAAGCTCCTAGAATATGAGTATATTTGTTTGCATACTAGTTTGTTTTCTTTCCACACCATATTGTCGATCTTTGGTAAACAATTCAAGAAATACATTTCTAAACATATAATCAGAGTACCGAACCTAAAGGGGTAGCCTATCTCTTTTGTTAGTTGCACATTCTCTATAAACTAATCCTTTATCAATCCACATAGGTTGAATTCCTGACCTTTAATTATCATCTTGTGAGAAATATAGACTGCACCAGCTGAAGTCGCTCCTTCTCGATTTCTAAAAAAGACTTTATATAAAATTTTGTGCCTAATATACTTTGTAACAAGATTTTTGATTGTCACAATTATCAGCACCCTCTGATCTCCAATTATCCCAATTAGGGTTTCAACTTATTTGTTTCGGATGGATTTCTTCCTCCGTATATCTCTAACTTTGCATAATCCAGTCAAATTCTCAATTACTTCCTTTGAGATGATGTAGGGTTTATCCAAATTTAAGTATCATTATGCAATCTTCTCAAGATGAATTTAACAAGTTATGCATCTCAAAGTACAGAAACTCATTCCAGATATGTTCAAATTCCTATGTTTGGCTTCTCTCAATTGCTTCAATTCGTTGGGTAACAAAAGATTCCTCATGGACCTAATATTTCCACTGTTGTATTCATCCAAAATGATTGACCCTTTTATTTGTTCCATTTTTCCTTTTTCCCTTAGCTTTAACAATCGCACACCAAATTGTATGAAAATTTTGAAAACAACTGAATTACCTAATAGATTTCGAGTTTCGTATGTGAAACAACTTCTATACTTCAAAATTCTGCTACCGAGTGCTCTCCTTTTCTCCTTCTATGCAAAGTGAAAAATGACAGTTCCAACTTGGATTTTCTAGCTCGCACACGTGTAATAAATGTATTTTCCCTAAGTTTTTTGGGTGCTTTATTTTCTCAAATAGCAACAAAAAAACTCTTCTGCGAACCTATGAATTCTTTGAATTTTCTTGTGAAAGTTCTCCAAAACCTCTGCATATCATTGATACACCTTTTTGACCATTCTTTGTGTTTTGGTACCATCTACGAATAGGGGAGGAAATATTTTCTTGAAAAAATCCCCCTAGGCTAGTGGCCTGAAATCAATTACCGAAAGAATTACCAAAAGCGGGTTTCGGTGTAGAAACATTTCCACCATCAGAATCATTCTTCCTTACCCATTTCTTCTTCATCTGATCTCTTGTCTCATCTGTAGTCACTTTTTCTTTTCCTTTGTCATCTTTTTGTATATTTTTGCCTCTGTATACCCAACCTCTTCTATCCACATTTTTGTTTTTGCAAAATCTTGCAATGTGACCATATTTATTGCAATTATAGCACACAGTACTTCCTTGTCCAAACCAATCATTTCATTGATTTCTTCTTGATCTGTATTGATTAGCAATATTTCCAAATCTTCCACATGTGTAACATTCAACATTATTTCTATTGACAGAGTAGTTTTACAAATTTTTGCATTCAATTGATTTATGACCAGATTTTTGCATTTGAAACACTGACCAGAAAATGATGAGTCTCTTGATTTCATATTACTTCTACATTAAGTATCCATATGGCCAAAAAAAATTCAAGAAAAATAATATCCATTAAACTTTTGAGCATTAGGTTGTCTTACCGGATATCTTACACCTTTGTTCATCTAGTTTCCTTGTCTGAAATTATTTTGTCAAAGTCTAGAACTTTCTCCTTTTTCATATCCAAGACCTCTCTTATCATTTCCACTCTTCTATCCTTGAGTCATCTCATCAAGCTTAACTGAACTGATCTTAAACTTCTCCCTGTATTCATTTGTAGTAGTAAGTTCATTTCTGAAAATAACAATCTATTTACCAAGTTCTTCTTCATTGTTTCTAAATCGTTGTAGTTCTCTTTCCAACAGAGTGAATTCTTCATTTGTTATTTTGTGTTCATCAGATTTATCTTTTAATGATTGAGCAACATTCTCCTCATTCTTCTTCCTTTCTTCAATCTCTTTAGTCAGCTTCATTACCATAGATTCCATTTCATGTTTTAGGGTAGCATTATTTCTGGCAAGCTTTTCACATTCTTCAGTTATTTACTTTAAAGATTGATTTAGGTGAGCATCATCCATTATTTTACTCTCTTGTTGTTTTACCTAGTCACAAAGATCCTTTCTCTTCTCCCTGGATTTTGCACTCTGACCCTTCAATGTCTAAATGAATTTCTCAGCATCCCTAAGACTTTCTTTCAATTCCTGAACTTCTTCTTTAGACTGATCAAGGTCATCAAGTTCCACCAAAAGTTGTTTTTAAAAACTACTAGATTCCATCACATTCCAAGATCCACCTCAATCTTCTAAAATTATTTTGAGGAACCAAAAGCTCTAATACCAATTGTTGGACTCAGGGAAACACTGAGAGTGGGGGTGAATCAGTGTTCAACAAATATTAACTTTATTGATCAGATACTTAAACTATTTTGGTATTACATTAAAAGAAAGATGCAAACATTCAAAGGAAACATTCATAACACTATAAAACAAGTATTTTTGCATGGAAACCTTGTTAGGGGAAAAACCACGATGGAGGTTAATCCACAATTTGAGTACTCAAATATAAGTTTTACAAAAGAGAATGCAATTGCATTCAGGCACACAGCCTAGAGCTCACTGCTCAAAAGGGAAGGCTCACTGCCTTAAAAAAAAATCAGATTAAAACCATCTAAAGGATGAACTAAGATAGTAGCATCTATTCATGCCAGGTTACAATTCTAGTGAAGCTCATATATTAGATTTTGGATCCCTTTTTTGATTCAGCACTTCACTCTACTCTGCTCTACACTTTTCTACTCTTCGCATCACACATAGACAAATTTGCACTATTACTCTGTTGAATTTCACACCATACATTCTTTATGTTTGCTACCACCACTATTTGACTACTAAAAAATGATAAAACTAATCTCATATAAATATCTGCTATCAAGGATTTGATCAATCATATGTCAGCTTGAAAAACCATTAAGTTTTTTTCAACTATTGACTAGATCCTTAATTAAATCTTTATGTGCATCCTCCAAAGTTGGTTAAGACGTAGAGAGGACCCAAACAAAAATAATCGAGCATGAAAACATTTAATTAATTGCTCCTTATAAATTTGTGATTACTATATTTGACAAGTCGGCTTTCTATCACAGATAACCAAACGATGTGTGCATCGAATCTCATAGATCACATACCAGTGAATGCGCATCAACATATCTCTTAAATAATGTAATACAAACATCAACAAACCTTTCTTGGAGATCCACAACTCAAAATAATAGTTTGGTGAGGTGATTGGATCGATATCATTTCCTTTAACCAGATGTCATGTACTCCACTTTGTTTTGCTGGTGTAAACCAAAACTATACTATAGACCGGATGTATGACTTAGGTTTCCATCAATGACAACACTTACAAGCCATATTCCAATAGTAACATGGTTAAAATAGACGAGAATAAAGTATCAAGGTTAGTTAGATTGGACACTTGACAATATTACACACCTATAACATCTAAAATATCATGAACTCATATAGTAGATGTTTTCACATGAGGATTATAAATAGTTATACTACAAGTCATTATTTCAACATATAGTTCAATGGACAAGACCTTCCTAAATTTATCACACTAGTTAGAAGGAAGCTATTGTAACAAGTAGGTTTTTGGATAAAGATGTTTCTTATTGGGAAGCATATCAAATCCCTCATGATGGATTACTCACTCCATATGCCCTAGTTTGTGTCATGGAGGGTTCTATTGGCTCATAGTTATGGAATAATAGTCTAAGAATAAAAAGTAGTGTTTTTAGTACATGTTGATTAGTATATATTGAAAGATGGAATAAATTAATCAAATTTGGGATCACGACCTTATAGGTGAAGTTTTCTAGGGAGGTACATCATGCATAAAAGAGGTAGCACAGAGAAGGAACCATTAAAAGAAAGATCAAGCATGTGTCAAAGGTAGAGTTTGTAGATATGGAAAGTAGGTGCAAAGAGTGGATTTCATAGTAGATTAATAACCACCTATGCTCCAATAGTTGAACATTATAATTTATATGCACTTATAATGAGATGAGTCAACATAGCCTCAACACTACCATCTAGGATATATTTATTTAATAAATATAATACTAACTTGGTTGTGGAAGATATAAAAAAGGATATGATTGTTAGCTAAGTGTAAGGTTAGAAATTATCTATTTTTCAATCTCCACCTTACATTCTTGTAATCAATTTGGTGTCCACTCCCCTAGTCTTTTAGAATCATTTTCACTTAATTCTAACATTTCCTATGATCACATAGGGATAATGTAAGCACTCAACCTTAGAAACACCTCACCTAACAATAGAATATTTAGACTCTTGAATCATCAAGGACACCTATGATACCTAGTCATAATGTCTAGACATATGTGCTACCAAACACTAGTGTCTATGTTCAAATTTTAAAAAGTGATACTTGCCTCCTTATGACCTAATCCTTACTACTTTTTTAATGGTAACTATATTTATAATTAAGTATATTTCTCATTTTTAAACCCTTTTGACTCCAACACTCATGACTCACTTGTAAAGTAGAAAATTTAGTATTTCTCCATTTTCCAACATACATATGAAATAGATTTTACATTAGAGAAGTAGGGCAACAATTTGAAGACTAAATGTTTGAGAATTATGAATCCCCCTCAGTATATCAAGATATGGATCATCCTTTTTAATTTTCCTTCTCTTCTTATATTTCTATCATCTTTGAAAAGAAACAAGGTAAGAAAAATCATTCCTACACCAATCTAATGAGGATAGTGTTGTACAAATTTTACTCTTTACAACTATATTAAAAAGTAGAACCACAAATGATTGTAAAATATAAAATATACTATAACACAAGATTTACATGGGGAAAACCATTTTAGGAGAAAAATATCACACTCCAAAGTATCCCAATGTATTATTCAATAGACCAATAGAATACGATATCACAGCAGTTTCACCAACATGTAAATATGGAGTAGATCTAGTAACATAATAGTACATATGAATCAACCATATGAACTATAACTCCAAGAAACAAATAAATAGAGGATGAAAAAACTAGAAACCTTGAAATATTTTTGGAAAAATATTGGAAAACCAAGATATTTTTGATGCCCAACTTATATAGGCCCAAAATTAAAAAACATCCCTTGGCTATGATTATCCCTGCTACTTTTAGATTACTCCTTATAATTCTTACAAGTGTTATCAATTATCATAATTGACTAGCTATTATTATACTCCTATCATAGATTACAATACCATATAATTATCATATTTCATCACCTCAAATTAGGCACCCCAATTTTTCTTCATTTAACATTCAAAAAGATGCTCCATAAAAAGTATAACAACCTATCGTATGTTGGTCGAGTTTCCAATGTAACCCCCTCTTACATGCTCTTACATGTTATAGATTCTAGCATATATAAATCATTTCATGATGGTCTTAAACACACACCATAAGATTTTGACATATTTCCAAACCTTTCCATATCAAAGTGGGACACCTACCTCCTCATGTGAAGCAAAAATACACTAAAAGATGAAGTCTAGTAAGCATCCAAATGGGATGCCAAAACTCAAAACCATAATTTTTCACCCATACTAACTTCTTTCCATATAAAAACCCTATTTTTTCACCCCTACAGCTTAATATTTTCCATTTTATTCATTCCATCAACCTTCATCCTCATTTTTTCCTTCATATAGCTTCATTTTATCATCACTAATCTAGTAAACCTATCCTATTTTTCCTATAGTAAGTTCGACCCAAGTTTATTTTTCTTGATCAATCTCTTGAGGGGGAAACCTATATCCATCCCTCAATCCATTGGGGAAAACTAGGGCATGTCATCGCCAAAAAAAATTATTGGTCAATATTATTTCTTTATAACAGTGAAATGAATGCATTGTCTCAAAGAGGGGTAAAATGTAGACACCTAAAAATGACTAATTTTTTATGTCTAATTAATCATCATTTCTCCATTAATATTAATTAAATAATTTTAATTATTTAATTGAGCTAAGATCATCCACATTAATTAAATAATTTTTAATTATTTAATTAATTCATCATTTTCCATCATCAACATTAGTTAAATATTTTTTTAATCATTTAATTAATTTCTTCCATCCATATTAATTAAATAATTCATTCATTAATTATTCTTATCCACTATAATTAAATAATTCATGCATATAAGTTTAACATTGTTGTCCCAATCCTACAACTAATGTTTGCATCCTTTGTAATCCTTTGTCCTTAGTTTCATAATTTTCCTTCCTACACCCTTATGATCCAGGAGCTTCAACCATTCATCTAAAACTATATCGGGGTCTTTAGATTCCTTTGGGGTCTTTAGATTCCTTCCTTATGTGGAGAGCAACTGGTTTTTCTCTCTCCTCATATTCTTCCATTATTTCTCCCATAATTTTTTCATTCCTATAATAATATGCTAGTGCTCTTACCTGGAGATCCCCTACAAATATCAAAGGATTCCACTTTGTTTCTTCTAGCACTACATAGTTGTGTAAATAGAATTCACATAGTTTATCGTGCTCCTCTGGTGTAGCATTAGAAAAAACATTAATAAACTCAAATTGCTTGCTCATCCCAATTGGCTGATTACTAATTAACCTACTAAACTAAAAACTCAAAAATATTTCCTGCAAAAATAGTGCATATGTCCTTGTTGGAGGCCTACATCTTTTGATTTGTGTAGCTTTTTCTTCCACTTCTTCTAGTCTGATTGTTGTTTTTCTAATCTCCATCTCTTTTCCTTCCAATGATTTAGTATGTTCTTCAATCAATCTTTCTCTTTCTTTCTTCCACTTTTATTTTGCTTGTGCAAACTCATTAGTCACCCTCCATAGCTAATAACCCAAAGATAAGATTGTATGGTGAATCAGAGTTCTTATGGGAGGAGATCTTTGATTTGGTACTACAAGTTCTCCATCCCCTATTTTAGTAATAACCAATTGTGCCAATAAATCTATTTTTCTACCATGGCCATATGTTTGCAATTTTTCTTACAATTCTTGTATTATGATCTCCCTTTCCTTCTCTTCCTTTTCGTAGCTCTTCACTAACTCTTCCAAATTTTTGATTCTAGCCAAGGCTTCTTGAAGCTCTTTCTTGACATCTCTATCTTCTATATACATTTCCTCTATTTCCATAAATGGCTCATTACCACCCCCTAGACAATAATAGTCTTCATAAGTCGAACTATTTGGGATTTTCTTTTGTGTTTTCTTAGCGAAAAACACATCTTTTGACTTTGAATCAAAAGTAGTAGAAACACAGGAGGAACATTGTCAAGGATATCTCCCTTCCCTTTAGATTTTGTTTCTACTAACATGACATCTTCCTCCTGTTGTTCTTTTCCCTTTTCCTCTTCATTAGGTTTCTCCACACTTCCCCTCATAACACCTTGTTTCCTTAATATGCTTGAACACCTAGGTGTGGGGGTTTCCTTTGCAAAATCCTTCTTCTTTTGAACATTCTTATTCTTCTTTTTTATTTTAGAAGGTGTGGACATAGTGGATGTACTTCTTCTAGTCTTGGGTTTTGGTGGTTTTGAAGAAGATGGAATTTCTTCCACTGCTGGTGACCTAGACTCTGGCTCATTATTCTCCTCTAGCTTACCTTGGCTATAGTTAGGTGAAGCCAC
The DNA here is from genome assembly GCA_007115665.2 of Sequoiadendron giganteum. Taxonomy (NCBI): domain Eukaryota; kingdom Viridiplantae; phylum Streptophyta; class Pinopsida; order Cupressales; family Cupressaceae; genus Sequoiadendron; species Sequoiadendron giganteum. The sequence goes on along the minus strand of CM021108.1, from coordinate 427,978,012 downwards.
AGGTGATACATGAGGACTTTCTCTTATAGGTTCATCTTGTGGCTCTAAAGTCTCAGGTACTACTAGTGCCTCTAGTAAAATATTAATATCCTCACATTTCTTAAAATCTTCCCAATCCACCTGTGGGTACTAAATTCTCAAAATTATTTTTGCTAGTAGGGAAATCAAGTAGTAGTGTGATAAGGCAGTGTCACTTTGTTTCCTTTGATACTCTAATACCATTTTTTCAACATATTATAATAAAAATTTGGCACATTTACTAGCCTATTATGCCGAAGGTGACTAAGAAATTTAAAATATACTATATACAAAATATTTTGCCATCACAGGTAAGATATCTAACAATATAGGAAGCACAATTGGCCTATAACCATGGAAGAGAGAGCTTATTTGTACCTTGTGAAGACAAGTCCAAATTATCTCCTTGCTCACAAAATTCCTCTTTGGCTACAACTGCATCAGCGTGTACTGAAAACTCTTCTCCAGTTCTAGGTAACCCAGAAACTTGTGCAATGGAAACTTCAGATGCATCCACCGATAATCCTTTCACCATTGATTCATCATTCTCCAATGTTGCTACAAAATTTATTTCTATAATATTTTTGAATTCTATTAGATTTAGGAAATAATCAAGCCACCCAACTCTGGTAAAAATAGGTAAAACCATTGCATCTTCCAGTATTTTCTTGTGAGCCAACGACTCTCTCCTTATAGCATCACCTCCCATGATGACCTCTCTTTACTCTACTCAATGTGTTAACCTTGAAAATTCAGCTCAATTCCACTACACCACCTTCAAAACCCTTCCCCTTTTTGTTATTTCCCCATGCACTTTCACTTCCATACCATAACTGCAACTCCCCTTCTTAGTATCAACTTAGTTGAGCTCAAAAATAGGTTCTAAATTTGACTCAAGGTTGGACTTAGCTCAAGTTCATAGGATTGGTAATCGTTAATTGAAAGTATCAGAAAAAATTAGATGTAATTTTAGGATAGTTTTGCATGTCATATCTATCTATTGCATTTAGTTTAGGTGGCGAAATTAAAAAAAAATGACTAAGTTGTACCCTCCCCCCAACTTAATGGTTGAACTGACCTCACTTCAACTCGTGTTTGGAAAGAGTATGACTAGAAAATATGGAAATTAATGGTATGAATATTTTGTATGCATAATTTAATATGAAAGTGTAGAGAAGGGGGATTCACTACTCACGAGTTCTCTTCAATAAGAGAGCCTCATGAGGTGAACTTCCCTAAACTACCTCAAAAGACAGTGGTGAGAGTTCTAGAATCAGAAAGAGCAGGTCACAAATATTTTTTGGACAAACCAACAAGCTCTCGGCCAAAGGATGGCAACACAGAACCTAGATAATAGCACCATGCACTGGTGTCCCCAAGGCATGTTGGCATCTTGTACAGACCATAAAGCAAGTTTACCTCAAAAAATAGCTAAGTGACTACTAGAAATCCGATTATTGAGAACTTCTAGAAAGTGATAAAGAAACGGAATGTAAAAGAACTGAAATAGAGTGAAGTAGAAGTGATAAAGATAAGGAGAAGAAGGGAAGGAAAATTCTTACAACCGTGTGAATGATGAAGCTTCCAACATGATGAAGTCATAAATACCTACACACAAGAGAGAGAAATTTTTGGGGTTGTATAGGGGTCTGCCTCAGTCAAACCCCCGTTTTGGTGTTCCCACCTCCACGGACAACCAGATAGATAGAAAAGTAGGAAATGAAGTAAAGAGCACTAAAGCACTACAAAACAGTGTTATGCTACTCAACCAAGTAATAGAGGATAGGAGTGAAAGCTTGCCACCTCCGCCCAAAGTGCTCAAGGCTAGTGTGGGAGAAAATGAGAGGAACTCAAGCCTCTGCTACCATGGTGTTTCGTTCCACACTTTCTCTACTGAAGTGATGGAGTGTTGATGCTATTGTTGTGGTGTAAAGTATTGGTTGAGATTGATGGGGATAGTGAAGAAGTTGCTTGGAGCTTGTGAAGAGATTGTGGAAAGCTAAGGAGACTGCTAAAAGTCTATGAAGGATCAAGAGATGAAAAATGGATGAAGGAAGAGTGAATATCATGGAAAGAGGGAAGGAAACAACCATATTCAAGTCGGTCAACTAAAAAGGGTGTTACAAATCAACTCCCAATGGGAATGGTAACGACTCTGCAGGCTCCGAACGCAGGAATTTGTTAGGGACGTTAGCGTGTCATGTGGACATCAGTGCACCGCGTGGGTGTCCTAGATAGAAACACCTCTATCAACGCTCAAAATTGGTGCCAAGTGGAACTAAGACAATGGGATTGTGTGGAATTAAGCCTTCACATTTGGTTTTCTAAAGTGTAAGGGGGTGAAGGGGAAATTGTGTTAGGGGTGCAAATTCATGTTGATACATTTTTCCCCCACTTTAGCGAGCATGAGTACTGATGAGTTCTTCGGTAAAGTAGATCAAAAAAGATATAGGGTTAGAAATGTATACCTGTACTAACGAGGAAGTAGAGTGCATTCCAGCGAACTCGAGAGTGCGGGACAAGAAAATGACTTCGTAACTCTGAAAAACCATGAAGCTGAAGAAAGAAAACACCTCATAGACCTACAAACCTACAAGGAAGGTACCCTCCAAGAACTCTCACATGAATGAAACCAAGAAAGTGCCTTACAAACCCATAGACCTACAAGGAAGGTATCCTCCAATAACTCTCACATGAAGGAAACCAAGAAAGTGCCTTACAAACCCGCAGACCTGCAAGGAAGGTATCCTCCAAGAACTCTCACATGAAGGAAACCAAGAAAGCACCTTGCAGACCCACAGACTTGCAAGGAAGGTATCCTCCATGAACTCTCACATGAAGGAAACCAAGAAAGCACCTTACATACCCGCAGACCTATAAGGAAGGTATCCTCCAAGAACTCTCACGTGAAGGAAACCAAGAAAGAACCTTACAGACCCGTAGAATTACAAGGAAGGTATCCTCCAAGAACTCTCACATGAAGTAGACCAAACAAAGGGGACTCTGTAGAGTCATAGATGGCAACATGTTTACCCGTAGATAGAACATGTCAGGAAGTGGTCGCATAGGCTAGTGAACGGACGGTCACATAGACCATCACTAAGTTATAAGGTTTTCAAAGGGGTCCCTTGGGAACCCTTCAAAAGGAAGAGGGGTCCACTCAAGATACGCGTTGTTTGAAAAGTAAAGTCTAGTCAGGCTACCCCCAAGCTAGACACCAAAATGTGAGGTAGATCTAGTCGGGTTGCCCCCGGACTAGATGAAAGGATGCGAAAAGGGTCTAGTTGGGCTGCCCCAAGCTAGACCTCATGGAATTTGTTTGAGAGAAGAGATTTCAAAGAGGTCCCTCTGGAACCCTTCAAAAGGAAGAGGGTCCACTCAAGGGATGCTACATTTGAAAGATATAGTGAAGAAGAGGAGGTTCGTTAGAAGGACGCACATCTTAAAAACAAGTTATCACTGGCCCCAGCATACACGGGAGAACCATGCAAGATACTTGGAACAGGATAGAGGGAAACTCGATATCACTAGTCATGTGAAGAAGAGGTAGGTGCATCAACAAATCAATAAGTGATGGCACTTGAATCATGAAGTTGCTTTACTTTATCCTTTAAGGCCTTACATTCGCTAGTGGAGTGTCCAAGCACTTGATGGTATGCACAAAAGGAATGTTTTTCTTTATCATGTTTATGAAATTTCTTGTGTGTAGGAGGAGGAAGAGTAATTAAGCGATCTTTAAGAAGCTGCAACAAAATACGCTCTTTCTTAGACAAAGGATGAGGAGTAGGAAGCAACCCTTTCTCTTGTGGAGAAAAGTTTGACTTCTCACAAGAAGAAGATATGTAGACAAAAGACAAAGGAGGATAGACCAATCCACGAGAATGAGGTTGAGTGGACATCGCGTCGACATTCAACCGTGGTTTCTGCTTAGATTGTTCATTCAAGCAATCGAGTCCCAAGTTACGCTTACATGGCACAAATTATATAGGGACCTATATGCCTTTCTCATTATGCCCACAACCTTTATGCTCATAGCCATACTTAGAGATGAGCTTAAAGTCAGTGCCATAGCGTGTTTGCAAATCACAAGAAGAAGAAGGATCCTCATAGAGATAATTATTCTAGCAAGGGGGAACATACTCTTCTACAGGATCGTCATCATCCTTCTTAAAAGGACTATCGAAATTATCCTCTTTAGTAGAGGCATAATCCTCCTCAGAAGGAGGATCAACACTAAGAATATTACAGTTCACATTCATATTATCTTGCGATACAAAATGACCATCGTCTTTGATAGTGAGTGTGAATGATTTTATCAAAGGGTTTAAGAGGATTAGGTCGACCTTATATTCTTGAATGAAGGACTCTATAAAGTCTAAAGTACCCCAATCATCACCAAGACACACATCCTCTTGAAAAGAGGACTTAAAATTTCTTGTTTTAGAAGGCTCTTCTCTAGGGAAATCTCTCTCAAGAGTATCCTTTGTAGTGGGTACTGCTGGAGTAAACATCAACACATTCGAAGACACTGAAGGAATAAGAGTAGGCACAACTGAAGCTTGACCAACAACTGCCATCTCACATAAGTGCATAGAATCAGGGTCAACCTTGACTGTGACTACTCAATTATTACAAACAAACTTAATTGATTTGTGTAGGGTAGATGGGATTGCGCCCATAGCATGAGTCCATGGTCTACCAACAAAAAGGTTATATGGTAACTTCTCTGACATAACATATACAAGGGTAGGTACAGTAACAAGTCCCAAACTTAAAGGCAAGACTATCATGCCTAGGTCTTGTCGAATGACATTATCAAATCCATGAATGTCAACAGAAGAAGCATTAATAGAAGATGGATCAATATTAATTTTAGGCAATAGATCAATGCTACATATATTAAGCATCGAACTAGCATCACTGAGAGTACGTCTAATGCCAATTTTATTAATACTAACTATAATCATTAGAGGGTTCACTTGCTTCTTTACTTCTGGAGGTGGGAGCTCCTACGGATAGAATGTAATATTCGATGAATCCGCACGAATGTATGCTAACAATGCATCAGCATCTATCGGCCTGATGAAAGAAGGAAAGAGGATCTTTTGCAAGGCTTCCTAAACCATACCTTGATAAATTGGAGCAGACTGAAGTAAGTCCCACAGTGAGATCTTAGCTAGAGTAACTTGAGGTTGATTGACAAGATCGTAGTCACTAGGTTCTTTAGTCATAGGTTCATGTGCTTGAAGAATTATTAGTTGTTTATTCATCCTAGTAGCATAGGTATAGGCTACCGCTCTATAAGAGGGAGCCTTAGAAAGATCAAGGGAATCACTATCAAATGGAACACCATAAATAGAACAAACTCTTTCGGGGGAAGGACTAGTTGGAATCACGTAAATGACCAGTCTCTTAGGCCTTTGAGGGGTAGCAAAGACATAGATTACATTTACGGAATCATCACAACTAGTAGAATAATTATTCAAAGACATATTTTCAACATCAATCCAAATAGGATCAAATGTGGAAGGAGATTCATGATTCACTAATGCATCATCTCTAAAGGAGAGTGCATTAGGATGGCTAAAAAATTCATCATTCACAAATGCAACATCCCTAGAAGAGAGTGCATTGCAACGAGTAGGATATTTGTCATTTACAAACGTATCATCTCTAGAAGAGATTGCATTGGAATGAATAGAAGGTAGAGTAACATTTAGAAAGGTATTAATGATTTCATCTTCTTGCAACACGATATCCTCTGAAGCAAGAGGACTCTCATGAGAAGGATCAAATATACTTAGTGACATGGGAAATTCCAATTCACCATCACATGAATGAAATGCAATATCATTAACATTCTAGATAAAATTAGATGCAGAACTAATAAAAGAATATAGTAAATTCATTATTATTTTTTTGGTATTTTCTATGTTCTAGTAATTTGCATTTTCGAAGGTCTTCAAAGTGGAGTTTGAGGTTGGAACTTGCATCAATCTCTAAAATTTTATTGCCGAAGGCACTTGTATTTTAGGGACTAAAATAATTCTCTAGAAGACCTTTCCAACGATGCAAACGGTTTTGAATTCTAAGCACCGAGTCAAAAGTTATGACCCCGCCAAGTAGGGGTAAATAAATTACTAGTTTTTGAAGAACATTGTTCTTCACATTAGGTTCACCAAAATGTAGAGAAGGAGGATTCACTACTCATGATTTCTCTTCGATCAGAGAGCCTCAAGGGGTGAACTTCCCTAATAAACCTCAAAAGACAGCTGCAAGAGTTCTAGAATCAGAAAGAGAAGGTCGTAGAGATTTTTTGGACAAACCGACAAGCTCTCGGCCAAAGGACATCAGCGTAGAAACTGGATGACAGCATGATGCACTGGCATCTCATACAGACCAAAAAGCAACTTTACCTTAGAAAATAGCTAAGTGACTACTAGCAATCCGATTATTGAGAGCTTCTAGAAAGTGATAAAGAAACAAAATGTAAAAGAACTAAAATAGAGTGAAGTAGAAGTGACAAAGATAAGGAGAAGAAGGGAAGGAAAATGCTTACAACCGTGTGAATGATGAAGCTTCCAACATGATGACGTCTTCAATACCTACACAAAAGAGAGAGAAATTATTGGGTCTATAGAGGGGTCTACCTCAATCAAACCCCTATTTTGGTGTTTCCACCTCCACGAACAACCAGATAGATAGAAAAGTAGGAAATGAAGTAAAGAACACTAAAGCACTACAAAACAGTGTTATGCTACTCAACCAAATAATAGAGGAGAGGAGTAAAATATTACCACCTCCGCCCAAAGCACTCAAGGCTAGTGAGGGATAAAATGAGAGGAACTCAAGCCTCTGTTGTCGTGTTGTTTCATTCCACACTTGCTCTACTAAAGTGATGGAGTGTTGATGTTGTTGCTATGAAGTGTAAAGTGTTGCTTGAGAGTGATGGAGATAGTGAAGAATTTTCTTGGAGCTTGTGAAGATATTATGGAAAGCTAAGGAGACTGCTCAATTTCTGTGAAGGATCAAGAGATTAAAAATGGATGAAGGAAAATTCAATATCAAGGAAAGAGAGAAGGAAATGACCATATTCGATTTGGTCAGCCGAAAAGGGTGTTACAAATCAACTCCCAATGGGAATGGTAATGCCTCTACAGGCTCCAGATGTGTGAATCTGTCAGGGACGTTAGCATGCCATGTGGATTTTTTGAACGCTACGTGGGCATCTTAGACAGAAACTCCTCTACCGACGCTCAAAATATGTGTCAAGTGGAATGAAGGCAGTGAGCTTGTGTGGAATTAAGCCTCCCCATTTGGTTTTCTAAAGTGTAATGGGATGAAGGGGAATTTACATTAGGGGTGAAAATTCATGTTGATATAGAAAGACATAATGAAAGCTTTAAGAAATCTATAGTAATTATGATAGCATACCTTATGTACCTACTGGAAGGGACTAACTGATCGTTGCACATGTAAACTGAATAGCATGCATCCAAAATATGATTTTATGTGATCAAAAATAACTACAAGCGAATGAGTTGTGAGGTGGAGGATGCAAGGTAATGAAATGGACTAGATGGATAATAGCTTGTGATGTGACAGCTCGAATGTTTAAAATTTTATTTGGCAACAAGAAATAAAAGAATCGTGTTGCAGATAATTATTATGAAAGGATGGATAGTGCATGTGATAATTTTGAGGTGAAAGCATGTGAACTATAGTTAATGTGGCACCAAGTGATTTGAAATTTTTTCAGCTAGACGAGGCTATGGGTACCTTCTACATCAGGTCCCAATTGAATCTTGACAACTAGTATGCTACAATTCCCTATAGTATCAAGGCCCTTTCTAAGTGTGGAGTAAATAAATATAAAGCAGGTCCCTCTAGAGAAAATATGAACACCATTATAACCATGTTGTGTGTTCTTGTGAGGTAAAATAAGATATTAATCTCGAGTGATCTCAAGGATTGAGTTGTGTAGCTCAATCATTGGGTCACTTGAAGTACTTGGTATGTCATGTGTTGCTGAAATATCACTGTGTGTATGAAATTTTATTAGGATCACTATGAGCACCATACTATTGAAACCAGGAGAAAATGAAATCATCTTTCTATAGTGGTTTCTTAAACAACTTCAATCTGTAGTCATTAACCAGAAGAGAGAATTTGACTACATCTATGGTGTGCAACTTGACTTCTCCATTAGGATAGACTTGACTAATTTCATACCTAGTCCCAACCACCTAAATTGGAGGATCCATTTGAATTATTTGTACATTGAAGCATATAACAATGCCCAATCCCATACATTAAACTCCATTGTTTTGATGTACTAGTCATGCCACTTCATCCTTTGTTATTGTACTACCTCAGTGTGATGGATTGCCTCCATCCTAATTTCATCCAATCTATTTAAATAGTGTAATCTCTCCTTTTGAGTTGTTGTTAAATCAATTTCCATCTCTACTATTGTTCTTAATGTCTTATATTCAAACTCAATTGGAAGGACTATATCTTTTCCATAGACTAGCTCATAGGGTGTAAAACTAGTTGTTGTCTTCTAGGTTGTTCTATATGCCCATATTGCTTCTTGTAACCTTGCAACCCAATCTTTCCTATGCAATTGCACTATCTTGGTGAGAATACTTTCAATTTATCTATTAGTAACCTCCACCTGACCATTGGCCTGGGGGTGATAAGGTATTGAATTTTTATGCCTAATTTGATATTCTTCAACTAGCTTTGTGATGAGGTTTAAAGTAAACTATTGACCCTGATCAGTGATTATTTCTTGAGGTACTCCATAACTAGTGAAAATATCCTCTTACAAGAATTCAGCCACATTTCCATATCTAGCAAACTGTAATGCCTTTACTTCTACCCACTTAGTCAAGTAATCAGTGCAAACAAGAATGTATTTCTTATTGTTGTAAGTATGTAAGATCGGTCCAATAAAGTCTAAACCCCATTTGTCAAAAGGAGCTAGTGTTATTTAAGGTTGCAATGGCATTTCATCGCTCCTTAGTTTACCCAATCTTTGACACCTATCACAACACCTTGTGTATTTTTTTTTTTTAAATGCAAGTTTGGCCAATAATAACCAATTTTGAGGATCTTAAATTTTGTTCTTTTTTCTACAAAATGACCTCCACATGGTTCATCATGGCAAGTTGGTGCAGAGGCACCTAGTCTTCATGATGTAAAGGGGGGTTAAATGTGGTTTTTTGTGATCAAGTCATCTTTTTTTTGTAATAAGGTCTATTTATACCATGTTTTATGTTGTGAGTTTATTAGTCATGTGGGGTCGGTGTTTGCAAAAGTTGTCATTTGTTGCAAAAAGATGCAAAGTTGCACAAGCAAATTTTGCATTTTTGTGTATAAGGGAAGTTGAATGGTCAAGTGAGTTGAAACGAAATTGTAGTCAGTTTTTTTTGTTTGCAAATTTTTTAAAATACCATATAATGGTTGAAACAGGGTTTTGAGAGTTTTTTTTAAGATTGAGCATCAATAAAACACTATTTTTTTGCATTTTTAAGGTATATTTTTCTGCTACAACAACTTGTACGGCCTTTTACGGCCTAGGAGTGAGAAAAATTAGATTGGAATTTATGGAGAATTGAATTATTGTTCTTTTTCTTTTTTTCTCATCTGATTTCATCAAGGTTTGAGCATTTTAGAGCCAATTTACTGAAGGTTGCTTGAAACCCTCATTTAGGGTGTGCATTGATTGTAAATAATGAATTCCTCTCCATTACACCAATTTGACCTCAAATTAAGTGGAATGGATTTAGGTAGGTTAAAAAAAAAATCTAGAATTTGCAGGAGCAGGGGGATGAAAATTGAGGTCAATTTGTTGATGCCTTAGGTTGAAAACCTCATGATTTTGGGCATAGAAAAGGCATAAGAGTTAGGATTTGTACAAAATATTTTGAGAAATTTTTTAAGGTGATGGAAAAAAAAAATTTAGACCACATTTGGCATTTCTAAGCCATTGGTATGCAGATTTGTGGTCTGGGTTTTAAAAACCTTGTTGTGAGTCATTCAAAACAAGCCTAGGCCTAGTTCAAAGCGTAGCAACAGATTTTTGGATTTGTTGTTCCAAAACAACCACCCCAAAATTTTGAGTATGTTTTAGAACTTCCAAATGGGTATCCAAAGAAGAAATTATTTTATGATTATGACGTATGGTTTAAAAATTATGTCAAAAAAAACCTCATTTGTTGCCCCATTAGGCCTAGTTACAATTTGTGAAGAAAGTAACCTTGTTTGATGAGTTAGGGCTCTTGAATTGAAAGGTTTGTTTTATTTTTATTGTTTTGATAAGTATTCCACCTTTCCCTACATAAAATTGGTACCAAATCATAGGTTTGATCTGGAGGAGAGAATTTGAGTTGAAGAACGACAAGATGCCTCCATAAGGGAATACTATGGTGAAAAACATGAATGAGATGGAAGAGAAGACTGCAAGAGAGATTAGGAGATTGAAGTAACTACAAGATGAGATTATATAAAGGTTTAAGGCTATTGAAATATGTTAGACGATAGGTATAGTCACTAATGAAGAGAGTGACAGTGAAGAGGAAGGGGAAACGGAAAACCCCCAAGAAGAGACTCAAGAAAAAGAAGAGTTGGATCCTGATGAGCAGAGGATGGCCAAGCTAAAAATATCAGTCAAGGTAGATAAACACAAGGTGAAGATGGATGTACCTATGTATGGAGGTAATTTTAATTAGGAAGATCTTTTGGATTGGATTTTAGGACTTGATAATTATTTTGAATGTGAAGATGTATCTAAGGAACAAAGGGTAAAGATTGCAAAAACAAAGTTGAAGAGTCATGTCTTATTATGGTGGGATTAGGAGAAAACTAAAAGGAGGAAGAAAGGAAAGTCAAAAATATTCTCTTGGGATACAATGGTGGCAAAGCTTAAGGGTAAGTTCTTACCGAGTGATTATGCACTTCAAATGTATAAGAAACTTCAAGGTTTGAAACAAAGAGAAATGGATTTCAAAGATTACATTGATGAGTTTTATAAGTTGAGTATAAGAGGTCACATGGAGGATGATGTGGAGAAGGTGGATAGGTATCTTAGTGGGTTAAGATTCAACATTCAAGCTGAGTTAACTTTGGAAAATCCAAGAATGATTGAGGAATGTTATCAAATGCCAATTAGGGTTGAAGAAAAAATAAAGAGAAGGCAAGACAAACAAACCAGGGGTAGAGGCAGAAATTCCAGAGGAAGAGCATCTTTTCTAATGCAAGGTAGCCATATGAGAACCAAGAATATTCAACCAGAGTCCAAGACCAAGTTGGTAATCAGAGAGGTAGATTTAGAGGAGGCAAATAAAGCTTTAGAGGCAGATTTACAGGTCAAGGGAGAGGTTCACGAGGATTCATAGGAAGATGCTATCAATGCAAAAAAATTGGACATCAAGCATGGCAGTGTAATGAAGGTCAAGCCTCTACTTCACATGGAGGTGAAAGAAGAGCCAAATTGGTGCAAGAAGATGATAATGAGAGTGTAAACTCTCCATCACAACATGTTGCTCCAGAGGTTGGTGAATCTCTTATGGTAAGAAGAAATCTCATCAAGGAATCAATGGAAAAGGAGCCACCACAAAGGAAGAATCTCTTCAAGACAACTTGTAAGTGCTTGGTTAAAGTATGAAAAGTTGTAATTGATTTAGGTAGAACATATAATATGGTTTCCATTGAGATGGTTGAAAAAATCAAGTTTCCTAGAATACCACATGATACCCCTTACAAAGTCTCTTGGTTGAATGAGGGTCAATATGTTTTGGTAAATGAAAAAAGTTGGGTGGAATTCAATATAGGAGGGTATAAGGACAGAATTCTATGTGACATATTACCTATGGTTGTATGCCATTTGCTACTAGGGAGGCCTTGGAAATTTGATAGGCATGCTATGTATGATGGAAGAAAGAATACCTATCAAATAGAAAAGGATGGGGTTTCCTATACATTGACACCATTGAAAGAGGATGATAAAGGGAAAATCAAGGGATTTAATGTGATTATGGTAGGTAGGAAAGAGTTTATAAAAGTAAATGGAGAGGAAAACATGGATATTGCAGCCACTACTAAACATGGAGACACTATGACAACAAACTTGAAGAATGATTTGATTTTGGAGGGAAATGATATTGAGTTGAAGGTCAAGGATGAATTGATTTTGGAGATGCAAGATTATTTTAAGAAGTATGTTGCCATGATGGTAGGAGAAGTGCTCCATTCATTACTTTAAAAAGAGGATAGTGGTCATTTTATTTCTTTCAAACCAAAAGTTGGTATTCCTGATCAAGCAATAGTCATAGGGGCAGAACATCAGATGGAAGTGATGGGAGGAAAAGGGGAAGAGATCAAGGATAAACTACAAGGTAAAAAGAGAAAGATAAAGCATACACCAAAAGTGAAGCATGAGGAGGTTCATTACAAGGGTGGAGGAGGTATATTTGCAGGTACTAAAGTAGGTTCAACAACATTTTCAGGTGAAGAAGTAGTCAAGGATCAACCATCAAATAGGTTTCTGCAGTTGAAGCATAACCTAGATGCTAAAGACTTCAAGAAGACAATGGATGATGCATATTTCTAGTTTTTGATTCATTGGAAAGGTTTTCCAAATGGAGATTTTACTTGGAGGTCAGAGAATAACTTGATCAAATGTGAATCTATTGTGCAACACTGTCCTCAAGGGGACTTGAGTTCAATTTTGCCTTGGGAGTATGGTGCAAGGGCACCTAGTCTTCATGATGTAAAGTGGGGTTAAATGTGGGTTTTTTTTGTTAAATCACCTTTTTGTTTGTACTAACATCTATTTATACCATGTTTGATGTTGTGAGTTGATTTGAGTCATGTGGGGTCGGTGTTGGCAAAAGTTGCCAATTGTTGCAAAAAGTTGTGTAAAGTTGCACAAGCAACTTTTTGCATTTTTATGTGTAGGGGAAGTTGAATAGTCAAGGGAGTTTAAAGGCAGTTTTAGTCAGTTGTTTTGGATTTTAAATGTTTAAATATACCATGTAATGGTTGAAACAAGGTTCTGAGATTTTTTTTGAAGATTGAGCATCAATAAAACACTATTTTTCTACATTTTTAAGGTATACTTTTCTACTACAACAACTTGTATGGCCTAGGAGTGAGAAAATTCAATTGGAACTCATGGAGAATTAAATCCTTGTTATTTTTCTTTTTCTCTCATCTGATTTCATCAAGGTTTGATCATTTTAGAGCCAATTTACTGAAGGTTGCTTGAAACCCTCATTTAGGGTGTGCATTGATTGTAAATAATGGATTCCTCTCCATTCCACTAATTAATTGACCTCAAAATAAGTGGAATGGATTTAGGTAGGTTAATTTTTTTTTTCTTGAAGTTGCAGGAGCAAGGACATGAAGATTGAGGTCAATTTGTTGATGCCCTAGGTTGAAAACCTCATGATTTTGGGCATAGAAGAGGCATAGAAGTTAGGATTTATAGAAAATATTTTGAGAAGTTGTTTAAGGTGATGGGAAATTTTTTTGAAGACCTTATTTTTCTTGTCTAAGCCATTGGTATTTAGATCTATGGTCTTGGTTTTGAAAACCTTGTTGTGAGTCATTCAAACAAGCCAAATTTGGCCTAGTTCAAAGCGTAGCAGCAGATTTATGGCTTTGTTGTTCCAAAACAACCACCCATAAATTTTGATTATGTTTTATAATTTCCAAATGAGTATCCAAAACAGTAATTATTTTTTGGGTATGAGGTATTATTTGAAAACTCTGTCAAAAAAACCTCATTTGTTGCCCCATTAGACCTAGTTGCAATTTGTGAAGAAAGTAACCTTGTTTGATGAGTTAGGGCTCTTGAATTGAAAGGTTTTTTTTATTTTGATTATTTTAATAAGTATTAAACCATGATATACATCACAAGGCTTCATTATATTAAATATTTCATATTCCCTTATACAACTTCTCAAGATGTTGTCAAGGCCAAAGTAAAACAGATAACCTGATATCCAAGAGTATGGAAAACACTTGTGTACCAGCTATCTCTTTTTCATTGGAGAAAAGTGTGGTAGAATATTCCTTGTTACTAAATAATTTGAAATTTCATCATACTAGGATACATGTACATTAAGAGAAAACAAGTGTTCATCTAGAAATGAATCATCTACTACCCTTTTTGTTGATTGTGTTGACAATCTAGACAGAAAATTTGCAACTACAATAGCTTTACTAGGTTTTTCCACTATTTTAATATCAAACTCTTGTATAAGGAGCAAAAATCTGACTAATCGTCCCCCTACTATAGGTTTTTTCATAAGATATGTGATAGTTATATGATCTGTATGGAAAAAAATTGAATAACCAATGATGTAATGCATGAACTTATTGATGGAATATAGCACTGCTAGCATCTCCTTTTCAGTAACAGTATAATTCATTTCTGCTCCTTGAATATTCTCGCTAATGTAGTAAATTACATACTCTTTTTTACCTTCTTTCTGATGCAAAACTACTCCAATAGAAAAATCTGAAGCATCAGTATGTATGTGAAAGGGTAAGGTCCAATTTGATCCCCTCAAAATGGGTGCTTGATTCAAGGATTTATTTATCTCTTCAAAGGAGTGTTGGCACTCTAATGTCCACTCAAATTTAATTTCTTTACTCAAAAAAACAAATAATGGTGCAGCAATCTTATTGAAGTCTTTAATAAACCTCCTATAGTAGCATGCATGGCCAAGGAAACTTCTAATATCTCTTTTCTTCTATGGAATAGGTAATGTAGAAATATTTTTTATTTTATGTGGATCAACCTAAATCCCTACATTGGATATGAAGTTCCCTAAAAAAATTCCCTATTTCATCATCATAAAGCACTTTTCATTGTTGAGTGACAGGTTGTGTTCTTTACATCTTTTTAATACTTTTTTCCATATTTTTTAGGGCTTCCTCATAAGTCTCTCCATATGTGGTGAAATCATTCATATATATCTCCATACATTCATGGGCATAATTAGAAAATATGTTGAGAACTTCCCTCTAAAAATTAGCTAGAGCATTGCATAAACCAAAGGGAAAAACATAGTAGGCATAAGTACCCCAAGGACATGTGAATGTAGCTTTGTCATGATCTTCTCGAGAAATTTTTATCTAATTGTAACCACTGAAAGCATCTAGGAATGAAAAATACTTTTTCCTGGCTAAAGAATCAAGCACATGATCTATAAAGGCCGATGGAAAGTGGTCCTTCCTAGTGGTTGTGTTTAGTTCCATGTAATCTACATCTAATTGTAACCACTGAAACCATCTAGGAATGAAAAATACTTTTTCCCACCTAAAGAACCAAGCACTTGATATATAAAGGGAAATGGAAAGTGGTCCTTCCTAGTGGTTGTGTTTAGTTCCCTATAATCTACACAAACTATCCATTTTCCACCTTTCTTGGGAACAATGACCAAAGGTGAGACCCATTCACTATTAGATATAGGATAAATAAAGCTTGCATCAAGGAGTTTTTGAAGTTTAGCTTTCACTATTTCTCTCAAAGCAAGGTTCATTCATCGTTGACGTTTTCTAATGGGTTTATAACCATCATTGATATAGATACTATGCATACATAAGTTAGGATCTATGCCTTTCATATCATGGTAATCCCATGCATATGTTGTTTAGTGTTCCTATAGCATTGTTTGCAGGGAATTTCGCTGCTCTTCAGTCAAGGCATTGTGTATCTTCAACATTTTCCCTTGCATGATTTCTAATTCCTTGGATGATTATTGCATAGAGGAGAGGTCAAGGCTTGGAATGATTGGTACACATTTTTGTGGTAGTAAGGAATGAAAAATCTGAGATATTTCTTCTAAGGAATCGGTGGGTATAATACTTTGCAAGGGGTCTTGTAGGCATGTGAGATGGTCCTGTTGATGTGGGCACCTACCACAGTCATTATGTATTATGTGAGAAATGAGCTCATCTTCATCTTGATCATCCAATAAAATGATGTATTTTATGGTCATAAATGTCTACATGGAATAATTATCTTCCTCTTCCAAAGTGGGCCAAATAGTTTTCTCAAGATCAACATAAGGTTGGGATGGAGGATAGAGGACCACTTTCTTGGTCACTGTCTTATTAGATATTATCATATTTTCAAACCTATAGCCTATGAATACATCTATTTTAGCTAACCATGGTCTTCCTAAGACGATTGGGTATCCTACAATATTAACCTTTTTCTGTGAAATTATGAAATCAGCAGGATATTCCCAAGAATCCAATGTAATAATTAAATCTTCAATGATTCCTTCAGGCTTGACTATTGACTTATCAGCCATCTGTAAAATAGTTTATGTAGGTATAAGTTTGGCTAACTAACTCCAGTGTTTCCTCAGTCATAACATTGACCACTGCCCCTAAGTCTATCAATGTGTTCTTGATAAGGGTCCCATTAATCTTAACATCCACTAATGGACTACTAAGGTCTATGTATTTAGGGATAGTAGTGTTCCCTAACATGATATTTGCAAGGTTTCCTAGGACATGTATTTTTTAAGAATCCTTCCTTTTCCTCCTTGGTTTCTTAAGGCATAGGTCCCTGAATTCTTTAGTATAGATTGGAATGTCCTTAATAGCTTGGATGAAAATGATCTTGATATTGGAATCTCTAAGTTGACCTAACAGTTTTGTCTTAGCATGTGTGTGATGCTTTTGAATGGCTAAGCATTCAGGAAAAGGAGGCTTTGGACTTGAGGTAGTTTGGTGTACCTTCAATTTGACTCATGTTCCAAAGGTGTTTTTTCTGAAGCTTCAACTATAGGTTCCTCATCCTCCATCTCATTTATTTGAGGGGATGAAGGTTTAGCAAGTTGTTTTCCTAATTTGAGGTGGACATCACTCACCTCTACCCCATAAGTGGGTTACTGCATAGCCTCATTAGTATAGGCATGTTAGACGAGCTTATCGTTAGGGTTAGGTATAGGTTGGGTAGGTATTTGTGGTGGCTTGGGTGGCTTGGATGTAGGATTTGATGGAGGCATAATGGCTTGTTATTTTGGTTAAGGAGGAAGCATAGGCTACTAAAAATTCATGTTGTGTTGCTACCATTGTTGGCCTTTTTTCCATTGAGGTTGCCACTAGTTCTGTTGTGTTGGCCATTGGGGATTGTAATTGGAACCCAAAAAAATTTGTTGTGACCAAGGATTTGGATACTGTTGATTCCAATTTTGCTAAGGTTGTGGCCATTGTTGAGGTTTTTTCCATTGATTTTGGTTTGTTGGCCAAGGCTGAGAGTTCCAAGCAGAAAAGTTATGATTTCTAATTTGGGAAAGGATGAATTGAAGCTAAGAGGGTCTTGTGGCATACCTTGTCTTTTTTTTCATGTCCTTATTTGAGCTATATAAAATATTTGTCCATCCTCTCCTTCAAGTGGTTGAAAATCAAGTTTCTCAACTTTATCTTGTTGAATACTAGCCACCCTCTTGCATTTACAATTTTTTTTTCCTTTTCCAGCAACTTGGGCAGTATTCAGTGAGCATTAACTCAGCTTCCTCTTGCGTATTATTCATGTGGAGAGTGTCCAAATGAGTTTCCAAGTGGCTGATAATGTCCTCCTTCATGTTGGACAAAAAAATGCTTTTCTATCTTTGAAACCCCTGTGGATGATTTACCAATAGTGGATGTCATATCTCCTCTTGGTCTTTTAGTGAAGGTCCTAGAGTAATTCCTACAGACCTTGAAAATTTCTTTAAATGGTATTTGAGAGATATCCCATTGTCCAATGAGGTTGAGGGCATCCATACAGTCCTCGTTGACTCCCCTAAAAAATACTAACTTGAGGGGTTCTTCAGAAAACTTGTTTTTGGGGGTTTTCTTCAAGGAAAACTAAAATCTCTCCACATAATCTTCTAATGGATCATCCTCCTTCTGTGACATTAAGAAAATTTCATTTCTCCTCCTATCAAGTCCCCTACAATAGTCTTGGTACTTCTCCAAGAACAATATCTTCATGGTATTCCAATCAAGAACAACATCCTTACCTAATCCCATAAACCATCTTAGAGTTGCATCTTTTAGAGTGGTAGGGAAGAATTTGATCCTATGAGCATCAGAAGTATAGCCATAACTTCTGAAAGGGATACTATGTTGAAGAATATCCCCCCTTCAGCATAGTATCCCTTTCCTAGTTAGTGATTGGGAACTCAAAAGTTGCATGTTCAAGATCATCCACTACATCGCCCATGATTCGGTATGTCCCCTTTGAAAGTGTAGTAGATGTTGGTGATGGGGAAATTTCTTCTTTATTATTACCCTCTCTGTAAGTACTGGATTCACCAAATTCTACTATGGCTTCTTGGCATGTAAAGGGAAGGAATTTTCCCAAAGAATCTCTCTGCCTCCACATACATAAAATATAGCTTTATACAGTAGCAGTCCTGCATAGTGTTAGTGTATCTTTTTGGTGTTGTGAAAAAGAGTAAATCTAACAGTTCTAGTGTTGAAAATAAAATGTAAACCATGAAAGCTCAAAAAAAAAGTCTATGAAGATAGCAACATCCTCAATAATTGTGCCAAAAATGTAGTCTAAACTAATGTATTGTAAACTTGGTAGAACCTACACAATTCAGAGGTATATCTGGTTGAACAGTCCACTCAACATTGTAAATACTAAATTAAAGTGTCAACCCAAGGCTTATAAACTTGTGATATTGTTGTATTGTATGTACCTTTTGAGACTTGAAGTTGCCTAAGTTATCCTATTCAAGGTGTTCTAGTTTTTGGAAACTCACAGAATTGCAAAACATTAAAAGAAATAAACTAGCGCTAATGGCTACAAGTGCCTACAACTTAACCTGTAACTGAACTATTGCTAATAAATTATTACTGTATCAACTCAAAACTGATCAAAACTAATAACTAAACTTATTCTAACCTCCAGAGCACTATTGATTAACCAATACATGTATGCTCATGTACATTCATTACTAATAATCACAGTATGAGATTCTAATTTAACTTGCATGTAATTCATGAAGTAATGATAAACAAAAAACATCTACTAAATGGAAATAAACAATTATAAATGAAGTGAAGAATAGTTACCTTGAGTGGAATGCTCAAGTGGTTGTTCTCACTTAACTAGAACCAAATCTAAATATCAGATTTTATGCATCCCTGTAAAATTGAAATCCATTCATTATGTTGCACAAAAGTTTACACAAAATCTTCTTCATAGATTGGATTCAATGAAATCATTCTAAATACTCAACATGTATGTAATTGATAACTAAAACTGAAAATTAACTCATAACAAAATACTTAAAATCAAATAACTTATATAAGGACTCAACCTCTAGCTATATACAAGCACAGGGGAGTTTATTTCAAGTAACAACTAATTGTAATCATTAACTTCCACTCCTAGATATCAGAGCATATAGTTAATATTGAATTGTTCAAACTATAACTAAAAATAAAGAAGAATCCTAATAGAAATAAAACTTTGTGAAACATATTTGCATGTAAAACACACAAACAATTATGCAGAATCCTATTAACAAAAGATTTATTCTTCTCTAGTGTTTTATTAACTTGGCATAATGATGCATAGTCAACTCCATCAGGTGTCTTCATACAGTAGTTATTGCATTCAGTTTGATCTGGTACTTCCCTTGTTTTGTTGTCCTAGTCTTCCTTTTGTTGCAGGTTATAGCTCCAGTTGCTATGGTATAGAATTTCTCCTTGGCTGCAAAAAGGTTAATCCACAAAAAATGTGCACAATGCTAACTACCATAATTAAACACAGAATTTCATCCACATTTCATACATACTTACATATAAACCATGCAATATACTATTATATCATAACCATATTTCCATTACTATGGTTCAGGTCCAAGGTTGTATAATAAGTATGAAAAGATAGCATAATATGGGAGTATTGTTTGAAAGGTATATCTAAAAATGTCTAAAAGTATGCATAAAAGCAACAAAAACTAGGCTAATAAAGGAACCCATCACTTTAGTCGGACTAAGTTGGTCAGATTTTTTGTCTCTCAATTTATCACCACCTTGCTTGTTGATTAATATTCCTTCAATGCTTCCTAAAGAAAATACTTTTGAGATGGGATGGACAAAGCCTCACATATCATAACATTCAAGCTAGTCTTCTTCATTTGATGAAAAATATTAAAAGGAGTGTTACCAACCTTAAAAGAAACTTTTGGAACAAAAAGAAGAGGAGGAGGAGGAGGAGGAGGAAGAAGAGGAGGAAGAGGAAGAAGAGGAAGAAGAAGAAGAAGAAGAAGAAGAAGAGGAAGAGAAGGAAGAGGAGGAAGAAGAAGAAGGAGGAGGAGGAGGAGGAGGAGGAGGAGGAGGAAGGAAGAAGGAAAAAGATCTCCCAACTCATCTTGTTTGAAGGTCTACAATGCATAGATAACCACCTGAAAGGTATTCATTTGTTGACTAGAGATGTATATTTGAATTGAATACTAGCATGGATGAACCTAGAATTGTATAAGAGGAATTAGGTATGAATGATGCAGAATCTTGGAACATTACTATGGATGAAGAAAAAGAAACTTTGAAAAATAATAATACCATGTGATTTGGTACCATTTCTTGAAGGATGAAAACCTGTTGGTTATAAACAGGTGTTCAAGAAAAAAAAATTGGTTCAAATGGAGGTAATGAGAAGTACAAAGCATAGTTGGTTAATACAAAAGGTTACTCTTAGGTTCGGGGTGTTGATTATGGTGAGATATTTTCTCCTATTACAAAAATAAAATCCATTAGATTCTTTCTTTTTATTTTTGTTGCTTATGATCTAGAGATTGAGCAAATTGATGTGAAAAATAGCTTTCCTTCGAGGTTATTTGGAGGAGGATATTTATATGGCACAATCAGAGCACTATGTGGTGAAAGGAAAAAGTAATATTATTCTATCGTCTTCATTTTTAATGGCATCCACTTAAAAGCCATTTGTATCAAAATGATGTAATGAGTTTTCCTCAAGCATTCTCAATGTAAAAATCACGTATTTTATCAAAAATTTAAGCCTAAATATTTCATCGTAAATTGATTGAGTTGTGTTGTTTTTGAGTGATTCAATTTCATTTTTTCAAATTCAAATATCTCACACTGAGTTCAATGAGGGAGTTCGTTTGTCTAGTTCAAGCCTAGGTGTAATCGTGAAAATTGGAAAAATTTACAATAATAAATAAATTTGAAATTTTGTATGATTCAATACAAATTTCATTAATGGGAATGATACTAGTGGTATTTCAACCAATGCATGGCTAGTTTTTGAGTCATGAGACTTCACGAACAATGAGATGTTAAAATTCTATTTTTTACGCACGAAGTTGTGAAAATGATTCAATTTGCAATTTTAGGAGAGTTGGGAAGATATCATTGTGGGGTTTCATCATATCAATTTTTTTAGATAATTTGGAAAGTTTTTACCCAAAAATATAGAGCTAATTCGAAGTTATCATGATTTCTCTATCAATGAGCTTGCTAAATAATTTGATTTCTAGGATATAATGGTTTTCCGCATTTTTGTAATAGAAATAAAATATATTAAACCATGAAATGTTATCTAGATAAGTGTTTGATCACAAAATAATTGTAAATATTGATGACAAGCTCAATTTTTTTAATGATCGACTCTTTAATAATTATTCAATTTGATGGAAAAAATGATTATTATTGAAAAAGAAATTTAATGAAGAATTAAAAGAATAAAATAAATATAATTTGTGATTTTTCACAACCCAATTTCAATTACTTTCCCCACTTAAAAAAGTAAAGATATTAATAGAGCAAAACAAAAAACATCATGTGAATAAAACTACAATTAAATCATGAGGAAGCTTTTATTTCTATGTCGTTGTTAATGTAAATGAAATATATAATTCATAGAGATTTTTCTAAATGGATTTATTATTGTGGAATAGCTCACTACTATCTCAAGGGAAATCAATGAAGGCATTGGATGAGGATTGATAGAGCCAACCACATTGTCAATAGAAACAGTCGGCATAAATTATGAATAGAATTCTATGCATTTTGCATCTCAATGATAGATAGATTAGTTACAGAAAGTGACCATTAACATTGCATCAGCGTCCTCCTCCTCTACTACCTTGATGGGAATCATGCTCATCTCTTGGTCGCATATAGAGAGTTTTTTGACTGTATAGAAGGTACGACATCCATGAAAGCATAGTAATTTGGATTTTGGCAAATATTATATTTGTATTTTCCCCATCATAGACATACGTGCAAAGGTGGAAAAGCCATAGAAATGAAGGCATAATCCAGGCTTGTCAACTCCTTGACAGAATGCTTCAAATATACACTACCTCAGGTAATAAAATATGGAGGTGTAGACAAAGAAAATTAATTGTTTAATCAAGTAACTCAAATAAATGTCATCTTATGCACAAATTGGAAGCATAAGGAAGCCCTGGGAACTATTTGACAGAGTGCCTCCAAAGAGATGTCAGTGCATGGCATGTTGTGCTTGCAGGATATGTACAAAATGGTTTTGATTATGCTAACTCCTCCCTGCCCGCGCCACCTCAGAGCTTTGGATCAAGGTATGAATATCTATTAAAGAGTAATAGAATGAATAATTTTTTAGATGTTTTGATTACATCCATCTTGGCCGACATGCATGCAAATATGGAGGTGTAAATCGGGCACGTGAACTCTTATGGGAGCTTTGAAATAAGGAATGAACATTCATCTGAGCACCATTTGAACTAGATTAAGTATTACAACTGAGAATAATCTCATATACATGCATACAAAATGTGGAAGTATAAATATACATGCACGAAGAATTGAAACCTCATGGGATGAAATAATTGCAGGATATGTATAGTAAGATTTTGTTGAAATGGCTATAGAAACTTTTAAGTAAATGCAGTTGGGATTTGTATAAAAAAAATCACAAACTTTTCACATCATCCTCTCTTCTTACGCTGTAGAATAATTATGTCAGATATTATAGTTGGAAATGCTGTGTTATATGTTATGCGTGCATACAAAGCATGAAACATAGAGGAGATATGTCTGAAATTGCTTCATAAAATGTTTGAAGATGTCATTTCATGGAATATAGTGATTGCAAGTTTTATGCATGTTATGTTTGTTTTAGGGTTTAAATTATTTTAAGAAGATGCCACCAGCATGTGTGAAGCCATTTTTTCATAAACCTTATTAAAAAAAATTGTTTTCTGCGTTAAAATAAAAGTATTTGTTGAAGAAATTTTGAAAGCTTCAAGGAGATTTGTTAGGCCTTATAATTTGAAGTCATAGATGAAGATTTTTGTGGTTTGATGACATACTTCAAAGAAAATTCATGTTGTCAATAAAACAATTGCATGGTATTCATGGATATAAAGATTCATTGCAAGGGAATTTTCAAAATTTGAAGAAAAAATGATTCAGTTGCATCATCTTTATTCGTAATCATGAAATACAAATATCAAGGGTATGAGTTCATGTCAGTATTAGAAAGTATACTTCCTGAGATTGCATATACAAAGTTGGGTTACATCAGCCTATAGTCCTACTTATGAAAAACCATGGAAGAGGGGGAAAGATCACCATAGTCTCAAAAGATATTCAAGACTGGATTGGGTCACGTTGTTTGATTTTCGATATCAGTTCAATGCCTATATTTAGTTTTTGAATGTATGAAAGGTTATAATCCTAAAACAGGGAAGTCAATACTATTGACAATAAGTTGGATGGTGTTTCAATTGGAATTATTCTCATATCGCTTCTCAGATACTAGTATACAAGTATAAACAAAGGAATTGCACAAACACACTTCGCTAAGAAGAAGAATGAATGTCTCAACACCATGGTGAGGAATTGGTTACAAGTACCAAACCTAGAGGAAAATATCAATTGCCAAAGGTTTACATAGGTCAATATTCATTGAATAAGTCAAATATGATTATTTTGCTTCATGAGTTAATGAGGAATCAAAGTTCAAGTGAGTTTGAAAAAAGGATGTACCTTTTCATAATTATCATATGCGCAAGAAACTAGTTTGTTGATTGGAGAGGTATTACCAATGATAATACACATAATCAATTGACTTGTTTTGAACAGAATCAATATCTCTATGTATGATATATCTTATCTCTTCTATGTAATCACCAATATGAATACATGGCCAAGTCTTGACACCAAAGGTACATTTGATAATACAACTTAGATTTATAATGAACTCTAGTTGAATCAAAGTTATAAGCACTCTGGGAGAGTGAATGATGTATTCACTATATTGATAGTAAGGACACTTCAAGGAAATATTAGCATATCTCAGAAGCAGTTATTCTTATCAAGAATTATAGTAGCTATTACATCCAATTCCCAAAGTTCGCTTAAATTTGGGTAGGAGGACATGATGGATATCCATAAAATTTACCAAAGTATGTGGATAAAAAGCTCATTTTGATTGATCTTTGTAGGCGAATTGGAGTGGTCAATAAAAGATACAAAGAAATGTGAAAAGAAGGAATCTCATTTCCTATTGGCCTCGGTCATTATAGGTGTAATTCTTCTACTGATGCTCAAAATATTGAGTGATCATTGATAAAGTTAAACATTTATGTTCACACCATGAGGATTTCATTTGATAGTAAGAACTATGTCAAAGATAACTTGGATTTTGGTCCAAGTTTTTATCACTTTCATGAAATTCAATACTTTTAGGAATATTTTGAAGATGATTATAAAGTGTGAAAGAGAGACTATATGAGGATCACTTTAGATAGATTAAATATTTTAGGATTGGTTAGGATATAAAAGGAATTGAAGATGATAGGATAGATTTGATTGATCCCATATATTTTGAAAAGATTCAAGTACAACCTTTGTTTCCTATTGTTTGGGAAAATGAAGAGGTCAAATACATTGATGAGAGAACACTCATATCCTCAAGAGATTAGAAGAATGGGTTAGAAACAAAGTCATCGAATCCACAACTACAAGACCCTCAAGCAAAGATGATATGTCAAGGACTAAAATAACAAAAAAGAAGGTTCTTCCTCTTCCATTTAGCAATATTCTATTATGCTTATTATTTCTCAAAAAAGCATGCAAGGAGGTGGTGATAATGAAGACCCTTCTAAAAATAAATATTTTAGAAGTATATGTGGGGATGATCTAAAAATTAGGAGGAATAGATCAAATACAAAGGATAATACATTGAACCCCATGCAAGAAGAAATCAAAGAGAAAGAGTGTATGGATCCTCAAGGTTATCCTAGTGGGAAGGAGAAAGTCTCAGCTAATTCTTCTTCTATTCTTGTTATATCTCCTCATCATGACATACTCCATTCTCCTCTCATAGTAGAGCCTCTATCTTTGTCGACTACCAATACAATTCTAGAAGATACTTATTTCCTAATTATCTTTAATCCACAAGTGTCATTTGATTTTTCAGCTATAAATATCCCAAGTTCTTCATAGACTCCTACTATTGCATGGTTACAATAAATCTTAGTAGAGAAAAGAAGCATTTCTCAGCTAGTTATCCCAAAATTTGATATATTTAATAACATAATTCAGAGATCTGCCAAGCCAAGGAAAACCAAAGTTACATCAATGTTGACAATTGATTCTTCATCTAGGAACTTATGTGTGTTGAAGTGGCTTAGATCATTTTAAAGAAAAATATGGATGAAGCTAATGAAATTGATTTTAAAATCACCAAGGTAGATCTTGGCCCTTCAACTCACAAAGTTGATATTCACAACTTTCAAGTGTCTTCATCCAAGTTGATTCAAAGGATAGAGGAAGAGAAGAATACAAAGGATCAAATCAAACAATAGGTGCAAGTTTTGACATCTTATCTTAGGTCCATTGTGGATACATAAAATTTACCCATAGATGTGGCCCTTGCCTTTGAAATTTCTACTTCTAAGGGAATCATTGAGAGGGAATTTATAAAGGGTGTGTGCAAATACCAATTATATAGAAAGGTAACCGAGATATAGGTGGATCAGATGAAAGCAGAAGCTTTAGATTTCATTGAGAAAGCTAAAGGATTTTATGAAAAAATAAATGTTCAAAAGGAAGGAATTACAAAGGAACTAAGAAAGATGAAAGAACAAGAGTTGGTGTGGTAAGTAATTTTTAAAGACCTCTATGAAATGAATAAGATAGATGTTAATATCTTGATTTTTGAGAAGAATTTCTCAAGTATTGAAGATAATGAATTTTAAATGTGGTTTTAGAGTATGGAATGGAAGCTTGTAACTATCAATCATATTTTGACAAAAAAAGAGAAACATTTTGTGACTTGTGAGAAAGTAAAAATAAATATTCAAGATGATCTCATATCACTTAGCATACATACTTTGGAAAAAGGTGCAATTTAGGACCTAGACATTTAAACTGTCAAGAGAAAAATCAAAAATATGATCAATGCAAAAAAATTCAATAAGCAGGTCTTCAGTGTGGAGGTGATGAAGAGGTTGAGTAATATTTATGTCACTCTTGATATGTGTAATAGTCATGCACTTGATTCTTGGTTTTGAATATATCCAAAAAAATATGATACCTAGAAACTAGGGATGAGCAATGTGATTGTTCCTAGAAATAAGCTTATGGCCCAAGTTGCTAATCTATTCAATATACTCAGAGAAAAATCTTCCCATCATAGGTAACTTGTAACACATAAAACTTCTATTCAAAGCATTAGAGATGTTACAAATGAAAGAAAAAGAGTTTCTCAATTACTTCAATTGTATAATTTACTTCTTAATTTTTTAAGTCTTAAGTCACTTTTTTTAGTTTTAATGTTATCTTTTGTAAAAAGTGACTTTTTATCTCATATTTGTAAAAGGTTAGAAAATGTGCCTTCTTCGTGCAAAATTTGAGAGATATCTAACCTAAATAAAATTTTATTTCTCTCAAAATTGTAAAGGTAGTTACCTGGGTAGTTATAAGTTAGTTATGAATTAGTTTCCGAGGAAAGCTTATATGTACAATGTTTATGTTATTGTAAGGGGACTTTTTTAGTATTTTGATAAATTTGCATTAGGGATTTTTTGGAATTGTATAGTTCTACAAAGTAATGGAAAGCATTTTTTAAGGTGCATTCATGATGTTTTCTATATGTCATTTTTAACTTTTTTGTACATTAAGTTGAAGAAGCCCTTTGTTATCCTAAATCCTATTTGTGAAAATGAATACTAAATCTTCGTTGAGTTACATTTTAAAAACAAACATTTCTTGTTATCTCAATTTGAATATGTTGTCATTTGAAAACTAAAATCATTATGAAGTTTGTATGCATGATCTTTGATCTTTATAATGCATTTGGTTAATTTTTAAGAAAAAACACAAAACCAGTAATAATACTTGTATATTTGTTGTTTGGGTTTTCTATTCATTTCAATTCAAAGTACATTAAAAAATATAAAATAAGATCATATGAGGGAGCTTCCCCTCTCAAATGCAAAGGAATATTTCATAAGAAATATCTCATACTATTGAAATATTTTTTCCACTTTCCATTGAGCAAGTCATATAACATTTTAGGTGATAAATTCATTTATCAACATTTTCTAAATTGAAGAAATCTTTGTATGGCCTCAAATAAAGTTCTAGAATGTGGTACTACAAATTTGATATGTATGTGCTGATTTTGGGATTTGAGCATTATAAATCAAATCATAGTGTTTATTATAAAACTGATGATGATCGTTTCCTATTTATTGCATTATATATGGATGATATGTTATTTATTGGTAAAGGGAAAAGAATAATTTCATAACTAAAGTCTCAACTTGCGCCTAAATTTGAAATGAAAGATCTTGATGCATCTAAGCACAATCTTGGAATGGGAATCAAAAGAGATATAGAGTGAATAGAAATCTATGGCTTGGCTAGAGTAAGTATGTTAATTCAGTTTTACAAAGGTTTGACATGCAAGATTGTAGACCATTGCTTGTTCCTTTTATAGTTGGAATGAAGTTATCTAGTTAGATTGTCCAGCATCTCCATCAAAGATGGAAGACATGAGCAGAGTGTCTTACCAAAGTGCAATTGGAATCTTGATGTATGTTATCATCTACACTAAACTATAAATTTCCGAGGCAATGGAATTTCTTTCCAAATATATGTCTAATCATGATAGAGTTCATTGGGATGCAATTAAAAGAATTTAGATATTTGTGATATACCTCGGAGTGTTCCTTTTATTATCATGGTAATTTAATAAGAGATGGAAATTTCCCTAATATTCATGGTTATGTGGATTCAAACTAGGTATGTGATGTTGATAGCAAATGATCCACCAGTGCTTGCATGTTTACTTTATTTGGTGGTGCAATCAATTGGATGAGTAAGCGATAGGTTGTGGTTTATTTTTCCACTATTAAAGTTGAGTATATGGAAGCTACTCATGCTTGTAAATAATTCATTTGTCTTAAGATATTGTGTCTAGATATCAAAATAAAATAAGGTGCAATGACAATTTATTATGACAATTATATTGTGATCTTCCTAGATAATAACCCAACATTTCATGCTAGGACCAAGCACATTGATGTATAGTTTCATTTTGTCAAAGATCATGTTAGAGGATGCCAGGTTGAATCTATTCAAGGTAGATAATTTTATCAATTTTGTTGATTCTTTAACAAAGCTTATGAGCACAAAGAAGTTCAAATGGTGTTCAGAGTCTATGGGCATATTGGACCCTAGCCATTAAATCATGATGTTGATACTCCCTTTCCTCTTGCAATGTGTTTGACAAGTGGGATAATTTTAGGAAAATTATGTCTCAACCTTGTAATTTGAGTGTGAGGGAGTGTAGGGGTGGCATACACACTACAAGTTTCAAAGGTCGAATCACCCTTGAAACCCAAATTTTATATTTATTTTTTAATTGTTAATCTAGACCATTCATCATAGCTTTTATATAGCTTTGATTCCCTAGAAGGATACAATCCTTTTATGAAGGAATTGTATCAAATTGTATTATGTGTGAGAGTCTCGTAGATGTTGAATTTTCTTCATATCTGTGTTTGGTGATACTCTTGAGATGGATTTTTCTACAAGTATATTGTAATCATCTTAGTTTCTGAATAATATATTAAGCATTTTTTAAAGTGTGGAATTTTTCTCACAAAAGGGTTTTTCCCATGTAAATCACTATGTTATGGTATGAATGGTATTTATGTAGTTATTATAAATATCTAAAAAATATTACATAACCCTCCTCTCAAGATTAGTGTAGGAATTTGTTTCACTACCTTAGCTTCCATATAAGCTCATGTCCCAATTTTGGATAAAATTGTCTTGTAATCCCTTGTATCACTAAAATTCTTTTAATTTCAAGGATGTTGCTAAGATTCTAACAACCGCGTTATTCTTTGTGATCTTATGAATATAGAAAATGTTGGCAACATCTTGAATGTGTTCTATTGGGGTAGTGGTTGTTTCACCAGTAAAATATATTATTTTTTTAGGGAAACCATTGGTATTCCATCTCTCTAGGCCAACACAAGAGGACTTCCACCATTGAAGGTGACAAAAAACTTGTTGTCTTAGAGTAGCCATGTGAAAGAGTGTTATTTTTATTACATAGCAGGTCTTCTTAAATGTGGTAACCTACTAAATGGAGGTTTATATTATGCTCTAAATGGATAATGTTATAGAATATCTAGTTCTTCCTACTTGAGATATGAAATGCATGCTTCTTCTAAAAGTAGAAAAGGATAATTCGGTGAGTTGAAAATTAGGTCTCTAAAAGAAGCTCTAGTTTGAATTTTAGGCATGAATTTTTTAGGACTAATATATAGACCCAAGACTTGCAAATTCACCAAGTACTTGTATATTTCCTCTTCAAGGTTGTAATATGCTAAGAAAAAACACTACTCTCTTAGAAATAACTCTTAACTCAAGGTTGAGTGTCTCGTCAGGCATGCCCAAAATTGTTATCATTGGGAATTGCACCCTTGCTAAAGTTTGTTCAACATTTCAGTGAACCATGGGAATGATTTCAAGGTGTGGGACCCTTTTAGTTGAGATCAAACCTCTAGACGGGTTTGTATTCCTTTCTAACCTAGATACAAAGTTTTGATTCAACTCAAAATAGATTAAACCTAAAACCTAATCCTATTCTATTGATTTCTAGGGAAAAGGGGAAGAAGGAATATAAAAAATGAAAGGGGTGGTGATACACCTAGATTAAATGTTGTTTTTTATTTCCCACTATAGCATAGAGAATCAAAGAAAGTAGCAAGGACACACATTAATGACACTTTTTGATTTTATCAATGGAGTATCAAACTTGAGCATGTCACCATGTTAAAGATATTAAATTATCTATAACCCCAAAGAGCCTTATCCGTCAGGTATCAAACCTCATACCTATCACATATCACTTGTCATCAAGCCTATCATAAGAGCATGTACATCTTTGATGCCCCGCTGAGAATCCTTTATTGGGTATTGGCCATTGGACATCCATCATGATGCTTGTCATTAAGGAAGAGGAGGAAAAGGGACACAAAAATTCCAACATCTAATGATGACATTAGCATGACATAATCAAGGGAGGAAATTCCATTTTTATGTTTATAAGGGACTAAAGGGGGATGACATCAACAAAATACTAACGATTTTAGCATTACATCATCAAGGGGATCAATATTTTTTGGATTTAAAGATGGAAGAAAAGGTAGGGTGGTAGGAAAAAGCCTGATGAAATGACTTAGAAGAATTGCAAAGAGAAAAGGGAATGAATTGGAGTTAGGGGTCAAGAAGAAATCTAGTACCTCTTACAAAAATGGGATTATGGTAAGGGAGAAGCTAAAATCCCAAAATTTTGATAAGAGGAAAACTTAGGTGATTTTGCAAGGCAAAATTCAAGGATTGGGGAGATGAAAGGAGGCATTCCAAGAAGGGATGAAGGGTATGGAAGAAACTGATAACCCAAAATTATGGTAAGTTCAACAATTAGGCATTTTAAGGACTTAAACTTCAAGGGTTGGGAATTGGGAAAGTAAAGGGAAACATGCCTAAAAGTGAATAAGGGTATGGAAGAAGCCAACAACCTAAAAGTTTGATAACATGAACACTTAAGATATTTTACAAGGTATAATTTGGGTATCGATGAAACTTCATGAAGGGGAATTAATTTGGCATGCATGGAAGGGAAACCTTAATGACCTAAAAGGTTTTGCTTAGATTAAAATTGGAAGGGTTAGTACCCATTACAAAATAGCCATAGAGGAAAATGAGAAACTCGAGAAGTGAGAAACCTAGAAACTAAAACATAAACTTAAGCTTAAACAGTTTGACAAGCAAAAAACAACATAGAAAGCACATAAAACTGTGACTAGCATAGAACCACAAGATACCTACAGGTCTCCCAACAACTTGATACCAGTGATCGCAGTCCATTCTTGGGACAAAAATTGAAGCTTCTTTTTAAAATTTAGAGGCCCCTACTGAATGGCCTAAGTATTCACTATGACATCACGATCTGAACTATCTACCATTTTACCCTTCTTCTTCTACATATGACCATCCTCTGTACAATCATCTACAATCCATTTCCCCTAGCACTTCCTTAATTCATCTTGAAAAACCTGAAGGTTGATGGAAATGTTCTTCATGGTTTCTTTACTATAATCGGTGATGACCCTAAGGAATTGCATGGTTTTCTCTTGGTTCTGATGGATAGCATCAATCACAAGTAGTAAAATCTTTTTTTCTTCCTTTGTACCAACAATGGCATGCAAATCTTCTAGCTCCTTTTCCCACTTCACCCACTTCTCAAATGACTTGGCTAGAGAGGCAATCATGTCTTAGTGCTCCTTGTTCTCCACCTCCCCCAGCCACAGGACCTACTGCTCAAGAACCTTGCCCTCCAAAATTTGGATTATTTTTTTAGCCATTACCAGTTGGCCCAAGATCCACTTCATGATATCCCTCTAGATATTAATTATCTTTGAGATTTCATTAATTTTTTTATAGAGGGGGTCACCAGGGGCACAAATCAACCTAAGTTCAGTTTTGGTTTCCTCCAGATTGATGCACAAATTTGGATAATTTTGAGGGTTAGGGTTAGAAACAGGGGACGTGTTGGGAACATTAGAGATATTTTCATGAGCATAAGAGTGTAAAGGAGAGTTGGCCTAGGTGGGATTCTATGACTCATTGTTGTTTGAATTTTTGGACTCGCCCAACCCAGAAGTTAGGTGTGGGTTCTGACAAAGGGGTGCATTTGATGGGGTCGAAGGGGATTTTTCATTAATAGGGGCTTTACCCCAGGTGTGAGTAATACAATGAATGGAAAGAGGGGTTTCATCTAGATTAATAGAGGGATTGGGGTCCACAAAGAGATAGGTGGGGTCATGAATGGTAAGAGTGTTCTTACGAATGGTGGTAGGGGAGGGAAGTAGAGCATAATGAAACTTGTAGAGATGATAAATAAGGCCCTGGTGAATGGGTAATTTCCTGCATTTGGCATGGAAAATTCTAATAGATTGCTTAAGCGAGGAAAAAATCCAAAAGGTGAAGTTAATTTTGACATTATACCTAAGATTCAGGGTGAACCCACAAAAGTGGTTTACAATTTGAATGAGGAAGGAAAACTTCCAAAAAATGCCCCCACTCAAAAAAAAATCATTTTGAGGGGTTTGAACAAACTCAAGGTTTGACCAAACCCAAAAGGGGTTCGTTTGAACTAGCATTCGATCGAACTCCTTTGAATGTGGAAACATGCATTTTCCATTGTCGAAGGGGGTTTGCTCAAACACCCCTTTTCCCACCTTCCCATCCTCTCTCACAAAAAACTTCCATATTTTTTCCCTTCGAAGCATGGGTTGAGGATAAAAATGGAGGAGACTTCACAGACCAAACTGGAAGATGGTAGTCCTCGGAACAAGCTATCCAACGAATATAATTTTAATATATTTTGGTTTTATTATGTATGTATTTTTTAGTTTTATTAAACATAGGTTTTTCACCAAAAATTAAGCTCTTTGTTTTGCACATTTGGAAAAATAGAAAATTATCAAAATAAAATTTTAAAAAATATGTTTGTGTTGGGTATTGATGTCCTTAATCCATTAAAATAAAAATTGAATTTTGATACATACATAAATAGTTATGTTGTATACAGTCCGCCTATGTTTGAATTGCAATTGATTTGACTTCGAAACTTGATTAAGGAAAAAATATTCAATAAAAAACTATGAGACCAAATGAAAGTGCTAGATATCATAGTTACAAATCTAAATTCGAAAAAAATAGAATTTTATCCTTCATACAAAAAAGGTTATGTTGTATACGATGAGCGTCACTTTTTTAAAAAGTTGTTTTCTGAAAAAAACCAGTTTTCATGGGAGATGGAAAAAGAAGTGAAATTTGATTCCAAAAATTTTGAAAAAAATAATTTTAGAATCTACAAACAAAATTTGACGAGACTCTAGTTTGGATCATCTTCAAATTCCTCATGGTTTAGCTGCTATAGGTGCCCGAATGTGAAGATTTAGTTAAAAATAATAATTTCAGTGTCTAGTTTGGCCAAAAATTGTAAACCACTATTGTGGGATCACCCTTCAATTAAGAATAGGGAAAAGATGAGCATGGAAGTAGTAGAATTACCCTTTGAGCATGACATACCTCATGAGGACTTCTCTATTTTTTCTCTATATTCTAGGTAGGTACGTGTGATTAAAGCCATTCTACAATATGTTCACCCTCTCACCCTCTTTCAAAAAATATTCCATGTATTTTTGGTAATGGCCTTTTGACTTACAAGGAATGCATACCCCTTTCACAAAGAGCCCTATCGCCTCCGCAATTAGCTCAGGAGTCACCATGAAAGAAACCCCTTCAACAATAGTAGTATCATTCACCCAAGAATTAGTGAACGCCAAAGAAATCTTGGGGTCATGCCCTTGCATCCTCTCCATAAAAAAAGACAGCTTGCCTCGTTCTAGAATGACCCAAAACTCCTTGTCTTGCTTCCATCCCTCGTAACTGGTAGGTTCATCCTGAACCAAATCACCCCCCATCGTTGGAATCAAAAATTTCAAAGCAAGAAAATACCAATTGTAGAAATGGCTCTATGAAAACAAAATCCGCAAGTAAATGTAAATATGAAAAGATGGATTAGTGGCCTTAAGTTTCCATAATTGAGGAGCGCGAAAACTATCAATAAGAGCTAACATCATATCCAGCTCAATCTCATTTGGATATAACTTTAGCATCATGTTGAATTAAGTCAAGCACTTGACCTAGGATATGGAGGATATTAGATCCCATATTATTAAATTTGGAGTAAAGGCTCCAACATTTGTTAATGTATCAGAAAATTTATTACTGCTCCTATACACGTGATTTACACTATAATTTTTTAGGGCAATCATGAGATTGTGAGCCGAGGACATGAGGTGCTAGAGGGTCCCACAAGGAAATGCTTTCCCTGCCAACAAGAGAGTCATGTTTCTAGAGTCTCCTTCTATAACCAGATTTGAGACCCCGGTTTGCATGGAAATTTATATGTCATGGAAGTTCATCGCCACCTCAGCAAAACTAGATGATTGAACCCACAAGTTGATCACACTAGTCAGAATTGATTTCCCCTTATGGTCATAGATGAGCTTACCTCCACCAGCTTGACCTGGGTTAGGTTTGGCTGAGCCATCAAAGTTGAGCTTCAGCCAACCAAGCTCAGGGGGATGAAGGATTACTTCACCTGTCCAGCGAGATAAGAGAACTAAGGGCATTAAGTTCCTCTAAAATATTCCAAGAAGATGCAATAGAGACCTCCAAGGTATTAAGATTTCTTTTGGGCTTGCAGGGCATAGCTTAAATCAACTCGACAACCTGATTGATAATCTTGTTGGCCACCACCAACCACAGGGACCTTTTGTTTCTAAAGACTTTGTTATTGTGCGCCTTCTAGAGGATCCACCCTATGAAGAACAAATATTTCCACCAAATCTCAACAATCATAGGGTGAGACACTAGGGGTGAAAAACTATCCAAAATCTCATGAACATCCTTCTACCAAACCCAACAAAATTTGAAGAGAGATTGGATTTTTTACTTAACCTGCTAGGAGTAAGAACAATGGAAAAGCAAGTGAGAGATGGACTCAACTTCATTCTCACACAAAAAGGTTGATAGTTTCAACATTTAGTTAATTTTAAATGGAATCAAGGTGGACTTCAAAGCTAACGGAAAATGTGTGACAACATGAGGGTAATATAAACCCAAAAAATTGACCAGTCCAATACTTCGTCAATTTTAGATTTCTGCAAAATGGGTTTTTGACTAAGACACAAACAAAGAGGGTTAAAGCAATGATCAAAAGCATAAAAATCATGTAAGATGGCTAGGTAATATCTCTTATATAGATTTTTTTGATGGGCTATAAGGGGGAATGAAGCCTTATCTACAAGAAATTGGCCTACAATAGGCTATGCAAGAAAATTACATCCTTCTAGATATGGTAGAAAAACACCATGCATAGGGATTTTTCTAGATGTTGCTAAAACCTTTGTAAGGTCCCTAAGACCCAAAAAGTCTCACTCTCCTTTTATGCAAGTTTGGGAATTTGTATTCCCCTCTTTATTATCATTGCAAATATTTTACCCCCACCTAAATATGTAATAACCTCAATTCTATATGAAATTTTGGGTCTTTGACCTCCATATAGATCTATCATGTTCACCTATAAACTCCCACAAGAATAAAAGGACCCAATTTTTTTGCAAAATCTCGAACTTTCTTCTCCTTTCCTTGGCCTGGTTAAGCCTTTGTATTTTAATCCTTCACACTAGCATTTTATCACCACATGGCCTTCTTTATTCTTCATTCCTTGGACTTCATCCATTATCTTTTCCATGTTTCAAAGGTTCAAGGGAAACTAGGAACCTCGTCAAAGGTTCCTACAGTTCTAGGAACCTCAAAAATTTCTAACGGCTTTCCTTCGTATGCTTTATGTTCCATATGCCCTAGCCTTTCGAATATGAATATGGGAACTATAACTTTTTGGAAGTTCCTATAATTATAAGAACTATAGGAAGTCTCGACACCTTATTTTACTTCATCTATGTGTTGGATGTTCACTCGAAACCAAGAACCATTGGAGGTTTCCATGGTTCTTGGAACCATGGAATGCCTCAATAACTTTATTTCTTCTACCTTAACACTTTTATTCTCTACCTTGGCCCCATCTTTTGCACTTTTACTTAGTATTTTGGGCTTGGAAGGAACTAGGAACCATCATATATTATAATGGTTCCTGGAACCAAGAAAACTCTCGATGACCATTATATTTATCTTTGTATTGGAATTTGGAGGTAGAGAGGGAACCAAGAACTATTGGAGGTTTCAAGAACCACCAAAAGTTCCAAATTTCTTACCTATTTTTCCCAAAATTTGGACTAGGAACACCCATTTGGGTATCCTACAAGATTGAATGCTCAAACTACCCTCACACTTAGCCAATTTTAGGATTCTTGAATTTTCACAACTAGCTAAGGATAAGGAAAGGAAAATACACTAACATCATAAGAACATTTTAACATATATAAGCCCATGATAATCTCCTAAAATCAATTATCACTAGTGGGGAATGTAAGGAAGGCACAAAGTTCCTACAGTGAACACTCCCTTTTACAATCTAAACACTCCTTATGATTAAATAAAATTAGAAGACCTAAACATGAGGACTAAATGATCATAAAAAATGGGGTTACTATTGTTTTTGGTTGATTCTAAATATTTGAAGCTAATAGCAAATGCTTATTTCAAAATCCTAAATATTGTAGTAGGTGGACTTGGACTCGATATAATTTTCCCAAATGAGAGCTCAAACCTAATACTATATATGTTAAGAGAGGTAAGATTAAATAACTTGAAAGATAAATGCTCATGATGAATAATTAGTGAAGGGAAATGAAAATTCTCATTCTACTTGTACATTCAAAGTAAAAAATTACTAAAGGGAACTAAAATATTCTTATGTTAGATTCTTTCAAAGACCAATAGAGTTTTCAAGCCAAAAATAGTGGAAAATTAGCACTTGTAAAAATACACAAAGGCAAAAATAAAAAACATATTTTTGAGGGTAATTTCACATTCAATAAACATGAATCTAGTTTAAAAGGGGCAATCCTATCAATAAACAAATAAAAAGAAGTTTTTATAAAAAAAATAAAAAGTATGAATACATGGTAAGTGGCTAAAAAAATTATAATAAAAGGCAGGAAATATCTTATGGGCTAACTTAGCATTACATCAAGTTTGGATTAGTTGAGAGAAATTCATTCCATGTGAGTTGTGTGTTAGGAAATTTGGTCATCATTAGACTTTCCATGTAATTGTATTCATTTTTAGGTACTTACAATGTGAATCCACTATTATGATGATATATGGGTGGGTCACCATACACT
Organism: Sequoiadendron giganteum; assembly: GCA_007115665.2. NCBI lineage: Eukaryota > Viridiplantae > Streptophyta > Pinopsida > Cupressales > Cupressaceae > Sequoiadendron > Sequoiadendron giganteum. Next base: position 427,940,540 of record CM021108.1, on the reverse strand, counting down.
CCTAAATATTAAGTTAAAACTTCATCATTTGTAAAGTGTTTAATGGAGGATATATGTGTATACAATAATCATGTACTAAATCAAGATAGAATGGGGGTAAATCAATATCACTACTAAAACCATATGAATAGCCCATTCCCCTAGTGTAATATTTTTAGGTATTTTTATATATTTCTAATTCATGTTTATTCAAACCTATCCCTTTTCCATTATAATCATTCTTTTATAATATTTTGTATCATCTAGCATAATGAATAGCCAACTTAGATAAGGATAGACATTTCTTATAGAATTGGCTATCCATGAGGAGTATCGCCTTCATTAGAATTATTATTTGTATGATAATTTTAATTTTGTATGGCATGTGAATCAATATAAATAAGCAAAAACAAATCTTGTTCTTAATTATATTATTTTTTCGTTTATAGGAGAATGTTTTGAAATCTAATGGGCCATAATCACCTTCTGGATCAACATGAGGCATATGAGATTAGGGATAGTTGTTGGATACATCATAGGTGTGATTAGCTATGTTGGAGATATTGATTTTTTATCCTTTTTAACTACTTAGAGAAAATTTTGTAGGCTATTGTAGTGTTCTTTAATCAGATAGATAACTAGGAATATGAATTCCTCAACTTAGGGATTGGACATCACAACAAGCAGCTATAATTATTTTTAAAGAACCTCATTTACTTATCAACCTGAGGACGTAGACTTGAAATGGGACAGAAAAATATATGCACTAACCACCCTTCCAAACATGCATGATCTTCTAAAATGCTAGAACTCTAAATTCTGGAATTACTTTACTGAATAACTTGCCTGGAAACAGAACTGAAAGGTAAAACTACTATGTTTCTAGTGGCTGCAGGAACAGTCAACAACACTATATTTCTGTTGCTGAAGGAACAGACACATTTAACTTCTATAAAAGCAAGTGCAGTTATCCTAATCCTACAAAATGAAAGTACAGGCAATTTCCTAAGTGGGCCCCCTTAGGTCATGCCAAAATAAACAACAAATTAGGTGAAAAGCTTCATAAGCTTTATTGATCTAAAGTGAACAAGTACATAGCGCAATCTTTCTTTACTTTATTTCTGATCTGAAAAACATATTACAATAGCAAGTTCTTCCATCCCATTCTCTGAAGAGAATGGGCTATTTATTGAAAGCTAATCCTAACTACTAACCAACCTTCCCTTATAAATCGGGAGGTATTTATTACATCCAACTAACTTAAGCAAAGAGGCGAATGACAATGCAAGGACTAAGTCAAATTGGTTTGGCAGTCTTAAAGCGCCATCACCCTGGATTTGTGCAACACCAGAACGCCTGGCCTAGATTTCTAGAACATTCTCCCTGCTTAGCAGATGAGTGAAAACTGACTCCCCATCTTTCGCTGTTGAACCAATCTTTATAGATTTGGCCTTCTACTCTTCAAGTGGAATTCGAATTCCTTCCTCCAATCGTGGTACCTACAAAATAACTTGCCATCTTTTCCTGGAGAAGAAGGTTAGCTCAACACGTTCATCTTTAAGAGAATTCATTACTTCATTCATTCATTCATTAAGTATTAACTAAGGCAAACATCGTTTTGGACATGGCTGTAGGAAGTTTAGTAGTTGAGGCTACAGGAAGGTTTTATGATCACAAAAAGTCATAAAGTAGTTATCAGAATAATAAAACATTAAAGATAATAATCATGGGACTTTTTATCATAATATAGTCATCATATTTGAGTTATAAAAAGGTCTATGTTCTATCCCATAATCAAACTGAATGTTTGATTTAGCATAATAAAAATAGAAAAGTATTTATAAAAATATGATCAAAATGCGCCAAAGTATTGGCTCATCACTCCCCTCAACCAACTACTTGCTGGACTTTTCAGCAAGTCTAGCATTCCTTCTTTTGGAAAAATCTCTCAAATTTGCACTCAGCTGTTGTCCACATTCACCAATCTGGAAACTCCAAAAGTGAGCCCTCATTGCCTCCAGTCTTTGCCATTTGTTATCCTCTAAACTCCTGTTGTAAGTGTTGTTGTCACCCTGTATAGCCAATAATGGCCATAGGAGAATAGGCGGTTGCATAACCAAGGGCAACCAATTCTCCTTCCCTGTTCTGGCATTTCTCATATACCTCTCTGCCCTTCAGGTTGCTGCATACAAAATATTGGTGATATGTGGCTCTACTTTCTTTAACTGAAATGAAAGGTGCTCCCATCTGTTTTGAATATGCAGAGTTACAGCATTAAAATCACTGTTTATGATCTGAGAATATTGAGAAAATGCCTCTTGCCTTAGAGGCTCAATCAATGGTCTGGCTCTCTCATCTCGCCACAATTTTTTCCAATCAAAATAAATACCCATGCCATTTTGAGATTCATTTCTCACATACAGTGGCATATTCTTTTCACCATGCATATGACTGTCAAATTGTTCCCCTCTGCTAATTTCATTGGTGATCTAGGAAATCAAGGCGCTGATATGAATATCACTGACATAACATAAAGGATTTCATTCCTTGTCCTGGGAGACAGCCAAATTATGCAGATAAAACTCGCACGGGAGGTTCCTAGTATGCAAAGGTGAGTCCGTGTATGCTTCATAAAACTCCTCAGCAGTATTCAAAGAAGGATTCTTTCCTTTCCAGACTCTAATCAGCTAGAAGTTCAAATACAACTCTTGGAGATACATTGCGTAGACGGGTGAGAGTGCTCGGCATTGCATTAGCTGTGGAACGAGCTCTACTACCTGGTTGAGAGTGTCAGTTAGATTAGCGATTTCCAAATTCTTGCTCTGGATTACTCTTTGTAGTCTCTCAATTTCTAGTGCAAAAAAAGTTTGTTGTTGTTGAACTTCCTGAAAACATGTTATTCCTGCGGCAAAGTTTGTGATATGGAATGGCGGTCTATGATTATAGCACATTGCAGGTGTTTCCTGCACTTCTTCAAGTACATCCTTCTCTTCTTGTTCTTCTTCTTCTTCAATTACTTCTACATTATGTGATTCCTCAGGGTCATCCTGTCCCAAATCACCATCCTGTTGCTAACCTTCCTGTAGCTGCTCTTCTTCAGCCGGAAACACAACCTGTTCTTCCTTCTTATCACATTCCATACCTTCTTGTAGCTATTTTGCAATGGTAGCTAACTCACTCAAACCAGCCCCTTCAGGTGTACTCATAATTTCTTCAATATCAGGTTCTTCTTTCCCTAGTTTAGGACTGGAAGGATTTAAAGGTGGTGCGGTAGGAGTAGTATTAGGCGATTGGCGGGTTGCCTGGTTTTGGAGCCTAGAGCTCCTTCTTATGGAGGTAGGAACTGACTTATGCTTTTTGGAAGATTTTGCTGCAGGAACAGAGAAGTTCTCCTTCCGCTTCCTTTTCACAGGTTCAGGGGTTACTACAACAAGTGGCTTTCCTTTCCTATTTTTGGAAGAAGACTTGGGTTTTAATAGGGTCTTGAGCTGGCTGTGTGGAAGTTCTTTCATAAATAGGAATATCATCCTGTGAATCGAATAATGTCTCAAGAGAGGACATAGCAACAGAGGCCTGGCCTTTTGACTGGGAGGTTCGTTGTTTAAAAGTAAGGGGCTCACCCCTAGGTCCTACATTTTGAATTTCAGGGTTGAACTGGACAGTGAATTCCTCCCATGTCATCCATGATGTATCTTGAACAGACTTATCAACAAGCAATTTTATGAGGCAATGGTGGGATACAGAATTAACCCTACCTTTCTTATATTCAAAGGCACTATTGGATAACAAGTTATAAAAGAAGTCAGGAACATTCATCAATAAGCCATGACATAAATGAGACAAAAGCTTAAAGTGACGAGAATGTAGGACTGAGAATCTACCTTCATAGGTTATGTATTTCATTATGTACCCCGCTCGTGGCACCCAGTCCCGAGGCAAACTCATTCTTTGTGTACCTTGCTTGTCCACTCGCAAAGGAGGATCATTAGGTCAAGTGAACTCAGCCCTGGCGCTTCTTGCATCTCTTCCTTTGGGATATGGTTCTCTGACCTACGGTAACTCCGTAACCTCAGCAATTATGTCAATTGATGCATTGATTGTTATGCCCTTAACTTTTGCTTCCCCATTCTAAAATGTTCTTATAAATTCCTCTGCAATGTCTGCATTGAAAGTCCCGAGCTTCAAGAAGTAATTGAGCCACCCATATTGTCTGAATAATGGTTCATGCAACACATCCTGTAGCATGGTGCTATGGTCTATCGGCTCGTGCCGAATCAGCTAACCTCCCATTTCTTTGATTCACTGTAATTTAAATGCGTTGAAGGATTGCTCTCCTGGCTTTAACAATAGAACTTCCTGCAATCCAACTAATGATTCCTTCTACAATTCTTCAGCACTCTTCCCCTCCCCTCAACCAAGACTTTTGAACTACTCTTCAAAAGTTACAAAAAAAAAAATATAGGGAAACAATGTGTTTATGCAATGTTGTTGAAGCCGAGAGCAATCATGAATTGAGCAGAATATATTTAGGTCATTATTGTAGGAAGGAAAGGCTGTATGATTATTAATTACAAGTTCAAATATTGGGGGTTCTTGACAACTGACAGAATGAGGCTTATGGCGGCGGTAATAAGGACATGGCAGAAATTTGAGTTATGGAAAAACGAGCTCATGCGTGCGGATTAGCCGAAGGAATTGCGACCATATAGGAAACCCGTTTGCGCTAATTGATACGAAATTAAATGCAATAAATAAAGCAACTTAAGTGATCTTAAAGTGAAGTGGAGCATACTTGGAGAGAATCACCACAATTATCTGATGTGACCTCCTTCTTCATCGCAATACGTGACATGGAGAACATGGATGATATGGAAAATGACAGGTGGATGATGTGGAAGAGAGAGGGTGAGTACGGATTGTGGACGACATGATGAAATGGAAGGGAATGGGATGGAATGGGGATCTTAAAAGATAACCCCTTTATTATGATTTGTTATGCACTGTTATGCATGGTCTAGGAATTTGAGCCTAGGCTCAATTTCTTTGGCTGCAGGATCACTCTTTTCCTGCTTAAGTTTGAATTGTCTCAGAAATGTTTCCTTGTCAATGGGCTTAGAATAGAGCTTGAGGCGATGCCTATTGACTAATAGCTTGAACCAGACCTCATCAATGGTTCTTAATTGAACAACACCATTGGTGAATACCTCCTCTATCTCATATGAACCCAACCATCTAGTTTGTAGTTTGCCTGGACTGTCCTTATATCGTGAGTCATAAAGTAGAGCCCAATCTCCTGCCGTGAACTTCTTTTCCTTGATGTATTTATCATGCCACCTTATTCGCTGATTTTGTATCATCTCTATGTGTTGCAAGGCATTCTTTTGAAGCTCATCCAATGCATTGAGTTGCATGACTCTATCTCTTTGTGCAGTTGTTAAATCCATGTCCATCTCTAATGCTATTCTTAGAGTCTTATTTTCAAATTCTATTGGCATCACAGCTGTTTTACCATACATCATTTCAAAAGGTGTATATCCTATAGCATTCTTCTAGGTAGTACAGTAGGCCCATATAGCTTATGGTAACCTTGCAGCCTAGTCCTTCCTATGAAAATCTACAGTTTTAGTCAAAATGGCCTCTATGTCCCTATTGGTGACCTCAACCTGGCCATTGGCCTGGGGATGATAAGGGGTTGATTTCCTATGCCTGATGTTATATTCATTGACTAAGGTTGTAATCAAGGTAGAGGTAAACTGTGTCCCCTGACCTGTTACTATTTCCCTAGGAATACCAAATCTGGTAAAAATTTCCTCATAGAGGAATTCTGCTACTTTATTATCCCTAGCATGTTTCATAGGTTTATCTTCTACCCATTTGGTCACATAATATGTACATACAAGGATATAGGACTTACCATTTGAAGGTGGATCAATTGGTCCTACAAAATCCAATCCCCATTTGTCGAAGGGTGTAACAACAACTTGTGGAAATAGAGGCATCTCATCAGATCTAGTTGGTCTTCCCATCCTTTGGCATCTGTCACATCTCCTGGTATATTTGGCTGCATCTCTATGTAGAGTTGGCCAATAATAGTCAGTATTTAAAATTTTCATTGTTGTTCTTTTGGCAGCAAAATGTCCACCACACGGCTCATCATGGCTTGCATGCAATATATCATAAGTGTCCTCCTCTTGTACACATCTCCTCATAACTTGATTTGGCCCTGTATAAAACATGCAATCTACAATCCAAGAAAAGTTAAAACTTTTCTCTACCAATAATCTCTTTTCCTTAGGGGAGTATTGAGGAGGAGTTCTTCCTGCAGCCAAATAATTTGCTATATCGGCATACCATGGGTGAATAACCTTGATTGTGAATAGGTGCTCATCAGGAAATGAGTCTTCAATGAGTGCAGAGTCATCTTGCCTTTGAATTCTAGAAAGGAAATCAGCAACTACATTCGCCTTACCTAGCTTGTCCACAATTGTAATGTCAAATTCCTGCATCAGCAACAACCACCTTGCCAGTCTTCTGGCTATTGAGCTTTTGTTCATAAGATATCTGATTGTTGCATGATTAGTGTGGACAAATATCTGATAACCTGTGATGTAATGCCTGAATTTATTGAGGGCATAGATGATTGCCAACATTTCTTTTTCTGTAACAGTGTAGTTTAATTTAGCCCCTTGCAAATTTTTGCTTATATAGTAGAGTGCATGTTCTGTTGAACCACCCTTCTGTCCTAACATAGCTCCAATGGCATAATCCGATGCATTAGTATGAATATGAAATGGAAGTGACCAATCAGGTCTTTTCAAAACAGGTGCCTATGTAGGGGAAACTTTTAAATCAAGGAATGTTTTTTCACACTCCTCTGTCCAAGAAAAATTTGCATCTTTCTTTAGCAGACTATATAAGGGGCCTGCTGTTTCGCTGAAGTCCTTGATGAATCTTCTGTAGTATCCAGCATGGCCTAGAAAGCTCCTTTCTTCTTTTTGCTTGGTAGGAAAGGGTAGATTAGAGATGACCTCAATCTTAGCAGGATCAACCTGTATTCCTGCAGCAGAAATATAGTGACCAAGCACTATTCCCTCCTGCATCATCATGAAGCACTTTTGACTATTCAGTGATAGGTTGTGATCTTCACATCTCTATAGTACTTTCTTCAAGTTTACTTGAGCTTCCTCAAACGTTGCACCATAAGCAGTAAATTCATCCATATATATTTCCATGCAATCATATGAGATGTCTGAGAAGATGCTTATGACTGCCCTCTGGAAAGTTGCTGGTGCATTACAGAGACCAAAAAGCAAGACTGAGTAGGCAAAAGTTCCCCAAGGGCATGTAAAAGTAGTCTTTTCTTGATCCTCAAGAGCAATCTTGATTTGATTGTACCCGCTAAAGCCATCTAAGAATGAGAAGTACTTTTTTCCAGCTAAATTATCTAGAACTTGATCAATGCATGGAAGAGGAAAGTAATCTTTCTTTGTTGCCAAGTTGAGTTCTCTGTAGTCTACACATACCCTCCATTTTCCTCATTTTTTAGGAACAATAACCAATGGGGAAACCCACTGACTATCTAATATTGGGTAGATAAAACCAGCATTCAGCATTTTCTGCAACTCCTCTTTAACAATTTCTCTCAAAGCAAGGTCATTTGTATCCTCATCTTGGCCAGCTCCCTCAAATGGAAATTCTGATATTATGGGAGGAGATGGTGTGGGAAACACAGTTCCTGAATGTAAATTGATATTATTCAGGTTAAGAGCATAGGCAGGTTGATGATTAGGATCAGCAAAATAGACTTGTTGTTGGGGTTGTTGCGGCTGCTAGTTATTTGGATTGGGTGCTACTTGAACAGGTAATTGGGTTGGCTTTGGATTCGAACCTTGATTAGCTGCAAGAGGTGGTATAATGGACTACTGCTGGGGTTGTTGTAGGAAACCAATGGGTGGATTTGACCATTGCTGGCCTCCTCTCCATTGGTTAGACTACTGCCAATTTCTTTGCGAAGGCTGCCATTGATTTTGCTGTGGTGGTTGTCAATTCCCTTGTGGGGATTGCCAACAGTTTTGCTGGGAATTTGGCCAAGGATTATTCCATTGAGGTTGAGAATATGGGTCATAACTTGGAGGGTATTGGTTCTACCATTGATTATTATATGAACCAAAATTTTGCAAGGGATCCTGAGGCATACCTTGTCTTGGGGCCCCCTGCGTTGAGCAACAAAGAACACTTCCTCCTCTCCTTCAATGGTTTTGAACTCAGTAGGGAGATGTTGCACCTCCAAATTGGCCATTGCTTTGGATTTGTAGTCTTTCTTTCTTTGTCGGCAATGGGGGCAATATTCAGCTAACATTGTCTCAGCTTCCTCCTTCTTTCTCCTAGCTTGCATAGTATCTAGTTGAGTAGCTACATCATTGATGATGTCCTACTTGAATTCAGACAAGAGATTGGTAATCTCCCCTTTAGATACTCCAGAGCCACTCCTTTTTATAGAAGAGGGTCTAAACCCCCTTATAGCTGCTCTGGAATAATTGAGACAGATTTTCTTGATGTCATCCCAATCGCTTTTGGTGACATCACCTCCTGCCATGAGGTCAAGGGCCTCCATGCAGGTATCATTAACTCTTCTTAAGAAGAGAGGTTTTTGAGATTCCTCATTCAGCTCATGATGAGTATTCTTCTGCACACTAAACAAGAATCTTGACACATAATCCTCCAAGGTTTCATCCTCCTTTTGTGACATTTTGAAGATGTCATCTCCTCTCATATCATTTCCTCTACAATACTCTTTATATTTACTCAAGAACAGAGTCTTCATTTCATCCCAAGTGTTAGCTACATTGCCTCCCAATCCCATGAACCATCTCAAGGTTGCCTCTTTTAGAGTAGAGGGAAACAATTTCAGCTTGTGTGCTGAGGTTGTATAATCATAGCTTCTGCAAAGGATGTCGAATTCAAACAAGAAGGTATGAGGGTCATGAGTAATAAGTCCATAAAACTTGGGGAGTAATGAGGCAGGGATGTTCTTGAGGTTATTATTGTCATGTAGGTCAGGGATTGGGAATGGAAAAATAGGATTTGTCATTCTTGGTTGTATCCTTGGATTAGCTCCTGGTTGATGAACTACAAGAGCAAGTGGATTAATTGATTCTATCTCTTCAGATAGGTTAAAGCTTTGTTCAGAGGAAGAAGATGAGGTAACTAATTATTGGCCAGCATCCAGATATGGGTCATCTTGGAATAGTTTCGGTTCAATCTCTTCAATATCTATGCTCATAGGAAGGAATCTTCCAAATTGGTCTCTTCTTCTATGCATACAGCAAAAGTAAACTAACTATGGGGATGTTGGAATGCAAAATTATAAACTAAAAATACCAAGAATGACATCTTAACTCTTTACTAGCATGCCTGTAATAGGTCCTTAGTTTGACACCATCCCCGACAACAGCACCAAAAATGTAGTGTTCTTTAATCAGCTAGATAACTAGGAATATGAATTCCTCAACTTAGGGATTGGACATCACAACAAGCAGCTATAATCTGTTTAAAGAACCTCATTTACTTATCAACCCAAGGACATAGACTTGAAATGGGACAGCAAAATATATGCACTAACCACCCTTCCAGACATGCATGATCTTCTAAAATGCCAGAACTCTAAATTCTGGAATTACTTTACTGAATAACTTGCTTGGAAACAAAACTGAAAGGTAAAACTACTATGTTTCTGGTGGCTGCAGGAATAGTCAACAGCACTATATTTCTGTTGTTGCAGGAACAAACACATTTAACTTCTATAAAAGCAAGTACAGTTATCCTAATCCTACAAAATGAAAGTACAGGCAATTTCCTAAGTGGGCCCCCTTAGGTCATGCCAAAATAAACAACAGATTAGGTGAAAAGCTTCATAAACTTTATTGATCTAAAGTGAACAAGTATATAGCGCAATCTTTCTTTACTGTATTTCTAATCTGAAAAACGTATTACAATAGCAAGTTCTTCCAACCCATTCTCTAAAGGATAATGGGCTATTTATTGAAAGCTAATCCTAACTACTAACCAACCTTCCCTTATAAATCGGGAGGTATTTATTACATCCAACTAACTTAAGTAAAGAGGTGAATGACAATGCAAGGACTAAGTCAAATTGGTTTGGCAATCTTAAAGTGCCATCACCCTGTATTTGTGCAACAGCAGAACACCTGGCTTGGATTTCTGGAACATTCTCCTTGCTTGGCAGATGAGTGAAAACTGACTCCCCATCTTTCGTTGTTGAACTAGTCTTTATAGATTTGGCCTTCTACTCTTCAAGTGGAATTCGAATTCCTTCCTCCAATCATGGTACCTACAAAATAACTCGCCATCTTTTCTTGGAGAAGAAGGTTAGCTCAACACGTTCATCTTTAAGACAATTCATTACTTCATTCATTCATTCATTAAGTATTAACTAAGGCAAACATCGTTTCGGACATGGCTGCAGGAAGTTTGGTAGTGGAGGCTGCAGGAAGGTTTTATGATCACAAAAAGTCATAAAGTATTTATCAGACTAATAAAATATTAAAGATAATAATCATGGGACTTTTTATCATAATATAGTCATCATATTTGAGTTATAAAAAGGTCTATGTTCTATCCCATAATCAAAATGAATGTTTGATTTAGCATAATACAAATAGAAAATTATTTATAAAAATATGATCAAAATGCGCCAAAGTATTGGCTCATCAGCTATCATATTCTCTCACTATAAATTTCTTATTTGGATGAGTGAACTTAAGTTTGTGAAGAAGCATGATGATATTGGCATGGTGTGATGGTTTAAAGGTGGTTTTGTTGTTCTTGCCATAAAGTTTCAAACCCCTTTGGGGTGGTATTATTGATTAGTTATATTGGAGATGAGGTCCCTCGTTTGTGACGTCACCAGTTCTCAATTCATAGGTCTAGATCAAAAGAGCTTACCCCTTAATTAAAAAAAAATTGTGATGAAGTATGGAGGTGAAAACATGCATTACATGAATCAATGGATACCCTAAAATAATTTTTTACATTAAATTCCAAACATCACATAAAAATTAGTTTTAAGGGTAATAATAATTAAAGTGACATTTTAACATAACCAAGGTATTAGGATTAAGGTGTCATTTATCTTTTAATCTACGTACACTTTATGTATCTCCAACACTCTTCAAAAGTGTTCTTGGATGTTTAAGGTATGATTGAAAAATATTTTCTAATTAATATTCCTCAACAATATTGGCATTATTTTTTGTATGCATTCATGAAGAAGGTAGACTTGTCAATGGTAGTTACAAATCTATTTTAGCAAATTTCTCATCTTGGGCATGATAATTAAGTAGTAGATCATCTTGCATGTCTTTGGTGGGTTTAATATAATTTGGTTGATGTTTTCTATGCCTACCTTAGGATATGGGCTATTATGGAGGATTTACAATTCTATGATGCCATCTATTATTAGTATGGAGGTTAATTTTCTATTCATGGCTTATTGGGAGTTATATTTAATATTCTCAAGATAGCATCTTCATTTTGTATTTGGAAGTTTTTCATTTTATTAATGGTTTTTTGGTACCCTTTTTTAGGAAACCATTTTTGATATTCCTCTCCCATTTATTTATAAATTGGAGGCATGAGATAGTATTTATATAAGTTTATTTTATAGGTATATATGTATTGTTGAAGTGTGGTCAAAGTGAAGATATTTTTAGTGTGTTGGATGTACCTCTTTGTTGAGTATTTGTACATACCTTTCCTCTTTCTTGTGTGGATTTTTTTCATGAAAGGGTTTATCCGCATAAAAAAATATTCATATGGTTTTATTTTTTTATTCCTCACATAGTCATCATATTTCCTTGAATAAAAAATATATTTCAAATTTTCACACACTTGTAAGATGTTTCATTGCAATAGTTTTGTCTTGTTTCTCAACACAAGGGATTCCAACATGATGTTGTCAAATTCTTTTATGGTTTCCTCTTGCTTTGAGGTACTAGAGTAGCTAGCAAGGATCGCATCTAAAAATTCTCACTAACATATATTTAATTCACATGTGTTGTCCACTAGTGTGTGTTTAACTCTAGTGTCTCCATATCTAACCGTATGAAATAATATTCTAACTCATGAAGTGAAAATGTGATTAAGTAATTATCTTGAAGTATTGGGTTCAATATTGAGGCTAAGCCCTTAGGACTAAGAGTAGATAAAACAATTATGTTCTCTAGAACATCTTTTATTATGTTTATTTATTTTTTCAAGGAATAAATCAAATCCCATAGGGGTATTTTCGTGGAGATAATATGAGACATGATCATTTATATCACACACCATGTTTTTATTCCTAGATGTAGAGTGGTCCAATGGTATAACTAAGGTATGAAAATTAGGAATAAAATTATGCCTAGAACAAGAGGTAAAGGCCATGACCCAATGAAATGAAGAAAGAGTATCATAAGTTTCAATTATGTCATGAGATGTACCTTTATCATATGATATGTTATCCATAGCAATGGCAAGAATAGTTATGTTTTGTGTATCCTTTAAAATATACATAACATGAAATAAATAATGTCAAGAAGAGGTGCTCAAAGGTAGTGTATCAATAGAATCAAGCTCACTGCTATCATTTTCCATAGAGGAAGTATGAAATGTATGATATGTTTCAATCAACCATGAGTTTGAAAGCACAAAACAACCTTCCACTTGTAATTAATGAATCATAATAGTATGTCTATCAATATATGAAAATTGTGTAAAGTGTATATAGACACCTTACATATATAGGTAAGGTAGAGGAGTTAGGAAGGTAAAAAAATGACTAACTAATCCTCCAAATATGAAACACTTGTCTAGCTCAAATGGCATGTGTGCTAGCAAGTGGAAATTATGTATATAGTAGGTGTCTCGGATGATGAGGATACATGTCTCAACCACATAAGGGGTGTTTCCATAATAATGGGTTACACTTTCTGGGATATCCTGATTTTTATTGAAATCACATATTTTTAGAAAATATAATGATTTAAGCCTTGAAAGGTTCCATTTAAAGGATTTTAATTGAAGAGGGTTTTATCAAACCCCCTTAGATAGAACCCCAATAGTTTTAAACCATACATATAATGGAGTATTCTCTACACCTATCAAAATGCTAATAAAAACCACTTTTGATTTACCTTATGGGGGATCAAATGAATTCATTTAAAAATTATGTTTTGTAAGTATAAATTCCTTATTATAAGCTTCCCAAAAAGTAATTTTAAATATATTTAATTTGATTATTATATTTATTTTGTATTTCTTGTGAATGTAGGTTTTTCACTGAAAATCAAACTCTATATTTTGCACATATGGAAAATAGTAGATTACCAAAAAAAATTCTGAAAAATATCTATGCTCTTGGTATTGATGTCCTTAATCTAAAAACAAATAGATATATACAAAAAAGTTATGTGTTATACAGTAAACCTATGTCTAAATTGTAATTGATTTGAATTCAAAACTTAATTAAGAAAAAATATTCAATAGAACACTATGAAACCAAATGAAGGAGCTAGATATCATAGTTACAAATCTAAATTTTTAAAAAATAGAATTTTATCCTTCATAAAAAAAGATTTATGTGTTATATAGAAAGCATCACTCTTTAAAAATGTTGTTTACTATTTAAAACTAGTTATCGAAGGAGATGGAAAAAGAAAAACAATTTGATTCCAAAAATTTAAAATATATATATTTAGAATCTACAAACAAAATGTCATAAATCACTAGTTTGCATCATCTCCAAATTCATCATGGTTTAGTAGCTATAGGCATTGGAAAGTGAAGATTTAGTTAAAAAAGTTTAATTCAATGTCAAGTTTGGCCAAAAAGTGTAACCCACTTTGTGGGATCACCCTGAGGTGAGACAAAAGTATAAAAATCCTAATCAACCCTAATCTAAGTGTTAATAGGTCAATCCTAGAAAGGTGATATCCTAACTAGATATGTAAAGACACTATTTACACTTACACCCCCTAAGTAAAAATTAGGGAGTAATGTATGCAAATATGATGAGTCCTATCTACTAAGCCATGTTAGGTACCCATGTATAATGAAATCTCTCATAAAGAAAAGAAAAGTGATAAAACCGAGTGGGAAATAAAAATCCTCTCCAAAAGAGAAATGGTACAAAGTGAATGTACAAGTGAAAAATATACGAGATAGAAGGAGGACTCATGATGAACCCCCAAGGATTAATTCTAACACATAATTATAAAAAAAATTCCCCCATATGAGATAAAAGAGAGAAGGTCTATTTGACCCCCCAAAACTAAGAAGGAAATAACTCCATGTGAGGAAATGCTCCCTCCCAAATTGATATGAGAAGAGAAACCATGCAACCTCCCCTCAAGACGATGCATATATTATTGGTAGATGCTCAACACTAGATGTTGAAGATGATCCATGATCATTGAAAAATATTTATCCCCTTAGGAATAAACAACACCATAAATGTGTACAAGATAAATTCCCATTCTGGATAGGAATATGTAGGAAGAAGGATGAAGGTCTCTGAATTTTGCACATGATCCAAAGACTAAGACGATGCCCATGATGATTTCTTTCAAAGATGCTCAAAGATGTCCAAGTCAATGCTATATTGTGAAAAAATCTCAGAAGATAGATCAAGTACCATATAATATTTAGGAATATGAACCATGGATGTATGGTGACAAAAATACCAATGGGAATATGATAGTATCATAGACAATGTCAAAATGAATCATGACTGAGTTAGATTGAACTCATGAAGAATAGTAGAATCTATCACTATTGTTCATTTGATGTAGAAAAGGTAAGAGAAAGATCCAAAGAGGGAAATTATGATACTGTATGACCTATAAATTCAACTTTGAAACTAAAAGATGAGTAATAATCAACAAGAAACACAATCAAAAGATCACATCAATAAATCAAATAAAGAAAATTGTTATCAAACAAAATAAAAACCTTTCACACGTTGGAACACATAATCTACTCTATCATAGCTCCATTGTTCTCCTATATTCACCTTGGAGAATGGTGTAAGTAATCTTTTCTCTCAGATTTTTATAAGCACATTAGCAATAAAGCACTATACAAATTTGAGTATAGTTTCCTTGCACGATGTGAGATGATGAATGAATGATAGGATAGTTCAATTTAATTTATTTTTTGTGACACTAATCAATGTTCAAAATTAGATGAGAGATTGAAAAGATCAAGGTCTTAGAATTGATGAGAGGAATTGAGGGTTAGTTAAGTGACTGTATGATTCTAGGTAGCTAATCGCATGGATTAGTTAAGAGGAATGATTGGAGTGTTAACTGAGATGGATGGTTAGTAGACTGAATTGATTGCTCAATTAACTCGACATGAGTGGGAGTGGAGTGGATTTGATTGATGAGTGGACTAAGAGTAAGTCTCATCCATCTAGTGAGGTGGAATTATGCGAGTAGTTAATAATTAAATGAATTTAATTATTATTTACATGTGCAATGTTGAAAAATTAATAAATAAAATAAATTATTTTATTTATTTTAGGAGAAGATAACGTTGAGAAATAAATTAAATATGGGAAATGAATAATTAATTAAATAATAATAAATTATTAGCGAAACTTTGGAATAGAAGAATAGTTAGTAAAATAATTAAATAACATTAATTATTTAATTAATATAGATGAATAGTGATGAAATAGATAATTTAATTAAATGATTTAAAATTATTTAATTAAGGTGAAATTAAGAGAAATTTCCAAATTAAATAATTATAAAATTATTTGATTATAATGATGAATTAAAATTGATCGTTAATTTAATCAAATAATGAAATTATTTAATTAAATATTGAAGATGGATTAGTTAGGTTAAATGATGGAAAATAACTCGCTCTGGATAAAATGCATTAGTCAAAATTAAGTGTCTACATTTTTCCCCTCTTTAAGCCAATGCATTTTTATAACATTGTTTCAAAGAAAATATATAAAAATTGGTTAGATGCCCTAGTTTTGCCTCAGTAGATGAAAATATAGGTGTGGTGCCCCCTCAAGAATTTTGACAAAAAATCATAAAATATAATTATGTTTGACAAATTATCGAAAAGAAAATGAATTGGATAGAAGTGATGAAGGAAACTACAAGAAAGTAATTATTTGGCAATGAAATGGATTGTAAATAAATAAATTATGGAGATGGATGGGATGGTGGGAGACAATTATGATTTTGGGGGGATAAAAGGTGGTCTTATAGATTGATGCATATGTTATAATGGTGCATATGTTATATGGTGGTGTAAGTGTTTACAAAAATGGTGCAATGGTTATGTGGATAGGCGTAGATGCCTATGATAATGGTGCTAATGCTAATAAGTGGGGTGCGTGTGTATAAGTGAGAGGCACATATGTTAATAATACATGTGTATATGTTTTTGAAAAGTTAAATAGCATTTACGGGGCGTTGTACCCCTCACAACAAGCCACTACGGCCAAAAAAGGACCAAACTTAAACAGAAAACATTAACAAAAAAAAACCAGAGACAGCCCAGCGACAGCACACCAATAGCTGAAAAATAGCCGACAGACCACCAACAGGAGCAGCTAAGTGGCCTCATCCTAGTTCTTGATCAAGAGGTCGACCGCCTCATCGCCCACCCACTCCTTATTTTCTTGGTTGTTATTCCCCTCCAATTCCTCTTTTATGACATTTGACAGTGCACTAGTAACAAAGTGGCTCAGTTTCATTGTGAAGCGGGTCAAGCCCCTAAATCTTTTGTCCAGGGTGTTCAATCTCTTCGCCACCATGTTAGAATCTTCCCCAATATCCCTAGTCTCTTGAATCCCACCAGGCTCATTCACCAACGGAGTGTGCGAGTTAGATCCATGGCCAGGAATCTTGTTGTCCATCGAAGTAGGCAGGGGCCTCTCCCCCATGTCATCAATCTCATCATCAGACTCTTCCTCCTTATAACCCTTGCTGTCAGACTGCTCCACCTCCGAGTCCTTAATAATTAATCTCTTTTTGTTGTTTTTGGCCAGCCTCCCCGATCTCCTCCTAACACTTTCCCCACCAGTCAGCTTCGTGATTCCCACAATCATATCCCCCCTGGAATCTTTCCCAACTGCATTCTTTCCCTTGCCATCCTTAACAGTCGTAGCCTGCATGCATTTCTCCTTACCTTTTCTCAGCTTAGTGACATTATGAGTCGTGCCAACCTGGGTGGCCTTTAGCTCACAGAGGCCTTCCGCCACACTGGCATGAGCCATGCCTAACCCACCCTTAAGCTTTTTGGTGGCCAAATTGGTTTTGACACTCCCCACATTGTCAGTCTGAGGAGGGCTCTTGGACTCAGCAGGGGAGACATGAATCAAAAAGATGGGTTCAATGTTCTCAACACGGACAGTGATGGCTTTAGGTGGGTAGAGAGCAAGATGGAAGTGGTACAGGCGAAGGATAAGCCCCTGATGGAGCAGGAGAGGCGGGAGATCATAGGGATTACGATAAGCCGACGCATTACATTTGTCCACCAAGCTTTCCAGGTCCATAAGAAGGAAAAACGAAAAGCTAAGCAGCATTTTATGTCTGAGATGGTTAAGCAGAGGGAAATGATAGAAGAAACAAGTTTTGTACCTACCTTCCAGTGTCACATATTTCATCAGAGCCATGCAAACCATGTCCCACGGCTTAGGGAGCTCAACTCCTTCAAACCCCACCTGATTCCTGACCGGAGTCTCCTCACCTCTGAAGAACGCCTTAAGGCTTTTGTGGTCTGGCTTTTCGGTGTGTTTAGGATATTTTTTCCCCTCGCACCTCAAGCCCGTAGCCTATGCAATGACATCCTCACTAACTTCAAATGAAATCCCCCCAACAGAAACCCTTTTGTCCTTCCAAGAACTAGCAAATTAACCCAAAAGAATAGGATCATGGCCGACTAGTCGTTCCATAAGTGGGGCAATTCCTCCCTCCACGTAAATGTGCCAGACCAGAGGGTTGTTTCAGAATTCATCTCAACTATCTGGCTCTGTCCGCACATGATCTCCACCCATTCTATCGGCCTGCTCAGGAAAACCACAGAAATGCAAAAAACACCAAAGACAAACATTGTGAACAAATATCACAAAAGGATGTTTAATGCAGGGCTTACGACTATTAATCCTCTCAAACCAATTACACACGCGGAGGGGAAATATGCAACAGTGAGAAAAGACATAACAATTAATGAGTTTTTGATAACAGTGGAGGAGGAAAAAATTGGTGAATAAGTAGGAAAGGCACGACATCCCATGCAGGTAAACCAACAAGTTAAAATTAGTAACCTGCCATAAAAAGATGAAGTAACCACCAACTAAATTAGCTGGCATGAAGCCACTAGAACACAACCAGTACTCATCATAGATGGTCCCATCATTATTAACACACTCACTTCTCCAAATGTAATTAGGAGATAAATCAAGTTACCCCATTCCCCAAAATGTGATACTCATAGTACTGTCATACACCCGAGAAGAAATCATGGCCTTCGAAATAACATGCATCACATCACCAAATCTAAGCTTGATCACATCAATTAAGTTTCCTCCCTGCCATCTCATCATTATTTTATAAGCTATACCCATTCTCCAATCCCAAAGAATCAACACGTGGGTGCTCGTTCCCCTACTCCACACCCGCTCATCTTTACCCATAGCACTCCACCTGTCCTTCATACCAATATTGGCATTTATCCACCAACACACCCAAATTAACCAATGGCCCCCCCAGTCAGTCCTTGTCATCCAAAAGTTACAAGTCATTATTAACCATGGAAGCCCTTTCTCGCTCTATCAAAGCTTGAATGTTTGACAGCAGTCTTTCCTTTTTCCTCCAACATCTAGCCGAGATCCACCCTGAGCCAAGATTCGCCAACGCAACCACCACACTATTGCCTTCTCTGTAAATATGAGTCACTTTTTTATCTCTTAATTTGGACATAAGGAAGCTAACATCCATCAAAATGTCCTTGGTGTTCCAACCAATGAATCTATCATTTT
Organism: Sequoiadendron giganteum; assembly: GCA_007115665.2. Classification (NCBI taxonomy): domain Eukaryota; kingdom Viridiplantae; phylum Streptophyta; class Pinopsida; order Cupressales; family Cupressaceae; genus Sequoiadendron; species Sequoiadendron giganteum. The sequence goes on along the minus strand of CM021108.1, from coordinate 427,921,495 downwards.
TCAAAGCATTTGTCACCACCTTGAAATCTCCCTCAATATGGAGATTAGCAATCCCTAGAGAAACAGCAATTTTGAGTCCCATGAACAGCGCACAAGCCTCGGCAACAAGAGCCGACTGAACCCCGATGCCACCAGCAAACCCTGCCACCATATTTCCCAAAGAATCTCTTATAATCCCACCTATACTTGCCCTTCCTAAGTTCCCTTTAGCAGCTCCATCAAAATTAATTTTAAACCATCCAAAATCCAGAGGCTCCCATTTGGTATTTATCCTAGCTAAAAGTTTCTCATTGTCAAAAGCATTAGCATTTAAATCCTAGTGCCATTCCTTAGCCATTTTTATTTCAAAGTCCCTTAGCCCAAACTCTGAAATTTTTCTATCAAAGAGGAAGAAATTCTCCTCTATGAGCTGAACACCAATCCCAAACACCTCCTTGGGGCTCCGCTCAATATTCCTGAAGACCCGGTTATTTATCTCCTTCCATAAACACCAACCTATGATAGGGGGGGTCTGCCTCCAAATTTCACTAACTAGAGGATATAAAAAAGGCCCATTCCAGCCCAAAATAAATGAAATGAGGTCCTTGCTCATAACCCACTGAATCTCAAGTTTCTCAATAGCCATCCGCCAAACTTCAGCAGCATACAGGTAGTGCAGTAAGAGGTGATTGATAGTTTCTTCCCTCTCTTTGAAGAGAAAACATCTATTGGGAAAGCACAATCCCGGGATTCTCAAATCGTCCTGGGTCAGAATCCTATTGTGGCAGGTCGTCCACTAGAAAAAATTTCTTTTAGGGATCATGCACCAATTCCAAACCCTCCTCCACAGAACTATCATTAGTTAGTAGTCTGTAAGGGGATCTAACTGAGAGGTCCCCCTGTTTATCTAAAGCCCAAAAGAATTCATCCTCTCTGTCATAGGAAGGAAATCTAAAACTGGAGAGTAACACCTGAATAGATCTAGCAAGACAACTAAGATCTGGCGAGTGGGGGCAGCATAGGGATAGCTCTCTCCAAATCCTAGCACCAGAAGGGCCAGACACATAGTCACTGATATAAATCCCAAAGAATCTCTGAGCAGCAATCATCACCCCCTGAAAATCGGAACAAGCCAAAGGGAAATCTAAGAGCCAAGCATCTTCCCAAAATTTAATTTTGATCCCATTCCCCATTTTCCATTTTATCCCTTTTTTTAGCAGGCTTTGAATGCTGCAAATACTCCTCCAAATAATGGAACCAAGGGTGGGGTTTCAAGAGACAATCAATCAAAGGCCTATTTTGAAGGTACTTAGCATTCAGGATTTTGCACTAGTCCTTGGAGTTCTTTAATTGATCCCACCCAACCTTGGCTATCAGCACCCTGTTAGAGGGAGCAATCTTCCTTATTCCAAGCCCCCCATAAATTTTAGCCCGACTAACCTTTTCCCATTTAACCAGAGCAATCTTTTTTTTCTCCTCAGCACTAGCCCAAAGAAAATTCCTTTGAATTCTTTCTAACTTTTCCACTATATACTTGGGCATCCTAAAGATAGCCAGAAAGTAAGTGGGGATACCCTGTATGGCCGCAATAAGGAGTTGTAATTTGCTAGTATGACTAAGTAAGGATCCCTTCCACCCATCCAACTTCCTTTGAATCCTCTCCAGAATAGAGTTCCAAAATTCTGGTTGAACCTCCTTGACCGTAAGTGGAAGCCCCAGATACACCGACAGGAGAGAATCACTGACACATCCGAGAATCGCAGTCATCCTATTTTCCAAAATAGAAGAGCAATTAACGAAGTAAATCTTACTCTTGTTGTAGTTGATGCACTGTCCAGAGTAGGAGGCATAGTTGTTAAGACAAGCTTTCCATTTCCTGGCTTCCACAATAGAGGCCTTCCCAAAAAGAAAAGTATCATCCACAAATTGTTGCACAACAATCAGACAAAGTGAGGTAGCCGCTCTAACACCAGATATGGATCCCTCTGACAGCAAACTAGTAAAATTCCTACTAAGCACATTGGCAACCATAATAAAGAGGTAGGGGGAAAGAGGGTCTCCCTGCTTGAGCCCTCTACCAGCAAAGAAGAAACCGTAGGGGGATCCATTAACCAGGACAGAGAACTTAATAGTTCTAACACACTCCATAATGAGCTCAATGACCAAACTATTAAAGCCAAACTTAGCTAGGACCTTTGGAATGAATTCTCATAGAACCTTGTCATAGGCTTTGGATATATCAAGTTTAAGCACCATTCCCACATTATTACATCTATCCATTGAGTGGAATAGTTCATGGGTAGTCAAAGCAGCATCAAGAATATGCCGACCCAGGACAAACCCCTTTTGAGTGTGGTTAATAATTTTATCAAGTAGAGGTTTGAGACGGTTAACAAGAATCTTAGAATGATCTTATAGATGGTGTTACATAGACTAATAGGTCGGAAGTCAACCATTGAAAGTGGCTCGCTAATCTTAGGTATAAGGGAAATGAAGTTGTGATTCATTTGTTTAAGAATCTTACCAGATTGAAAGAAGTCCCTAGCTGCGAGCACAAGGTCCCAGCCCACAATATCCCACAAAAATTGAAAGAACGTGGGAGGGAACCCATCAGGACCAGGAGCTTTGAATGCCCCCATGCTAAAAGTAGCCAACCAAACCTCTTCCATGGAAACACTCCTAAGAATGCCCAAGTTATCCTCCAGAGAGATGGACGCAGGGAGGTGCCGGAGAACCAAACAATCCAGTGTCAAGTTGGGCACCCCTGTAGGGGCTGAGAGAGCCTCCTTGAAATAATTAACCGCATAGGACTTAATAAGAGCTTGATCAGAAATCACCTCCCTAGAGTTACTTATCAGTTTAGTAATTTGGTTCCTTTTTCGATGTTTGACAGGAGAAATGTGAAAAAAAAGATGTGTTCCTATCTCCTTCCTTTAGCCATTGGATCCTTGATTTTTGCTTCCAGAATACCTCTTCATTTTTTAGAACTTTTTCCCATTCCATTTTGACAACCTTTTCCTGATTATTAATCTGTTGACTAGCATCTCCCTCATCCATATTCTTCTACAAGATCCTTAACCTCCCCTCAAGCTATTTTTTCCTTTGAAAAACATCTCCAAACACATTCCTGTTCCAACCTTTAACCATCAGTTTAATATGTTTGAGTTTATAACATAGCCTGAACATAGGAGACCCTTGGATAGGAATATTCCACCATTCAGCAATTTTCTTCTTGAAGTCAGGATGAGAGTTCCACATTATTTCAAAACAAAAGGGATAGGGCCCACTAGAAAGATGAATATTAGTGGTTAGCAGGAGAGGGTTATGGTCAGAAACCATCCTAGGAAGAGCGACTAGGTTGGCTCCTAAGGTATTGGTCCAATGGGGAGAACAGAGGAAATGGTCAAGCCTAACCTGAATCAGATCAGCACTAGCCCTTCTATTAGACCAAGTAAAACACTGTCCCTGAAGCTCAATATCAATTAACCCCAAAGAACACATGAAGTTTGCCAGATCAATCATGTTGTCAGTGTAATCCAGGAGGCCCCCACTTTTCTTAGATGGTAGCAAGGGAGAGTTGAAATCTCTAGCAACAAGCCACCAACCTCCCTTATTCATATTAATTTGAGACACCATATTTCTCCAAAGGAAATTCCTAGAGTTCCTCTGGTTGGGAGCATAAATATTAATTATAGACCAAACTTCTCCATTTACAAAGAGCAAAACCCCAATGCTATTTTTACAATGAAATAATTCCTGACCCTGTAAATCAAAAGGATTCCAAAGCATAGCCAACCCCCTCGAAGCTCCCTAAGTATCACTATGAATAAAAGAAGCATTAGGCCAAATAATGCCAACAACCTTTTCAAAATTAATTTTCAGCATCTTAGTTTCTTGTAGGAGACAAACATCAATTTTATGCTCCATGATATAGTTCTTCAGAGCACGTTGTTTGTGTGAACTATTAAGTCCCCAAATATTCCAAGACATAATCCTCATCTCTGACCTTTTTTTCAGGACTCCTCTAATGTCCTCTGCTCCCCCAGGGCAATCTCGTTTGTCGTTTCACGCGTTCTGATGGATCTCTGCGAAGGTCTCCTAGGCTTGGAATCTCCTCCCACATCTACCTTCTTCTTCCTACCCTTCTTCTTAGGCATGGTCCAAATCCCTCCCTCTTCAACTTTCTCCAACTTTAAACATTCCAATTTTTCAATAGATTCTTCAACCAAATCGGAACACTCTTCCTCCCAAATTTCACCCTCTTCAACCGAATCCCCACAGGTCCCCAAAGTTAAAGACAACGGATCAACAGTCGAAGAACCAGGGCCAAAGCCCTCCTCAGAAGCCCCCAAAGACAAAGCAATGACAGTCGAGGAACCAGGATCCTGAGGCAATGAGACCTCCCGAGTTAAGGTTCCCAAAATCGAAGAGCCACTAGGGTTTGAGATAGGGTGAGGAACACCAGGTGAAAGTGAACGAGGAGAAAGCACAGGAGACCGAACCAAAATTGGGGGGACAATCTCCGAACCAACTGAAGGCCTCGAGGCATCCTCCGTCAAAATCTTGGGATCAGACGGAATCTTGGGGTTAGACACATCCATAATCTCCCTACTGACTGACGATTTACAATCAGTGATAAGGTGCCCAGCTTTGGCACACCTTTGACAATAAACCACTGCGTTTCATAACAAACAAGTTGGACCCAGTTTCCCAACTTGGAGCAAAGCTTGATAGAGTTAGGAAGAACTTTATCTACACAAATATTGATGCAAAATCAAGCAAAGACTAACCTTGATTTAGATTTAGTGACAGCATCCAAAGTAACAAACTGACCCAATGAATCACCAACAGCCTTGAATATGGCTTCATCCCAAAACTCAAGAGGTAAGCCCGGTAGCCGCACCCAAATAGGAGCCAACATGTTAAGGTCTACAGTAGGATCAAACCCAGGCTTCCACCTACACAAAGCGAGGCTATGCTTCTCATAAACCCATGGGCTTGACAATGGGGTATGCATCAAGTCCTCAGCAGCAGCAAATCAAAAAAGGAAGAGACCGTCGACCATCGCGTAGACCTCCACACTACCCTTAAGCCTCCATTTCACGGCCACCCACTTTCTAACCATATCCACCGTAGGACGATAGGAGAGGAATCTCCCCACCACCACATTCTCCATGGAGGAAAGGATTCTATCACTAACCGTGTCAGGAATTTCAAACACAGCATTAGAAAACGTGACTGGCTCAGGGGGGGCCGTAAACGAGGAGGCTAGATTCCCACTATTTAGAACATTCTTCCAACCGGCAGCTGAAGGAAGCTCAACCGCCGGCACAAAAGAGACGCCCGAAGCCGCCACATCCCACAAAATGCCCGCAGGAGAAAGCATAGATCCCATAGAGGGGGTACCCACCAGAAACGTCCTCAAAGGAGGAGAGCATGGGTCAAAGGGGGCAGGGGACCCTTGGGTACCCCCACAACAGAGTCCACCGTGTGAGTAGAAATTCAAAACTTCAAACGAGCGGGAGCGGGGGTTTCTTTCATTTTTATACATTCGCATTCACATGTGTATATGTTAATGTGAATGGTGTGTATGGTTATGGGAGTTACAATGGTATATAAGGATGGTGCATCTGATATATGAAAATGGTGCAATGGTATGTAAGAATGGCACAACTCCTCATGGGAGTGGCACATATGTCAATAAAGGTGAAAAGTTGTGAGTGAAGATAGAGCGGGAACAAATGAAAATGGGAATGATGTAATTGTTAATGGGGGGTGCCAATGCATGGTATGTGCAAGGATATGTTACTAAACATGGTGAATATGTGTATGGATATGGTGCATGTGTTAAAGGGTAGGGCGCAAATGTTGGTGAATAAGAACAAGGTTTCCAAAGGGAGGGTATGATGGTAGAAGATAATAAGGAAATGGTAATTGTTGATCGGTGTCACATAATGGGATATATGATGAATGAACTAAAGTATATGGAAAAGAGATAGATGGATAGAAATAGATTTATGTAGATGGATATGAAAATGATAGATATTGTGCTTTCTATTTTATATTATTTTTTATTATCATAGGGTGTTTTATTATGTGGAAAGTAGATGTATGCACACCAAGGCATGATAGGCCATGGTGGTATTTGTATCATTTTTCCTAAAAATTTTGACATGTGACAAGTGGATATATATACACCAAGTTAAGACAAACCTTGGTAACTTCAGTATCCTTTGCTCAGATGAAGACATACCTAATAGGTATTATTCTCAAACATGCTAGCCATGATGGAACCTTGTTGAAATATGCAAGGGAACATAGCTTCACAACATAATAACCCTAATATATAAAGGTGATTGATGACCTTATATACATAGGGTGATTTTTTAATGCTCAAATCTAGCTTGATACACACAAGGATTGTACTTGTCATAGCAACTCTTAAAAACACTTTGCAAACATAATATACAAAAATAATGACCTCCCACATTCTTGCTTCTCTAATAATTTTGAGATATCCTTAAGGAACATTGGAATAGGAAAGATAAATCAAGCAATAAAAATACTCAAGCACCAAACATATCAACAACTATCAAATTTTCTTACCAAAAAATATTTGCTTAATAGTAGATAATGTCCATTGTAGGAAGGATGCATTTGTTAGGATATGATTTATTGGATAAGATTTTTAAATTGGATTTGGAAATTGATCAGGAATTTGTGGATAGTTTATCTAGAGTATCTTATTAGTGATTATTTCATGAACACTTAATGTCTTGTGGATTTTCTATAGTTTATTTTTGCTTAAATATTTCATCTAGGTGATGGAAAATTTATTGATGTATTAATGAGTGAGTGTGTTGTGAATTTATTATGGAATTTTATGAATGGGTTTTATTTATTATAGATTGTATGAAACGATGTTATGGGATGTGTGAAATATGTTTCATCTGAGACTGACTTCAAGGATCCAATCTAAACACTAAGTCGAGGATATGCCCCTAGATAGGAATAGGAATTTTATAAATAAGATGGGCGATATGGATTTAATATGAGTTGGTTCCCTAAGCTAGGATTAATGATATTATTGTGGACCAATATCAAGCCATGATAGGGGCGACAAGTATATGAAAAATATTTTATTATGGATGGAGTGGATGAAAGTGCTAATAGATGATGGAATTTGGTTTCTACACATGGAAACTATAAATAGATTTTCATATGATACTTTCCCAAAGCACCACCGAAGTGGTTTTCACCATAGGGTGGATTTTTTCTCTTTACTCTTTTGAATATTTTCTATTTTTTTGTAGCTTTCAATTAAGATACTATGAGGATCAAGCATAGAATTTCTTTAGGTGACCACTATTGATAGGCTCATCTAACGGTTCTTTAGGTGTGCCAATTTGGTATTCTCATGATCCATAAGCTATTTTGATGACAAAGGGTCCTAGCTAGTTAGGTTAAAATTTCCCTTTCTTCTCATGTTCTTGTTGATTCTTTTGATTTTCCTTAAGTACCAAGTCTCCTATCTTGAACTTTCATGAGATGACCTTCTTATTGTAACTATGAAAGAGACAGTTTTGGTAGAATTGCAGGTTATTGAGTGCATTGAGATTTTTTTCATCTAGAAATTCCAAGTCGTGTAGTCTAGAAACTCTATATTGCTCATCAATAATGACATTCTATAAAAAAAACTATGAGTGAAAGGAGCTCAACCTTGATAGGAAAATTTTCTTCGCCTCCAAAGACTAGGGAATATGAGGTGGCACTTGTGGGTGTGTGAATGCTAGTTTTATATGCCCATAATGCAAGGTTAAGGTGGTAGAAGGTTAATGTGGATGTGCCAATCATGACTAGCATCATTGACAGTCTTTTTAAGGATTTTTAGTATGGTCTTATTTGATGCCTCCTCTTGATTGTTACTTTATGGATAATAGGGGGTGAAAATTTGGTGTTGGATGTGAGATTTACTGTAGAGATCATAGACATATTGGTTCTTGAATGGGGCCATTATTAGTGACAATGGTTGAGAGAATACCATACTAACAAATAATGTATTTTAGGATAAAATTAACAATTTTCTTTCTAGTGATGTCAGTTAAAGGAATGGCTTCAATCCATTTAGTAAAGTATTTTGTGGTTGTGATAATGAATTTATGTTCGTTGGCTGATTGGGGGTAGATTTTTCCTACAAGGTCAAGCCCCCACTGAGAGAAAGGCTATAATATGTTGATGGCTTGAAGATCCTAAGTTGGTGCATGTATAATATCACTATTTTTTGTTAACACTTGTGAATTTTGTGAGAAAACATGTGGGCATCTTGTTCTATTGTTAGCCAATAATATCTAGTTCTCATCAATTTCTTTACTATATTTGGACCACCAGAGTGGGACACACAAATACTATCATGTATCTTGTAGGTAATTTTGTGCTTCTTTCAAGTTAAGACACTTAAGGAGAGTATCGTCAAAGCTCCTTTGATATAGTGTATCACCTAGAATGAGAAATAGAGATGAGCATTTAATGAAATATTTTCTCTAGTTGTTGGATAAGTTGGGTGGAAGGGTTTGTTGATGGAGGTAATCATAAATGGCATGGCACTACGAAGACTTGGGACCAATGAGTTCACACACAATCTTAGGCTCTAGAACATCAAATGCAAGGAATAAGAGTTGTTCCACTAAGAATTCACATTGGTGGGTATCCATGGAATCTTCTTCTTTACTACTTAGTCTCATAACCTACTCAAATGTGATGTCATTGAAGTATTATTTAAAAATATCTATCATTTTCTTATAGGGTATAATTTTCTCATCTTTGGTTTGGTATTCATCATTCACCTACTTTATAACCAGCTAGGAATCATCATAGACTTGTATTTGATTGAGTTTCCACTATATAGTTGTCTTAAGTCCTATTATTGTACTTTGTACTCTACTATATTGTTTGTACATGGTAATATCAAACCATATGATTTGGGTACACAATCATATTGGGGTGATAAATAGTATACCTATTCCTAATCCATGTTGGGTGTATGATCTATTGAAGTAAAAATTTCATATCTAAGTAGGAGTTACTATGAATATACCCTCATTTGGAAAATCTAACACTATCAAGTGATCAATTGAAATAGGGGCATTTGCTAACCGATCTGTGACCACTTGCCCTTTTATAGCCTTCATGTCTACATATTCAATGTCAAATTTACTCAAGATCATAACCCATTTAGCTAGTTGCCCTATAACCATGGCCTTGTTCAAAAAATACTTGAGAGGATCAATTTTGTAATGTTTATTCTTGTGGTTTACAATATAATGTCTTAGCTTTTGTGAAAAATAAATAGATGATAAAGAGGAACTTTCAATCAGTATATAATTATGTTCACAATCTACTAGAGTATGACTGATTTAATAGATTACCATTTCTTTACTTGTGTCATTATGATGTGCAAGGAGTGCACCCAATGTTATTGGTGTGGTAGATATATACAATATAAAATTTTGGTTTACCTTGAACTAGTTGCATTCATACTATAGGAGATGCCAGATAATTTTTTAGTTGTTGCAATACCTTTTGATCATTTTTGTCCCACTTAAATGTAACACCCTTATGCAAAAGGTGTGTAAAAGGGTGACATTTATCTGCTAGCTTTGAAATGAAGCAACAAATGGATTGGATTTTTCCCTATAGGCTTCACAATTGTTTTAGAGTGGTGGGAGGAAGCATGTCAATTATTTATTTTACCTTTTTCGGTTCTACCTCAATGCTTTTTTTAGATATAATGTATCCTGCTAATTTTCTAGATGTCACCTCAAAGATACACTTCTTAAGATTTAGCCAAAGCTTAAATATTTCTCCAATCTATCAAAAAATCTAGCCAATATGTTTAGATGACCTTCTTTGGTGAGTGATTTTTCTAGAAGATCATCAACATAATCTTTTATAAGGATATGCATCATGTCATGGAAGATAGTTGTCATAGCCCATTGATAGGTAGCTCCAACATTTTTAAGGCCAAAGGGAATGAAATTCTAGCAAAAGGTTCCCCACAGACAAGTGAATATTTTTTTATGTTGATCCTTAGGGTCAATGCAAATCTGATTGTATTCTGAGAATTCATCAATTAAGGATAGCATTGCATTCCTCATTGTTAAATACACAATCACATTTATGTTAGGTAAATTAAATTCATATTTTGGACATGCCTTATTGAGGTCTCTAAAATCTATGCATATTTGGATGCCCCCAGTGGGTTTAGTGATAGGGACCAAGTTTGATATCCACTCGGGATAATCATTTGGTTCAATGAAACCCACATCTAACAACTTTTGAAGTTCTTTTACCAGCAATATTATTTGAGGGTAAATTTTGTGTAACTTCTACTTTACTAGTTTTTCCCCTAGTGTTACTATCAAATGATATAGTACTAGATTAGGTTACAATCTAAACATGTTTGTGTAGGACCATGTGAATTTCACTTGACTATTTTGGGAAAATGCAATGAAATTACCACTTTCTTGCTTAGATAAAAAGAATGTGATCCTAATATTGTCTATGGTGATGATGTCTACTTCCTTGGATTTTCGATAAGAACTATAGATATATCTTTATCCATGGGGATAATTTAAAACCTTCCATCCTTAGGTGCCTCATAAAGGTTTTCACCCTCAAATGAATCCTTTTATTTTCCTATTTTATGGTATGAAAGTGTCGCATAGTGATTTTCACTAGGGGAGCTATTTATAACTTTTATGTTTTTGTGACTGAAATCTTTTGAATTCTCCCAAAAGTATTTCATTGTGGCTAGCTCAATAATAAATCTAACTCTATGATCTCCTAGAGGTATCCCATCTCGAAGTCCCAAGAACTTGGTAGTAGCTTCAATGTTTTGGAATGTGTTTATGCTATGTGGATCTCGTTAGTCCCAATCTATGAGTTGGGGATAAAAAAGTGAAAGGGTGCTATCAGAGGGTGTAGGTTCAAAATAAATATAATATATGGTAAATATTATTATCTTTGAATGGGTCAGTGATACTCTCAAAGGATTCATTGAAAGTATCCTCATTAGACAACTTATCAATGAATTTTTTTTATCTACTTTCACAGGTATACTTTCAATATTCGAAGACATAGTGTAAAGCATGGTTTTATAGTTATTAAGATAATTTCCATCATCCCTTGATTTTGTGAGCCAAGTCCATTGTGACCATCATACCCCATGTGTTCCATGATCTAAAATCCTTTAGTATATTTTTCCACTGGGAGTGTGGCAGTATCTTCTTTGTCTTTATAAATCCACTTGGATACATTGTCTTCTAAAGATTCCTTGTCAAATTCACCCCATTTAGAAAAATGGTCGGACTACATTTTATTATTATATTGGATATTTCTTATGTTTTGACCGATTTTCCATATGATCTAGGTGATGATGGAAGCTTACCTACAAAAAATATTTCCATATCATCTTCCCCATACCCCTTGTCTTTGACCTAAATCTTAATCTTGGGAATAATCACATGAAATAAGTGGATGTTTGAGTTAGTGACAATGGGTCAATGTAGGATTTGGATGAGGATGCTTTGGTATTGTTAGGAACACAAAGTGTGGTGTATCTCCTCAAGTTTTAGTATGGGAAATTATCTATATCTACCATAATTGTTACTTTATTTTCATCATTGTAGAACTTGAGACACTTGTGAAAATTTGAGGATACAAATTGCATGTCATGAATCCATGGGTGACCCAGAAGTACATTGTGTGAAAGTTCAAGTTTTAGCACTGACATAGTGTATCTTAATAATTGGTCCTACTTAGATAAGAAGAGAGGAAGTCCCTTTGGAGGTTCATTTTGCATCATCATAAGCTTGAATCACTATCTTCTTGCTTGGATTTATAGCCTCCTCAAAGTATCCTAATATTTTCACTAGGTTTAAGATGCAAATGTTCAAACCAGCACCACCATCTATTAGGAATCAATTTATTCTATGTTTATGGAAACATATTTCCAAGTGAAGGGCATCTTTGTGAGTGGGCGAATGGGATGTCATATCTTTGTCAAAAAAAGTCAGATGATGGGTAGAGGTCAAATTATTGACCATGGCTTGAAATTGGTCCATATTTAGATCTATCAGTACTAATGATTCCATAAGAGCTTTATCTAATATCTTTTTATGAATTGGTGATATGTGTAAAAGCTCTAGAATGGATATTTGATCCATTGTTTTACTCAATTGATCCATAAGATTGTATTGTGGTGTAGTGGGGTTTCTAGATGTGGCTCCTTGTAGAGTAATTTTACCTCTAATGGTTGTAACATTACATTTTGGATTTGTGTTCTTTATAGTAATGGTTAATTGTATAATCGTATTTGATATTTGTATAATTGACATTATTGTTGGAGGTACTACCCTAGTTAGGGACATTTCCTTTTCCATGATTGTGCAATGGATCCTAAAGATCATGTGGTCATTGTTTGAGGAATTATTTTGGTTCTCCAAACTAACATCTCTCATATTGATAAAGTCCTAAATAATGTTCTTTATTTTGATATTGTTGGGAGTAGCGTGTCCTTTTACCCTATGGTAATCATAGAAATCGGTGTCCTTCCACCAAGTGGGTCCGACTTGTGGTTCATATTGCCTGATTTCTAGTAGAGTGACTATATTCACTTACATTAATTTTCAAAGTAGAAATTCAATGGGCTCTCTTAGAGGAGTAAAATTTTACCATGGGTTGTTATTAAATCTATGAGGTACTCTTTGTGTATTACCCTAGATATTTTTTAATGTCTAAAAATTGTTTTACACTTGTATGTGTAAGGTGGGTTGAGTAGTTTGAGCCATTTTGGCATCAACCACACTATCATTAGTGATTTTTTTATTCTTATTCCAATAATAAGACTTTTCATTTGAAGAATTTAAACAGTCTTTGTTTTCTTTGAAGATTTCAACAAGTCCTTTGGAAATTAGTTATTTCTCGATAGTAAGTCCCTTTTCGATGACATCATCAAAATAATTTGAACATATAATTTTCAGGTGGAACCTCATTTGAGTGTTCATGTTTTGAATGAATATTTCAAGTAGTATTTCTCTAAGATGTGACATGGAATTTTACTAGCTAGTTTTCATCGTCTTTGTAAGAAGGAGGTGAATGTTTCTCTAGCATTTTGTTTCATAGTGCATAGTTCAGTCGTTGTCATTTCATGTTCTATATTATACGAGAAGTGTGAGATTAACTTCTTAGTTAGTTCACTAAAGGTCCTTATGCCAGCAAGGAGTCTAGAAAACCACTCCATGGATTTCCCTTCTAAACTTCTTGGGAAGAGACATATTAGATAATTATCATTATGCATAACCTCTAAACAAGCTACATTAAACTCTCTCATATGATCATGAGGGTCTCCCTTTCTTTTGTACTTATCGAATTTGGGAATTTCAAAATGATGTGGAAAGGGTAGATAGGTAAATTCCTACCAAATGGATAGGGGCATATGTCTTCTAATATGTAGCTCTTTTTCAATGGTCCCATGTGAATATTGGAAATTTGTTGCAATTATTTTATTTGAAGAGCTAGATCATTGGGCCTTCTTATACATGGTGTATTGATGGGCTTGTAGGTGGATGCAATATGTGATGATTGTTGACCTTGGGGGAAGTTTGATGATGATGGATTTTGATGACCATATGGATAGTTTTAGGGATTGTAAGGATGAGAAGATGTGTTGGGATTAGCATATTGTTGTGAATTATTTTGATATTATGGATGGATGTTGTGTTGTGGATGTATGTAGTTAGGGGGATGGGTATATTGTTATGTAGTCATAATATTTTGGGTGGAGTTGTGTCGGTATGTATTTTGATTATGTGGGTGTATGTTATGATTAGGGTTGGAGGTGATATGTTGGTAGTTTTAATAAGTGGTGTATTAGTTTCTTGGTGCGTGAGTATGAATGTTAGATGTAAGTGGTTGGGAATTATGGGTTGTATATGGTGGTTTTCATGTATTGTTAGGGTTATTAGGTGGGTGTTGGTGTAATGGGTTGGAATTATTATATGGTGGTGCTTGTGAAGGGTGAGATGATTGTGATAATGTATGTGGATTAATTATCGAGGTGAGAGTGATAGTTTGACTAGATGTAGTATTATATAATGGGTTAGTGATATACAAAGAGTATGTGGGAGTCTGAGTATATATGGGTGGTATTACCACTTATGTGTAATTAATAGGAATGGTTATTTGTGGGATGCTTTCAATAATTTTTGAGGAATTAATGGGAGGATCGTTCAACGGTTGGACAATGAGGTTGTGATGATACTACTATTAGGATTCAACTATGTAGTTTTTTTATTCAAACTCATTGACCCATTTTTCATGAGTAGTGGTTCACAAGAACCCATATTTCATGATAATAAATGGTCCACTTAGCACTCATTGCATCTAGGTGATGCTCACAAAAGGTGAAACGTTGGGCCTTCCCAGGGGATCACCCATCCCAGTACCACTCCAACTCAAGCGTGCTTAACCATGGATTTTTCCCCAAGGTTAATCCCAATTAGCTTGCAACCCCATTTTCAAAACCTTCAGTAAGTGTTGTGTCTTATGAACCATTCATTATAGAACCCCTTTAGCTTATCAATTGATATGTAGGAGGAATTTTCCATAATGTGTCATGATATTGCTATCAAGATTCAACCATGTATTTTTTTCGACTCAAACTCATTGACCCATATTTCATGAGGTGAAGCATTGGGCCTTCCCAAGAGGTCACCCATCCTAGTATTACTCCAACTCAAACATGCTTAACCATGTATTTTTCCCTAAGTTTAAGCTGAATTAGCTTGCAACCCCATTTACAAAACCTTGAACAAGTGTTGTGCCTTATGAACCATTCATTATAGAGCTCCTTTATCTCATCAATTGATAATCAAGCTTATTGAAATTCAACATCAATGAAAATAAATCTTATCAAGTTATATATGCGGATACACATGTCTTGATGTGTTTTCAAAATGCCTACAATGATATTTTGTCAGTTTGGTGTATCACACTTAGTGACAAGTTGCAAAAGTTTAGTATCAAGCTTTCATAATATATACTCTAAGGTAGAGACACAATATTTTGATCTACATCCCTCCACGAAGCAAGATCTAGTATTGCGATTCAATATTTTAAGTTCATGGAGATGTGAAGGTGTTATATCCAAATTTTCATGTCAATAATCCTTCCACAAAGAAAGTTAGAAGTAATAGAGTATCA
This sequence comes from Sequoiadendron giganteum, assembly GCA_007115665.2. Lineage (NCBI taxonomy): Eukaryota > Viridiplantae > Streptophyta > Pinopsida > Cupressales > Cupressaceae > Sequoiadendron > Sequoiadendron giganteum. The sequence goes on along the minus strand of CM021108.1, from coordinate 427,906,255 downwards.
AACTGTGTTAAGGTAGTACAAAGTGGTTCAGAAGACATGTTGAAATGCTTTGCATTCCACCGCAAATGAAGTTTTGGTCAAGTGGTTTTTGATGATATACTTAGTGATGTATAAAGTATGTTATATTTAAGTTTCAAGTGATCTGGTGCTCCACAAGTTTAGTTTTCTAAGTGTCAAAGTGATACAGTTAGTTTTGGATGCTTAATCTTCATCAAAACAAGTCTTTGAATACTTGCACCAGCAAAAGATTGAATTTTTTTCTTGTATGAGTTTGAGTGTAAACTCCATCTGTCTCACATTTTCTAAGGTATTAAGCACATGAATGTATTTCTTACTTCGAATACCGCATAGGTTTTTCAAGTCATTTGTGAATTTATTCTTTTTTCTAAGACCGACTAAGGTTTGTTGTTGGTGTTTGCCACTAGTTCAAGATTGAGAAAAAATTTGAGTGATTGAAGATGTTGTATGGGTCATGTTGATGAATTTGGAAGAAATACAAATTATTTGTTATCACTCTTGTGTATTGCAAATGGATATGAACATCGACATCCTACAAGTTACATTTTTTTTTTTATGGTCGACTTAATTTGTATTTGCAAAGCATGCGGATGATATATATAGAAAATAAAATATGAGAAGAGATGTAAGCATGTGTGTAAGGATGTGTAAGTGTATGGGAAGATTGTGGTAATATCTACCAAGTCCTAATGTGTATAATTGATGACTATCAGTGGGTTGAATCCATAAAGTTAGTCATATCCCAGTTATTTTAATTAGGGAGTTGTAGCCTCCTTGGAAATAACCCTAAAACTGTAATCTGGGAGTTGTAGCTTCCTTGGGTTGTAGCCCTAAATCAAATTTGTAATTGTTGTTTATTTGTGAGGCTAGATTTGGACAGTAGATCCAAGAATATTTTATCACTATGGTTTTTCCCTTGTGGGGTTTTCCACGTATATTCGATGTCAACTACGTTCTTGTGTGGATGCTTGTCTTCTTTCTTATTTTTATTGAGTAGATGAATAATGGTATAACTTAGCATCAACAATTAAATATTGAACTTGATTATATTGATTCACTCCCCTCTCAATATATTGTGTTTCCAACAGCTTAACCATAGAGTTTTCCCAAATTTTAAGCCCACTTAGCTTGTAACCCCATTTGCAAAACCTTCAGCAAGTGGTGTACCTTATGAACCATTCATTATAGAGCTCATTTAATCAATTGATAACTAGGAGGTATTTTCCACAACGTGTCAAATTATGATATTGCTATCAAGATTCAACCATGTAGTTTTTTTAGTCAAACTCATTGACCCATATTTCATGAGTAGTGGTTCACAATAACCCATCTCTCATGATAATGAATAAACCACTTAGCACTCATTGCATATAAGTGATGCTCATAGAGGTGAAGCATTGGGCCTTCTTAGGAGGTCACCAATCCTAGTACTACTCCAACTCAAGTGTTCTTAACCATGGATTATTCCCCAAGGCTAATCCCACTTAGCTTGCAACCCAATTTGTAAAACCTTCATCTTGTGTTGTGCTTTATAAACTATTCATTATACAACCCCTTTATCTCATCAATTGATAAGTAGGAGGTATTTTCCACAGTGTGTCAAATTATGATATTGTTATCAGGATTCAACCATGTAGTTTTTTTAGTCAAACTCATTGACCCATATTTCATGAGTAGTGTTTTAAAATAACCCATCTCTCATGATAATTAATGGTCCACTTAGCACTCATTTCATCTAGGTGATGCTTACAAAGGTGAATCATTGGGCCTTCTCAGGAGGTCGCACATCCTAGTGCTACTCCAACTCAAGTGCACTTAACCATGGATTTTTCCCCAAGGTTAAGCCCACTTAGCTTTCAACCATATTTACAAACCTTCAACAAGTGTTGTTCCTTATGAACCATTCATTATATAGCCCCTTTAGCTCATCAATTGATAAGTAGGAGGTATTTTCCACAATGTGTCAAATTGTGATATTTCTATCAAGATTCAACTGTGTAGTTTTTTTTAATTCAAACTCATTGACCCATATTTCATGAGTAGTTGTCCACAAGAACCCATCTCTCATGATAATGAATGGTCCACTTAGTACTCATTACATCTATGTTGGTTTATGTGCATATATCTCATGGTCATGAGAAAGTAGAAAAATAGTGTGTATATACTATTGTGTAAAGACTATGCATATGTTTTAAACCTATTGTAAATATATTGGTGACATGGTGTATATTTCAATAAAAACAATGAAAACCCATATATTATTTTACCTCAACACTACTGTGTATACCTTGTCATTTTTTTCATTTGTTGGCATACGACCATCCATATGGTATGAAATGTATGGTCATATAGAATCCATGATATCATATCGAATTATGTACAAATGAAACCTTTCTCACACCTGCAACACCTAAAAAAATCATCAACAAAATAGCAAGTGTTTAATGTCAAATTTTATCTCTCGACCATTTTAGATGCAACAATATAGTTTTTTTTCCTCCTAGATGTACCTGTAAAACTGATACCTGAAACTTGCTTAAAAACCTATGAAAATGGGTTAGTGGAAAGCAAATAGAAGATACAAATACGCAAAACAAAGTGAGATGAGGGATAAATCCCCATCAGAGTCACCAAAAAATAATTGATAATTTAGAAATTGAAATTGAACCAAATGCAATGCAAAAGACTCATATTCTAAACTATCACAAACCTAAGATAGAGCTCACAATGAAGTCAAAAACAACACAATAAGATAAGAAATAAACTCAAAAGTTACCATAAACCTCCATTATTGAATAATTTTCTCCTTGAATGATTTGGATGTGGATGCTCTTTCCTTGAATAATACCAATTTTGACAAAAAATACTTAGCACGAATGAGAATAGAGAATGGAGTGCTTGAATTTATAGATTTTAGGAATGAGGAATGGATGGTCAAGATCTAATTGTGAGATCAAGGGTGGAGAATAGTTGAGAGGAATTCCCTAGGATTTTGGAGGGGATGAAGGGTGGAGATGAAGATAGTTAGTGTTGAAATGCACAAGACAATTGAGAGGGGGTAAATCAGTTTTATCTAATTACTTTCACTTTTGATCTTAATCAATCCCACATTCACTTTTAATCTGTTATTAATTATAAACATGAAATACAGATAACATAAAGCAAATACCAAAGATACTAGATTTACATGGAAATCCCAATGAGGGAAAAACCATGGTGATGATTAAATCCTAGTATAATAGTAATGCAAAACCATATACAAAGGCTCACTACCCAAAAATGGCACACTGTCTGGATATAAAGGCTCACTGCCTAAAGTTTGGACTCACTATCTAGAAGGAGGCTCACTACCTATAGACAAAGAAAGATAATAGAAAATCCACCACAACAGGTCCCACACATTCACAGCCTTGATCAAAGGAATTATAGACACCATCAGCTCACTGGTTTCAAGAATCCAACACATTAAAGTACTTTTGCCTTGATTCACTTTTGCACACTCTTCTTTTCACACTTGTTTCACACTTTTCACACTTCTCACTTCTAATTCACAACATCTTGAGTTGTATTTATACCATCTTTGGTCTTAAAGACTTTATCCAAGGTTGGCTACAAATTCTTCATTTTAAAAATTCAAATTCGATCGGCGACTCAACATTCTCATAGTGGATAATAATGAGAGTGGACCAAATACATACTTAATTAGGACCCAAACAACATATTGGATCAATCACACACTTCCTTAATTGATTCTTATCTTTCATGTAACGTGTAGACACCAGATCATCCAAACCTAATGAAAACACCAATGAAATTTGAAGTACGTGCATCCACAACAAGATGGTCACACGTGGATCACATAAAATGCTTCACCAAACACTGAAACACTTCTTAGATGCCTTCAGAAATATTCACAACAACTACAACAATCTTCATACATAAAAAAAATTCCAATAGTCCAACCTAACCATGCAGACACATATAGTAGCTCTAGAACAAGCCTCCTGAAGCACCAAACCACAAGTGTGTTTTCTAGAACATAGATAACATTATGATCAACATTCTTCCAGATCCGCAAACCATCAAAATATTGCATAGCAGAAACATCTCTCCCAGTCCATATATAAACAACTCTATCAAACCAGTTCACACACCGGTGAACATAACTTTCACTCTTCATCAAACCAGAAGCTATAACTCAAGATATACCATCCAATGAAGCTCATAAACAACACTACATATCCACACAAGCATAGGATCAACACAGAATAAATGCAGAGCATATTATTGGAGCACATTCAAAACACACACACAACTTTGTCTTCACTATTTATTAATTTTCTCAAAATCACTTGACAATTCATCATATCAACACACCTGCAACACCATAAATATAGGTCCATGTACTCACTACATCTCTACAGTATCTCAACCATACATATACCACCTACAACACTTGATTCCTTTCTCTATAAGAACCTGAACTGTGTTGACATCAATGACAACACCACCATACTTGCAAAAATATCCTCCTTTTTCATTGATGGAAACACATGATTTGAAAAACCAGCAAATACAACATACATACTCTCCTGCTTCTTCTTCCTCTCTTTTTTTCAGATTAGACAACCTACACAATGTTTTTACACTCTTCTCCATGCAAAGTTTCACTCTTTCATCTTTTTCACATGACTCTCTCCCCCTTTGACATCAATGGAAAAGAATTGTTTTTGCATGAATCTTCAACCATGTAAAATTTTGATCACTCCTCCTTAGGAGTGCACCCACATCTCATACTACAACAATGATACTTTCTACTCCCCCTAAGGAGTAGACCTCAAACATTAGTCCAAATAGGTGATGAATCTATAGATCCACTAGAATGATGTACCTCCATATGCACCTAGTTCAAGGAAGGAAGGGGTGTAACCCCCAACTTCTCCTTGAGATACTCAAGAGTATCCTTTGGAAGAGCCTTAATAAATATATCTGCAATTTGATCCTTTTTAGACACATACTCAAGTCTAACTTCATTCTCCAACACCTTCTCCCTCAAGAAATGCTATTTGATAGATATATGCTTTGTCCTTGAGTGCATTACCGTATTATTTGAAATATTTATTGCTCTTGTATTATCAAAAAAGATAGGGATAGTCTCATCACACATCACACCTATATCCTTCAATTTTTGCTTCATCCAGAGTACCTATGTACAGCAAGATGTTGCTGCAATATACTCAGCTTCTACGGTGGGTAAAGAAATTGAATATTTTTTCTTACTTAAACATGAAACCAATCTTCGTTCAAGAAATAAAGCACCACCACTTGTACTCTTTCAATCATCTACACAACCAGCCCAATCTACATCAATGTAGGCATTCAAAATGAAATCAATATCCTTGGGATACCACAATCCATAATTTGGAGTGCCCTTTAGATATCTAAATATCCTCTTCATAGCTATAACATGTGTTTCTTTAGGTTCTACTTGAAATCTGGAAACCAAACGTATCGCATGCATGATATCCGGTCTAGTAGCCGTAAGATATAATAGTCCACCAATCATGGATATGTGCATTCTCTGATCAATTTTAGGAGAATCGTCATCCTTACTCAATTCGCATCTAGTCACCATAGGGGTATAGACCAGTTTGGAATCATCCATTCCAAAATTCTTCAACAATTCTTTTACTTAGATTGTGAAATTAATATTCCTTTATTAGTTTGATTCACTTGAAGTCCAAGAAAAAAGTCCAACTCACCAATCATAGACATCTTAAATTCCTTTTGCATTTCATCTACAAATTTCTTACACATACCTTCATTTCCTCCAAAGATGATGTCATCATTTTACACAACCACTATCAAAATTATTTTTCCTTCAAATTTGAAATAGAGATTGATGTCTATGAAGCCTTTTCTGAACCCTTGCTATGTCAAATATTTGTCCAACCTTGCATACCATGCTCTAGGATCCTATTTAAGTCCATATAGTGCCTTTTCAGTTTTTAGACCATGTTTGATTTATTTGTTAGCTGAAATACTTCAAGTTGTTCCATGTACACCTCTTCTTCTAGTTCTCCATTCAAGAATGCAAATTTGGCATCCATCTGGTATACTTTGAAGGCTTTGTGAGCATAAAATTCCAAAAAAATCTGAATGGCCTCCATTCTAGCCACCGGGGAAAATGTCTCCTCAAAGTCTATTCCTTCTACTTGTGAATAACCTTTGCATAGAAGTATTGATTTTTTTCTTACTACTTCACCATCTTCATTCAACTTATTCCTGAATACCCATTTTGTACCAATTGCATTCTTGTTTACTGGTCTATGAACCAGTTCCCATGTCTAATTCGTCTCTATCTATTGAAACTCTTCTTTCATTTCTTTAACCCAACTCTCATCTTTGCATGCTTCACACACTATTTTAGGTTCTATCTTAGAAATTAAACACAAATTTACCTTATTTTCTATCACTTTTCTTCTTGTCTTTACACCTTCACTTTTATCTCCAATTATGTGTTCTTCCAAAATATTCTTTTGTAGATACTTTGGAGTCGTAGGAGCAGGTTTAGGAGTCTCTTCTTCTTCAATCTATTATTTATCTTCCTTATCCTCTTCTTTTACTTGTTCTTAGATAGGATCATATGGTTCAACTTCACTTATTTCAACTGGTATGTGCATATCTTCATCAACTTTTACATTTTCACTTTCAACTATCTTCCTCAATCTTTTATTGAAGCATCTATATGCTTTGTTGTTAGTTGAATATCCAAGGAAAATACCTTCATCACATCTTGCATCAAACTTTCCAAGGTTATCATCATCTCTTTTAATGTAACATTTGCTTACAAACACCTTAAATTACTTAACAGTAGGAGTCTTACCAGTCTATAGTTCATAAGGATTCTTTGTGTCGTTACCTCTTATTTGAACTCTATTAAGAATATAAACATCAATTTGGATTGCTTCTCTCTAGTATACATCAAGAACATTTTCCTCTTTCATCATAGTCCTTGTAGCCTCTTGAATAGTTTGGTTCTTCCTTTTTACAACTCCATTTTGTTGAGGAGTTTTAGGAGCAGAAAAATGTCTTCTTATACCATGCTCTTCACAAAATGCATTAAACTCACTAGAAGTGAATTCTCCACCTTTTTCAAACCTTAGAAATTTGATTCTCAAGTTCACTTCATTCTCTACCCTTTCCTTGAACACTTTGAATCTATCTAGAGCTTGAGCTTTCTCCCTAAGAAAAGTAACCCATGTCATTCTAGAATAATCATCAATCAAAAGCATAAAATACCTATCACCCTTAAGACTTCTTGTTCTTGTGGGACCACAGAGATCTGGATGAATCAATTCCATCATTCTAGTAGATGAATATTCTTTTCCTTTAAAGCTACATCTTTTTTTTTCCAATTGACAAATTCTCCAAATAGTATTGATAGGCTTTGTAATTCTAGGAAGATCCTTAACAACTTCTCTTGAATTGATCCTGATCAGATTGTCAAAGTTTAGATGTCCCATCCTCTGGTGCCATATCCAAATTTCATTAACTTGAGAAACAAAACATTTACCATCACCACTCTTAAGTTGATATATGTTTCCATGTGTTCTTCTTCCTACAGCTACCACAGTTTTGGACCCTTTTCTGATCTCACAGGTGTTATCCTAAAACACAAGCTTGAATCCTTTGCTACACATTTTTCCAACACTAAAAATATTATACCTTAAGCCCTTAACATAATATAGACCATCAATACTTTGTTTTCCATCAAGGATAATTGTTCCTTTTCCAACAATCTTTGCACCAGAATCATCTCCAAACATGACTAATCCTCCATCATAATTTTCAAATTTCATGAACTTACTTTTGTCTCTGGTCATATGATTTGAACATCCACTATCAATTACCCAATAATCTTTGTCTTATCTAGTATGAAAGGTAGTAACTAGAGAACCTTCCATCTCATCCTTCTTATTCTCTAGACCACATTCCCTTGCACATCTTCCATGGTTAGTAGATACAGATTTATTCTCCAAGGCTAGAAACAAGAATTCATCTTTATCATCCTCAAAATAAGACTCGTCATCATAAATTCCAGCATCCTCACTAACATAATACAATTTCTTGGACTTTTTTTCCTTTTTACCTTTGTTATCTCTATTATTTTTGTGTACATCTCTATTTGGACATCTTGAAGCATAGTGACCAATGTTTCCACAAGTGAAACATTTAAAAGGTAACATACCTTTGTACTTATTGGTACCTTTCTTCAACTTCCTTGTAAAGTTTTCTTACAACTCTTCTAAACCATCACTATCTGGATCATCTTCAGTCTTAGTTTCTTTGAAGGTTGTTTCTATTTTCTCATTTTATTTTCTAAACTTCCTCATCTCAAATGTTGTCAAGGTGCCAAATAGTTGTTATTTAGTGAATTTCTTTGGATCATATATTTCCTCAATAGTAGAGACCTTGTCACTATAATTCTCTGGTAGGGTCATCAAGATCTTCTCTATTATATCTTCATCTGCCAAAGTACCACCTTGAATTTTGACTTAATTTGCTGCAATTTCAACCCTTTGAAAGTAGCTTCCAATGTCTTCACCTTCTTCCATTTTCAAGTTCTCATATCTACGCTTTGTTGTTAGCTTCTTTGATAATTTGACTCTATCATTTCCTTCATAGATATCTTTCAAATTTTCCCATACTTCATAAGTAGTGCCTAATGAAATAAATTTTGTTTGCTCAATATTAGATAAAGCACTAGAGATAGCATACCTTGCTTTTTCATTTTCCTCATAGGAAGAAATATCATCTATAGAGGAAGGACCACTTGCCAACTCAACATATTTTGGCTCAACAGCTTTCCAAGTCTTGAAATCAAGAGAGATCGGTTAACCTCTCATATGCACTTTCCAATCACTATAGTCAACTCCATCAAAAATAGGGATTTGCAACTTGTGCACCATCAGATCTACCTCAAGCGGTTAAGCTCTTCTTCGAGGAACCAAAGCTCTGATACTAATTGTTGAAATGCATAGGATAATTGAGAGGGGGGTGAATCAGTTGTATCTAATTAATTTCACTTATGATCTCAATCAATCCCACATTCACTTTTAATTTGTTATTAAGTATAAACATGAAATGCAGATAACAGAAAGAAAATACTAGAGACACCAGATTTATGTGGAAAACCCAATGAGGGAAAAACCACGGTGACGATTAACTGCCAATATAATATTAATGCAAAACTAAATGCAAAGGCTCACTACCAGAGGGATCATTGCCCAAAAAGGACTCATTGTTCATATACAAAGGCTCACTACCTATAGATAAGACTCACTATCCAGAAGGAGGCTCACTGCCTACAAACAAAGAAAGATAATAGAAAATCCACCACAATAGGTTCCACACATTCATAGCCTTGATCAAAGTAATTACAGACACCATCATCTCACTGCTTTCAGGAATCTAACACATTGAAGTAATGCTACCTTGATTTACTTTCACACACTCTTTTTTTCACACCTATTTCACACTTTTCACACTTCTCTCTTCTAATTCACAACATCTTGACTTGTATTTATATGATCTTTGGTCTTAGAGACTTTCTCCAAGGTCAACTACACATTCTTCATTTTACAAATTCAAATTAGGTCAGCAAATCAACATTCCTACGATGGATAAGAATGAGAGTGGACCAAATACATCCTAAATTAGGACCCAAACAACATCTTGGATCAATCACACTCTCCCTTAATCGATTCTTATCTTTTATGTAACGTGTAGACACCAAGTCGACCAAACCTAATGAAAACACCAATGAACATTGAAGTACGTGCATCCACAACAAGATGGTCACATGTGGATTAAATAAAATGCTTCACCAAACATTGAAACACTTCTTAGATGCCTTTAAAAAAATTTGTAGCAACTGCAATAATCTTCATACACAGAAATTTTTCAAATAGTCCAACTTGACCGTGCAGACACATATAGTAGCTCTACAAAAAGCCTTCCAGAGCACCAAACCACAAGTGCATTTCCAGAACATAGACAACATTATTATCAACCTTCTTCTAGATCTGCAAACCATCAAAGGACTACAAAAAAAAAAAAATATCTCCTAGTCCACAAAAAAAAAACTCTACCAAACCAGTTCACACACCGGTGAACATAACTTTCACTCTTCATAAAACCCGAAGCTATAACTCGGGATATACCATCCAATGAAGCTCATAAACAAAAATATAGATCCAAAAAATCATAGGATCAACACAGAATAAATGCATAGCACATTTAGAACACACACACAACTCTGTCTTCACTATTTATTAATTTTCTCAAAAGCACTTGACAATTCATCATATGAGCACACCTGCAACACCATAAAGATAGCTCCATGTACTCACTGCATCTCTATAGTATCTCAACCATACATGTACCACCTACAACACTTTATTCCTTTCTCTGCAACAACCTAAACTATGTTGACATCAATGACAACATTAATGACAACACCACCATACTTGCAACAGTTAGAATGTGAATGGTTGGGATTAACTTACTAAATTTAGTAAGTAGTTATGAGGATGAGGGAAATCAGGGATATGTGCACCTATAAGGGCTATAACTTGGGGATATGTTGAGAGAATAAGGGGACCATAAGTACAAGTGTGCCTAGGTGTCCAATATTCTTGGAGTGTGTTGAGAGAAGAATGACTTTATTAAATAATGGTATTACTAATTATTTTAGCCACACGGGTGAGATGGATAATAGATGGAATATGTAATTAATTAATTATATATTATAATCAGATGGAAAAGGATGGTTAATTAAATAATATTATTATTTAATTAATTTATGGACTTTAGGAACCAAAGGGATATGTCCTAGATTAATTAGAAATAAGTGATGGGATGTATGTCTAGGTGATGAAATTTGGTCAATTAGAGATTAGTTGATAGGTTCAACGATGATGAATAGACCTAGAGAATGTTTTAGGTGTCTACATACACTACAAAAAATCCATGTGATTAGCTCTCTTTTTTGCTCCCTTTTTGCTTCCACCCACTATTTCAATGTATTTTTTACCATTTTTTTGAAAAAGTCAGCACTATTTATCGGGTCGACGCTATTTTGGAGTTTATTGTGCTGACTAGAATAAGAAGACACTAAATTCGGTGTAAAGTAGCACAGAATTTTGTTCCATGTTTAACATCAGGTTCAACACCAAGTTCAGTGCTAAATTTAGCACCGAGTCTAACGTTGAGCTTAGCACCGCATTTTTGTCGAGTTTAGCTTCGAGTGTAGTGCCAGCAATAGCACCTAATTATGTGCCTACTTTAGAGCGTACTTTAGTGCCTAGTCTGTCACTGAGTTTAGCACCCAGTGTAGCACCGAAATTAGATTCATTAGAGTAAGAAACAAATATCGTCGGAATACATCTTGTTGTCTCCCCGATAGCCCGAGAAAAGCATATTGGATACACCAAAGTATATCGAGGAAAGATGACATGTTGTATCACTGATGGACTAATACATGAAGAGTATAGTTATTAATAAAGTACACAGTGGTATCGGTGAGACACAAACCTATCAGGCTGAAAAAAAAAGCACGATTTCTCTTATACAACGATGAACTGACAAAAGAAAAGGGTATTGGGAGGAATGGTTTCTATCTATGGAATATAAACAAATTTTCCCCGATGAGTCGTAGGCCTTGTCATCTCATCAGCCTTCAATGCTAACCACCCATATGGCCATAAGAATTCTCAAGGAGAGGAGATTTGACATACCCTGACATAAGATCAACCGCATGAGACATATCTACGTCCAGGGATTCAAATATTAAATACCCTCCAAAACGGTGGTTGTGGAGTTTATTAACAAGAGTTGGTGGCATTGGACTGAGGAGGGTGGCATCAGACTAAGAAGGGTGGTGAGAGTACAGTCCTCCAAAATTAAATTAAATTCCACCTTGAGGGATCCTTATAAAATTAAGAGGTAGTGAAGCTAGAGGTAGAAAGAATTAATGGACTTAGTTGGTTTTTTTATTGCTGCAAAGCCAAGTGACTATATCAAGCAATGGAGGGTCAAGAATTGAGTAGATAGCCTAAAAAATGGACACTCTGATTATGTTACGCTGCTCAAAAAAGAAATCTGCTTTCTCAAGCTTCATAAGGGATCAAAGGCTCAAGAAAATTTGTTTGAACAAAGACATCATGTGTTTGGAAGTCATGTGGATGGTGATTCGGAAGAATTTTTTCTTCTTGAATAACTAGACAAGGGAAAATTCAAACATTTTCACTCATTTTATAGCATCATTGCTAGATCTAAACCTACTAAAACTAAGGTGCTTAATCTTTCTTAGGATGGTCTTCAAGGTAGAAATTATGCTCGATGATGTGGATGTGGTGGCAGTGGCACAATTGGGAGTTGGAATTCCATTATCAGACGACATTGATAAAATGTTTCTACAAGGTGTAGAGGTGGAGTGGCATCCCTTCATCATGGATGTGAGAGCTAAAGGTCTGGAGTGCCACAAGAGATGGGAAACGGTTGGCTACAACTTCCTGTGCAAACGGCTGGGATTGAACGAAATGGAAGGCTTGGAATGGTTTCATGTGTTCTCAAACTCGGTGAAATACACAAAATTCTACGACGAAGAAGAATGAAGGATGGTATCGAGTGGGGTGGCTATTGGGTGTTTTGTCTAGTGTTTTGAATTGGTATAGACTTGTTTGGCTCGTTATCGAATCTGTAGCTTGTGGCGAATCTTTTTAATTTTGGATTTTTGTAAGGGTGGTCATGGGCACTCAGTGCCATTCGAATTTTCCCAAGTTACTAGCTGGGCTAAAAGAATGTAATTTTTTGCACTCAATATAATGCATGCAGCTCTACTGCTTATTACGAATCAAAAAAAAGAGTAATGCATAACAAATGATTTGATTAATATTTTTTTTTATGATTTTTTATAAATTTTATTTAAAATTATTTCTTAGATAATTTTTTGGCTGAATTCATGATTGCTTGGTCCTATGTGCATATCTTAGGGATTAGAAAATATTAAAATAATAATATCCTAGGCCTATGTTATCCATAAAAAAATGTGTTATAGTTATAACATGTACTATGATGTTTACTTCTATTTTATCACTTGTTAGAAATGTGTTTGAGTATATAATAAAAGCATCCTAAACTATTATTTCTTCATAAGTATATAACAAATAATTTTTCTTACTAAATCAAAATGTGTATTTTTGAGAGAGACGGACTATATAATGATATAGCTTATTTATTCTATCATTATCTAATAGAAAAATTATAAAACATAGCATATTATTCTATTTTTTAAGGATAGTGTATGTGCTATAAATGGTTAATAAAGATATTTTAATTTTCTTGAGAAAATCTTGGTAGAAGTCATTAATGGAACTTTATAGTTTTTGGAGAAATTAATCCTATATGATTTCTTTTTTTTTTAAAGGATGTGATTTTATGTTTGATTTCATAATAATTTTCATTTCTAATTTGATTCAATTATGAAAATATTTAAGTGGGTTTGTCTTTCTACCACCCTACCTTTTTTGTGAATATATATATATATCTTTATCAAATTCTATAAATTTTGGAAATGGCTTCACAATCTTCAATTCCAATAGAGATATTCATTAAAGAGTGGACACATGTTCTCTCTTTTCCAAATTCTCATGTACACCTAGTCAAAATGGCTTCAAACTTTATTACGAGGTATACACATTCATTAATACCCTTTTTCAAAAATACTTTAGTTATTTAATTGATTGTATGGTTGCACACCTTCCTTTATATGTTCCCATTCTATATCATAGATGAGAAGGTTATCTTGGAGGTAAGTTTCAAAAATCCCTCTTAGTTGTGATGAAGTTTTTGATTTTACTAGCAAAAGAGTGTATCTTTGATATTTTTCTTTCTTTACTACTTTCCAACATTGATTTTTCTTAATATTATTGTGAAAGTATTTTATGTAAGTGAAATGTAAGTGCAACAACACAAGGAAAATCTTCAACCCTAAACCCTCAACTCTCAGCCCTTAAATCGGTCTCTAACCTCTACCCTCAACCCAATACCCTCAACCCTCAACCCTTAAACCCAAGTAAACTCTCTACCCTAATCCCTCAACCCTCAACGCTTAATCCCTTAATCCCTCAACCCTTAAACCCTCTACCCTCTACCCAATACACTCAACCCTAATCCATCAACCCCGATCCCTCAACCCTGATCCCTCAACCCTTAAACCCTTAAACCCAAGTAAAATCTCTACCCTAATCCCTCAACCCTCAACCCTTAATCCCTCAACCCTTAAACTATCAACCCTCTACCCTCTATCAGCCTCAACCCTCAACCCTTAAGCCCTAATCCCTCAACCCTAAATTCTCAACCCTTAATCCCTCAACCCTTAAACCCTAAACCCTCAACCCATATACCCTCTACCCTATACATTGGACCCTCAAGCCTTAAACCCTAAACCCTCAACCCCTATACCCTCTACCCTATACATTGGAGCCTCAACCCTAATCCTTTAACCATATACCCTCAAACCTATACTGTAAACCCTCTACCCTCAACCCTTAACCCTCAACCATAAACCCTTAAACCTTCTACCATATGTACCCTCAACCCTATACCCTCAACCCAATACCCTAAACCATCAACCCTATAGGTCCTCAATCCTATACCCTCAATTTTCAACCCTCTACCCTATACATTGGATCCTCAACCCTCATATATCTATGTCCCTCTATCATCTTCTCTCCTCTCTATCTCACTTCTCCCTCCATCTCTCCCTATTCAAAATAATAAAGTTAACAAAGTTGCATTCATATTTTATTAATTTTTGTGTCTTCACGAACATATGTTGATACAAAATGAATGGAAGAAGCATCCAAGTAATCCTAATTTTTTCTGCCAATAATTCATACCAAATATTGAACAATTTAAGGATATTGCAATAGGTAATTTGTATCGACACAAATAATATTACTGAAGCATTTCAAAGTTTAGGCCATAAGAATCATCATTTTTTAAACATGGATTACAAATAATTCTAAAAATTTAGAAGTCTTGGTCATTAACATTATTGTCTACTACAATGTCATCCAATGTATCATTGCCAATGTTCATATGTTCTTTCAAGTATTTAATATTATCATCATCCTCATCTTGACCTACAAAATCTTCATCATCATTGAAACTTAACTATAGACCATCTATATTGTTACTAGATGTATTTGGATCATCATTTTATATACCATCCATATTGTTGTCTTCCATAACATCATCTAACTCTGGATTTTTGTCTTCTTGTGCCTGAACATAACCATCTTCAACATCATCATGGATGCCAATTTCTTCAATGTTATCTAATCCCTCTCTCTCATTTTCTTGGCCATCATTGTTTTTCTCAGTATCCACTAATGCATTGTCAAATACATGCCTTAATCTTGGATCATAATGTATGAAAAATATCCATTTTGGGTCCAAAATATCTTCATAGATAAATACCTGCACATGAATGACATACATATATATATAGACATGTGTTTATTGATTAATAAACACATGTATATATTCATAATAAACTATGAATTAATAGATTAATGATCACTACCACTTCTTGTTTGAGTTAAATAAATACTTGCTCATAATGAATTGGTAGAAAATAAGGCTCCTTGTCCTCTAGTAGGAAGCATGAGGAATCTATAGAAAACAATCAACTATGGGTATCATGTTTTCATGTCCTCTCAAATGCTTCATACCATCTACACTTAAAAATACAACATTTAAAAGAACGGTAATCCAACTCAATAATTTCTTGTATTTTCCCAACATATTGTAGACTCCCTTCAATTATATTCTTATCTTTTGAGCTTGATCGACTGGATTTCTTGAAGTCAACCATGATGCCACAATCGAAAGATCATCTCTTTACATCTACAATTTCTAAACGATAATGTTGACCATATGCCCACATTTTTGGATATTTCCTCACCTGTGAAAGACCATTTATTTTGGTGAAAACAAATATAATGATGAATATTAAAATAGTTAATAGTGTCAAAACTGTAAGGAAACAATATTTTTTAAAATTCCAATTGTACCTTTCTTTCACATCCTCTAGACATGTTGATTTCATCTTCTGTTATGTTTGAATTTATACTTGCATCTTCTATTTGATTTTGAATTTTTTTAGTAGCCCATTCTAGTGTGTAATCTTTGCTCCATTCCCCAAGAGAATCAATGGGAAGTGGAGTATTCCTTGGGTTCGATCTCTTAAACTGTCTCCTTGCTTCTAACACTTCTTCTCTCTTTTTATCATATAGATCAATCCATTTGTTCATAAAGTCCATGTGGTATAGAATGAAATTGTCGAGTATAGCACTTTCGTCTACACCTATTACATGTCAACATGTTTATTTCAAACTCCAAATTTCATGTTAATTTGACAAATAAATTACAGAGTAAATTAATGATTGCAAGAAAAACAACCACACTGATCATGAATTTACTTACTAATTTCTACTTGAACACCATTAGATTGTGGTTTTTCTCCATTAATAATATTTTATGCTCATTCTTCATCCTAGAAGTGTGGCCCATCTTCAAAATCCTTACGAAGGAATTCACACAAGAATATAAATGCTTCATTTAATACATACCCTTCATCCATGCAACCCTCTGGATGTTCCTTTTTTCAGACATCTTTTTTAGAGTTTTCATATACCTCTCAAAGAAAAAAATCCACCTCGTTAATACAACACCTGCCAATTCAATGTCATTGATTAGGTGTATAAGTAAATGGAATTGTAGGACCATGAAACTTGTAGGGAGCTCCTTCTCAAATACACATACAATTTCTACAATTTCCTTCTTCCATTTGGTCACTTTACATTCGTGGATCTCCTTGGAGGTCACCCACCTAATATAAGAATATTAAATTAGTATGAACCTTTAGTCAAAAATTAAAATGCAATATAATATCTGTATGTCTTTCACACATGAACATTTCATATAACCACATACCTTGTAAATGCTAACAATCGACTTATGGCATTCCTTAAGTCAACTGTAAGACAGGAATCCCCCCTAATTTCCAATGGCATGATATGCTATCAAACACATTTATGATAAGGTCATTAGTAAATTTTTCTCACACAACAAAATATCAAAATATATTTAGTACTCAATCAATGTTACCAGTAAATGTTAAATGATGATATATAATACCTTCATAAAATTATGAAAATCATGTGTCTTAAATCCTATAATATGTCCATCAACTATAAAAATTTAACCAATGATGACCCATAAACAGTAGGTGTCCTTATTGAACGGATGACATTTTTCAGTTCGTCTAGCTCTCTTTTTTTCAAAATCCATGGAGCTTCTACATATGTTTCATTTTCCCTATTTGGCCACAAATGTTTTCTATCAATTTTCATACACAAAAGAGAAATATCTCTCCTCGAATACAAGTTGTCCTTCTCTTTGCCTGATATATGTCAAAATATAGAATCTGGGACATTTTTGAAGATGTGCATAGGATCTAATAGGTGAGATATAAATAGATCCTTCCAATAAGGGAGCTCATAAAATATGGATTTCCTTTTCAATTCACCCTAATCAAAAAAATCCTCCCAAGATTTCAATTCAACATCTTCATACTTCTTAAGCCAATCATGTGGACCCATAATCATGGGAGGGCCTCTATTTTCAACTTTTCCATCAAATTGATTCTTCAGGTGATTTCTAAACCTATGATCTAGTGGTAGAAAAACCATGTTTGCATAAGTAAATTTGTGTAGATATTTAGAATACCACCCTTGAAATTGTTTTGCACATCTTGGACATGAAAATATCCCCTTTGCTTGAAGCCTTGCAATTCAACAAGTAATGTTAATAACATCAAAAAAATAGTATAAAACTAAGTATGAAAGTTGGGATGAAAATAAATTATGAGTGTAAATACGTAAATATTTTATCTTACCAGAACAAACACCAAGTCCTGGGAAATCATGGATAGGTCAAGATAGCACACCATACAACATGAAGGACCTATTTGATGGAGGACATGATATGTCATACATTCTTATGCCTTTCCATAGCAATTGCATCTCATCAATAAAAGGTGCAAGATAAGCACCCATGCTTTTAACTTGATGTTTTCCTAGAACAATGAGAGTCACAATAAGGTGCTCCTTTCTAACACTCATCCATGGGGGAATATTGTATACTATCAATATGGCAGGCCAAAAACTATAATTTGAGCTCAGGAAAGAGAATGGGCACGCTCCAATTTCAAAATGAAATTAATCATAATCACTGTTACCCATTTTTTTTGCTACAACTCAAAATAGGTAGAGCTAATTGTAAATTCACTTATAGGTAGACCAAGTACATATTTTCTCAGTAAAGTATCCATTATTTTGAAAAAATATTGATTACAAGTGAGTTTCAGTTTTATTATGCAAATACATTTCAAAGAATATTATACGTCTACATAAGAAATGTTGTATTATTCATATTATCAAAACACGAAGTCCCACACAAGCCATAGGAGTAACTAAGAAATACTATAAAAAAATCATGAATGCAAAAAGAGATGTACACTATACAACTAAAGATAATATAAACATAAGGAAATGAGTGATTCGTCATTTCCTAGAATGACGAATCATAATTTCAATTATATGGTGTCTTCACACATTCAACTCCAGTTGGCACAACTCCCGCTCCAGTTTCAAAGGCACCTACAAAATTGTTAAAAAATTGTGTTAGATCAATGAGAAATCACTATTTTCCTCATGTCCACATTACCAACATAAATATAACTCACATCCTATCAAGCATTCATCACATGACCAAGTTAAGGGAGAAAAAAAGAGGAAGGATCATGAGATCTTCTGCAATTATTGTTTTGATCTAATATGTATGTTTAGTGTGCAGGTACAGGTACAATCAAGTCATTTCAACCAAAAAATATTGTTATGAGTGGTGGAAAATGTGGCTCCCACAAGGGTTGAGCCAAGCTCATAACAATGACATATATTGCAATTAGAATACAACATTCACAATATTGACTACAAAACAATAGAAACCCTAGTATAGATACAAAGTAAGATAGGTTCTCATCATTATTATATGCCATGAATCAATGTTCTACCATGAATCAACAACCTATAGAATATCAAGATTCGGTCAAAAATGCATACACAGTATAGTCGCTTCAAGGTAACATATGCATTGATTGGATCACAAGAGCAAGGATCATGATAGTCATGCAAAATGAATAACTTTCAAAGGGAAATTTTATATGCATTGAGGACAACCAAAAGACATTGAAATTCATGATAAGCCTCCAATGGAAATAGCTAGTTTGCAGAGTGTTCATCCTATTATTGTTTATCCTTGTGTTTGGTGTTTATTTTTGTTCATTTCATGACTTTTCTAAATGCTATAGAGGGTTGTTCGGGGATTATAGAGCAGTGGTAAAATGAGGCTCAAAAAGTCAAGATTATATGAAGTATTGTATTTTTAAAGACACATTCAAAAGCCGCAAAGATACATTCCCTCATAAGAGGGGCTATCAACAGAAAAGATACATAGTCTTTCAAGAAAGGAAGGAAGACCATTCATCTTTAGTGGAATACATCTAGCATTTCTGAAGAGCTTTAATTCAACACAATCTTCTTAGTGATGTGTAGCTGAAAATACTACTATATGCTATTCATTTCCTCAAAACTTGAAGTAAACACATTCTAGTTGTAAAGCATTCAAAGTGTAAAAAGATGATGGTTGATAATGAAAACTCTATATATTTTGGTGGTCTTCCATATGATTCTACTGAAGATTATGTTCATAGGGCCTTTGAGATATATGGCACAATCATTGTTGTAAAGATTGTGAATGACCAAGATTTTGGGGTAAGTGCTATGGGTTTGTCACTTTTACCAATCCTAGAGCAACAATCAATGAAATCACATATGAAATGTATGCAACAAGAAAAAAGAAAGGTTTCATTTTTATTTTTCTATTGCAAGTAACCTTATTACAATTAAGAGGTTGTGACCCTAAACGTACAGGGGTTTCTTCTTGTAGAAAAATGAGAACCCATAATAGACTATTTCTGAAGAATACAAATAGCAACGAATAGCAAGAATTCCTCATCATTTTTTGTGTAAAAGACAAAAAAACCCATTTTTTAAAATTTTCAAACAAAACCTACAAAGGTTTATAATGAAATTAATGTGAAACCAAAATGGGGAAACATCTAAAGTCGCGACCCAGAATACATAAGGAATTCTCATTTTTGCAAGAAATAATGGAACTCAGGTACATTGGAAAGGTGATGCTTGTTTTTTTTGTTCTTACTAAGCTTAAGTCGAGCATTTCATTCACAGAGATACGAGAAAAATTTAAGATTTAATTTTACCAAATCTTTCACTGCTGAAAGACACATGTAAACGCATAGATTCTTTCACACATAATGCCTCCAAAGGTTCAAGAAAGCTTCAAAATCTCCACGGCGACTCAAAACACAAAGGGATTTGTCAAGATTTTAAGAGAAGAAGAAAATAATAAAAAATATGATGGTGGTTGCAAGTAGAAACTTTCCAAAATAAATTTAGATAATGGTAAAGGATAGGAAAAATCATTATAATTTCTATGTTGCAGCCTTTCCTAGATCGCCTCCGCAAGAAATTGACACATAATCCTTGAAGAAAGCTCTCAGAAACATAAAAATGAAAGGCACTAGCTGAAAACCCTATCTTCACCATGACGACACAACGATTTTCTTCCAAATTTTGAGTGAAAATAAAGAGATTAGGGTTTGACACTTCTTTTTTATTCTCTGCACTAATCTTTTGATGGGTTTTTTTTAACAAGGTTTTAAAAGTTCAAAATCATTTCATAATATGCATGTGGTCTTGACTTAAAATTCAAGTGACCTAATGATTAAAAGAGGCATGTGAGCTAAGTAATACCACCAGATAACTAAATAATTTTGATTACATATTGTGTGGAGGGGCCCTTCGAAGACTTTTAGTCTTCTAAACATTCTAAAATGTAAAGTGAGAGCTTGGAGTGCAGTTATGGGGAGTCATGAGAATAATAAAATTAAATATTTAAGGTAAAATCACCTTAATATTTGAACATCAAACATTAATTTTCCCATTCATTGCATTATTTTATCAAGGAGTAACAATGTAATTAAAATTATATTAAAATTATTATTACTTTAATATTTAGCATGCAACATGTAAATCAAGACTAGTACACATCAAATAAAATAGTTAATCTCATCCCTAAAATCATGCAAAGTGACACAAGTGAAGTGGACCAGATCATGCGAGGATTAAGTAGAGAAAATAGTGGAGTTTTGGAGTCCCATCTGTAGTTTCACATAAGTTTCAGAGTCCTTTTTCATCATGCATATTGAGGGGAGGATTTTATAATGACCAACCTTCATTTCACTTCAGTTATGTGACCTCTTTTCATGCATTTTCTCTTTTTCTTGTGGAAGAGGCTTCAAGGAGATATTTTGACTACCAGTTAGTTGTTTGATCCACCTCTTGGTGTCTCTTTGTATATATATGAAAAATACTTAGTTTATTTTTCAGTTCTTGCTTCTTTTGCCTTTGCATTTTCTCAAAGAAGAGACTTGCCTTGTAACTCATTTTTACAGATTTTAATATACTTAGCAAATTTTTTATAGGTTATGATATATTGGTACTTGCAAAGTTTTCCTTTTATCTTTATTAAAATCAAGTGTTATCCTTCTCATTTTCAAGTGTCTTGTATGTTTTTAATGATTTGGATTCAAATTTAATGAGTTTTAATTTCGAAACCTTTAAATTTATGTGTCATTCATGGATGCATCTACACGAAAGAAGTTTTAGTCACAGGTCATAGGTTGTGCAACTAGTTTATCTTTCCTTCAGCTTGTGAAAATACCATTTCCTTCATAGAGGATAGATGATCATGCCATTTTATGAAATACTTATGTGATTAGATTACCTAATTTGAGTTGTAAAAACAAATTTTATGATTAATAGTTATGAATTAGTCTGCTCATCATTTACATTTAGGTACATAAACATAGTTTTAGATTCAGTTACCTTTTCATTTTCCAAGTTATTCTTCCCCTTTTCCTTCAAAGTTACTTATCATTTATTATTAAATCATAAGGGAACCAACCCACAATCTGGAGGCCTACTTTCATTATAGGATACCCACAGCCTGAAGGTATTCCAATGTTTCACAAGATTTTTGAGCTTTATGGATTTGCATCATGGGTGCAATCCTGATTGACAACAATCACTTAATCTAATATTGCAATTAATCACAATTAAATCCAATAATTTCTAATTAAATCATTTAACTAATTTAAACAAGTCAACTTCTAACATGATGAACATATGAACAACATGACGGAATAACAAACGACAAGATGGGACATACATCAACCAAAAATGGGTAACGAACGAGTACTTGTTTTTTAACGATCGATGGATCATGATAGAGGACAAGACACTATCTCCCATCAACATATTTCCATTAGGCCTTGGCACACTCAGACCTAAAAAAGCAGGTGAGTTGATGCATGTACTTGCAAACTGCATCAAACAACATTGTCAACCATATCAACATATATTGAAAGCACACCATGAAGAAGAATCACAGCATACCAGGGTACTCACAAGTGAGTAATGCTACATTACATCTTCTTCACCAAGACTGACATGCATCATAATATCAAGAACATCAAATACATCATGACAACATCATTAATACTCAAAAACAAAATAAACCATAACACACACGTGTCCATCATAATGTCATCAAATGAAAATAACCTGATGATCACAATATCAAATGTATCATCTACAAAGCATAACAACCAACAAAAAATCAATATCATAACTAGACTAGTGTAATGTAGTATCCAAAGCAGCTAAACGTCTAATCAAATGGTCAAAAGAAAACTAAAAAAATAGTATCAACTGGAGGGACACTATATCCTCCCCCCTAGGATAAGGCTTACTCCTGGAAGCCTGCAAACAAATAAAGATAAAGCTTCCTCATGTGTGCCACATCCTCCCAAGTAGCTAAAGCCTTGTCACTAGGGTCCCATTGGATCCTCACCTGATCAACATCTCAACCCTTGAGGATGAGCCTCCTGCACTAAATAATTCCCATGGACTCCAAAGCCAGCTGCATGTCCTCTACTTGTAATGCATTCCAATCAAGCACATGAGAAATTTTTGGATGATATGGCCTAAGAATAGACACATGGAATACATTGTGAATCAGTGACAAACTGGGTGGTACAAAAATTCGATAAGCTATAGGACCAATCCTCTCTAGAATCTCGAAAGGTCCAACAAAATGAGGTGTGAGATTTGAGCCTTTTCCATAACAGATCAAACTCTTTCACGGATGCACCTGAAGAAATAGTTTGTCACCTACTAAAAACTAACAATCCACTTGATTATCATCTAGATACTTCTTTTCCTATCCTACGTTGCCACCAAGTGCTCTCTGATATGATCAACCTACTGCTCCATATCTAGAAGCATCTCCAGTTCAAGAAGAACTCTATCCTCAAGACGATCCCAACTCAATAGAGTCTGGCAAGGATGTCCATACAATTCCTGAAAAGGAGGCATACCTATGAAACTATGATACCCATTATTATAGGTCAACTCCACCAAATAGAGATAATCTTCCCAACACTACTGTTGATCCATAACATACATCCTAAGCATATCCTTAAGATCCTGATTGAACCTCTCGGTCTATTTGTTGGTCTTAGGGTAATAAGATGAAATAAAGTTCAACTGAGTACCTAAGGCATGCAGTAAGGATGTCCATAATGTTGATGTAAATATAAGATCTCTATCAGAAATAATTCTACGTGGGATTTCGTGCAATCGAACAATATCCTCCATAAAGATCTTTTCCACAAAAGAGGCATTATAGGATGAATGAACCAGAGAGAAATGTGCTACCTTATTCATTCTGTCAACAGTAACCATGATGGCATCATGTCAACGAGATGAAATAGGCAACCCAACAATAAAATCTACCGATATGATGCCCCACTTCCATTTTGGAGCAAGATGTGGTTGTAACAATCGTACAGGATGTTGGTGGTCAGCCTTAACTATCTAGCACTCAAGACATCTCAAAACAAAATCAGCGATGTCACGCTTCATCCCAAGCCAAAATTACAATTATCGAAGATCTGCATGCATCTTCTTGACACTAGGATGAGCTAAATAATGTGCTCGATGTGCCTCTGACATAATCAAATTATGAAGACCATCTACAAGTGGCACATCGATATGACCCAAATGTCACAACAAACCATCAAACTCAAGAGTATATCTTGAAAATCTACCCTCCAAGGGTGTATATGATCCCAAATTCATCTTCACCTCCTAATATAGTCGATCCATAGGAAGTGATGCCAAAATATGACTCCTCAAATCAATTCCAAGAGTCATGGCAGAAAGCTCATGCCTTCGCTAACTAAGAGCGTTAGCCACTACGTTCTCCTTGCCCTAGATAAATTTCACCTTGAAATCATACTCGCATAAGAACTCCATCCGCTGTCTTTGCCTAGCATTAAGATTAGGTTGTGTGAGAATGTACTGTAGACTATGATGATAACTAAGAATTTCAAACCAGTGACCCAACAAGAAATGCCTCCATCGAACCAAAGCATGAACAACAGCGGCTAACTCCAGATCATGAGTAGGATAGTTTAGTTTGTGATCCTTGAGTTTGTGAGACTCATAGGAAATCACACATCCTTCCTACATTAGAACAACTCTAAACCCTCCAAGGATGCATCGGCACAAACAACATAGTCCTTAGTAGGATCAGGAATGGCTAAGATAGGCACACTCATCAAATTTTCTTTGAGTTTCTGGAAATCCAAATGACACCAACCTGACCAAATGAATTTCTTCCCTTTCCTCTGAAGAGAAGTAATAGGATGAGCAATCCCAAAAAAACCCTGAATAAACCATCTGTAATACCTTACAAGACCCATAAAATTGTGAACCTCAGGTACATTGGTAGGAACGTTCCAATCAATTATGACTTGGATCTTCGAAGGATCCACTACAATACCCTCTCTAGAGGTAACATGACCAAAGTATTTCACCTTAGTTTGGAAGAACTCACACTTTGAAAAATTCACAAACAACTAATTCTCCCTCAAGCATTGCAATACTTGTCTCATGTGCTCCTCGGGCTCCTTCATATCATATCAAATAGATCAAAATATAATCAAGAAACACAAGAACAAATCAATCAAGGTATGTGTGAAAGACACTATTCATCAAACTCATGAAAATGGATGGTGCATTCATTAACCTGAATGGTACCACTGTGAACTCGTAGTGCTCGTAATCAGTTTGAAATGTCATTTTATTAATATCTACTTTATAAATGTGCAACTAATGGTTACTCGATTTCATATCAATCTTAGAAAACATATTACCTCGTTTGATAATATCAAAGAGATCATCGATTCTAGACAAAGAATATCGATTCTTAACTGTCACTTTATTTGATTGGCGATAATCAATAAACAACCTGAGAGATCCATCCTTCTTCTTCACAAAGATGACATGTGCTCCCTAAGGAGAAACACTAGGATGAATGAAACCCTTAGCCAAAAGCTCCTCCAACTGCAAATGAAGCTCTTCCAGTTCCTATGTAGTCATTCTATATGGAGCTCGAGATATGGACTCTTCACCAAGAACCAGATCGATTTTGAAATCAATGTCACATTTCAGCGACATACTAGGAAAAAAATCTACGAATTCCCCAAGGATAGGGTAATCATCAAGAGAAACCTCTTGAATCTCCCCTACCTCTAAGTCGCTGCAAAAAATTGATAAATCTATCGCATACATCTCCTTAATTGCATAACAGATATAATCCACAAGGAGATGGGTCTCTGCACACCGACTATCTCAAAATTTGCACCAGAATCATCTAAGCAACATACTGTCTTTCGTCAACAATCAATCAATGCACTATGGGATTTCAACCAGTCCATTCCTAAAACAATTTCATACAATCCGAGAGGTGTGACCCGAAGATCTACTAAGGTCGATAGCAATCCAATCCTAGTTCCACAACTATGAATGAGGGATTATACTTCTACCTTAGCCCCAATATCCAATTCTACCTTCCACCTAATACCTTGCTTTACTGCCACGAGTCTGCATCGCTCAACAATAGATGGAGAGATAAATGAATCAGATGCTCCGAAATAAAAAAGAATAGAAACACTAACACCCTATAACTGACTTGAAGCCTCAACCACAATATTCTGATGATCTTCCTGATGGTTATCCACCATAGAAAAAACTCTTTGAGAATGACCTAAATCTCCAATCGTCGGCTCTGAAGCTATGGGTTGCTAACCAAACCTGGATGTACCTCTCATCGGACAATACCTTGCAATATGACCTTGCTGACCACATGAGAAACATCCAGCACCCCTACCAAAACCTCTACTACCCAAAGGTGCATTCGATTTTTGGAAAGTACCTCTGCTAACCATAGATTGTACACTCTATGCCAGTTGATCCTGATGGTTGCATTTATTATGCCACCAGTTATGGTTCTTCCCAGACTATGAACCGTTACCCGACTGAAATTGAGAACTCTTATTCTTTGGTGGCTAATATTTTTGTTGCTACCAATACTATTGACCACCCTTAACGGGTGCCTGTTGGTTCCGAGAGGAACCACCTGTCTGATTCAGACCACCACATTGATCATAAATTGTAGTAGGTAGACTGCCTATCTAAACACCTATATTTCCACCCAAAGCCATAGATAGATTCTCCTCCACAATCCATGCCTTCTCCACAACTACCTCCATCATCTTTGACTTGAAGACTCTGACTCCTCCACTGATATGGGTGTTCAAGCCCCTGATGAAAATTTGTACTAGCATAGCCTCATCATCCACTATCCTTGCATATTGTTTGAGATCATAGAACGTACGCTTAAAATATTGGACTAACATAGCCATCTGGTGCAAATCATGGAACTCATCTACACAATGCTATCTCTAGTGCTCAAATAATAAATTCGCTCTGAAACATTCCAACATATCCTAAGATATAGATCCAATCTCCAGATGGATCTTTTGCTCCTCAAACCGCCACCATGTAAAGGCGAAACCTCTAAGATGCATGATGGTGCATCTCACTCTAGTGTTTCTACCATAAGGGTGCATAGTAAAACACTGTCCCAAATCTAATAACCAAGTCTCCGCTTCCAAGCCACCACTAGTTCCATCAAAAGTGGGATGGCATGCCCTCAACAAATTTCTCATGTGCCCTGCAACTATGACATCCTACTTCATGGTTTGTACAATCCTCTGAGGTGGTGATCTGTCCTGCTCTCTATCCACTTCTTGCTCAGCCTCCTACCTAGGCCTAAGATGAGAAAGGACTTTCTCAAGTAAAGGATGCAATAGATCTCTTTCCACACCTATATGATTCAGATTCTATTCATTATTCGCCTGATTACCTTGAGGATTTGGCTACTCACCATGCTCACTATCATGTGAACTCTACAATAGAGTGTCCTAGCGATTAGTCGCACAACCACCACCACGACCTCATCCACGACCTCTACCATGTTGTTTATGCATGTTCCTACACAAGAACAATGATGAATCTTAGTTTAAAGACATAAGGATAACAAGAAAACACACACACTACAAAGTCCAAAATCTAGGACAACCTAATGGGCTCGCAAGAACCAAAGCACCCTGTGTTAGAACCTTTTCTCTGATACCAAGATGTAATGCCCCATCATGGAACCCATAGAATGACAAGAACAAACTTGTCTCAAACAACATCACCTGCAAGGGGACCCAATGGAGGAAAAAGCACATTCCTCCCAACCGTGTCATACTCAAAATCCCACCCCCCATGCTATGAGATAGTGTAAGGTTCTCAAGTCAAACAGACATAAAAGAAGCCGAAACATACATCACATGGTTGACATACACATGACAATCATAATGAAATCCAAACTATATGATAACCGACATAATCCCGGAGGCAACAACATAACCACAAGTGACTCTACATAAGAGACCAAAAACATGTACAAGGATAGGAGTGTCATCACACAATTTTACTAGGTTACCTTGGTGAATCTTCCTAGATTACTGATCCTCGTCCTGAGTTACCCTAGAAACCTCTACCGATTCTCGGCCCCTAAATGAACTTATGTGGAACCGAAACACTTTTCGAGAAGAGAAAGTGATCGACTAGTCATTCCACACCATCTCAACCTACCTTAACCTAAAAAGGCATTAAATTACAAGGCGAGGCAAAACAATTATCCGAGTTATTGATTGCTTACTACCCAACCCCTAAAATATTAAGTTTAATTTTCATTGGGTTATCTACTTTCGGTAGATTACCCTAGTAACCTCTTTAGGGTTTCGGCCCCTAACGAAAGCCACTCCTCCTATGTACAAACATACTAATGACAATGACCAATTTAGCCAATTTGCACGCAAAAAAAAACATGAATATACACATTTCCAAAAGACATAAATCCCATAACATTTAAATACAATCATACGACAATCATAAATATGTTGCATGGCTAATCTCATAATCAAGTCATTACAAATAACACAATAAAATTCATTCAATGATTTCAAAAATGAATACCAAATTAAGCCTCTGGAAGGCATACAACTAAATAACAAGAGGTTCGTTTAAATAAGATTTTTTTTAACGTGGTATCCCATAATTTCTATTGATTCAAGAGATCACATAAGGAGTGCACATAGACATAATTCCAAATGGAAAAATATATTGTTTAATTTAAGTAAAAAAGACAATAATCATCCACTTATCTCTATATATTATTAGTCCAAATAACCCTCTTTCTATTTGTCATGATCCTTAAGCTCATAAAAAAAATATTATATTGTCGTGACTAATATATATTTTTTTATCCACCTTATAATAAACAATTAAATATCAGTTAGGTAAAATTTCTACATAAAGAATTTAATAAATAAAAATTAGATAATTCTTCCACATAAAGAACTAACTAAATTCCATATATCTCAAAAAAACAATGCAAAAGTCATTAATTCACATATAAAAATTACACATGTAAATCTATAACATATACATAAATTCCCTAAATATCAAATTTAATTTAAGGACTATCAAACATAAAATATCTAGCTCGAATTACATCACCAAATAGGAATCAAATCAAATCAGACATACATGATAGCTACAAATCTTACTGCATGCAAGTTAAGGCACAGTTAAAGGAAATAAACAGGAGTTTGAACTAAAGATTGATTCTCTTTAATCTGTTGTCCACAAAGAATATTCCAGGAACAACAGAGAGAAACTCATGCAAGTTCGATACTTGTATATGCTTGGCGATAACACACAGATAAACAAAATTAAACATTAATCATCCCAATGCCGAAGCAAGGTAAGGGAACCATGTCCAACTAAAAACCACAGTGAAAGGAGGATAAGATCAAAGTTTCCGATGGAAAGAAAAAAAAACAAAAGTATGGACATACAGTCGCTCAGTCATCAAACAAGAGTAAGATGATACGATAATACAGAGTATTTACAAACAATTTAACAACCTTCATGCAGCGACCACATGGAACTAATGCAGCCCATTAATGCGTCGGACATACGTGAAGATGTCGATTACAGTTAATAATCAAAAGAGCTCGTTCAAACCATCAGCCTCATTGGGTTGGCAACATAAAGCGGAAATTATAAAGGTAAACCCAAAGTAGAGAAAATAAAATAAGAAGGATTCCAGTGGTACCAAACAAGACCTATTAGAGAAAGAGAGAAGGTTTAAATAAATCAAACAGCGATGTCTTACACATAGTACATGCAATCGATTTATGCACAACAACAATACTTAAAGCCTAGGACAATATTACACAAGAGTTTGGCGCATGTAAAGAAAATAATATCATTCCATATGCACAAGAAGATTCTCCAGCCCTAAAATAGATTCAGGTTGATTTCATAAGGGATATTAAACCATCATATTTTCTTAAAACCAGACTGAATAGGATCAACCATATAGGAGCAATTCCAAGGAGAACAAAATGAAGGACAATTAAAAAAGAATTTGGCCCATTCAATACACAACAGTATAGCGACAATATTCTAAATGAACCATCACATATCTAAAAGAGATAAGGGAACAACAACTAGGAAAAGATGGTTGCATCTCTAATCAGAGCTAAAATAGTAATAGATATAAGGTAAAATAATCTCAACCAAGACAAAAGAAAAACATAACTTTCAGAACCCTTAACGTAAGAACTTCTCAAGATCGACTGTTGAAGAGATTACGCAGTTTTCTAAGACAAGAATAAACATCTCCTTATAGTAAATCACAAAAACAAAGGATGTATTCAATCCGTAGACCATTGATGGGGTTATAAAGCAATTATCTTGTAATTTTAAGATACAGAGTTAGGTTTTCTTTTTTCAAAGACTTTTCCCTTCAATTAAATCGAATATTAACAATAATGTTTTTGTTTTCTATTG
Source organism: Sequoiadendron giganteum (assembly GCA_007115665.2). Taxonomy (NCBI): domain Eukaryota; kingdom Viridiplantae; phylum Streptophyta; class Pinopsida; order Cupressales; family Cupressaceae; genus Sequoiadendron; species Sequoiadendron giganteum. The sequence continues at coordinate 427,875,578 of CM021108.1, read as the reverse complement.
TTTATGTAGGTATCAAACAAGCAATATCTAATCAAGTGGAAGCATTAGATATCGGAGTTACAAATCCAAATTCAAAAGAATTAGAATTGTATCCTTCATGGAAAAAAAGTTATGTGTTATACGGTGTGCCCCAGTTTTTAAAAATGCTATTTTCTGAAAAAATCAGTTTTCATAGGAGATGAAAAAAGAAGTGCAATCTAATTCCACAATTTAAAAAAATAAATAAATTAGAATCTACAAACAAAATGTGACAAGAATCTAGTTTGCATCATCTTCAAATTTCTAATGGTTTAGCTGCTATAGGTGCCTAAATGTGAAGATTTAGTTAAAAATAATAATTTCAATGTTTAGTTTGGCCAAAAGTTGTAAACTATTATTGTGGGATCACCCTCACCAAACTTAACTAACCGATTGCATGTACTCATAAACGAACAGACAATTAAAACTAATTAAATAAACAAGTTACAATTTCCTAACATCTAGTTCAAATTCACAGATATTTTTTCAAATCTATTCAAAATAACTCATTAAAAAATATCAATTTTAATATCATTCAAGTTGCACAATCAAAATGCAATAATATTAATTAATGTCCTATCTCAATAATTTTAATTAATTAAATCCTCTAAAAATTAAATCAAACTTTTAATTTATAATGAAATCAATTATAATCACTTAATTTAATATTGCAATTAATCACAATTAAATCCAATAATTTCTAATTAAATCATTTAACTAATTTAAACAAGTCAACTTCTAACATGACGAACATACGAACGACATGATGGAATAAAAAATGATAGGATGAGACAGACGTCAACCGAAAATGGGTAACGAACGGGTACTCATTCTTTCATGACCGATGGCTCATGATAGCGGACCAAACACTATCTCCCATCAACATATTTCTATTGGGCCTTGGCATACTCAAACCTGATGAAGTAGGTGGAGTCGATGCTTGTACCTACAAACTGCATCGAACAACATTGTCAACCATATCAACATATATCGAAAACACACTGTGAAGAAGAATCGCAGCTTAGGAGGGTACTCACGAGTGAGTAATGCTACATTGTCTTCTTCACCAAGATTGGCATGCATCATAATATCAAGAACATCAAATACATCATGATAACGTCATTAATATTCAGAAACAGAAAAAACCATAACACACACGTGTCCATCATAATGTCACCAAATGATCACAATATTAAATGTATCATCTACAGAGCATAACAACCAACATAACATCAATATCATAACTAGAGTAATGTAATGTAGTGTCCAAAGCAACTAAACAACTAATCAAAAGGTCAAAAGAAAACTAAAACAATAGTATCAACTAGAGGGACACTACAAAGAAGCCACTACATAAGCTCTTTGGAAGAAGATGTGAGGCTTCTAGCAAGATAAATCCCTATTGAACAAACTTTCACCAAAAAAAAAATATACACCTTGAGAATGGATGATGGTGGTTCCATGGCCAAACATTTGAATACATTTAATATGATTGTGACTAAATTATACTCTATTCTAGCATAAAAGTGGAGGCTCAGATTGTTTCATGATACATGTATTCTCTTTTTTAGACTTATACATTGATGTCAATCAAGAACACTACCTCAAAAATTAAAATGGACGAAGTAATAGTTATATTACTCTACGAGAAGATATAGTGGAAAGCTTCCAAATCTACTAAGGAGAAACTAGCTATTTGTTGAAGACTAAAGGACGAAGGCATGAAAGATGAAGAAAAAAATTGAGATCTAAATCTCTTAGAAAGGACAAGGCTAAGTGTTGGAACTATGAAAAAATCAAGCACTAATGTATAAATCCTACAAAGAGGAGAAGAAGAAAAATGATTTAGAAGTTGAGTCTAAAAAATCTTCTCAACATTATACAAAAATCTTTTTTGCGATCTTGGTATCTCATGTATCAAAAGGTGTTTGGTAGATATAATTTGGAACTTCCTTCCATATGGATTCTCATCAGGGGTGCTTTCTAAAGTAGGAAGAGTATGATGGCAAGAAGGTGTACCCTAGTGATGAATCTCACTTGAGCATATTTTGGCATGGCAGAGTCCATGTTCAATTTATAGATGGATGAGTGAAGGGAATCAATACTTGTGTTACATATCTTTGGCTTGTCATAAAACTTGTTATTAGTTAACAAACTCGATGGGAGATGCAACCTATTTTGTCTAATGGAGGGTGTAAGATGGTGTGAGGAGGTATAGTTTTTTCAGAGTGTTCATGTGAGAAATTTATTTTAGTTGGATGCATGCATAACTTAGTACAATATTTATTATGTTCATGCAATGAAGAAACCATATAATATGTACCTTCATCATAAAATTCAAAAAAAGATAAGTATTGTTCTACTTGCAATATTCATGTTTTCTTGGTACCTAAAAAAGATATTGCTTCAAAGAGATAGTTAACTATAGAAAATAAAATTCTCTAGCACTAAAGAATAGGCCATATAGGTGGGAAAGGTGTCAAGAACCTAGAAAAATAAAAATCTTGTTGAAGAGATGAATGATTGTAGTTTTGAATTTGATTTTTATGAACATTATGTATACGAAAAATAGAGTCACATTCAATTTTACTCTTTTTCTCATAAATATTCTAGGGTGTTAAACTTGATTTATTTAGATGTATTTGGCCATGTTAATATACCTTCAATTTTGAAGTCTCTATACTATATAAATTTTTATAGATGTTTTTTCTAGAAGGAAATGGGTGTATTTCCTTAGAAGTAAATCTAAAGTATTCATTTAGTTTAAGGATTCTAAGGCTCTTGTGGAAAATTTGGCTTGTAGGAAGGTTAAGTTTTGAAGACTAAAAATAGTGGTGAGTTTTGTTCTATAGATTTTGATAAATTTAATAGAAAGTGTGGGATAAAGAGGCATAGGAAAAATTCATATACCCATCAATAAAATGGAGTTATAGAGAGAATAAACACAATGTTGATGGAGAGAGCTAGGAGTATGCTTAGTGGAGTCAACTTGGAAGAAGAGTTCTGAGAAAAATTCATTGCTACAACTTTTTACTTGATTAAAAGATCTTACGTTAGATCTTATATACAAGACTCCTATGGAGACATGGATAGGAAAATAGACCTCATTACAATATCTTAATTTTTTAGTTGCTAGTAACATACCTAGGGGAAGAAATTAAAGCTAGAGAACAAGCTAGTGAAATATATTTGCATCAACAATAGTGTTAGCACGAAAGAGTACAAGCTTTGAAACCTTGTGATTGAAAATTTTATATGCATTAGAACTGTTATTTTAGAGATATTAAGCCATCTACAATAGTAATTTTTTTAGTGGCTAATATTCACCAATTGGCTAATAGTTGAAATTTGGGAATCCAAAATTGGCTAATAGTTTGAGCTATAATGTAACTCGAATCGCCAAATTTTTACAAAATTTAATTATATTATTATTTAAATCGTCAAAGAATTTATTTTATTAAAAAATTTAACTCAAAAAATCACCATAATATTTAATACATGAGTAGATCAAATTCACCTAAATTTAATAAATTTTAGTAGAAATCTATATTACTTTTCCAATAGTATATCATAATTATTAGTTTCTTTAGGACCATATTTCTAATATTTAGTTTCCACCATTAATTTATAATATTATCTAATGGCCCGTGTTGTATTCCATCAGGTAAAATGCACCCACAATCTATGATGCTCTAGAGCCCACAATTTCAAGTCTCGTGAGCATTATAGATTGTGGGTACATTTTACCTCCCAAAGTACAATAGGGGTTGTTAGATCAATTATCTAAAAGCAATTTTTGAGCCCCGAGAGAATTACATATCATGGGTACATATTACCTTATATAATACAATGAAGGTCTTTATATTTTAATTCAATGGTGGGATGTGAATATTATAGTCTACCCCTTAAAACCATTGATAATTTTCACCCTCAAGCCCCTACTTTTCTATGAGAATTACTTTTAGATTGGATGGATTCGCCATCACAACTAATGCATTTTCCTATTATTTTTCAATATTCACCAAAATTTTCTACAAAATTCTACTGATGTAAAAAAATCGTCAATAAAATTAATAATTTTTTCGAAAAAAGGGAAAAGATTTAATAATAGAATAATATGTTTTCCTAAAAAAATGAAAGATTTTTGAGGATTTTATATCTTTTTTTTTAGGGTGGTTTCTTAAAGTTATCACTATTCTATAGTGTTGCAACTAGAAAAGGATGGAAAGAAATATGTGATTCAAATGACCCCAAGATTGAGAAGGTTGAACCAAAATCTCAAGAAGGACCTAAAGATAAGGATAAGATAGTTTAGATAGCTTCAAAGAGGATATATACCATCGTTCACCTTAACTTTTGAGGAGGCCCATTTTATAGAGACAACAACCAAACAAATATACTCCTCATGGTTAGAGATGTAGTTTTTACTTGATTACTAATATCGATGAGCCTAGTATTGTGAATGAGGTGGTGGATATGAACGATTCTAAGTCTGTTATCATTTTAATTTACAAATTTAAATGTGGCACAAAATTAAAAAATATGTGTTATAGAGCCCCTCTTCAAATTATAAGAAGAAGCTCTCTTTAAAATAAAAACTAACCTAAATTGCACAAGATATAATTTCTTATTTATAATCTTTATAGTGTGATTTAGGGTAATTTTAAATACACAATTTATAAAAAACTAAATAAAACCTATATTTTTGTGTTCTAAATATAGAACACAATGAAATTAACACATCCACACTACATAAGAAATTTTGGGGCTTTTTGATTAAAATAAACTCCTAAAAATGCATGCTTTAGTTGTTTAGCTAAAAGAATAGACTAAAAAATATAAGTACACATATACATTAGAAAATGATGAGTTTGGTAAAGTAAATCAAGGAATTGATACAAAGCCACACCATCCAATTTAAAAAAACTTGTGATACAAAGCTTTTAAATTTTCTAGAATCTATTTAATTACCTCAACACTCAATAAAATATCTCAATAGTCATTTAGAAGCAATATTAGGCTTAGTAAATTATATTGAGTGAATAAATAGAATTTTGGAGTAACAATTACAATTACTTGGTGAACAACAATTTTACCAATATGTAGCTTGATAATTACCATTCAAACTAAGTAAAAAATAACAATTATTTATACTATTTTATAAATTTATTGTATGAAAATAAATAAAAAGATGACTGCTACTTTTATATCACATAATCCATAAAAATATTCAATTCTAGAGATAGAAAAAAATAATCCCCAAAATAGAACCACTAAAAATGGAAATTACAAACCAGAAGAATAAAATTGAATAGATACAAATTATGAAATTGATGGGTGGTGGGGAACCCAACTAATGGTCAGTAGTTGCATTAAATTCTACTTATATGAAAGCTCTTAAAAATTATAATTAACACCTACTAAGATATTTTAGGAAGCCCGCGTCCATGAGATCACATCCTAAAATAAGTAGCTACTTATTTTGTATTTGTAAGAGTTTTAACAATGAAGAAAATCTTAGTATAAGAATAAAAAATACCCACAAAAGGGTGTAATGGTGAAAATGTATACTTTCCAATTCCCCTTGGGTTTGATCTCTTGTTGATCCATATGCAATGATTAGTGTACAAGATGATGTTTTCTTGTGTAGATGTTAGAAAATAATTAGTGTACAAGATGATATATTCTTGTGTAGGTGTTCAAAAATTATTAGTATGCAAGATGATGCATTCTTGTGTAGATGTTGGCAATTATTTGATCCTACATCTTTATTTTTTTCTCTTTTTTCTAACTAAAATAATCACTAGTCTAGTGACCATTATTGAGAGAGCTCCATATATCCTATAGGCTATACACACTACTTCTAATGTGTATAGCATATAAACTGAATTCAAAACTCTCAAAAATTATTCATATTTTTCAATAACTCAACTTTCCCATATACACCCAAGGGATAAATTAGTCCTACCTCAATTCCATCATTTCACATCTCAACATATATCTAATTCTATATTTTATCCATTCATCATTTTGGTGTCATGTTGAAAATTCCATAGTCATTGCTTCTTTCCCTTATGTTTTGAGCCTTTCTTTGATTGTCCCAAATGATATAATTTTTTTAGAAGTGGCACATTATTACATTAATTCAACTCATACATCACCATGCCCCTATCCCTTATTATACCAAGAGGTGTAACTACAATAGAAACAAGGTATAGGTTGTAATGAAATGAGAATGTTCATAAAAATAACTTAACATAAATTTGATGAACATTTACATATTAAATCAATTAGTATTTAAATATGATTTAAGCACCTCAAAATTGATTTCCAATATAGGAACCTTGAAATTTATTTCTCTTGACATATTCAGATAGATATATTTAACATATGTGCTTTTAATTCAAATTAGATTTTTGTGTTGAAATTGATATCTCTTGACATATTCTAAACATGCATGTATTTAAGATGTTTATACTAGTTACTCATCCCAAAATATTGGTCCAAATATATAGATTCTTCATTTGTATACTTGGATAATATACACATGTGCATACTTGACCTAGATCATTTCCATAGTCATCATAGATCTAAATGTTGAAATTTTAAACTTTAAATTTAAAACAAGTATCATCATATATTTGACTCAGTTTGTCATTAAGGTTGTTAAATAATTTAGGTTTTACATTCCAAACTCTCATATAGATATGTGCCTAATCCAATAGTTAATATTGTATTAACTAAACAAGATACAGGCTACAACAAGAGAGGGACTTGGGTTGTGAAATCCCAAGAGTATGATGTAGACATTAAGCCTACTAAATTTAAGAGAAGGTGTGGACTTTATTGTATAGATTAAATTTGAGAAACTAAATAATTTTCTCCTTAATGCTCTTCATATGAATTATTGATGATTGGTTCTTCAATATTGTATACTTATTGACATATAGAGAATTTTCTATCCACCTTTTGAAAAAAGAGAAAGGAAATATTAATATTAAAGCTACCAATTATGTCATTTGAGTTATTACTCTACATAAGAAAGGAATTGATGGAACATTCTTGACATGCTTTGATAGAGAAAAATAAAGGAAGTTTCTTAAAATATTCATGTAAAAATACAAACAAATAATTTAGGGTGAATTAATTTTTTTAATTTAAATATTCTATCCAAACCTTGCAAAAAAAGCCTAATAATTTTTTATACCAAACTTATTCAAAATCCTAAGCTAATATTTCTTAGATTTGAAAACTTTAATTAGAACTAGCATAAACTATATTTCTTCATTATCCTCCCATTAACATTAATAACCTAATTATTATAAGAACATAAATTTGGGTTTATTGTTCTAATAAGATCTAGTTGAGCACATTTTTTTCATGATTTACTTGCTAACATCATAAACCTAGTATTGTAATTCAAATTTAAATATTTTTCCTAAACCTTGTGCAAACCTAAAAATATTCCCTTCATTATCCATGCATTAATATTAGTAGCCCATACTATGAATTAGCTCATAAAAAGGAATAAACTATACAAATTACCATATATGAAAAAATTATATTGTACATTGAGATACATTGCAATAATAGTGGAAATGAAATTATTTAGATACACAACCAACTACAAATAATACTAACAAAATATGCTAAAATAATAATAGTAGCAACAAACACCAACCAAAACAACAACAAACTAAAGATATGACACTTAGCCCACCACAATAATTTTACATCATACCACATGTTTAGTTGAGATTCTATGAACATGAAAGCTCTATTTTGATTTTTTTATTGTTGGTGTAAATAGGTACATTTCCTATCTAGTTATTTAGTGGGGTCATATTTACATAGTAAGTCCACTTAGGTCCTAGGCTATTAGTGCTTAGATAATATTTTAGCTTTTTAGCTTTTATTAAATATTAGTGCCCTAGGGTCATTTAATATTGAGTCATGTCATTAATTATGACACACTCATTTAATGCTAGTACTACATCACACCTTGTCTATATAAGCAAGGTTATTGTATACTTTATATATACCTCATCATCATATTTCAAATATCTTAATATAAAGAAAGCTCATATTCGTGCATACTCTCTTGTAGAAGGTTGTAATTGTTTTTTATAGGTGATTTTGGATTGAAGCTAATTTTCAGCTCCTACATGTATTAGAGCACACCTTACAAATTCCTTCTCATATTTGAGGGTAGAGCTATTGCCAGCGAGAGATCTGGGTGAATTTTAGTAAGGTTGAGTATGTTGAACATGCAAAATACTGAGAGAGGGGTGAATCAACATTCTCTAAAACTACTTAAACATTTAAACATCCATTCCATATATCATATTCAATTTGTAGTAAGTAAATAAACCATGAAAACAACCATCAAAGCATATAACAACACATGAACACCAATTTTTTATGTGGAAAAAAAAAAGGGAAAAACCATGGTGAGGATTAGCTCGCAATATATTATAATTGATTATAAGACATTACAGAAAGGCTCACTGCTAGGTGGAATCATTATCTAGAAAATAAGAGAAATAGAAGAGGGGTGGCTCACTACCAAGATTTGAACTGCTACAAATGCATCTACAATATGTAAGAAATATAATTCCACTGAAGCTGAAAACACTAAATCAACACACTTCATATTACTATGCTTTAACACTCAGCTTTAGTCTAAATTCACATCACATTAACATGCTCTACTTAGGAATTCACATCACATATAAAGTTCTATGGCTATTTGGATGTGGGATATTAGGTCTCATAGTTTTAGGACTCCATGACCCTATGGTACTTAACTTTATTATGGTATTTGTCATCCTTGTATACCTATTTTGTGAACCTCATAATGTGTCATATATTGTCATTATTATGATGTGTAGATTTTGAGACATGTGAGTATGATGTGAATTAAAATGTGAACTAAGTGTAGATATGTTGATTTTAAGAATTAAAATAATCATATTATGATTAATTTTGGTGTTTATATACCTTGTTAATTCTATATATTATGGATAATCTCATGAATAGGTAATAATGGAACTATAGCATCTATTAGTATATATTTGTATGGTGTTATCCTTCATAGACTTAGTAGCACTTTTTAATCTTTTGTTAATGGATCAAGTGTACCCTCTTCTTATTTTTTATGCATGTGGTATTATTATATTGTATTGACTTAGTACTATTAGTTTTATTGTTGCACACTCCATGGAGAAATATTTTATATAAGATTTTTATTATTTTATGATTGCTTTACTTTGACAACTAAGGTTAAGGAAAACCATTGGCCTCATCTATATGTGTTGGCATAATGTTTGGTTATGATATACCCACACTTTAGAGACTTCTAATAGGAGGTATAATATAAGGGGATGTGGATGTAAGGCCCAAACTTGCTTATGATTTTTGTAGAACCTCTCCTTATTATTGGACTCCAATGTTGCTAGCTAGATAAACCTTTTTCTAAACTTTGTGACTTTGTTTATAAGGAAATTTTGATAATATTTACCCCCAAAGGGAATGTACTATAGATGAATATTTCTCTAGGAAAAATATTTTAATTATGTTTCATTATTAAGGATTAATTTTTTTCACCTAATTCATTTATGGTGAGAGACCTAATAACCCTCATTGCACTCCTTGTACTTCATGATATTGTTTCTAGTTATTATGGAATGTGCATCAAATATTCCAACCCTTTATTTTAATATGCATCCTTTATCAAGATTGAATTACTTTATCAAATCTTAAAATGTGATAATTTAACTTAGTTAAATTTTGATTTATGAATTACGAGTGATTGAATTAAATTAGAAAGTGGCATACCTCAAATACTAGGAGTTGATTTGGATGTGGAGTAGGGGATGAAGGTTATACTAATATTATTTTCAAATGAACTAATGATGTGGTTGTGTTCCTTGATGATGGAGTTATCTATGACTATGATTAGAACCAATTGGATTTCAAAGGTAGATCATGAAAGTTGTCAACTAAATAAATTATTCAAGTGATGGTAACTCTAACCTTTTTGAGGGTAGGATTTTTAATAAGTGGATTTAGGTGGGTGATCCCACAATAGTGTATCCCACTTTTTTTTTTACCAAAGTGAGACATTGAAATTAATATTTTTAACCAAAATTTCACCTTATGTCACCTATAACAACTAAGTTAAGAAACTCAAGATGATGTGAACTATTGAATTTTGAAATTTCATGTGTAGATTATAAATATTTTTTTTTTAAATTACAGAATAATTTTCAATTTTGTACATAAGTTTTAATAATTTATTTTTGATAGTTAATAATATTTTTTGAAAGTAATATTTATTCCACAATGCATAACATTTTTTAAAGATAAATTATAAAATTTAAAACCTAATACTACGGGGTTCATCTTTGAATTTTCTTGGCTATTTTTCTTTTGTGTTTCATTGCTTTGGATTCAATTGAAATTCACATGAATCCATCTTTACTCATGTTCTTTGCATGCCAATCCATCAATTATTCAAGTGACTTTCAACGAAACATTCATTGAAGTCTAGGTATAATTGGCATGTGACATAAAACCTCTTTGGAACTGTAGGACCTTGTACATCTATATGATATCTCTTCTCTTTGCATACAGGGAATTCTACCTTGTTCTAATATTCATCTCTATATAAAATGCAATCCATTTTACATGAATAAATTTTCTTATATTAATCCCCAACTCAACCAACAACAGACATGCCTCTCTACAAGTTGATGGCAACACATTCTCTTTAGGGAATATTTTAGTTTTTAGTGCCCTGTAAGATTACCAGAGATTAAATCAATTGAATGTTTGACTTATGATGAATATGTTTGATATGTCAATTTATACTAGGACTATTTATATATAATATATGGTTTTAAAATCCCCTTAAATAAATATAAATGAAGTTGATGAATGTTTATGAATTGTGTACACCAATTGACAATGCAAAGTAAGAAATAGATTTCAACTCACTTCAGTAGGGTAGTGAATCCTTTGTCTAACCAACCAAATAGTGACTTAATTTTTAATAATATTAATGTGCATACTAGTTTTGAGGTTCTGCTTGCACCCGATTTGAACACGGGTGTCTTCAATGCTTGTTTGATGGAGTCTTTCAGGTTGTTATCATCAACATTACGTTGGTGGTAATTACCCTTGCTATCATCATTACCATATGATTATTATTGTCATCATTGTTTCCAACCCCAAAGAAATCTGTAAGCATTTCATTCAATCCTTCTTCATGCACTATATTTTCACTATCATGATTCATCATCATTAAGGCTACGTGGCATGCCATCAGTGTATGTGGATCTCATCAGCTCTTCAAATTTCTCAGGTGGTAGTATTTTCTTCAATCTTTCTCTTTTTGCCCTAGTATTGTTAACAGGATGGTTTGGATCATCTTGTCGAAATCTTATTAACCCGATTGGATCTTGGGTATTAGTATGTGTTTCATCATCTTCTACCTATCAATAAATGCAAGCATTATTTAATTTTTGGTAACAATTGGATAAATCATAAATGTATCAATTTCAAAGAAATATAATCAAATATGGCTTAAAAAATAAAAATATAAATTGTATGAACATATATACATCAATTGAATAATGGAACATTATTTTGTAGACTACCTTTTTTATACAATAATTTAAATAAAACACAATTTTGACAACATAGTTTATAAAACATCAGTCCACACTCATTTATTATTCTTTGGTTTTTTGCCCTTAAGAACATCCTTAGGGAGACCTTGTTCTTCCCTTTTCTTTCGTGCAAGAGTATGTTTTAAGAAGGGATAATCAATCAATAACTCATCCCTAATGGTAAGGTCCATAATAGCCTCAATCATTATCAAATTTTCAACCTCTTTTTATATATCTCCATCTTTATCATTTATAACCTCAATAAATTGACAATTCGGTCTTACAGTAGGGTCCCTTCCCTTACTACTATTTATAAATCCTGCAATATTTTTGTGTGTGTATGCATGTCCATCTATATACATAAGATGAACTCTATTCATTTCTTTTCCACTTTCCAATTGGATACAATGTGTATACATTTTCGAATTTAGACCATATGTTGACATGTTAGGCTTATATTCTGCTAGCCTTCTCCATTCACCACTATAATATGATGGACCATAATATGGCATTAATCTCCCAGTGGTTTGTTCTAAATTTTTTCTATGTTTAGATCCCACATGTACATTTTGGACAATAAAGAGGCCTAGATTTACTCCATGAATATTGGAGGGTAGTATCATATAGTTGTATCCTCAAAATTGAAACACCTCATACACTCTAGGTAGTTGTTGATCACTAGGCCAAGAACAATATAGTCAATGATCAAATGTCTCTTTGTAAATTAATCTCAAACTCAAAGTAAATTCATCATCTCCATCACATTCATTCTCATAGGGTATGTATTCCAGCTTCCCCTTGTCTTTAAGCAAATTATGCATCTTTAAACTGGTTCTTGTTCTGTTACTTATTTTCATCAATTCTTCATCTTCCAAACTGGTGTATTGGCACATATTTTTGTTAGATGTACCATTTGATAAATTATCATTATCTTCTAGGCTAGAATTCAGTGATCCAAGAAACTTTAAACCAAGAACTTTATCTTGCAAGTATCCATTAAGAAAAAAATTAGTTATTTAGATAATATAAAACAATGTTTAAACAAAGTATACATGTTATTTATATCAAATTGGAAAATTCCTTACCACAATTCCTATTGGATTTGAATCAATTGAAGGAGGCATACTACCAAGTGGAAGCCCATCATATATGTAATGTCTTTGTACAATTGCTCATTTGAATTGTTTATTTCCACGACATACGGAACATCCATAAACAATAATTTTCTCAAAGTATTCATCCCATGTACTATAGTCCCGATCAACCTCTTGTTCAGTGCAATCATTTGTTGTGTCTGCAGGATCCATTGTCATATCCACTTCCACCCACTGTCCTCTATGTGATTTAACAGTTTTAGGTCCACGTCCACGTACATATATTTTTCTTTTGCTATTTGAACGCTCAAGCTCTACATTTTCTCCAATCTCCATCTAAAATAATCAATAACATCCATTAATTTATGGCAAGATTGGATAATACATTATAAATTTCAATAATATTGTGAATAAAGATGGACGTATCACAAAATGCCATCAGATGGTTTTTTCCTAAGTTAAGTGAAAATTTGAGTACCTGATGTCCCACTTCATTCGTTGTGTCCTCATTTGATATGACATGGTCTGTTGCCATGGCCTCGTCTAGCCCCTATAATACACAACATAATAAATAATGTTTAGTACACCAATTATATCATTTCAACAAATATGATATCCAACACAAAACCTCACTTTAGTCATATATTTGACATATTGATTTCATGTTTTGGCCATCCTAATTTTCAAAATTTTCCCTTGATCATAGAATCACATTTAATCACCATTCCCATATATTTTCAACCAATAAGTTTGACCTCAAAAGCCTCATGGACAAAAAAAATGACTTTATCTCCTCTATGTTCTAGCATTTGTGAATTCATAAACACCTTCATCCTTTGGTTGAGGTTGCTTTCTCTTCTTTTGTATCTACAGATTCCATTGTCATATCTATTTCCACCCACTGTCCTCTTTGGGATTTAGTAGTTTTGTGTCATCCATGTCCTCTATCCATGGCATCCACTGGATCCTATAATACACAACAATGACAATAGTCACATAACAGTTGTGCACCAAGAGAATATTTTTGAAATTATCTTGTTAATACGCTCGTTTTTCATTAAGATGCACTATGAAAAAAAAAATAGGACATTGCAACATTTTTCTCTTCACAAAAATTTTACACGTGGAATCTTGACAACTAGAGGTCAAATCTTATGATTACAAAGATGACTACAAATTCACATCAAAAAGACAATTATTTACAAGCTGACTACAAATAAAACCTATTACTAATAATTTTAGTTGAACATCCCTTACATGGTCCCTTGTTATCCTAGATCAAATAAAACCTATTACTTATAATTTTAGTTGGTTCTCGGCCTTACACTTCTTCCACAAATTCATTAAAACCATAGATATTTTCTATTTGAAAACTAGATATTATATTCCTTATTCTTGATTGAAACCTACTTTAGGATGGAATGATGGGATCTAATCAAGGATGGAATGATGAGATCTAACAAAGTGTAAAAACATGTCAAAATATGTAATATATGCATCAATAAAGGCAATAGAAAAATATATATGATAATACATGATTAATGATCTATCAATAATACATTAAATAAGGGTGGGTTAGTGGGATCAAATAGATTACACAAAGAAATCCCAAACCCTAATCAAGATAGTAGCAATGAAACATAGATAAGGGGTGCATCCAAGCCCTAATAAAGTATAAAATGAATCATATCTAAGAAAATATGTTAGATTTATAACCTTAATGTAGAAGGATAAACTCTAAGGATGAAACCTAAGTGTGTTTAAGAATGTTTGGTTCATGAATTTATTTAAGGAAAAATAACGTGCCTCACATAAATATCCCAAGTAAATTAATTAAATCAAAATGAATAAATAATATAACCTACCCAGGATAAAGAGTTGAGAGTAATAACACCACTAAAATAAATGCTCAAAATTAAATAATAAAAATAATGGTATTTATTTATCGACTTTCATGCAAAATACATCATTTTGCATAGTTGGGTGCTAAATTAGGCGCACTGTGCGCCACCTTTTATGCCCTAAAGAGATTACATTTAGGGCTCAAATTTGGCACTAAATTCGACGCTAAATACAATGACTATAGCGCCAACTAATGAATCAAAAATGAAAAATTCCCACGAAAACATGTCAAAAGTTACAAAAAAACATGTCATTTTTTCCATCAAGCTTTTTGGAAGCTCTCTTCTCAACCGCCATAGGGTTTCACCTGGAAGTTGCATCTAGAGTTTCATTGAGTTTTCTGAGTAAAGAGATTGTTGGAGCTGCACGCGGTAAGAATTTTATTTTTACTTCTAGCTATTGTGACTTGTTTTGTCCCTTGTATCATGTGTGATTTGCATTAGTAGTTGGCATCATCTAGTGTAGGTAGGTATATATATGACACTTTTATCAAAAATGGCACATTTAATGTTTATTTCGGCCATAGGTTGTGTTAAAATGAATTGAATTTGGTTAGGTACCCTATACTCATTGGTTTCAATTCTTCACAAATCTTACAAACATTGTCCTTCTTCATTTAGCTAGTGTGATTTGTTTTTATCACCTATATTTTGAATCTTGTGCTCATTGGTTTGCATTCTTATCAAATTTTACAAAAATCATGCATTAGAACCTTTGCCAAATTCCATTTGAAGTGATAAATACTTCCATAGCATTCAAAGCCACAAAAAATGTATGATTTTGTTATAGTTTAGGAACGATTGTGCCATTTGTGCCACAAAAATTATCTAACGATAATTGGAAACCATAAAAAGTAAGGTTTTGGCTAGGGCTAAGGCATACTGAAAAATTAAAAAAATTGTAATCCTCACCATATACCCTTAAACTAATTTTTTTTGGGGATTTTTAATGTCAAAAACCATTTGGGTTTTAAAATTTTAAAACTCCTTTTAAAAAAGGAGAGAACACCATATGGCCTTGAATAGAAAATTAGAAAAACCACTTATATGTTGATAATAGATGCAAATGTGAAGTTGCTTTAAAACCTTGATTGATTGGACTTGATCCACGTGATTTTTCTTCATTAAAATTTAAATTAGCCTCTGTAATGCCATTTTTATGCATAAAAATGCTCCTTTCATTGCAAACATATCTGAATTGTACTTGACAATGATTGACTGTAGCTATGCATAAAAATGTTCCTTACATTGCTAACATATCTAAATTGTTTTTCTTGACAAAGTGTACTTTCATACCTGGTAGTGTGTACTTCGTTTGCCTCCACATAATGGATAAAAATAATTTTCCCTAGGTCGCCTCAAAATGTCAATCAATAGAGGGAAGGGAGAAAATAGAGCAAACTCTAGCCACAATGAGGTAATTCATTGTCAATTTATAGATTTGTAAATGTTTCCATTATTTCTTTGGTATTTAGATTTTTGTTTTTTATTTATAAATTTAAAAGAAGGAATTTATTTTATATATATAGGGACATGAGATTGACAAAGATAAAGAGGCATTGGCTTCCATATTGGGGGTAGAAGTAGTGAACAATTTGGATGGTGTGGACTTGACAATGATTGTCAGATACATAGAAAATCAATCTGGTAAAGCACCTGAAACATTGCAAAAAAATCAACCATGTCAAAGGGAATCAATTGATTCGCCAACCAATCTTGGATCGAGCAAAAGATCCAGGAGGAATTCAACAAGAATAAACTCTAGGAATGTGGAACAAGGAGTAGAGACTTCCAATGTCCTAGCCACTCTTGGGACATAGATTTCTTCCACCACGCCATGTTTTGCATCTTCCATTGGTACCTATGATACCAAGATAGAATACGATGTGGTTTTAGGGGAAGTTCGAATGACAGATGGTGGAAAAAAATTTGTGAATAGGTTGAAGGAATCATTCCTTCAACGGTTCAAAGACCATCTACATTTTCCATTGTCAAAGATACACATACACCTGCAAAAAGCAGTTATCCATGACATGGAGACTAAACTTGGCAGAAGTTGGTCTGTAAAGAAGATAAAGTTACAAATGTCTCAAAACTGCAAGAGATTTTGATGCAACCAAACAAAGAAGATAAAAAAAAACCCCTCCTGAGTTAAGGCTCAAAAAAAGGCCACTTGATGTAAGTGTGAAAGCAAGGAAAGAGCTTGTAAAATCATATGAGAGGTTTGATGCATGGAGGAAGTCTGGTGAGGAGAGTACGCAGGTATTTGAATTTTCTCATAAGATTATATCAAATTTATTAAACGATTTTTAAATTTTATTTGTGCATAGTTAAATTGAATTAGTATATGTTTCAAGACAAGGCCTCCAAGGCTAGGCTTAACAAACTTCGTGCCACGCATCATAGTGGCCATAAAGGTTTACAGGCCTTGATCTGTACATTTGTAAGTATATTTAATATGTTAAATGACTTTTTTATTTCCTAGGAAAAATTAAATGATTGCATATTAATTAGTTTAGCTAGTCCATGTGTCATGTTTTGATAGGAGGAGAAATATGGCCGGCATCCAAAGCAATTTGAAAAGGAAATGTTACAAAGCAAAAATTGGGTTGATTTTATAATTTGGATGGAGAATGAGGTATCAATAGTTAAATTTCAACAACTTAGTTGGATATTGTTGTTTTAATATGTCAATTTGCATTTCTTGTGTTGAGTTTCAATAATCTTTGAAGAGGTTATAGAGTGATACTTGGGACAAACAGTTATAGTTGTACTATGTTTGTTGTGTTTGGTTTCTATTGGTCTTCTTGTCTTTTTGACTCAAGTGGTTTTTTATTCATAGGTCGCTTTTCATTCTTGTTGATCATGTGGATTTAGTTATCATTGAGTTTTAATGTGCTTAGTTTTAAGGGATATGAGGGAGAAAAGGAAGGAATGGGGAACCATTTTTGGGGGGAATTCTTATTTTTGCCTTGGAGTCGAGGAAGGAAGGTTGATATAATTTAATGGTAACTATTAGTATTTACTAAAGTCCTTAGATGTAACCTTGTACTGTTATAATGGATGTGGCGATACAATAGTGTATATGTTCTTTGTAGTGTTTTAATCAAGTATGAATTTGTTGTATATGGCTTGAATAGTCTTGATAGTTAATTTGATTATGAACACTTGCTAAAATATGTCTAAATAATTGTAGCAATCAAGCTAACAAGAGTGAACTTTATGATATTAAATAAAGGGTGAATAAGACCTTCTCTGTACTCTGAGACATAAAGTTAGACAACAATGAACAATAATGAAAAGATATTTGATAGCATTCTCATTAATAATTTGTATAAAATATATGAATGGAGAGACAATGACCTCATGATACTTACTAATTTAACTCAGACATGTTCATAAACCATACAATTGAAAAAATTGGCTAGATTAACTCAAAACCTAAGACATCGACTCAAAATATATTTGCTTTGTGCTTTCTACTTGCATATTCAACTCCAGAATTCAACAAAAGACCTGTACAATTAGCCTCAAATTCCATTTTATAGAATAAGGGAGAAACAAAAGCCTCAATCCAAGTTGTACACATGTCTGTTGGACTCAAGGGAACACTGAGAGGGGGGGTGAATCAATGTTTTGCAAATATGAACTTTATTAATCTAATATTTAAACCATTTCAACATTAAACCAAAGGAAAGATGCAAACACACAAAGTAATCATCCACAACACCATAGCACAAGGATTTTTATGTGGAAACCCTGTTAGGGGAAAAACCATGGTGGAGGTCAATCCACAATTTGAGTACTCAAATATAAGTTTTACAAAAGGGAATGCACTTGCATTCAGGCTCACTACCTAGAGCTCACTGCTCAAATTAGGAAGGCTTGCGGCCTTACAAAATGTTTAGATTAAAACCATCTAAAGGATTGAACTAAAGTATTATCATCTACTTATGTCAGGTTACAATACTGGTTAGGCTCATAGATCAAATTTTGGACCTTCTGTCTGATTCTACTCTTCACTCTGCTATGCTTTTCTCTTTGCATCACAAATCCATGCATAGATAAATTTGCATCCTTATCCTTCTAAATTTTGCACCACACAATAATATATTTCGCATACTACACATTTGCATCTCCAAAATGATACAGTTGATCTCATATATATATTCGCTATCAAAGATTTGATCATTCATATGTCAGCTTACAAAAAACATAAAATACTTTCCAATTGTCAGCTAGATCCACAACTAATTATTTATGTGCACCACCCATAGTCAGTCAAAGCATAGTGAGGACCCAAATAAACATATTTGAACATAGAAAAATTAAACAAATTACTTCTTAAACATCTGCAATGGCTAATTTCGCCAAGTTGGCCTTCTAGCACAGATAACCAAACAATTAGTGCACTGGATCTCCTAGATTGTACACCAATGAATGCGCACCTCAATTCTTCTTGAATAAGGTAGTACAAGCATCAACATACCTTTCTCTAAGATCTGCAACTCAAAAAAGTAGTTTGGTGAAGTATACAAATCAACATCTTTACCTTTAATCGGATACCATGTTCTTCATTTTGTTCTACAGGTATGAACCAATATTAAACTGTGGAATAGATGAATGAATTTAAGTTTCCATCAATGGAAACACTAGAAGCCATATGCCAAAAATCACCCCCTTTGGCATTGATGGCAACACTTAGTGAAAAATGACTAAGTGTCAAAACCAATATGAGTACGTTGCCAAACTTCAAAATTTCAAAACATAGCTCCCTCTTAGATTGAGGAGACATTTTTCACTACTTTCTCTCCCCCTTTGACATCAATGACAAAGCTGGCAGCCTTATGTTGACAAAACACATGTTCAATCTCCCCTTTTCAAATATAACCAAAACTTGAAAATTGTTTTCAAATTTTGAAAAAGAACAACTGGTACTTGAGTTAGAAGATTATCTTGTGATTCTCTTTCATCTTCGAGAGGAATTTCTTCCAAGCTTCTATTGAAATCCCAATTATTATGATCATGTTTCTATTCTTAGATGTCCTATTGACAATCTCATTGAGGGATTTCATAATTTTGATTGCATCCTCTAATTTCTCACCTTTCCTCAGTATCTCAACCATTTGTTCCAGTCTGCATTCAGTTAGGTCCTTCACTTTCCAAAAAGTGTCCACGAGTGTGTTTTTAGTGAACTAGAATTTTGTGTGCTAAGACTGTTGGAGTTGAGAAGATACAACACCACAGAAGCCCAAAGTTCTCTGCAAGCAAATAACCTGTTACAAGGAGAAGCAAAGAGAAGCAACAAAGGAAATGCTCAAGAATGTGGAGCAATGTATTCACCTGAAAATGTAAAATGAATAATGATAAAAAAGATAGTTTTCAACCATATATAGATGAAAATCCTAAAAAGGAAAACCCTAGGCTTGCACAATAATAATTAATAAAGTAATTAATTATTATGCACCTAATGTTAGCTTAAGTGAAAAGAGGTAAAAGGGAACTTTACATAGTTAAACAAATATTGTTTAATTAATAAATTAAATACCCAATTACTCTAACACAGACTATAGCTCTTGAATTCTTTTCTTGATTATACCATCCTAATCCTGAAACAAATCAAAACTTTTTCCAATCCCATTCAATTTTGTTTCAGTTTTCTCCAACTTCTCTTTGTATTTCCCAACTACATGAGGCCAACGGATGCAATAGTTGTAGATGTTATTTGTTGCACTTATGCATTGCCTCAACTCATTCATCCTCTTTTTCAACTTGGTAAGTGATAGCATGAACTGTTCCTTCAAATGAGAGATTATTTCTCCTTCTTCTTTGTTTTGAAACTCAAAGTCTAAAGTTTCCTCAATGCATTCAATCATTTCTTTAGGTAAAATATTCTGCAAATTCCCCAATTTGATATGACTGTACACAACATGATTACTTAGTAAACTTAGAATCATATCCTGATCATATGAGGGTTTGATAGACCATAATTGAGCAATTTTTCATTCCACCTTCCTTGTGAATGAGTTTCTACAACTTCTCTTTTGTTAAGTCATCTTCTTCTTCACTTGCTTCTATCATTTCCTTTTCTTGTTTTGATTCAGTTAAATCATGCTCTTTTCCCTGTATGTCCTCAGTTTCCTCATCGGATTCCTCATCTGGTATATCCACAATATCTTGTTCCTTTCCTTTTCCTTCAATTTTTGGAATCTTGCATTCTGGAGGAGTACAAACACCAATTTCTTTTTTTATTTTCTTCTCCCACTAGAAGAGGAACCAACTTCCAGTGCCCTTAGCGGAAGAGAAATACCAACTGAGCCAAGCTTTCCTAGAAAACTCTTAAAGAAACTTTCAAATTCTTGATCACAGTTAGCCAAACTCTTAGAGTGTGTTTAGATTTATTTGCACACCAGTTCATTTACTTTCCACACTTGTTCATTGGTAAACAATTCAAAAATTTCATTACTAGACATATGACCAGAGTACCAAACCTGAAAGGGTAACCTACCTCCTTTGTTAATTTCACATTCTCCATTAGTTGATCCTTTAGCAATCCACACAAGTCAAAGTCCTAACCTTCCATTATCATTTTGTGTGAGATGTAGACTGCACCAGCTGAAGTTGCTCCTTCTTTGTTTCTGAAAAATATTTTATATGATACGCCATGTGTAATGTACCTTGTCATAGGGTTTTTGATTGTCAAGATTACCAGTGCCCTTTAATCTCCAATAACTTTAGTTAGGGTTTCAACTTATTTATTCTGGATGGATTTCTTTCTCTGTATATCCCCAACTTTACAATATCCAATTAAATTTTGAAATGATGTAGGGTTTGTCCAGAATCAAAGTGTCATTGTTCAATCTACTCAAAATGAATTTAATGATTTTTGTGTTGTCAAAATAGGGAAACTCATTCCAAATGTCCAAATTATTGTGTTTGGCCTCTTTCACCCATTTCAATTCATTGGGTGATAATAGATTTATTATGCCTCTAATATTCTCACCATTGTATTCATCTAAATTTATTGACCCTTTGATTTGTTTCATCTTTCCTTTCATACAACCGCATGCCAAGTTATATGGAAATTCCAAAAACAACTGAAATACCTAATGAATTTCTAGATTCGCCATCGAATTAACTTTTCTCCTTTGAGATTCTACTACCGAGTGCTCTCCTTCTTCTCTTCTTTGATGCAAAGTAACAAATGATATTTTCAACTTGCATTATATAGCTCGCACACTTGTAATAAATGTCTTTGCCCTAGGTATTCTGAGTACTCTGTTTTCTTAGACAGGGAGAAAAAAATTCTTCTGCGGATTTATAATTTCTTTTAGTTTCCTTGTGAGTGTTTACCAAAACATCTGTAGATCATTAATACACATTTTGACAATATTTTCATGATCCGGTACCAGCTTATGGACAGGGAAAAATAGGATTTTCTTGATAAACTCCCCCTGGGCTAATGGCCTAAGATCAATTTCCAGAGGAATTACCGGAAGAAGGTTCCGATGCATAACCATTTCCAGCATCATATTCATTCTTCCTTACCCATGTCTTCTTCATCTAATCTCTTATTTCATCCACAATCATTTTTCCTATTTCTTTATCATTTTTCTATTTATTTTGGTCTTTCTCTATCGGACCTCTTTTACCCACATTTTTGTTTCTACAAAATCTTGCAATGTGACTATATCTAGTGAAATTGTAACACACAATAGTTCCTTGTCCAGACCAATCATTCCATTGATTTCTTCTTGATTTACATTGATTATAAATATGCCCATTCTTCCACGAGTTTAACATTCAACATTCCTTCTATTGATAGAGTAGTTTGACACATTTTTGCATTCAATTGATTTATGACCAAACTTTTTGCAATTGAAACATTGACTAGAGAATGATGGATTATTTGATTTCATTTTACTTCTACATTGAGTAGCCATATGACCAAATTTATTGCAAGAAAAGTAGTATCCATTAAACTTTTGAGCATTAGGTTGTCTTACTGGATACCTTCCATCTTTGTTCATTTGATTTCCTTGCCTAAAATTTATTTGTCCAAATTCAGAACTTTCTCCTTTCGCATATCCAATACCTCCCTTGTCTTTAGAATTATTTTGACTTTGAGTCATCTCATCAAGCTTAATAAAACTAATCTTAAAATTCTCCTCGTATTTATTTGCAGTAGTAAGTTCATTTCTTAGAATAATAATCTATTTTTAAAGCTCTTCTTCATTGTTTTTGGATTGTTGTAGTTCACTCTCCAACTGAATGAATTCTCCATTTTCTCTTATGCATTCATTAGATATTTCTTTAAAGTACTAGGAAAGACTCTCCTCATTCTTCTTTCTTTCTTCAATTTCTTTAGTCAACTTCATCACCATATATTTCATTTCATGCTTTAGGGTAGCATTGTTTATGGCAAGATTTTCACATTCTTCAGTTATTTCCTTCAAGGTTTGATTCAGGTGAGCATCATCCATGTTTTTTCTTTCTTTATGCTGAATCTGATCACAGAGATCTTTCCTCTTTTCCTTGTATTTAACAATCTCATCCTTTAATGTCTGAATGAATTTCTCAGCATCCCTAATATTTTCTTTCAATTCTCCGACTTTTGCTTTAGACTGATCAAGGTCATCAAGTGCCACCAAAATCTATTGCTAAAGACTACCAGATTCCATTACATTCCAAGATCTACCTCAAGCTGCTAAACTTTTTTTGAAGAACCAGATGTTGTGATACCAATTGTTGGACTCAAGGGAACACTGAGAGGGGGGGTGAATTAGTGTTCTGGAAATATGAACTTTATTAATCTGATATTTAAACCATTTCAACATTAAACCAAAGGAAAGATGAAAACACATAAAGTAATCATCCACAACACCATAACACGAGGATTTTTACATGGAAACCTTGTTAGGGGAAAAACCATGGTGGAGGTCAGTCCATAATTTTTGTACTCAAATATGAGTTTTACAAAAGGGAATGCACTAGCATTCAAGCTCACTGCCTAGAGCTCATTGCTCAAAGTAGGAAGGCTCACTACCTTACAAAATTTTCATATTAAAACCATCTAAAGGATTGAACTAAATTATTATCATCTACTTATTCCAAGTTACAGTTCTGGTTAGGCTCATATATCATATTTTGGACCTTTTGTTTGATTCCACTCTTCGCTCTGCTCTACTCTACTCTTCTCTTTGCATCAAAAATCCATACATGGATAAATTTTCATCCTTATCCTTCTGAATTTCATACCACATACTAATATATTTTGCATACTACACATTCGCATCTCCAAAATGATACAACCGATCATATATATATCCGCTATCAAAGATTTGATCATTCATATGTCGGCTTACATAAAACATAAAATACTTTCCAAATGTCGGCTAGATCCATAACTAATTATTTATGCGCACCATCCATAGTAGTTCAAAGAAAATTGAGGACCCAAATAAACATATTCGAACATAGAAACATTTAACAAATTACTTCTTAAACATCCAGAACAACTAATTTTGCCAAGTCGACCTTCTAGCATAGATAACCAGAAAATTAGTGCACCGGATCTCCTATATTGTACATCAATGAATGTGCACCTCAATACTTATTGAATAAGGTAGTACAAACATTAACATACCTTTCTCTAAGATTCACAACTCAAAATAATAGTTTTATGAAGTATACAGATCGACATCTTTACCTTTAACCAGATACCCTGTTCTTCATTTTGTTTTGTCCGTATGAACCAATACTAAACTGTGGACCGGATGAATGACTTTATGTTTCCATCAATGACAACACTAGAAGCCATATGCCAACAATGTCACCCTCTCATTGGACCGCAATACACACATTCCCTTTTGCAGTTATATTTACATCTTCAAAATGGAGGGAAAAAGTGAGATGAAATATTTCCATTCGATGAAGAAAATGGACCCACCTTCCAGAGGGAATTTTGTTGGAGAGAAATATATTCTAGCCGTTGAAGCATATTTTTCCTTGAGCTAAAGAAAAAATATGAAAGAGAAAGAAAGGTCGACCCAAACTAGAATTCAAAAAATCAGTGATTGATCTCTACCTGTGGTGTTTGCTATAAGAGACACATACTTTATGCATTTCAATTTCTTATGCTAGACCTGAATTATACTTGACCAAATGTATGTGTACTCTACCTTTGTGCTCATAAACCAATTAATTAATAAATAAATAATTCCATTGTTCATATTCATCATCAGATGGCCAATTAAAATTAATGATTTCATCCATCTTTGTTCTACATGGAGCATATTTCACCATCACTGAAGTTGACTCTTTATCAAAATCCTCTAAGAAAGTGATAATGAAAGACAATTTCTCTAGAGAATCCTTCAATATAACAATATCAACATGTTCACAAATCATAACTGCCTGTGAGGAAATAGTGGTATCCATTTGGTCCTTCCACACCTGTAGAGGCTTTACCTCATTGTATGTATGTTGGATATCCAGCAATAATGTCAACTCTGCCTCATCGTACTTATTGTTTAATTCTCTAATCCTCTGCTCCAATGGAGCAGAATATCCATGTAACTTTTATTCCTTCATTCCATCAACATATTTATAGACTGGGATCAATCTGGGCTATCTATCTTCCTTCTATTTATCCCCCATCGTCATGAATTTCAAATCACCAACCCTTGGAATCCACTTATCCAAGATTGGAATAGCTATATCCCTATCCCTCTCGGACAACCTTATTGCTTGTAACATTGAAGAGCAATTTTCATGAACAATATTTAATTTTCTTTGAATCCTCTTGTTCATATATTTGAGTAATGTATGAACAATATGAGCATTGCTCTCATACATTATATTTTGAGTTTTATCAAGCAATTTCTTATGTACCTCAACTTGTTGAAGTATTTGCTTCCTTGTAATCTCATCAATTGCATGTGGCTCCTAGACCAAGTTGTATGGTATTATGGTCATGGGTTGTTCTGACATAGGAGAAGGTTGGGAATTTTCCACTGGAATGGTCAATGCAGCTTGGCTTGAGCTAGTTTGTCCTTGAGACTTCAACATCTCCAATCATCCTTTCCAAAGTGCTAGCTTTGTTTCTAGCTCAGAAACTCTCGGTTGACACTTATCATATTCAACCAAAATATCATTATATTGTCCTCTGAATGAGTCCCTTTCAGTAGTTAAAATTTCTACAGTTGCTTTGGAAAACTTGGCAACATTCACCGTCATGTTTGTTGCCTCTAGAGTTGGAGTGTTAGCAACTCTTCTTATAACCAATTTTCCACTAAAGTCAATTGGTTCTACCACAACTAGTTTCCTAGATCTCGTAGAAAATGACCAAATGGCCAAGGCATCCCATTCTCCACTAAATGTCGATTCATTGATTTCCAACCTATCTTTTTCTTTGATTATAAATAATGGCCTTCGAGCTCTTCTTATGGTGTCCAATACAACAACATTAGCAATATCCCATTTAGGAAATAACAGAACTCCACTTTTTTGCACAAGTGCCCTTCCTTCCTTAGTTGTAATACTTTGAAATTCCTTCTTCATGGCTTTCATTACATTTGCTTGGATAACATTCTCAGTGAGTTAAAGATGTAAACTCCTCTCCTTGGCTACATTCTCAACATAAATTGGAACCTTAGCCCTCCAAGCAAAATCTTGGAATGCTCTTGTTTTAATAAAAGAGGCATCCTCCATAAATTCCTTACAAGCTTCATGTCTCAAGTCATCCAAGTATCTTGTCCTACTCAGCTCCCCTTTTCCCAATCTGAGGATTCTTTCTGCAGTATTTGCTACAACTTCCCTTGGAGGAGAAGGCATTCCCTATTGCATCTCCTCATTAGTGATTAATATTTATTATTCCTCGATGTCTGAGTAGTCAACAATTTTTCTCACTTCAACTTTTTTCTTCTTGGTCGGTAGCTACTCTGATGGAGAAGGGACTTTTGGGGGTGAATCAATCTCAATAATAATAAGTGGAGCCTGTCTAGGAGGTGATGAAACTGGACTAGCCGGAGAAGCTTCCCTTGACCCTTCTAAGGTAGTAGGGGTTGGCAATTTCTATTGTTTCTTAACAATCACCTTCCTCCTAGAATATATTTTGATCTTTTTTGGAGGCTCGTAGGATGATCTTTCCTCCTCGTGCAAATGACCCCTCTTCTACCTCCAATGACTTCCCCTTATCCTCAATTGTTCTTTCCCTTCTTAATACACCCACAACACTTTCAAAGTTTTCCAAAACATATTGTAATCTTCCCCATTCTCCCTTGATATTTGGCAAAGGGTCATATCTAGGATCGTACATCATGGAATTCTACACCATATTTTGAAGGTAAGATACATGGCCTTCTTTTCCTCTTGCACCTTGAAATCAAAAATGTTCCTGATAACATCTTTAGGGTAGTAGAAGTTATTCACAAATACACCGGTCCTTATCCTGGCCTTTACTGCAGCAATGAAACCCTCAGGGTCATGGTTTCTAGGGCACACTACCCTCAATTCATAGGGTTCTAATATCTTAGCAAAAGCTTTCCACCCTCCCTTAACCATCACAAAGTCTGCAAAGGCTATCCATTTAGGGAAGAAAGACCCCTTCTTCTGATTTTCTGGTAGATGTGCCATTTGTGCAACTCCTAGTTGTCTCATTATTTCAATAAATCCAATCCTCAAAAATATAATTGTTGGAAGAATGAAGAAGATCACATCTCCTGATATATTTTTTGTTGTCATTGATATCATCATAATATATGAGTTGAAACTACAAGATCCAAAGTCTTTGTAATTTTTTATTCTAAATTGGTAATACAGAATCATCATCTGATATTTTTCTCTCGATTTCTTTCTCTGGTAGTTGTTGTTATCTTAGTTTTTGGGAAATGGTTTGTGATTGGTAAAATCATGCATGGACAAGATTTCATGTGTATAGATGCTTGTGGTCATCACCAGTATCATTTTCTTGATTATGTTTTTTCTATTAGGTCTCTTGTTGGTTGACCTAACAAGTGGTTGAAGAATAAATGGATTAAAAAAAAATTGTGTAATCCATGCCAACATGACACATGGTTGAAATATTTTTGAGGAAGTGTTGTGCCTACTTGGAGCTAACCTGATTGTTAACTTATGTAAAATCAGATATATATATATACAAGATGTTTTGAAGATATGAGTAGAGTAGTTGTATGTGAATGTTGGTAGATTGTGTGTAGAAGCGAAAATGAGTGAAGTGTGATCTGTTGACATGTAAATTTCTTGTGCTTCAAAGGAACTGAATCTGCACTAGTGGTGTACTTTCATCAATTCATTTATGGCGGTTAGCCATTTTCTTTCTACATTTTTTGTAGGTAGTGAGCCTCTTTTTGGACAGTGAGTCCTGACAATGAGCCAGTCCTGGCAGTCAGCCACCCATTTCTATAATATCTTATAATCAGTTATACTATATTATGAGTTCATCCTCACTGTGGTTTTTCCCATCTTGGGTTTTCCAGGTAAAAAATCTTGGTATCTCTTGTGTTATGTGCTTCATGTTGATTAATACTTCTACTTATCCTAATTATCATATGCATTGGATTAATTGGATGGTATTTGTTCAATAAGTTTAAGTATATACTGATTCACCCCCCCTCTTAGTATATTGGATATTTAACAATTGGTATCAGAGCTTGGTTCCTCTGGAGAAGTCTAACAGCTTGAGAGAGATCTTGGAGATTGAACAAATGGGTGATAATGCAGAGCTTCGGACTACCCTAGATGATCTTGGCAAAGCTGAAAATGAGAATAGAGATTTGAAAGAGAATCTTGATGAAGCAAATGAATGTGTCTGAAATTTGAAGGAGAAACTAAAGAAATTCAAAGAGTGACATAGAGAAGTTAGTGACCAACTGAAACAAGCAAAGGAAGACATTACCGAACTAAAGCTGCAAGTAGAAGAAAAGAAGAGAATTGAAGAATGTTTGAATGCAGAAATGAAGGACAATTCTGATGAATTTTCTAGAATTGAACAAGAAGTGGTGAATCTGAGAGAAGAACTAGAAAATGAAAAAATTTGTGAGGATAGTTTCAAGTCAAGCTCCACCAGGCTTGATGAATTGATTGCAAGATAGAAACATTCTAAAGATAAAGATGGACTAGGATTAGAAAGAGGTGAAAGCTCAAAAGCAATAAATGATAAAAAGACTCAAGGTAAAGGGAAGTAGAAAAGAAATTCAAGAAGGAAACCATCCATCAGACAACCATATGCACAAAGTTACTTGTCTTTCAATGGCACTTTTTTTTCATGTAACAAGTTTGGTCATAAGGCAACTAAATGCAGAAGCAGGATGAATCAGTTCTCTGGTTCTTTCCTTGGATAATGCTATGTTTGTAATAAGTTTGTACATAGAGCTAATGAATGAAAAACTCAAATGATGAACCGGTTTAATGGAGGTAGAGTAAATCAATCCTTTGCTAGTTATTTCTATAATTGCAACAAATATGGGTATAAAGCAAATCAATGCAGATCTTGGATTAATGGACAACAATCAAATCAAAGAAATGTTGTATCTTATAACTACAACAAACCAGGACATATCTCAAAAGTATGTAAAAGTAAAAAGGGAAATAAATTTGCTCTGAAAAAGAAGAATGAACCCATGAAGAAGTTTGACAAAGAGGAACTAAAGCAAGAAATGAGTAAGATATGGAAAAATAAAGAGGAATCAAAATATTCTTATGCATTTGTGCCCTTTGGTGGTACAGATAATTCCTCTGGGAACTAGACCTAGCATGGTCTTAGGGGGAGATTTAACAAAAAATCATTTGAACCCCCTGATTTCAGGCGTTTCAATCCTTGGCACGAGGTGATGTTATGAAAATTGAATAGGAAGAGATTTTGGAAAAGAAATCGGAAGAAAAGGTGTATATATGCTCGCTTGCAGAGCATACTATGGTTTCTCAATGTGGATGAAAGGGTTTATCAGCTTTTCAAATTTCAAGCGCACTAAATCCTAATTAGGGCATCGCATTAATTTATAAATGAAATTATGAAGGAATTTCAATCACTTGTGTATTCGAAGAAGATGAAGAGCGACTTAAAGTGATTTGGAGCAAATTGAAGTGCGACTAGTGCAAACCCTAGTTTCAGCTATTTGAGAAGAAAAAGGTCTTTTTCAAATCTGTGCTACTGTGAGCCTTTGAAAACTCTTTCTTGAATCTTTTTAAGGGCTCAGAATATAGAAAATGGAAACTCTTGTAGTCGTAAATACAACAGAAAGACCTAGACCCTCATATAGAAAATACTCAATGAAGGTTTTTGAGGATGACCCTATGGGCACTTTCTCTTCAGTTCCTCATGGTGTCATGCCGACAGAGGATACAAGAAAGTGCATTAAGGTTAAGATAGAGGAATTCAATTATGTCAAATTGATTGATATGTGGCTAAATGATATACCTTAACATTAAAAAAAATCCTCAAAATCAAAAAACGCATGATATAAAAAGAGAAACTCACTAGAGATGATTTCTTGGTAAAAATTGAATACTCGAATCTTGTGGCAAAGAATTTGGATTGTTGGAACAACTTCCCAAATTTTAGTTCTATGGTGGATGATCAGTATGTAAAATTGGTCCTCAATAGAATGCATGATCATTTCTTGTGGACCCATGAGCCGCACTTGATAAGCAAGGAAGCAATCAAAGTCATCACTAGACTCTATGACTCTGGATTAGTACTAGTGCTAAAAGCAATAAAGAATGATATGGTAACAAGTCTCACCGATGCAACTTATGACAAGAGAACTCTCGCTACAAAGCCTATCACAAATCCAGGTATGAATTATGCATCCATAATTATTGGCCACAAAATCTACTTCACCAACAGAGAGAATTTTATGTTTGCCATAACAATTTATACAAGTTATGATATGAGTGTAAATGGTATGAATTATGATCTATGTGAGCTTCTCAGGCAATAGTTGCTTGAGAACCTAAGAATGTCGAAGGAGAAGAATTGTCATTTCAAGTTTGGTTCTTTGATTGTGTGCTTGTTATTCTATTTTCTCAAAATTAAGAATTGTGTGTTGGGACCCATCCTAACCGATTGCCCATCAGATTTTGAGCACATGAGTAAGTTGGGTGATGTGAACAATGTAGCAAATTCCATGATGGAATTATTTTCTTTATTCAAGAAAAATATGAATGAGAGAGAAGGGATTCCAAGGAAGATTGTTGAAAAATATAAGAATGAAATTATATTTCATGTGTCTTCTGATGAGTGTATGATGGAAGCGGTTGAACCCTGGACCATCTGGATTCATCCTCTGGGTTATGAGATCATAGAAGAAGAAGTTGAAGGATATGTGCAACTCTTTTTGAAGAGTCCTAGAGATCCGAATGAACTCCGGATTGAAACTTATGCAAAGAAATCCATGGAAGTCCATCTAGAACACGACAAAGCTACAAGGCAGAAAAATGTAAAGAAAATGCTCAAGAAATCTAGTTTCACAGATGAAGAGATAGCTCTAAGAAGAGATTTTGGATTTCAAAATTCTGAAGAATCACCTAGTGTAAGGAGATCTGATAGGATCCCTTCTTCCATACTAGCTTCTAGATCAGCTACAGTGAAGATTGAGCCTAGTACTATTGATAAAGGCAAAGGCCTTACCGCTTTTGGACCCACTACCAAATCAAGAAAAAGAAAAGGTGTTCCTCTAGTGTTCCTTTAGACTAATCTTGATATGTACTCTTTATGTTATTTCTTTTATTGCATTAATAGTTTGTTTAGCATCTCTTAATAGGACTTAACATTTTAGGGATCACATTTTTGGCACGCCCGGTGGGACCCACAAACGGGTCTCTTTGTTTCACATTTGTTGTTTTTTAAGTTGTTTGCAGGTTTGGGTCGTAGAGACGTGGATTTGCCCCGTAGAGGGGTAGACTTGCCCTCTTGTGCACTGCAGAGGGGCAGATTTTCCCTCTTGTTTCAACAGTTTTCTACAAAGGGGCGGATTTTCCCCCTTGTTTCAGCATTTTTAACAATTTTCTATAGAGGGGCAGATTTTCCCTCTTGTTTCAACGTTTTTAACTATTTTTTTGCAAAGGGGCAGATTTTCCCTCTTGTTCAACGTTTTTAACAGTTTTCTGCAAAGGGGCAGATTTGCCCTCTTGTTTCAACGTTTTTAACACTTTTCTACATAGGGGTGGATTTGGCCTCTTGTTTCAATTTTTTTTAACAATTTTCTATAGAGGGGCAGATTTTCCCTCGTGTTTCAACATTTTTAACAGTTTTCTGCAGAGGGGCAGATTTGCCCTCCTTTTTCAGCGTTTTTAACAATTTTCTGCAGAGGGGTGGATTTTCCCTCTTGTTTCAATGTTTCTAACAGTTTTCTATAGAGGGGTGGATTTTCCCTCCTGTTCCAACGTTTTTCACTCCAGAGGGGCAGATTTTTCCTAAACAGGCATTTTAGCTTTGGTTTTGGCTCAGATTTTTATTGTTTTGAAGTTCTAACCCCCTAACTTTCTTTTTTTGTGGGTGTAGTTGGATTTTTTACTAATACTTTACAGCATTTTGTGGTTATTCACAAGAGATGAAGTATAAAATAGCTAACACATGTTTGCAGGACCATTAATTTATGCAAATTTTAAAAGTCTTTTATTGTTGTTTTCATCTAGGCACATAGTTTAATTAGGAGGAAGTAATACTTGTTGTGTGGTGTGTCTATTTTTGTGTTATCCAAAGGGGGCATTAATTTTTTTTCACCTTCCCCTTGCACTTTATGCGGACCAGGGGGTAGTTGGAAACGATTAGTTTTTTCTTTTTAGAGGGACTTGCTTGGGGATTTCATCACCCCAAGGGACGATCCCAACCACACATATCGGTTGGGTATAAAAAGAGGGGAGAGCCAAACTTGTACCCCAATCCAGTCACATCATGTCTGGCAGAGCATCAAAGCTAGGGTGATACCTAGATAGACGTGACGAGTTGGTCTGAGTCTTTCAGTATCTCGTTGGAGTTCCCGACTCATGCTTGTGACAGGCTGGTGTTCACGGTTGTGCCTCATGTACCGAGAGTATATCAAGGACTCCCTAGAAACCTTGTGTATCCTATATTAGGACCTTTTTTGGCCATACCCCTTAACACTAATCATATGATTGCACTTTCTTAAAGTGTCTTTCTATGAGAAACCAATAAATCTTGATAAGTCAGCCTCATTGAGTCACTTCAAGTCTTTGCCATAAACCATGTCACTATTTTTCTGCACACGGGCGGATTTTGCCCCCTGGTCCACTGTTTTCCTACAGAGGGGCGAATTTACCCCTTTGATCCATTATTTTCCTGTAGAGGGGAAAATTTTCCCCCCTAATCCATTGTTTTCCTACAAAGGGGTAGATTTGCCCCCCTGATCCATTATTTTGACTGCAGAAGGGTGGATACGCCCTCCTGAACGGACAATTTCACCCCATTTGACCATTCAAAGCCTCTGTTAAACCACCCCGAGTCTCTGTTTGACCATTTGATCATCCTAAACATTCATTCAACCAATCCAAACATCCATTTTACCATTCCAAGCCTACATTTAACCTTTCTAAATGTTTATTTATCACGTTCCCATTGATCATTTCACAATTTGGGATACCCGTTCTACCATCCTACCATGTGACTTAAAGAGTTTTTTTTCTTCCAAAAGAAACACTTCAACAACACCCCTATCATATAAAAAACCATCAAGACATCTTTCATTTTCATTCATCATCATCTCCCAACACAAAATCCCTTAAAAGTTGTTTTAGGAGTTATCTCCCGAATTGACCAAGGCGTTAATTTTGATTGTTATCCTACATATCAATCATTGTCTTCAACCTAATCAATCCACTTCTATCCCAAAGCGAATTTGTATTGTAAGTCAGCATCATTGGCCCAAATCAATTCCCCTTTATCTCAAGGCAGATTCGGCGTTGTAATCATTGATTTAGCTAGTTTAATCCGATCAACCAACGTTTTAAGTCACTTAGGGTGATTTTCGAATTGGATTTTAGGATCCCCTCCATCAACCAATCCTAATCCATCATCCAACCCAAAGAAAACTTATCCAATTGATCCAAACAATCCAATCCAATCTATCCAAATCCAATATCATCTGACCAAAATCCCATCATCCAATCAAAATCATCTAATCAAATCCAATCCTTATCCAAATCATCAAATTGATACATCATCAATTGATCCATCATCCTATCAATCGGTCCAACATCCAACCCAATCCTACAATCCTAGTCCAATCTGAATCAATCAATCCAAATCATCATCTAGGAGTTGCATCTTAAAATCACATAGTTTTTTTGCACATTCATGCCCGTTCAGACCCGTTCATAAACAAAAAAGAAAATGGCAGACCAACAAACCCAAGGTTCTCAACAAAATGTCCCTCAAGATCCCAATAACATTCCAAACAATCCGCATGATCTTCATAATGACTTCTCATCCCAATCAAACATCAACATCTAGAATATCACACCACCCGATGACGAGAACATGGTCAATCAACCCAAAGTCACCGTTGATGAATATTTCAGTAATCCTGCCAATGTCCAAATGATGAATCATCTCCTCAATGAATGTGAGGATAATATCCTTGCTACCCTACTCATGAAAGGAGTTAAACCACCATTAGACTTTGATGCCACACCATATATCCTTCCAACATATGTTGATCCGCAAACTTTGCAAAATGTTCCAGGAAATTCCTATGCCCCTGAGAGTGCACCCATAGACAATTGGTACCACCCCAAATTTGGAAATGTTGTCATCCATCAAGTCCAAGAGTATCCTCATCTTTCTACCATAACATCTACTATTCCACCACCAGATCCTAATGATCCCCATGCCTATGGAATTCCATCATACATCCCATCTGCTCAACCGCTTCCTCCCCCATATCCTAATATTGGGGGTACACCTACACTTACCAATTTTCTACCTCCTGCATTTTGACAACCTCCAAATAATCCACACCAATCCACCACACTACCAACACCACCACAACATACTACTACCACTCTAGCTTCATCTCAACCCTTGCATCCACAACATTCACAACACACTACCGTTATTACACAACCATCACATCAATTAGTGTAGTCTACCTCACAGCCACAACAAACACCGCATAACCCTTTCGTGGTCGCCCCCCAACAACAACATATCTCATCTCACCCATCTCATCAACAACAACGACCCCTACAACAACATGTGCATATCCCTACACAAACACACCATAATCCGCTTACTAAGTACCTCTATCATTCCTCTAGCACATACACTATTCCATCCCATCTCAATATGGATCCTCATCAAAATGCTCAAAACCAAACATAGACCTAACCACCACCTTACACCAATCCTTCACAACCGCATAATCATCCCCACCAACAACCATAGAATCCATCCCCATATGACACGCAACAACCCACCATTGCGCAATAATACCAATCCTATCCGCCCTAATTTCAACAACAACCAACTTATCAATAGGGGACAACTTACATTTCCTATCACCAAAAACCATCATCACATCAACAAAGAGGCCCTACCTCCATGTATTACAAAAATGCTACACAACAACAAGACCCGTCCCTCGCTTCCTACTATCAACAACCATCGCCTTACCAACAAGTGGCTCCCACTCATCATAATCAATCATCCAACTATCAATCCACTTATAATCAGCAAACACACTCGTATCTAACTCAACCCGTCTATGATTCGACAGCGGTAGGGCCATCCTCATCATATCCATAATACTATCCATACAATCAATCCACTTTGACTCCCACGACTGCCATCAATAAGGACTTGGAAGAAGTAAAAGAAACATTAAAGGATCTACAAGCTGGAACGGGTAAACAAACATTCAAGTTTGAGGACATATGTCCTTATCCTTTTGATCCTTCCATCTCCTTGGTTCCTTTCCCCAATAATTTTGAGATACCTAAATTTGATAAATACAAACGAACTAGGGACCCTATAGCTCACCTTCAAGAATTTTATGCTCATTTCCAAGAGGTCATGCATAATGACAATTATCTTATCTGACTTTTCCCTAAAATTCTACAAGGAGTTTCCCTTAACTGGTTCATGGGTCTTGAAAAAGGATCTATCAAAACCTTTGCACAATTATCTGAAAAAAATTTCTCCCTCTCTTTTAATCTAGAGAAGGATATTGACACACTCGATCTCCTAAAAGAAAAAAAACGTGATGGAGAGACCTTTGCAAGCTACTTGCAAAGATGTTGTGCCTTGGCTAGCAGGATGAAATTCCCACCATCAGAAAAAGACATGGTCACATTATTTATCAAAAATTCCCACCCAGATATCGCTCATAACTTCCAACTCCATTATATCACCACCTTTGTGGCACTTGTGGAGAAGGGTCCCATCTTGGAACGAGCCCTTGTTGCAAAAGGGCAAGTCAAACTTTTTAATTCTGATAAAGAGAAGTCCTTTGGGGATAAACCTCATTATTGGAATAGAAATAAAAATGTTGTCAATGATGGTTTCACTGACACCAAACATGTTCAGGTGGCCACCACCACACAAAAATACCCTCCTCAGCAACAGTCGTCAGTCCAGAACACCATATCCATCCCCAAAGGGGCACCATGATAATAATCCAACCAAAATAACCAAGGGGGGAATAGACAAAAATTCACTCATTTGGGAGAACCCCTTGCGTGGTGTTTAACAAGCTTCTTCAAGCCAATTATCCCATCACGTATCCTGTCACCAAACCTCTTGATACATCTAAACCCAAACCTGCTTGGTTTAAAGACAACGAATATTGTGAATTTCACAAGATTAAGGGACATACCTTAGATAAATGTCAAGGCCTCATCGATCGAGGTGAAATCCATGTAGATGTTAACACATCATCTTCGTCCAATGCTCAACTCCAGATATATCAAAACACTTTTCCTAACCACAATCTGGGTCCTAGTACTTCCTACTCTAATCCTAGACCTAACAATAATAACAAGCAAGGTAACAACACCAATAACATCAGCTATAAAAATGTGTCATACAATTACCAAGGTGTCTTCTCATATGTAGAGTAAGTGGAGCCACGTGTATCCATGATACATGTCAAAAGAAAATATCCATAATGTGTTGTTACCACTCGACGAACCTACATCACAATCCCAGCAGCTCCTCCATCTACCCAACAACCATCTGTCAGTTCACAATATAATATCCTCGACCACCTAGGCAAGACTGTAGCCCAAATATCCATCTTAGATCTTATTAATTCATCTCTTGTGCATCAAGAAATCTTAACTAAGTCTTTGTAAATCACACAAGTGCTTGATGGGGTTCAATTCCAAGCATTGGTAGGAAATCTCTCATCAACCTATTCGTTAGCCTTTAGCCAAAAGGATATGTCATGCCTTGATTCAAGCCACAACTGCCCCCTCCATCTCGAGGTTGGTGTAAATTTTCAAAAAGTAAAAAGGGTATTGGTAGATAATGGTTCGGCCCTAAATCTTTGCACATTAAAATTCATACAATAGGTTGGATACACTTAGGCTGACTTGAGAAGTCAAGTTATCACCATCAAGGCATATGATAATGCAGAGCAGGATTCTGAAGGAATTATTTTCCTCCCCATTCAAGTGGGCCCCATTATACAGTACACTATGTGTCGTGTTCTAGACCTTGACCTTCCATACAACATCCTTCTTGGTTGCCCATGGATTCATTCTATGCAAGCCATCCCATCCACCTACCATCAATATTTCAAGTTCCCATTTCAAGGAATGGAAGTTACCATGCGATTTGATCCCCAAGCGTTTGAATATTGGCGTGCCTTACAAGCTTCCTTTCTGCTTTCATATTATTTCCCAGAAGTCAAAATGGGGGCATCCCAAACATCTGATTCTCATCCATCCACCAATACACTAAGCACCTCATCTACACCATCATCCACCCTTGCTTCCACCATCACAAAGGTCCAGATCGTAGATAGGGGATGTGGCGAATACAAAATGCATACCACACTAAATATGGCAACCATGCCACCCTCGCCTCGCACATATGGACAACCAACTCTTCCAGTACCAAAAGTAGAAGAAAAGACACTTACACTCACCTCCTAGAACATGGGTTTGACAACATTCAATGATCTGGGATCACTCCAGGATCAAATGGAAGCTGATATCAGCCAATGGGTTTATCGAGAGGAACCTAAGCCACCACGTCCCCTTATAGAATAATTTCAAGAAGTTTATCCATGTGCCTCCAAGTTCGTTGAAAAGTGTCATTACCAAGGCGGAGGCCTTGGTGCAAAAGAACAAGGAAAATGCCATCCCATTGAAGCAACTAACATCCGACCAAGAAATTTGGCTTGGGTTATGATACTAAACAGAAGGGTCCCGCGACATCCTCTAGCACTTCTAACAATGTTAGTGTTGGCGACAGTTCCCTCGAATAAATACCAGAAGAAGAGTCCATCATACACGCATACAATGATTTGAATCACATTGACCTCCCTGCCATGTTCAAATTCTTGTTTGTTTGTACCATAACCTTATCCTTCAAACATCTTGAACTTATGGATTATGACCTACAAGGTAGCGCACCTATCGACACATTTCCATTAGAGAATATCTACACGCATCTCATGGGATTGGGTGAAGATGAACACCCTAACCGCAAAAGAAAAAAGAAGCAAAAACAAAATAGGTCATCAAGTGAAAACCTCACTGAGACGCTTTTTGACTGGGAAAAAGTAAAAACAAAGGGTGTATCTGATAGTGAAAACCTCAATACGGCACAAGAAGATGGGGACATTCATCTTCCCCTTGTGGGAACACAAATACCTGAGTAGTCTTCTCTTCTCATTGAAGAGACGCGGGATGTAAATTTGGGGACAGAAGAAAATCCAAGGATCACCTATGTAGCAAAATATTTATCAAAAGCAAAGTATTTTACTATTGTCCAAATTCTTAGAGAAGGGGTTATCAATTTTGCGTGGGCTTGTTTTGATATACCCGGCCTAGATCCTAATCTTGTTGTACACCATTTGGATGTCCTTCCAGATGCCAAACCTGTTAAGCAAAAGCTCTAAAAGATGCACCCACAGGTCGCACAATTAATTAAAAAGGAATTGGAGAAATTACTAGATGTTGGCTTTATCAGACCCATTGATTATTCTGATTGGATTTCCAATATAGTACCTATTGCTAAACCTAATGGAGACATCAAGATTTGCACATATTTTCGAGATCTTAACAAAGCCTATCCAAAATATGACTTCCCATTGCCTAGCATTGACATGTTGGTCAACATTACTATAGGAAACGAGATGTTATCCCTTATGGATGGCTTCTCTGGCTACAGTCAAATCCGTATTTCCCCTGAAGATCAACACAAAACCGCTTTTACAACACCTTGGGGTACCTTTTGTTACAATGTCATTCCCTTTGGCCTCAAAAATGCGGGGGAAACATATCAACGAGCAATGACTGTTATATTCCATGACTTCATCCACATTATCATGGAATATTATGTTGATGAATTGCTAGGAAAGTTTGAAACCAGAGAAGAGCACCCTACCATTTTGAAAAATATCTTCAAGTGCTTGGAGTCGTACAACCTAAGACTGAATCTAAAAAAGTGTGTGTTTGGTGTCACGTCAGGGAAATAGTTGGGCTTCATAGTCTTCCAGAGGGGTATTGAGGTTGAACCTGCTAAAGTAAAAGATATCATGGATATGCCTCCACCTAGAAACCTGAAATAGTTAAGGAGCCTTCAAGGAAAGCTACAACCCATCCATCAGTTTATAGCCCAGCTTGCAGATAAATGTCAGTCGTTCACTCACCTTCTAAAGAAAGACACCACCTTCAAATGGAATCAGCAGTGTCAGTTGGGTTTTGATACGATGAAATAATACTTGGCCCACCCACCAATCTTGATGCCACCTATCCCTAGAAAACCCCTCTTGCTATACATATTTGCCACTTCAGTTGCATTGGGGGCATTGTTGGCACAACATAGCGAATCCTCAAAAGAGCGAGCAATCTATTACATTAGTCGAACATTGGTCGATTATGAACTTAATTATTCACCAATGGAGAAAGAATGTCTTGTTGTGGTCTTCAGTACATAAAAAATACATTATTATATGCTTAGCCATCCGGTAAAGTTGATATCAAAAGTTGACCCCCTCAAGTACCTGTTATCTAAGACAGCCCTAACTGGCCGAATGGCTAAATGGATCATGCTTCAAGTGAATTTGATATAGAATATGTGGATAGAAAAGCAATCAAAGGGCAGGTAATAACAAATCAATTGGCAGAAGCTCCATTAGTAGATGCCTATCCCATAGAAGCCGAATTTCTAGATGAAGGAGTCTTTGATGGATCACACACTAATAATGGATCGGGGGAAGGAGTCTTGCTTATCACCCCCCAAGGCGATTACAAACCAAAATCATTCAGATTGGCTTTTCCCTACACCAAAAACATCGCCGAATATGAAGCCCCTCTCACAGACCTTGGAATCACAGTCCAATGGCACATCACTCATCTGCAAGTTTTTGGTGACTCCCAATTAGTTATAAAATAGGTCAATGATGAGTTTCTAACAAAATATGACAATTTTTTTCCTTACAAATGCACGGTGGATGACTTCAAAAAATATTTCACCTTCATCCAATTTTAGCAAATCCCAAGACTCCAGAATAAGGCAATAGATGCTATGGCTACCATTGGCTCTCTCCTTGACATGCCAAAAGACCGCACAAATTGTCAGTTGCTAGTCGAGCAAATCCTAATCCCACCATATGATCTCCTTGAGAGTGACATGGTGTGTGATATTATAGGTATTGAATCCCCTTGGTACCATGAAATTTACACCTATATTCATGACAACACCCTCTCGCCTAATCTCACAAGAAACCAACGTAATCATTTATCCAGCACACTACCCGCTACACCATCATCGGTGATACACTTTATCAACATGGGTATGATGGAACTCTCCTCCATTGTTTAGACAAAACCGAAGCTCGCACGGCATTAACAGAAGTGCATAGCAGTATTTGTGGGGCCCATTCTAATGGTACGACCTTAGCCAAAAGGATTCTA
This sequence comes from Sequoiadendron giganteum, assembly GCA_007115665.2. Lineage (NCBI taxonomy): Eukaryota > Viridiplantae > Streptophyta > Pinopsida > Cupressales > Cupressaceae > Sequoiadendron > Sequoiadendron giganteum. The sequence goes on along the minus strand of CM021108.1, from coordinate 427,834,766 downwards.
AGAGCAGGGTATTATTGGCCTACAATGGAACATGATGCTTGTGAATTTGTCAAAAGGTGTCTTCTATGTCAACAACATGCAGATTTGATTCATGCCCCGGCACAGGAGTTGCAACCTATCACGACACCTTGGTTGTTCTCACAATGGGGTTTTGACTTGGTTGGCAAGATCTACCCTCCATCCTCTGATGGTCACACTTTTATCATCACAACCACTGAATACTTCACCAAGCGGGTCGAAGCCATACCACTCACTCAAATCACTGGTGTTCAGATCTCTAAGTTCATCCTCTACCATATCCTCTGTAGGTATGGTATCCCCTCTACCATCATCACCAATAATGGAAATCCATTCAAGAATAAGTGCATGAAGTCCCTCTATGAAACATATCATATCCAACATCGTTGGTCCACCCCCTATTACCCCCAGGGTAATGGACAAGTAGTGGCAACAAACAAAACATTGATCAAAATCATTAAGAAGATGGTCAATAGCACTGGCCGAGATTGGCACCTCCATATCCATCCTGCTCTTTGGGCCAACCGTACGTCCATCCACACCCCCACTGGCGCTACTCCATACTCTCTTTTCTATGGTGCTGAAGCCATCTTGCCAATTGAAGTCAAAATCCCTTCACTCTGAATATCACTCAAGAATCTCATCACTGACGAAGACACCCGAGTGGCACGGCTAGCACAATTAAAATTGTTGGATGAAAAATGGGTCAAGTCTTATAACCATCTGCAAGCCTATCAGCACCAAATCAAAATGAGATACAATAAGTAAGTCCACCCTCGCCAATTCAATGTTGGTGATTTTCTCCTTAAAGAGAATCAGCGAAATCAGCAAGATCAAGAGAAAAAGGGTAAGTTTGAAGCAAATTGGTTGGGCCCTTATGTCATCACCACAAAATATGATTTTGGTGCCTACAGGCTATCTATCCCTGAAGGGGAGCCCTTGGAAGAACCCATCAACATCATGCACCTAAATAAATTCTATACTTAGGTCAGCTAGGGTATCCTTCTTGGTTAAATCTCAAAAAATCCAAAAAAATCCAAAAAATAGTAAAAAGAAATAATTCGTCCTATGGTGAAAACCACCCCTGCATGGTGCCATGGAAATGTATGATTGGTGAAAACCTAGCAATAGGTGCCTCTCGTATATAGATTAATCATTATCTACCTCACATCATGGTTACTTTATGGCTTATCCATCGGCTCCTCAATCCCCATATCCTCCCATCTGCTTGCATCACCTCATCACTTGGTATATTTCTAGTTGAGCATTGGACGACCATCATCCGCTATCCCACATCCTAAGCTTTTTATCCTAATCTGATCTTGTGTCATCTCATCGTGTCTATCTCCATCTAGGTTACCTCATCATGTTCGTCTCCATCTAGGTCTCATCATGTATTTTCTTGAACTACAATGCCTATGTGCTTGCACGTAGGCAAGGCTAATCTTTTGATCGGCCCCCGAGGCATTTTTTCCTTCATCATCCATCCTCATAGTCCACTTTTTGATCTTTTCCATCCTTGGTCTTTCATCATTTCCAAACTACATTGCCCCTATGCTTTCATGTAGGCAAGGTTGATCTCTTGATCTGCCCCAGGGGCTTATGTTTGTCTCGGTCATCCATCAATTTCCATCAGTCCACTTTCCGCTCTTTTACCATGGTCTTTTCTTGAACTACGAGGGCTCTACGCTTTCATGTAGGCAAGGTTGATCTTTGATCAACCCTCGAGCCCCTAGGTCTTTAGGTTGTGTCTTGTCCTCTTGTTGTCTTGTTGTCAAGTATGTCCCTATCATCGTTGGTTCTTCACAAACAAGATCATCTCATGTCAATAAATATTCTTAATGGAAATTATCTTGCATCATCTAGGTCACTTTATTTTAGTATCCATCATCGGTCTCAATAGGATGCATCCTTCCTAACAGACCACATCAACCCCATCCATCCTTGGGATCTTATGGAAAAGGACGCTTTCAATTGATCGTGATCTTTTGGTACTTTTGGATTTTGTTTATTATTTGAGCTCCTTCTCTTAACTAGTCAAGATCGCCATGATCCATCATATTATGGTGTGTTTTACCTAGTCAACGCAAGGGCATCTCTTGACTGTTTTATTGTTGTTGTCTATTGGGATGCTCCATGTGGTACCCACCAGGATTCCTCCTGGATCATGTGTTATGTGGGGGAATCCCTTTGTGCTTGTGGTTATTCCAATACCTGGCCCGACCAAAGTCATCGCGACTTTGGGGTATTGGGATAACCTTCTTGTTTTTTGTGTTTTTTTTATGCATTAGACACTAATTCATCTGGATTTACATACCTTGACGCCCAGTGTCTTATGCTATAGAAAAAATAAGTGCTCTAAAAGATGGAAAATTGTATTCATGTTACATTTCATCTCATTGCATATCTCCCCTTCATCCACCCTTGCTCCTACATCTGACTCCTAATCTTGGTTGTACAAACTTTCATTCCTTCTTACTAACTTTTCTTCTCAGGATCCTTACGGTCCTTGACAAGTATTGTGCCCCACACACACCCTACGCCTATCACCTACCCATTGATACTTAAGTCTACATTATATTTAGTAATTCAGATCATCATTTATCCATATTGCATCAATTCATTTAGGTTCATTTATCCATCTGCATCAATTCATTTAGGTTCATTTATCCATGTTGCATCAATTCATTTAGGTTCATTTATCCATTTGCATCCATTCATTAGGTTCATTCATCCATACATTTCCATGTATTTTCATAGCCACCTATGCATCATTGTTAGGCCCATATTAATTACATCATATGCATAATTGTATTACCATTCATAAATCATTAACATCATCCATAATCCCATCATCCAAACACGCATAAATAAATCATTAACATCATGCATTGTCATAGCATCCATATCAACACAACTCATCATATACATGTGCATAACATACATCATCTATCATACAAACATCAATATAAAACCATATGCATAAAATAAATCATCCGTCACAAAAATGTTCGGCATAATTTCAATGGGGACCATTACATATCATCATCAAAATAATACAATGATTATATCCAAAATATAGTCACATCATAACTACCTAAATATCATCCTCAAATAAGAAGCATAATCTAAGAATATGTGTTACACCTGCATCTGGTACCTGTCAAAGCACCTGTATCCTATCACATGTCCTTTGTTTGCCCTGAGTTGCCCACACCTGACCTCTGAGGAGACTCAAGCACCGGTCCCCTGTATGTCGGAGTCCCCTATGACTCATGAGCCAGAGTCCCAAATCGAAAAGGAGTTGGCTGAAAATCACTATACCCTCTGGTCTGTGTCCCTAAAGACTGGGACGATATCGGCATCTGTGGTATCTTCCTAACATATCGCATTGTATGTTGCATCGGATCTGGCACTGCCTACTCATACACACATCTCCAATAACTCGCCTCATGCATATACTCATCCCTCTATCTAGCCTGGAACCTGGCAGCATTCCACTCATGCCTGTATCTATCTTGATCTTTGTTGAGGGCTCGTCGCTCCTACTCCCATGCCTTTTGTGTCGCTGTCAGCATTTGTACCTGCTCTATGGTCATCTCCCTCTCTACCTATACAATTTGTAGCTCTGCCTACAAACCTTGTACGAATACCTTTGTACCATCATCCTGCACTCTTTGTGATTGTCATTGAGTTATATCCCTCTTTGCACTCTCCGCCCATGCCACTATTGCGTCTCTCTGAAACTATAGGATCTGGACCTATCTTTGTGCATCATCTCTCTCCCCCTGTATCGCCTGCACCTATCCCCATGCACTATCTCGCTCCTCTTGGAGGTCTTGTACACTACCATACGCGGTATCTCTCTCTCTCCACACTGTCTCTAACTCGGCCTCTACTGTCTCAGCCCTCACTCTCATCTCCTCTAAGGATACCTCTACAGTAGATACCCTCCCCAGTAGATTTGTCCTCTCCCCCAGTAGTCCTACCACCTGTACTCTCAATGTCTCCATCTCCCTCTCGGCTCACTAAAAAGACTCCACTAAGACATGCTCTCTTCTCCCTACTAGCTCTAGTTGACCCCACATCTATGCTACTGTCATCGTTGTCTCTAACCTATCTCGATCCCAAGTCACCTAAGCCAGCTCACCCCGTACTCTCTCCATCTTTGCTCACATCTCCTATCTCCCTCTCTCAGCATCTTGTACATCTATTGTCAGCCAAGACACAACAACATCAAACTCTATCTACTCTTTCTCCCACACCCTCTGCACCTCTACATCTACCCTCCTCAACTCCTCCTCCAACACCCATAGCCTCACCTAGGACTCTCTCAGTAAAATCAATAGATCCTCAACTGCAGCCGTCGGTACTACTACTAAAGGCTCCACCACCTGCACATCCACATCCATAGCCTCCCCCTCTATCTCCTCTTGAACCTACTCCACCTATCTCATCAGCCGAATCCTCCTTGGTTATCCTCTCCTCCCCACCCTCATCAGTCTCCTCGGCTACCCTCCAGTTCACATCTCCCCCTTTGACTCTTTATCCTCACCCATCCCTATAGTATGGGACCCCTACTCCGCTTGGATCTCTAGTTGGACCCTCCTCTGTCGTCTGCTCTTGGTCATCCTCCTGGGATGTCCTCTGACATTTTTCACCCCCTCTACTCCCTCCTACTGATCTATAGCCCTCACCTCCTCCTGCTCGACTCTCACCTACACTCACCTCCGCCGTACTCTACCACCAATGCATGTCTGTCCAATAGCCCTCCCCTCCACCACCCCTAGCATCTCCACCTCTAGCTCACTCCCTAGTCTCACCACATTTGTCTCTGGCCCTCTCCCATCACCTAGCCCTCTTTCCTCCATCTCCTCCCCCACATCCCTCCTAGCCCTCCTCCAATCTCTCCTCCTCCTCCTCTATGGATGACCTCCAGCCCCACCCTCATCTACCCCGCCACTCTAATGCCCTGCACCCTGCTGCCTCTCCACCTCCTCCTATCTCTTCTGCTCTTGTCCCCCCTCCTCCTGTCCCCCCTCCTCCTGCTCATCCTTTGGCCCCCACTCCGCAGCTCCCACAATAGGCTCCTCTGATGTAATCCTCTCCCACTATTGGTTGTGATACCATCAAGCATACCAATCTATCACTTCGGCATCCTCCCAACCCATCCCCCTCGTTGGATAGGGCACCCCACCTACCATCGCCCATGCCTCCCTTGCTACCCTCGCTAATAGCCTCGCTCCCCATGGCACCTCTCTAGCAAGCCAATGAAACATAGTCGGTGTTGCTAGAATATCCTACATATGTCCAAACTGCCTCTCCACTCTGTCTGGTCGATGTGCCTCCACTATGTGAGGTTGACTCCCAATCAAGATACATCTACATCTAAAGAAACCCTGATGTCCCTCCTCCTCGTCCCTCCATCCCCTAAACCGTCAATACATATATGGTCGCCATACTATGTCCTCCTCCCATAAATCATCAAACGCTCTCCTCCACTAATCCATCTCTCCTTTAGTCTCATACCATAGGACACAGCCCCTGGATCCCCCATACTCCCAAGCCACTATCTCTCTCTCATCCAAATCTCCTCTCCTCACCACTATGGGTCTCGTCACCATAATATGCTCCCAACCCCACACCTATAATAATGTCCTATGAATCACGCTTTGTATCCCTCGATAATAGATCACATGCATGTCTCGGTATAACTGTGCCAATACACATGACCCCTAGGAAAACTATCCCTCCTGCCACTCGACAATATGTCGAATCACCTCCATGTACTGTAAGCTATAAAATCGCCTACTCTGATCTGGCAGTAGTATCCCTCTAATCAAACAACACAAATACAGTGGTAATGTTGGCAACCCCAAGGCCAAACATCTATCTACATCTAACTGACCCCTCTGTATCGAAAAATCATCCCGCTCAAATAACACCAGAACAGTCTCATCCAACTGTGCTCCTCTGGACACCACCTCGCTCACTAATCGTTGTGCTATGGGAACCTCAGAATCTTCCATACATCCTCTAGTGCCACTATCATCTCCCCTATAGGAAGATGGAAGGTCAATATCATTGAACTCCGTCTCTCTATCAATGCTGTCAGCATCGCCCGATGCGCTCTCATCACTAGAAACTGCACTAAGTGAAGTAACCCTGCCTGCTCCAATGTTGCATGGTCTACCCTAATCATGGCCTCTATGGTCACCACCAATGCCTCCAGCCTCCGCTCATGTGTCTCTAATCGACCAAAACTCTGCAATCATAACACTCACCTTGTTAATCTCTTTTTTTGGCCCCGAGAATTTCATCTTTCTTGCTCTTCTCTCTCTTTTTTCCCCTCCACACCCTACCCTCACCCTCCTTTCCTCCACCCCCCTCTCCCTCGAGCTGGGTCGGATCCACCTCCGGCCGCGGGGCGGACTCGCCCCGGGCCGCGAGGTGGACCCGCCCAGCGCCGGGGCAAATTTACCCTCAGCTACGGGGTAGACCTACCTCAAGCCAGGGCGGACCCACCTCGAGCCAGGGTGGACCTGCCCTGAGTCGGGGCAACTCTGCCCACAGCCAAGTGGCACTACCACCACTGGCCCTAGGGTGGTGCCCCGCGCCAAGCGGCAAGCCCGTTCGCCCCACTCTGAGGCGAGCCTAGTCACCCCACTCTGAGGCAGACCCGCCCATCGTGGGGCAGATTTTCCCTATGTTGGGACGGACCCACCCTCCCGCAGAAGGGTGTATTCGCCCCTCTAAGGGAAAATCGACCTTTTTTTTATCCTTTTTCTATCCCCTTGGTTTTTCAACCCCATTTTTCCTATTTTTCTCATATACCCATTTTCTTCTCTAACCTACCCACAAAACCCATTTCTTACATTTCACCAAAAAATATTTAAAATGCGTTAAAATTACCATATTAATGCGGAGTGTTTTGTCGCTAACCTGGTGGGGCCCACCATACTGACTATAGAATTGTCAAATCTCGTCCACCCGGTGTATGATCTCGGTGTCATTATCCTGCGACATCCTCGCTCCTCGTCTTCTTTCTCTTCTCTCCTCTTCTCTCAACTACTATAGTGCGAATGAGGTGAGGTAATTTCTAAACTTACCATATATTCTTTTTCCCACTCTTTTTAAGGGGTATTTTTTACCTCTTATTTACCTTTTAGTTTCCTCCGACTAATCCCTTCCCTTCCCGAGGCCGCCATTTGCAAACCGTTTGTCCGATTGACTTCGTTCCAAAGGCAACCTTACCTAATTTTTTGTGTTCTTTCCAACCATATCATCCATTTCTTCTTATTGAGAAGTCTATTAGGACCCCTCTTTTTCCCTCGTTATCCTCTCGAGGGGGCATACCCTTCCCATTTATCTATTTTCCCAGCCATAGTCATTCCCTTGCAGGATTTGGGCATCTTCATCCATTCCCTCACTAATTGGACAGCTCAGGTCCTCCTCCCCACGCTGGGGCATCATTTTTTGGTTACTTCCTCAATAGATTCATCAACATTTTATTTTCTTCGAAGCACGATTATTCTAACAGTACCTCGAAGAGGGGAAAAATGTAGACATCTAAATTTGATTACTTCCACATGATCAAAATTATCTACTCTATTCATCTATTTCATTAATAGTGATTAAATAATTTATTTAATCATTATTTCATTTTTTGCCTAAGGTTCCTAAAGTATGTCATTTAATAACTAAATATTTTAATTTACACCTTTTCTCCTCTAAATTAAATAAATAGGACAATTTATTTAATTTAGTCATTTGACCTATTTGGATTAAAATCAATTTGTAATCCCTTTTTTTCTCTCTCCTTGTCACATTCTCCATAATCCTCTTTTAATCTTGATTAAATTAATTAATCCACGATTAAGATGTGCACCACTTAATCAATATTAGTGTCACATCCTCCATAGTCTCCCACTTGCCTCTAATCTCTCATTAATTATCTTAATCTTGTGTTTGCACAACCCTAACCAAAGTCATTAGCCACATTTAGCATATCTTTTTTAGTCAACCTTTTCACTTGCCTTTCTCGGCCTTGACCCTCTTTCCCATGTGAATTTTTAATTCACATTTATTCACTCAAGGCTCCTCTCTTCCCCATGTGAATTTTTAATTCACTTTTATCTTTCCAAGGTTTACCCTATCCCCATGCAAGTTCTAGAAGACTTGACTTGTCATTTTACATGTGCCAAGGACTTCTAGAACTTTTGACTTGTCAAATCACTCACATGTGGCAAATCCCCATCTTTTTGGAAACCTTCTCTTATCTAGTAGACTCTCTCAAGCATGTGAATTTTTAATTCACATTTATTTCTCCAACCACTTTCCCATTTCCCATGGAGATTTTTGAGAAACTCTAAAATTTCTCAAATGTCTTTTTCATTCTTATTTGGGGACAAGAAGTTCCTTTTTGAGGAAATCTTCTCATCCCCCAAGGTACCTATAAGGTACTTGTCCTTAATCCATATCATGTACCTCTCTTCCGCCTCATTTCCACATCATCCCACCCTAGGCCATCTCACATTCCACATGTCAATATGTGAGGGCTTGTGAGTCCTCAACCCACCATAGCCCTCCATCTTAACCTTGTTGGCTTAATCTTAATCGTTGAATTCTCTAGAGAATTCAAATTATTCTATAAATACCCCCTCATTTCTCTCATTTGAACAATCAATCTTTTGCTATCAAAACTCTTGAAAATTCTTCATTTGAGCTTATCTTGCCTTTGCCATAGTATTTTGAGTTCACCATTACCATGTCTTCACTCATCATGCATGTCACTTTGCATATTTGATTTAGCTTGTCATCCAAAGAGCACACAAAACATCCAAAGATCAAGTTCCAACCAAGGAAGAAGCAACACAAAAGAGGTATAATCACTTATCAATTGGTTATTTTACTTCTTTACAATTTCTTTCCTTTAGGCTAATCTTGAGGTGTACTGTTTATGTTATTTCTTTTATTGCATTAATAGTTTGTTTAGCATCTCTTAATAGGAATTAACATTTTAGGGATCACAATATTTTTTCTATTAGGTCTCTTGATGGCCAATCTAACAAGTGGTTGAAGAATAAATGGATTAAATTTTGTTTGTGTAATCCATGCTGACATGCCACACGATTGAAATTTTTTTGAGGAAGTGTTGTGCCTACTTGGAGCCAACATGATTGTTAACATATGGGAAATCAAATATATACAATAATTTTTTAATATATGAGTAGAGTAGTTGTATGTGAATGTTGGTAGATTATGTGTAGAAGAAAAAAGGAGCGAAGTGTGATATGTTGGCATGTGAATTTCTTGTGCTACAAAGGAACTGAATCTGCACTAGTGGTGTACTTTCATCAGTTCATTTTTGGCGGTTAGCCATTTTATTTCTATAATTTTTGTAGGCAATGACCCTCTTTTTGGACAGTGACTCTTGGCAGTGAGCCACCCCTTTCTATAATATCTTCTAATTGGTTATACTATATTGTGATTTAATCCTCACCGTGGTTTTTCCCATCCTAGATTTTCCACGTAAAAATCTTGGTGTCTTGTGTTATGTGCTTCATGTTTAGTTAATGCTTCTTCTTGTCCTAATTATCATATGCATTGGACTAATTGGATGGTATTTGTTCAATAATTTTAAGTATACACTGATTCACCCCCCCTCTCAGTATATTGGATATTTAACAACATCCCTCGGTAGCACATAAGGATTGTTAGGTATCCCATATACCCTAAATATAGTTGTATCTGGATAGGGAATGATATCTCCCCAATTATGAGTTATCTACAATTTAGGCCTCCTTTCCATAATTCTCAAGAAATCGTGAATCTCCTTCGGGATCCTTGGTGGATCATGAATCAAGGATCTCCTCATTTTGGAGGCAAACACATTGTGAAAGATCACATAGCCAAAAAATTTATCACATCTATCCAGAATCTTGGTCCAAAACTAAACCGATAGCTCAAGACCATCTTTCATCTTCAATGGCATATCTCTGCCAAAGTATTTCCTTGCCTTGTATAGAAACATACACATTAATATGGATTACCACTAGAATTGAACCCAATTCTTTCCTCCCTTAAGAGATACCAAACCCTTATGCATACACTCTGCCAAGTAAGTATCATAATCATAGACCATGTTGAAAGCTCCATTCTAGATATGTCCTACCATGTACATATATTATTTTGGCATAGTTTTTGATGGATCAAAACCATTGATCTGGCATAAGGAATAGAAGGTCTTCTTAAAGTAGTTAGAAAAGTATTTCACAAGGAAAGGTTCCCTCTCATCTTTTCCAATCTTTATTTGGCTCTTACTTTTTTCATATCTTGTGGTAGCAGTATGTATTGGTAGTATTGTGGTTCTAAACAAGACCTTGGTATTTTGATACAATTTCCTAAAAACATCCAGGTCAATAGGGATCATGTCTTCATTCCACTCAGACAAGTCAAAGACTTCAGCAATTTCTTCTCTGATAATCCTTACCATCTCAGTGCCATCAAATGCCCTAATTACCCTAGAAATGGGGTCATAACTTGTTGCAATGTATTTCAACAAGCCCACATCCATATAGAAATTTGGGACCAAAAGTTTTCCCATGTCTAATCTCCAAGTATTGCAATTGGGAACTCAACAATTTCTATTTCCGAACCAATTCTTGAACATGTGCCATCTAGTGAAAGGTTTTTTAGCATCCTTGATACAATGTTGCTTATCCAACAACCCCTCATAAATATTAGGACCATAAAATATTACCTGCCCCTGAGATTTCTTACTTGTTGAGGGTTTGAGTTGGTCAACAATATCCTGAGAGAGTGACCTAGTTGGGGTTTTAGAACCAAATCCTTGGGCTTTGGGAGCCATGGACAATTAGGTAGGTTCAAAGTAGACTAGGGTTTCGATGTAGGATAGCTCAATACCTAGCGCTTAATTAACAACTAGCACAAATTGGATATATAAATTTTGAAGCACAACAAAACACCACACTTATGCATAATTTTAAAGCAAAACAAAGCAATTAAAACATGCAAGCTAATCCAATTTGAAAGAAAGAAGTGAAAACCTACCTTAAATCAAGATTGTTTAAAAGATTAAGCTTGTAATTTGACTTACAGATTTTTCGTTCAAAAGAAACCCTAATTTATTTGAGTTCCATCTTGAAATACTTTGCATGATCTCCTAAAGGCTTTGAATTTACTTGAAATCCTTAATTGTGTGAGGAAAATAAGTTGTTATATGCTTTAATGTCAAAAAAATAGCATTATTGGTCGCTCGCACAACGCAAACGGTTCAATTAGCCATGCATCCAATTTTGAATAGAAGTTGTTGATCTCTTTCTAAGATGGCATAGAGAATGGTCAAGATCAAGTCAACATGGTTTGAATTTTATTTGTCTTTGTTCATTACTTCATCATCCAATGAAAATTTGTTGACTGGAGACCATATTATCCTCTCCCGTGGGATCCACCTCCTTTCCCAAGTGAATGAAACAGTCCACATGTCCATCATTCATAAATCTCACAAGGTTTTGGAGAGTACTTGTTTAAGTCATGTGAGGTGTGCAATAGACAAACAAAATTTACCATCAAGATTGCGGGTGCACACGTGTCAAACATTCACCAACCTTGCATCATTTTGGAGATCAATATTCAAATCTCGTGAGGTTTGCAAGCAACGGTTGAGATGTGACCTTCAAATTGAATGGGTAGGATTTCTACACATGAAATTAATGTTAGTTTTAAAAGTGGGGCCATGACTAGGTTAACGGGATTATAACCCATGAGACAGACATCACAATCAACTGAAAAATAATAATGAGCCCAACTTAGGAAAAATTAAATGGGTCAATATAACATCGAGCGACCGATAAACCTATGCAAGGGGGCCGGTAAAGATATGTTGCTAATGACTTAAGTGACTGGTGACCGAATGAGAAATTCAATGAGGAATACCAAGCTAATAAGGTTTAATTCATCTGAGCAAGAAACAAATATCGCTAGAACATATCTTGTTGTCTCCTCGATAGCCCGAGAAATGCATATCAGAGACACCAAAGTATATTGGGGAAAGATGACATGTTGTCTCACTGATGGACTGATATAGCAGCATGATGAATATAGTTATTAATAAAGTACATAATGGTATCGGTGAGACACAAACCTATCGGGCTAACAAAAAGAACGTTTTCCTCGATACAATGATGAACTGACAGAAGAAAAGGGTATTGGGAGGAACAGTTGCTATCGGTGGAACATAAACAAAGTTTCCCTAATGAGTCGATAACACAAAGAATGTCATAAGTGATTAATTACACGCCTAAGGTACGATATCAAAGAGACTAAGGGGTATTAGGGAGACATCCTCTGATATCCTACCGATGCCCCAAAGGAAAATAATGACATACATTTGCTTCAATGGAAAATATGGATATCAGCCAGAGTAAAATCAGGGTTCCACCGATACAACAATAATGATTGCTTTTGAGTGATTTGATAGCCTGAGATATCAAGGAGATATTAAAATTAAATGTTCTCCCCGATAAAAAGATTGAGAGCAAGTGGGAAATTAATGAACCAGAGCCGAGAAAAATATACCTCAGATTGATCACATTTTTGTCATAAAAAATGAAGAAGCTCATAAAAATTGGGAGCAGAGAAAAGGAAGGTTGATGTAAGTAGGTTGGTGCAAGTAAGTATACCGATCCTAGTTAGAATGTTTTTTTCAGAAATAAAAAGAACTGTAAGAAGAAGCTAGGGTTCTCGCAACAATGGAGGATAGATCTGGGACACCAAAGACTAAAATGAAAAAAATAGAGGCCAGACTCTTCAATCAAGATCTAATAGACTAGTGTCTTGGGTTGGGGTTGAGGCCTAAGAGGAGTGCACAATTAAATCATTCCATGGAAAAACTATGGGATAAACACAAAGACCTAGGGGATGTCTTGACACCACAAAGAGGGTATGAGTTGTTCATATATCACTAAAAAAAATAGTATAGGTTCCAAACCTTGTGTAATCCTTGGAGAATGAACCTAGGAAAACTAGTTGTGCCTAATGTATTTATCAACATGGAATTGATCAAAGCACTCCCTAACAAATATAACCCCACGAGATGATCAATTCAGCTACATGATGGGTATGAGTTCATTATCATCTCCAAAGACTTTATTTCTATTATTTTCCAATTAGATTGCAGTATGCACCTCCCATTCACAGTGAAGGACCTAAAACAAAATACCACCACATGGATACTAGTTACAAAAGATGGAATTTTCCCCTACGCAGGCCCAGAGAAGATGGAAATCAACTTAGAAAATTTTCTCACAATGAGCATCCTCCCTTTCATGAGGAATTGTTCGAGAAATACTTTTAGTACACATATTATACTGCAGAACAAGTATTGGGAGTAGAGGTCCCACCTCTTATGTCATTAGCCCTAATGGTGTTAGCAGCAGATGTGCAAAGTAGAGATGCAAGGTCATTTGATTATGCTAGCTACCTAGCCAATGTTTTAAATCAAGGATTGGAGAAAATTAAAAACAATAGTGAATATATTAAATTCAAGCATTACTCTTTGTTCATGCATTTGCTTTTGTATGAAGTGAAAGCTAGAGGGTTTTGGCGAGAGGAACTAAGGATAAGATACATGGATGAGGATGGAAAATTTAAACCAATTTAGATGCGAACATTAATATGGGACAACAAATGTGAAAGATCCCATTATCTATATTTTGAAGAATATTTTGTTAAAACTTTGTTGAAATTGTTAGGATATCCATGTGATTATAACTTGTCTCATGAGGTACAAAGGTTCCTTAGACCTAAGGAAAAGGATCCCAAAAGGAAAGTGAACTGTAATTGGAGAGATTGGTATACGTATTCTAACTACACTATAATGAGAGCATACGAGTTTGAAGGCATACTTGTTACCAAAGACTATTCCAAATAAAGTAGCTTATTTGGAAATTGTAAGGCAATCAGCTAAATCAAATGCTAAGCATCTTAAGGGGCACAACAAGCATTCAATTATGCCAAGTACACTATGATTTGGGGACTTTATAGTTGTATCTGATAAAGGGTATGAGGAGATTGACAAGAAACTGGCACATTATAGTTTGTCATTGGGAAATGAAAGAAAGAGATTTGATTTAGAAAATTTTATCAATAGAACAAGGTTGTCATAAGGGCTATTCGGGTATGTGCATCAATTCTCTGTGGATGATGTAATCAAGAATTGTGATGAAATTGTAACAATACAAAGGATTGCCAAATACAATAAGGTCATGATAGTTGAGGATTGGAAAAGGAAAATAATCCTTTATATATAAGGGCATTCAACCATATATAGGATCATCTAGAAAGGGTTGAAAAATTGATCAATCATGAAGAATAACTAACCAAAGATGTTCCTTCTATGATCTTTGAGGCACATGTGGAAGCTGGATCCAGAATGCATGCTGAAGAGATGGAACCCCTCAATTACATACCCTCACAACCCACTCCAGAGGTCATTTTTTTTGTTGATACCAATATAAGTGGAGAAAGGGATGAAGAAGATAGTGATGAGGAGGAAGATGAAATTGAATAGATAATTGCACCAATTGTCACAAAATATGAGCCATCCAAAGAACAAAACATTGTCAGGTTTGAAACATTGAATGAACTTTCTAATGATGTAAGAGTTAGGGTTGAACAAGAATTTGTTCTAGATAGTGATTTTGTTAAAAATCTAGAATTCAAGTCATTTTTTTATGAGAAAAAGGGCAGAACAGTGAGGAAAATAATGAAGGATTTCACTCTTGAGCAAGATTCAATTGCCTTAGAAGAGTTAAGGAAAAAAGTAGATAAGGAGCTAGAATCCATTACATCTGAGAGAGGAAGAGAACTACTTCAAGAAGTTGGGGTCTTGCTTTTCCTGGTTGGGATATTAGTTATGCTATAGTATTTGATAGCTTTGGGAAGAGAGGGGATAAAACACCGCATCTAACCAAAGAATCTAGTGATAAAATGTATTCAGGATAAGGTTACAACTTGGATAAATCTACATTGTTGATTTGCTCACTATACCCTCAAGATAAGAGACTTGCTATTATTAGCAATCCAAGTCAAGTATTTGGACATCTCATGGTGCATAGAGTTTGGGATACTAATCCCATTGAAACTAAAAAATTGAACATAAATGTAGAAAAATTAAATAAAGCCCAAATTGAAAATTTGGTGAAGGATAATGAAAAGCTAAGGAAGGAGATAGCTAGTTACAAAGATAAATCAGCCTCTTCTTCTTCGTCAGATTTTTTTTCTCCATGGGTGGATTGTGAAAAGAAAGTTCTAGATGCAATGGAAGATGTTATATATTGGAAGCAGTGTCATGAGAAAGCTCAGAAGAAATACAATGAACTAGAGACAAAAATTGAAACTACTAAATTTGAGATGGATTTTGAGATGATCAAAAGGAGATTTGAGAAAGTAATAAATCAGGCTTATTAGTATTGGGACCTCTTTGAAAATTTGCACTCAACATATCAAGAACATGGGAAGCTACAGGAAAGGGTGGAAGAAAAGAAAGAAGAATTGGTCAGGATGGAAGTCATGGATGAACAAATACTCCATAGATATAATGAATTATACATGAGGAGTTTCTTATTAGAATTAAGGTTGATCTCGATGACTTCGAGCAACCATTAGATATCCCATTTCCTATGTTCTTTGATGATGGGGAACTTAGATAAAAGGATCAATGGAAGGATCAGTTGTTTGAGATATTACCACAAGCACTTTAGATAATAAATGATGAGGAAAAGGTATTGAATAATGCTAATAAATAGCTTGAAGGAATCATGTATCTGGAGTACAATATGAGGGATTCCTTGTCAAACATTGACATTCACATCAAAGAGGATTACATCAAGCATATGTCAAAAATGCACATTTTCATTACTACAAATGGAAGGGCCCTGAGTGTGGAGAAATAAACTTTGCATCAAGACAAAGAGGCTGATCAGGAACTTTGTCATGGAGAAGATAATCCCACCACATCCTAAGAAGTTATGGGTTCTCTACAATGACTAACAGAGAAAATGTTGTTGGCTACTATTGTTTCATTAAGTTAATTTTCTTATGTTTAACAAATCACAATTAGTTAGCATTAGGAAAAGACACAATTTTTTATGAATGGTCTTGTAGCTTGTCACTTCCCATATAATAAGGGAAACCAAGGCCCAATTTTGGATCATCATATCATATTGCATTGATTTTCTATAATGGCACAATTTATGCACAATTTTTTTTATTATCACTTCACAAGTTGTGATCTTATTAATAATTGAGATTCGAGAGAAATAAAATTTCATGGGCTTCTTTTCAACCTCTTGAATCATAGGAAATGTAGTGAATATTGCATTGAAAGAATAGGTGGTTGTTTCCTCGGAGCTTCACTATAAAAATATCAAGACCAAAAGAAAAATTTGTTAAAAATAGGAAAATGAACATATCCGAATGACACCTTTGCCATTTCAACATCAATTTTATTGTAGGCCTAAAATTAGTTCTAGTGTCACCTCATTCTGACCAATGAACATATTCAAGATGTATGTTTAGCTGATAAGCTTAATTCCAGAGTTGCTTCAGTCTCTAGTATCTTGGAGGTGTGAAAGGTTGTACCTAATATGGTGGGCCTCCAAAGTTCCAGTCATCTTTCTTCCTCTTCCACCAAATGTTGGCCTGATCCACAAATCTGCTAACCTAATTGGCTTTGTTTTTGAAAGCTAAAGTTTCTCTTGAGTCACCAATGTATCTCTCTCTACCTTTTCAGACTCTTTCATTGCTACAGATCATTTGTGGGATTTAATCATTTGTACCACATGGTTGATGTTCTTTGAATCCTTGGATCTAAAGGAAATTTCCTTAACATAAATATTGCTAGGGAATTTAAAACTTGGCATGTAGTTGGCATTAAAGTCAGCACCTAGAACATTAAAAATTATCCTTATAAGAATTCCCTCCATCTTATTGGCTTGTAACACTCTTGATGGTGGCTACATCAAATCTGATTTTAATTCCTCTTCTACATCAAAGGGTTCATATCCTTGATCTCACTCTTATGAATTATCAAAATAAGAATCACTAGCTTCCATATTCAAAAATTCACAACCACCATCTTCAATAAATTTATTTGGTTCATCAATAATAGTCTTCAAAATTGGTTGCCAGTTCAAGTTCATTCTGCTTTCATAATACTTTATATCCATGGAGTTCAATCATTCCTTGATGTCATCAAGTGAATATTGAGGAATGGCGTCAATGCAGAGTACATCTCGCTTGAAGTCTTTGAAAACAATATCCATATCAAATTCCATTTGCCCAAGTCCTACCCTCTCAAGGTTAACAATCTCAGTCTCACTAATAGTGATTACTAAGAAAGGTAATTCAACCAACTCTACCAAACAGTTTACCGTAGGAACAATAAAAGTAGAGGCTTTGAAAGGAACTCCATGAAAACCAAGTTGTCTAAATGGTATATCAAACTCTAGTTCAAATCTTTTAGATAAGGCTACTCTCATAGCTCTCTTACTCGCTTGACAAATCCTTGAAACTTTGCATTAATTTTATTTTTCCTTTCCCTCTCTTGTTGTTCTTCCTCAATTTCATCAAGATCATACATTGACCTTCTTTCCCCTCCTAAATTTTGGACCACATCCATTACCTCCACATCAAACTGGACATCCTTGGTGTTCTTGGTTCCCACCATGATATGGTTATGTAAATGAAAATGAAACAAAGTAATTTTCTCCTTCTTTGTTGGTTGGAAGAATGTATGCTTAATGTTTTGATACATTATATCAGCTCTCTCTTCTGCTCTCATGGTTGAATACCTAAATCCACTATGGTGGGCCTCTAGAGTTCCAATCATATTTCTTCCTCTTTTACCAAATGTTGGCCCGATCCACAAGTTTGCTAGCCTAATTGGCTTTGTTTTTGAAAGCTGAAGTTTCTCCTGAGTCACCAGTGTAGCTCTCTCTGCCTTTTCAAACTCTTTCATTACTACAGATCATCTGTGGGATTTACTATTGTACCACATGGTTGATGTGATTTGAATCTTTGGATCTATAGGAAATTTCCTTAACATAAATACTGCTAGGGAATTTCAATGTTGGCATGTAGCTGGCATTAAAGCCAATACCTAGAACATTGACAATTATCCTTATATAAGAATTCCCTCCATATTGTTGGCTTGTAACACTCTTGATGGTGGCTACATGAAATGAAACCATGATGGCATCTATAGGTACTAGAAAAACATCATTTTTTTGTATCAACCTAAATCATGGACTCTCTAGAAGCGGCAATATCATCCACATTTTTGTAGGAAACCATCTTAGTGGATGGCTTGGAAGATCCATGTCCATGTCCTATACCAATTCCCCCTACATCAAATCTTCTTGCAGTCTCCTCATTCTTTTTCCTTGCAATTTTTTCTTGGTATTGTCAATGTTGCTCTTCTTTAGTCATCTCCTAATTATCAGATCATAAGGTTGCCTTGGAGATGCCTGATTCTCCTCCATTTACCTTAGCCTTGGATTTTTGTTTCACTTCCTCATCTTCATCATTATTTTTAAATGAGTATGCAACATCAGCGTATACTTTGGAGCTAACCCCAGTTGCATTTTCAAGCCCTTTATCCTTAACAACCACAGTGTCAGCAAGGAGCAATGAATAATTATGTGTTTTGGTGTTACCAGTCTGCAACTGCAAATTTTGAAACCCAAGTGATACATTAAAAGCCATTCCAGCCTTCACAATTTTATCATTTCTTGAATTAAAACTTAAACCAGACTCTTAAAATTCGATCCTTGTTCTTGTTCCTATGGACTTTGTAAGATGAGGCAAAAGTTCAAGGCCATCTCTTTGAACTACCTCCATAGCTACCTTATATCAACATACATGAACATGATATGATTATATACATGAAAAGGTCACTTAAAATAGTATAATCACAGTACAAAATGTCTTGAAGAACTATTCTTTGTATGCTCAAGTATTGTTGCATTTCATAGCTTGCTTACAAACAAAAAACTAAACCATAAGTGTTAACTCTCAAATACGGGGACATATAGACTAGTTAATTCTCAAAGAACCTTTGAAGCATATTACAGTGCCAAAATGTCTTAAAAAAATATCCATTTCTAAAATATAGGAGAAGAAGATATATAGACCAATTAACTCTCAAAGGATCTTTGAGGAAAACATAATCATATATAGCACAAAATTCAGAGGGCTCGCACTTAAGGTTATGTAATAGAATTTATAGTTGATAGTTAAATTGTATAACAAAAAAATTTATGATCTTTACTAATGTTTATTAGAATTGTTGCATGTTTTACATCATTGGAATGACATATTAGTAACTTTTTTAAAATTTTATTATGGTATGTGCACTTTGATATGATGTAATATGATTATATTTTTGTCTCATATGTTGTAATATTAGATATATAATAGAAAAATAAATTATTTCATGAAATAAATAATCTTTTCATTTTAAATGTTTTTTTTGCAGAACACAGGTCTTCTAGAAGATCGAGATGATCCTCATCATGATATAGATCCAGAAAATATTGGTTATGTCGGTACAAATCACATGGTAGAGGATGATGATAACACAGATACATAAGACAATGATGATCATGACAATGATGATCATGACAATGATGATCATGACAATGATGATCATGACAATGATGATCATGACAATGATGATCATGACAATGATGATCATGACAATGATGATCATGATGATCATGATGATCACGATGGTGATGATGATGATGAGATAGTTGCTAGTAGTAACCAATGAGATTCATGATCATATAGGTTGCATCATGGATCATTATTGATATATTGATATGATGCCTCTTTTCATGGTTACTATCATATGTATCATTTTCATGGCCTACAGTACCATATTATTGAGTTGTATCATATTGGCATGTATCATTTTCACTTATATCATTTTGAAATGTATCATCTTGACTTGTATCAATTTGAGTTACATAATTTATCATTTTTACTTATATCATTTGTACATGTATCATTTTGACTTATTCGACTGTTGGACATGTATCATTTTGACAAGTTATTGATCTACTAGAATATTTGACTTTCACTTGTTTTAGTTATATATGATGATGATCTTATCAGTATTGACTTGTCAATTTATATATTAAAAGTGGTCGATGAATTTTGTATGGATATTTATTACATATGATGATTTTAATTTACTGCTCAGGATGGATGTTGTAAAATTCAATTAAATTATAGATATTCGACTCACTTGTTTTAATTATAGATGATGATCATGTTATAATAATTATCTTGTTATTTAATCATATGAGTTAAATAATTAAATTAATTACTCTAGAATCATATGGTTATTTAAGAGGCACGATATATTTAACTAATTAAATTGAAATTAAATATATTAAATTAATAAATGGAAGCAAAACAAGAGGAATTTTTAGAAGCAAAAAAGGAAGAAACAATGGAAGCCAAACTAGAAGCAACCTTGGAAGCAAAATTGGAAGAAAAACTGGAAGCCAAAGTGGAAGAAAAATTGGAAGCAAAATCAGAAGCAAACTTGGAAGCAAAACTGGAAGCAAACCTGGAAGCAAAACTGGAAGCAAACATGGAAGCAAAATTCGAAGCAAAACTGGAAACAAACCTAGAAGCAAAATTGGAAGCAAAAATGCAAGCAAAACTAGAAACAAACTTGGAAGAAAAACTAGAAGCAAACTTGGAAGCAAAACTAGAAGCAAACCTAGAAGAAAAACTAGAAGCAAACCTGGAAGCAAAACTGGAAGTAAAATTGGAAGCAAATTTGGAAGAAAACTTGGAAGAAAAACTGGAAGTGAACTTGGAAGCAAAACTGAAAGCGAAACTGGAAGCGAAACTGGAAGCAAAACTATAAGAAAAACTGGAAGCAAAACTGGAAGCAAACCTAGAAGCTTGGAAGCAAACCTGGAAGAAAAACTGGAAGCAAACCTGGGAGCAAAACTAGAAGCAAAAATGGGAGTAGACATGGAAGCAAAACTAGAAGCCAAATTGGGCACTAATTTAGGCACTATTTCCTATGTTATTTCTCAACGCTATTCTAGGTGGTAAAGGAGGCGCTATTTCTTGCTCCACTTTTTTGGTGCTAACGTCGACGCTAAAGTCGGTACAAAATTCAACGCAAAATCCAACGCTGAATTGAACATACCATTTTGCACCAAGTTTTGCACTAACAGAAGTTTCCAATTCATGAACTCAAATACACTAAAATTTGGTGCTATTTTAGGCGCTAATTACCAATTCTATTGCAGTGATATAATATATATATATATGTGTGTGTGTGTGTGTGTGTGTGTGTGTGTGTATAGTATATACATAGAATCTAACATGTATACACATAGTGGGTATATACATATTCTCACATTATTTATGTTTAAAATTTTATAAGAATCTATTGTATATACATGTGTAAGTACTAATTTAGAAATTGAAATAGATCCAAATGCAATACCAAAAACCTCTAAATAGAGCTCAATAATGAAAGCAAAACAAAATATTAAAAAAAAATCAAACATACCAAACACTCCATTGTTTAATGATTTTCTCTTTGAATGATTGGGATGTGGATTCTCCTTGCTTGAATGATACCAATTCAAAAATGTGTACCTAGTTCAAGTGATAATTGCCTTGATTTGGATGAGAGGATGCTTGAAATTATAGATTTTGGGAATGGGGAATGAATGGCTAAGATGATTGTGAGATCAAGGTTGGAGAATGGTTGAAAGGAATTCTCTAGGACGTAGGACAGGATGAAGGGTGGAGATTAAGGTAGCTAGAACGTGAATAGGTAGGATGAACTTACCAAATTTAGTAAGTAGTTGTGAGCATAGGGGAAATTAGGAACATGTGCACCTAAGAAGGCTATATATTTGGGATGTGTTGAGAGAATAAGGGGACCATAAGGACAAGTGTTTCTAGGTTCCTAATATTCTTGGGATTTGTTGAGAGAATAATGGGAGCACAAGGACAAGTGTTCTTAGGTCCCTATTGTTCTTGGAAAGTGGTGAGGGAATATAGACAATTAAATAATAATATTTCATTATTTTAGCCACATGGGTCAAATGGATAACTAGGTGGAATATGCAATTAATTAATTAATTATTATAATGTGATGGAAAAGGGTGGTTAATTAAATAATATGATTATTTAATTAAGTTATGGACTTTAGTTGAAATATATATGTCCTATATTAATTACAAATAGGTAATATGATGTAGGTATAGGTGATGAAATTTGGTCGAATAAGGATTAGTTGATAAGTTCAGCAATGATGAATAGACCTAGGAAATATTTTAGGTGTCTACATTTTCTCCTCTTTGATATAATTCAACTAAGTGGCGTTATTTAAAATAAGAATACTAAGTGAAATTGTATCGAACAAGAATAAAATTAGGATGGGATGGAATAAACCTTCAATGGAAAGTTGCCTCAATTTCTTAGGGATGATGGTGAAAGTCCCTCAAGAGAAATTATGAGTGAAATGGAACCCAATAGGTACCTTGAAAAGATAAGATGTGCCATAAAGGATAAAAGGTGACTTTGAGAGAGATCATGTTGGGATAATGTACATTCAATGAATATAGAACTAAATGATTAAATAAGGATTAGGATTTGTATTAATGCTGCTAGGATGATTGGATTGGATTGGATTGGATTGGAATAGGTGTACAAGTTTGATGATGAAATCTCACAAGGATGTAATATAATAAAATGACACATGATTGTGATTTATGGATAAATTATGAGATAATACATGTTTTCATAGTAAATTCATGTGTAAGGAGTAACCTTATTTTGTTGTAGAACTTAGTGTTATGCACCATGATATAAAGGATTTTGATGACAATGTGTTGTGTGCATATGGATTGACAAAAAAACAAAGTTGTAAATAGTGTAGTGATCCAATAGACACGTTTTCATAGGCACACCATCATATGAAGGATGAAGATGACCATGATGGTGTGATGGAAGGAGCACTAAGAGTATAGGAAACAACAAACACAAACCCATAAAAGCAAGAAATCAAAAATATGCAAAAACATAAGTTGGTATCTAATGACATGTTGAATCCAAGGGCATGTGGGATTTGATGGATGGGGTTTGATCCAAGGATTAAGGATGATGATTGGATTATATTTTTCCCTTGTTCAAGCTAAAATTTGATTGATTAATTGATGGTGATAGAATTGTTGATGTGGGAAGGATGCATCCCAAAAATAATTCAAGGATTGGGAAAAACATCCTAATGTTGATTGAATATATTGATTATAGATGAAACATGAATTGTAAAAAGATAAGGAACAAATATTATGGATGTGTGATATTTTGGATGGGGTATGTCCAGATTTAAGGGCTTCAACATGGATATAGTATTTGGGATCATTCTTGTAGATTAGGATATTTGAGGATAAGTATTTTCTTTTTTTTGTCATGTTGATGTTTGGAACCAATGGAAAGGGATAATCTAAGCCTAGAGACAAGGATATATATGGTTTGGATGGAATGGTGGATGGAGCAGATGAGATGGAGAGGATATGGATTGATGGAAGGATGTAGGGGAGATGTTTAAGGACTACATCATATGGTACTAACATTTCATGATCCGAGATAGGGATTAGGTAGTACTATGTATCCAATTAAGTGATGGTATATGGTGTGTGGCCACATAATGGCTATGTTAAGAGTTTTTCCAAAGTATGCATTGTGTGCCCCTAATCATTGTTAAGACCAAGGTGAGTAGGAAATATGTATGAGGTATAGATAAATGGACATGGTGGATGGGTATGATGGAATTCCATTATAATATGGATAGGTTTTGAGTAATGGATGAGACAACTTTCCCCCAATTTCAAGGTCACCTAGCTAGCTAACTTACACATGGCACTTATAACTTGATCATTTTTTGTTTTATTTTCAAACTTTAATAGGTATTGGAAAGCAAATTCAAACAAGAACATTATGGTGCATGTAGTTTTTCAAAAATTTGATCCAAAATTTAGGTATTCTCATTTGAATTTAGGTTTTCATTTTCTAACTTCTTTTGGTCATAACTTTCTCATTTTTTATTATTTTTTAGTGCTTTTTAGAACTTATCAAAAAATAATAATGATTATATTTTTGCAATTTATTTCTCTATAGGACTTACTATTCTTTTGACATAATTTTGTGTGTAGGTCTTTTCATGATTTCAAGACATAAATCTTACAAACTACTAACTCAAGTTGTTTTGTAGGACATTCTATTGAATAAATTGAGTATAAACTTTTCTTTTTTTGTGTTCTTTGTTTCTTTTTTTATCTTATCACATTGAAATTGGGTTAAAATTTAATTTCACATTTCAATTTGGGATAACAATTTACAAGTGTCTTTTAAACCCTAAGCATACTTACATATGTTATCCTCTCACATCTTAGGGTGATCTCGAGGATCAAAAATAAGTGTTATCTTGTTTTATTTTTAGATGGGTTGCTTGGAGATTTCATCACCCTAAGGGATGAGCTCAAATCTAGTATGTTTATGGAGTATAAATAGCAAGTTGTGAATTGAAAGACATGCCTCTTGGAAGTTGTGATTTGTCATTCGAGCTAAGCCCCCAAGAACTTTACACCTTGGGGAAGTGAAGGAGAATGGTGGGTTAACCTCTTCTTTTGGTTTTTTAGCTTTCTTTCACTTTCAAATTCATGGATATAGGCCTTGCATACCCTTGATTTATTTCTAGGATATCCCTAAATAAGCATTTTATGGCCTAGTTTAAGACCTTTTTGACTATTGTTTATTATGGTTCAAGGTATAGTCTCATGCCTAGAGATACTCACCATGTACCTTCTTGTGTCCAGATAGAAACTATTCCTTGATTGGGAATTTTCCTTGCAAGGTAAGGGGTGTAGAGGTGGTACATGACCTTTGCATTCCCTAGTTAATCACTCACTTGAAGGTATTTTATCATGTGGGCCCATATTAAGTTAACACACCATTTTTTGAATAAATATAGACTTGTTATTATGTCTTCTTGTTTGAGTGTTGTATATACCAAGTTATTTTTTTGTAAACCTTTATAATAAGGTTTGAGTCAAGTATAATTTGAAGTCCTTTACTTGTTTCAAAAATATTTTCCAAATGGTATCCTTTTAAAACACAAAATGTTGAAGCTAACTCTAGGATAGACATCTAATTTCAATCTTAGTAAAAAATATACTTACTCTTGGTCATCACCGAATCCATTTCCAAACATCCCACACACCACACCAATACCTTGTTGATTTCCTATTTATCCATTTTGACCATACCCTTAGTCCATATATTATCAATATTTTATGTTGTCAAAAATTTCCAATCACACCAATACCTTTTCCATTGTCCACTTCATCATATCCCTAGTCATCCTTGAGGTCACATCTAATATCTTTTATAACATTATAATATCCTTAAATTATTCCATCATATCATCTTTTATCCACCATCCTTATAGTCTAAATTTCATCATCAATCCAAATCAACCCTTGGTAATTTTTGAACGCATATATTAATCAAAATAATCGCATTAGTCCAAAATTTGGGACCTTTAACCATCCAAAGGCCCATTGTTTAATCCTTGTAAATATGGATAACTTTAAGAAACCTCCCCTCGGCGAAGGTGTAAAAACCTGGTGAATCTTTCCTTTTATTTGAAAAAAACTATTATTTTTTTTGGCGAATCTATGCACATTATTAAAAAAGTTTGTAAAATCTTGGCGAATCTTAATGAATGATTGGTAAAAAATTAATAATCAAAGTGGTGAATCCTAGTGAATATTCACTAAAAATATTAATTACAATGGTGAATCTCTCATTTAAAAATTTGCATAGTTGGTCGACACAGTTCCCCATATGTTTTTTCTTTTTTGAATATTGAAGTAGGGGCCCGAGGGTGACAGCCACCGATGGGGTCAAGGGGCAGTGCCCCTTGTGGGGTTCAAGGGGGAAAAGCCCCCTTGTGGGGGTCGAGGGGGCAATACCCCCTCGCGGGGTCCGAGGACAATGATGGCACCAAGCATAAATTCACTATCAAAAGTGCATTGGAGAACACACGGATTAAGTGTTTTTTTAAAATATCAGTTTAAAAGTAAGAATAAATGAATTTTTTAAATATTACCATCGATTATAAATTTAGCTTTTTAATCGGATGGTTGCAAGTTGATTTTGCGGCCTAATACGCACATGCCTTTTAAAAGGCTTGTTGAGGCCCGAAATTTATTTTGGGCCACACGATTAGATTTAATCGTGTGGTCCAAAACAAATTTTGGGCCTCAACAAGCCTTTTAAAAGACATGTGTGTATTAAGCCGCGGAATCAACCTAAAACCGTCTGATAAAAAATTTAAGCGATGATTTGATGGAAATAAATAAAATCCCTATTCAAGGCTAAAATATCTGTAAAATTAAATGGTCATCTATTATTGTGGCGATATTTCCCCAAAATCAATGGTAGGAATATAATATTACTGGTGAATCTAATCGATATTTGTGATTATACTATATTTTTTTGGTGAATCAATTCCAATGACGTATTGTTTAAAATACAATACCTAGGCGAATTAATCGAGATAATTTAATTTTTTTGTAAAAACCTGGCAATTCAGCATCGTTTTTACCTTGTACTATTCGCCATTTTTGAAGGTCCTGATTTCAATTATTCGCCACTAAATTTTTCCCTCCTTGTAAACTCCACACCAATCCATAGATTCCAAATCAAGGCCATAATCAATTCATCCTAAGATCCAAGTGTGCAGCTTAAACTGTAATCCAAGTTCAGCTCAAATCCACATAGTTCATCTAATCATCAATTCCAATCCTTGGGTTCATCTTAATCATCCAAGTTATCCATCCAGATATTTATCCTTTTGATATAGTCATCATAAGTCAATAAAATCTAAAATCCAAATCATTACCAATTTTGAAAATGCAAGGACCTAACTAAAATGATGAATCAATATCCCACACAAGTAGAGACCAAACTCATAATCAAAGCAAGCTAAAGTATCATAATCAAGACAAAAACCAACTCCATGATCCCTCTATATGAAATCCTTTTCCCACATCAAGAAAAGTACAATAATGGTCTTTTTCATCAACCAAAATATGATCCTTATGATGATGAGGATGGTTTTATCTACCAACCTGGATATGATTCATATGATGATGAGGATGATCTTATCAATCAACCTGAATATGACCCTTATGATAATGATGATAGCATTGACCAAGACACCATGATGAGATCCTTATGGATCATCTTATTATAGATTCTATACACCCCACCATCAAGTCCCATATCTCCCAAAACCAAGACCTCCCATGAACTAGCCACCTCATGAACCAACATCATACATCCATTAATCATACGTATCTCACCTTTGGTAAGTAAAATATCTTCCTCGAACAATATCCACCATCTCTCCAATCCATGTTATTTGAAGTCTCTTCACCCAACTCATTTAGATCATATACATGTTCCAAATCATTTTAATTTTCTTCCTTCAAATAATTATCACCCAAGTCCTTTGATTCATCCCAATCTATTAAAGTAATTGTCCAAGAACTACTTGCATGGGATAAATAAAAAAACAACAAATCCAAGAAATCCACGTCCACAACCCCTATCCATGAGTCTCCCACTACTATGCCTATCCTATATCAAATACCATTAAACACTACCATCTCCATGATTCAAACTATATGGAAAGATAAACATAAACATTTTATGAAATTCATACAAGCCAAAAGGTCTAAAATCAATAAGTGTCACAAGGTCGAAATCTATCCCACTAGCCCAAGCATACTACTAAATGTGACATTAGGAATATACATCAACGGCCTAGTCAATATAGGGAAAATCAAAGTAAAGCATAGTGTATTCATCTTGTCTAAGAAGGAAATAAGGCTATTTCAAGAGATCACCCTAAATCATGTCATAAATTTCTCCTAATCAACTTAAGATCAAGTTAATAAAGTTCCCATGAATGATCCTAATATTCATGGTAATTTGATCTTTGACCAAGATCCAATAGATGGATATGAAAACCATAACAATCTCATATTTGATCAAGATAATATCTATGAGAATGACATCAAAATCCAAAATTTTATAATGATCCTACCATTGATCCAAAAATCCAAGATGATCCCTTACACCACTTTTATCCCATCCATGACCATGAAATCAAAGAAGAGCACATTCATTCTCCAAAAAATTCCATTTCCCAAGATGAGGCACCTGCCTCCCTTAGACACAAATATTAAAAAAAATATGGATCCCACCATGAATAAGGATTCACAAGACAAATTTGATCACATTAAGCATATCATTGATCAAGATATCATAATTGAAAATAAGGAGAAATTATAATCATCCTACAAGTTGGGTTCAACCACCTTCATCAAATTTGGCCTTCTTGTAGAAGAGAAAATATACCTTTCTCCTAAGTTAAGGTTTCCCTAATAATGGATTTTTATCCTATTTCAAAAGAAAAAAATATCTTATGGAAAACAAATTTTGTCAAAGCATGGATTACAACAAAAAAAATTTAGGGTTTTAGAATAGTAACACAAAGGGTAATGGAGAGGAGAGGAAGCGGGAAGAGGTGTGGAGGGGTATTTTTGAAATCTGGAGACAATGTAGGTGGTGAAGGAGACAATTCTAAGGATGCAGATGGATCACTAGTGGGAGGAAACATGTGGTTGGGTAGGTTTCTGATTTTGAGCTTTTGGGTTGCAGCGGCTTGGTGTTGGCTACTACCATTTTCCAATTGGCTTGATGTGTTGTGGAGCAGGTTGTTATCGTCTAGTTGGGACGTGATAGTTTTTTTGCTTGCTATTCGATGCCCTCTTTGCTACGAGATAGGTGTTACTCTATAGGGTGTTGATTTTTTCCTACTTCAGTTGGTGGTTTTGGCTCCCTCCTGGGAGTGATGTTTCTCTTTAGGTCCTGGAGGAATGCATTTCCTTGTTGGGGCTTTTCTGTTGGTTTCTTTGGGAATTTTGGGAGCTCTTGTCTTTTCCCAAGCAAGCTCTGAGCTTGCGGTGATGGGATTCTAGAGGAGAGATGTGAGGTTGGGCTTTGTTATGATATTTTATATTAAGTCTCTCCCTTCCATTT
This sequence comes from Sequoiadendron giganteum, assembly GCA_007115665.2. NCBI lineage: Eukaryota > Viridiplantae > Streptophyta > Pinopsida > Cupressales > Cupressaceae > Sequoiadendron > Sequoiadendron giganteum. The sequence continues at coordinate 427,805,504 of CM021108.1, read as the reverse complement.
TCCCTTGTGCCTCTTGGTCTATGTGATTTTTTCTGGGTTTGGTGTAACCTGCATGCTTCATTTGTTGTTTATTTCTACTGGTTGTTGTCCCAAGGATTTTTATCTTCATGATATCTCTTTTTAGAGTTTGGTGGGTTCCCATGTGGGATTTATCTGTTTTGTTCCTTTTGGGCCTGATTTAGGCTCTCTTTTCCTATGTTTCTCCTATTGTTTGGCATGGATTTGGTGGGCTTGAAGAGGGTGGAGTTTTTATTTTCTATTATGGATGTGGAAGAGAGCCTCTCTTTTGTGGATTGGACCCCCTGGTTTATGAAGTTCTCCTTGCTGAAGGGGTTTGGTTATGCTTCATGGGTCCCTGGTTCTTTACAATTGATGTTTAAGGGAGATTAAGATGGTGAAGAGTATTCTTATGAAGGGAGTTTATTATCTTTTGAAGGCTGATTTGTTGTATTGGTTGAAGGGTCTCTTGTTGGCTAAGATATAACAAATGTTGTTTCTAAAGGCTCAGAAGTTCTAGTATTTTATTCTAGTGGTTGAAGTGCACTCTTCTTCTTTCTTGAACCAGTATCTTGCTATGCCAAAGGTGGTTATGACATCTCTTCCTTCTAAAGTTTTGTCTCTGGGTCTACAGGTGGTGTCTTCTATGGAGGTGGAGACCACTCCCATTGAGGTAGAGCCCTCTTCTATTGAGGTGGAGATGGTTGTTTTAGATTTTTTGGAGAGTTATTTTCTCTTCTACTTATTTCTATCGAGGTGGAGTAAGTGTGGGCAGAAGAGTGAAGGCTTTGGAGGTTTGGGCTCTCATATCTTCCTCTCCTCTAGAGGGGAGATCCCTCCTATTAAGGTGGAGTTGGGGATGGCAATTCAGGTGGGGTGTTTCTACAAGAATTTTGATGTTATTCAGTGTTCTATTGTTCTCTCTAACTCCCCTATTGAGGTGGGGTTGTATTTTCAGCTATTTCTATTTAGGGGTTTGATGGTGTTTTGCATCATTAAAATGTTTTTCTCTCTTGGCTCAGTGGTGTCTTCCATGAGCGGTTGGTTTGTTGATTCCTGGTTGTTGCAAGTAGTGTTTTCATTTACCTGAGGGTTTCAAGTCCTAGTTAAAACCTAGTTGTAAAGGGATTGTGGTCCCTTGTTTTATTTTATGATGCAACTTGTGTAGTCTTGTTATTTTAGTTGTTGCTTTTGTTGGTTTGATGTTGGTTTGTGTTTTATCTTGTATGCATGATGCTTTGCTTTGACAGGGTTATGGGTCCCTTCAAAACCATTTTGTAGTGGGTTTTGGGTCCCATCAAAACTTGTTTTACCCCTAATCAAAAGCGAAAAAGTTTAGGCCTTTATGAAGAAGGAATTATAGAATTGTATTAATATATAAAAATAATGGATATGAAGGTCTTGGATACACATCTCCAAGCAATTATTATAATGGTGATAACAAGATGATAGTTGGGAAAATCTCATCTAGTGAATGCATCAAAATAGATGTCCTCAATAACTCTTAAATCATAATCCTCCATCCACCCATCTTCTACCTACTTCCTCCATCCACCCATTTTCTACCTTCTTCCTCCATCCATAATCACAACCTACATTCACAACATCCTAGACCCCTTTATTGGGAATAACAACATCATCCACTATACAAAGTGAAGTAGTCCCATGAAATAAAAAAATGTTATCAACTACCAAAGAAAAGTAATATGCAGGCTCTATATTAAAATTAAAATAAATCTAAAAAGCAATGTGTACCCACAAATCAAGAAGAGAACAAGAAAGTAATATGGATCCTAAAGAAAAGTATATTGATGAATCCAATCAAAGTGAGCCATAAAAATTAATCAGTACATCAAAATTCATAAATTACATAAAATAGGTGTGCACCACCTTCACATTTGTCATACAAAACTTCACTATCCAAACAAAATGCTGGTCCCAATGCTAAAATGAATCCCAAATCCAAATCCAATTTTACCACCCAATGCCCACATCCCTTATACCAATTAAAACCTCAAATCCATATATCCAAAATCAATCAATCCATATATCCACCTCCAAACTCCTACCTATCAAATCCACAATCCAAATCCCACTCCTCACCTCCAGTATCTAAAGCCATCCCACTCCATCCTAAATCCAAACCAAAACCTATAATCCATCACATCCTAGTAACCACACTTTACCACAAGAGTTATGATGGCACTCTGTTGAGATGTTTATATTTGGACACGACCAACCCAACTATTAAAGAGCATTGTCACGATTGTGTATTATCTACTAGTACAAAAATCCTATCAAAACAACTTTGTGAGGAAAGATATTATTGGCATGTCATGATCAAATCATCCAAATCATCTACAATGGATGTCCATGCACATGGCACCTATACATAATATCTTATCATCCCATTATACTCTTCCACCACATCTATTTAGCTATGTCTCATCCATATTTCATACCTTGATCTTAACAATGCTTGGGGTATAATATGCATACTTTGGTAAACTCTTGGAATAGACATCCTTTGGCCACACACCATCTACCATCACTTTATTTCCTAGATAGTACTACCCCAACCCCTATATTATACTAAAACATATTAATCTTGTGTGTAGTCATTGAAACATCTCACTATACATCCTTCCATTAATCCATATCCTCTCCATCACCATACATTTAATCAACCATTCCATCTAAACCATATTTCTCCTTGTCTCTAGGCTTAAATTATTCCTTCCCATTGGTTCCACCATAAAAATGACAAACAAAAGAAAACACTTATCCAAAAATATTCCCAATTTATAAGCATGCCCCACAAAAAATGTATGCATGTTGAAGCCCTTGAATCCTAACATAACCCATCCAAAATATCACATCCATCCAAACACATCCATATGATTTTTTCCTTATCTTCCTACAAGCTATGTTTCATTTATAATCAATCTAATAAATCATCATCAAGATGTTTTTCCTGATCCTTGCATTGTTTTCAGGATGTGTCCTTCCCACATCAATGCTATAATTATACATCAATCAATCAATTAGTTCTTATCTTGAATAGAATATAATATAATCCTCATCATTAATCCTTGGATCCTCACTAAGCAATCCATCCAATCCCATCTTCCCATATACCCTTGGCTTCAATATCTCACTAGATACCAATTTATGTATTTTTATTTTTTTTATTGCTTTCTTTCATGGTTTATGATTGTTTTTTTCCTATAGTCTTAGTAATCCTACCATAAAACCATCACAATGGCCTTCATCCTGGTGGAACCCCTGAAATTTTTTTGGTTCCACTTATTTTTTGTCATTAAACCCTGATAATCATTGTCTTGTTCATCATTGGGGTTGGGGTTTACAAGTTCTATTCATGCTTATACCCTTGTTTGGTCTTCGAGCTTCTAATTTTGAGTTGGTCGGCTATATCCGGTTCCCGGTTGATTCATAATCTTTCATGGATTTATGTCCTGTGGTTTTACCGGTCCCTTCATCTCTTTTCCCATCATGGCTAGGTGGCCCCTGTTTTTAAAACAACCTTTAGTGCATGTGTTTCAAACATTTCTTAAGTCGTACCCTGAGTGTTGTATCACTCATCACTTGTTTGGTTTTAAATATCCTTGTGCAACCCACGATAAGCAATACCCTCTTATTTCCTTCGATCGTCCACCTATAGTCCCTCACGAGTTCGTTTATCACCGTTGGGAAGTAACACCCAATCTGCGATGTGGTCAATCTTTTGACCCATCACTACCCTTCTAACTATCACCAGTTTTCCCGTGCAGATTGAAGTGGAGCCCGTGACTGCCGATATGTAAGTGATTTCCCATCGCTGGGAGATAAATCTTTGTTGATTGACCTTGGCCAAAGAAGGGGCAACAAGCGTTGAGCGATGAAAGTTAAAACCAATGGCCAAGATCCTTCTGCAATTAAAATCGATGGTTTGTATCTCATCGTTGACCTTCCCACTATTGCTAGTTGAAGTCCTAAAGTAGGATCGAAAGCAACGATGTCCGATGTTGTATTCAGAAGGGTGACATTTAGCATTTGCCTTGCCAATCTCCCAGTATGTATCAAGTCACTGAAAAGACATCATGAGATGGTGAAGACACGCAAACCACAAGATGGTGTTTTAAAGCTTATAAATCAATGGTGTGTATTCAAACAAAAATGGGCACCTGACAGAGTGGGTATTTTCACTCATGTGAGCTTCCTTGTACCATTAATGGTTCCTATATTGAACCAAGTAATTGTATAAAGGTTTTGTGTTCATTTTATTTTCCTTGCACACGAGAAGCCAAGGAAAATAGTGACAAGGTGAGGACGCAAACAGAGGAAGGTTGCAAGAATTATTTCCCAGGTAAGTCATTGTTGAACGTTGAAAATTTTACTCTCTTGCAAAATTGTCTTTGTGTCTCACATATTTGTAATTTCATGTTAGGGTAAAAGAAGGGTTTTCAAAATTATATGAATTGGTATGTACTTTGGGTTAGGGAGACATTGAAAGGTTAAAATTACTCTACAATTGTAACTGTGAACTTTGTGTATTGCCAATTTGAGACCTAGTCTAAAATTGTAGTTGAAAAGAAACCCTAGTTCAAGGAAGGATGAGCCAACCAGGTGAATCGTCAACTTCTAAACCTATATCAAAGGGAAAGAGGTAGCAGGCCTCCCAAGAAATACCACATGAATTTGAAGCTCTTGATAGGAAGAAAGGGCAACCAAAGAGCTATGTTCGTTTAATGGAAAAAAATTAGCCTCCAGATGTCAAGGCAAGCAGCAAAAAGGCCACATGAGAAGGGGTGTTAACCTTAGTGTCGGAGTCAGGATGGGAATTATTTTTGAATGCTTTGACAAGGAGGGATGTTGTACACCTTGGCTGGAATTTTTGGGGATCTGACTTGGGAAAGTTGGTTGTCCCAAACATTTTTGTGGAAGTGGACTTATTGTTGCAACTCACAAACAGGTATGATGATGTCAATAGGGTTATTACTGACACATCTGGTAAAAGTCTCCTGGAGATAAAAATAAGCAAAGTCATAGAAATTTTTAACATGAACCCTGACACTAATGAAAAAATCAAGATGGAGAAGTTGTAGAAGTACTATACTAGTCATAGGGTTGGGTATAGAAGAGGTGAGTTACCTAAATATAGGTGAGAGAGGGGTTCTACATTTGCACTCAAGGAAGTCAAAACCTTGGATTGTGAAGATTTTGTTGATTACTTCAAGTACACATATTATATGTTGTATGTTGTGTCAGGTGCTTGGGATTAAATGTGATGGAAGGATAATGTATTCCCTTTTAGTTATGATTGTGGATATCTAGCACAAGTATCAATATAAGTGGTTTGACTATGCTCACCATGTTGTTGAGCAATTACATTATGAATTGATGAGATTAAAAGAGAGAAAAACCCAATTTACTTTTAGCCATTACTCATTGTTAATGCATACGCTCCTGTATCAAGGAAGGGAGGTGTTTGGTCGAGGCTTGAAGTTAAGATGGGTGGTTGAAAAGAACCATAGATTACATGTACAGATGTGGACTCACATCTAGGATTTGCATTGCTCCACTTGAGATTATAATTTATTTTGTAATGCAATAAAGCACACTATTTTAGAGCAATTAGGAGTAGGGCCAGAGGAGAGAATTTCTAACACAATTAGAGGCTTGTTAAGACCAAAGGAATGTGGAGATGAACCCAACTATGAATGTAATTGAGGTGATTGGTTTTTGTATGGAAATTGCACTATTTTCAAGTGTTAGGGGACTATTTTGGCTCCACATCTACTACCTAAATATGTCTCAGATAGGCTGGAATTTATGGAAATCATGTGGCAAATGGATAATAGTGTTGTTGAAGCAGAAAGGCTTCTATTATTGTAACTACTTTCTCTTTTGATTACTTTGTTGTCATTGCCAAGGAGGCTTATGAATTTTTTGGTATAATGGTGAAAAATTTGAGGATAGGTATGGCCCCTACCAGAATATTTTATCCTGAAGGGCTCATTGACAGAGAAAATATCAAACGAGGAATATCAGGATATGGACCTCACATATTTTATTTTAAGGAAGATGTAATAAGGAACTTTCCAATGCTAACTGCGATCCAGGATAGGGGATGTGTATGGCTAAAATTTATTGAGGTCGAGCAAAGGGATCTTGCAAAAAAATCTTATTATGAAAGTCCATACAAACATATTGTTGATAAGTTCACCAAAATGGAGTTATTCCTTAGTGATTTCACTAATGGCACTTTCCTAGAAAAGGTGGAACAAGTAGAGAAATTAGCCCAAGCTGCCCTACAGGAACATTTGTTGCAGACTAGTGGCTAATCAAAGAATTTGGTGGAACTAGAGGTTCAGCAGCAGCCGTTGGATATTGAGGACATCCCTGTCATGGAATTTCCTCGTCTGAATGTTGATGAAACACAGGATGTTGAAGCAGATGTACATCAACACTCTACTGAGTCAAATCTTGTTGAGCATGAGAGTAGAACAAGAATTTTCCTACCCTAACGTTGGAGATGTAATGGAACCATTTTTTATAGATGATAGGTTAGTGCCTTGGGAATATGATGAGAGCCAATGTAATGATGCGAGGCTTCTAGCTTGTGCTAAGTGTTTAGAGGATGACACTTTCGTGGCAACAAAGGAATTCAGGGAATTTATTATTGAGCTGAAATCTTAGAAAATAAATTATAGAATACAAGGGGCAGTTGAGGTAGTTGATCCTTCTCAACAAGAGGAAGCAAGGAAGAAAATTGAGGAATAGATAGTTCGGGAGATCAAGTAGATGACTCCTGTGGAGGCCAAAAGATTAGTTAAAGATAGTGGGATGATGGTTATGCCTGGTTGGAGTTTGTCTTCCATAATTGATTTGGATACAATTAAGAGTGACCCAAATGCTTCGGTATCTGAGGAAACATTTGATGAAAAGACTTTTGGTTTGGGGTTTATCCCTAGCCTACATGCATTAGCCATTTGGTCATTAACTCCAGATTCAGGAAGATGTGTACTTAGTAAAACATTGATTGGCCTCTCTGGAGATGTGATTATAGGGAGAGCATCAAAGATGACAGCTCCATAGGCCGCAAGGTTGACAATGCACTCAACTATGTTAAGTGTTGATACTGTAGAGATTAGTCGGGTCAAGTATTTGAAATTGTTGGAAAAGCACAAAAATTTAATTGAAGAGTATAACAAAGTAAGAGTCAATCTGGCCAAAGCTAGTCAAAAGGAACTACCGACCTCTCCATTTGGTACTTCACCATAGGATAAAGAAACTTTGAAATTGAGAATCAGTGCATTGAAGAAGGAGGTCCAGATAATTAATTCCAATAATAACAAGCTCCAAGAGGGCATGAGCAATATTTCAAAGGATATGGCTAAGTTTCTCCTCAATTATAGAAGGTCTAGGATTGCTCTAAAGGCATAAACCACATGGTTAACATATAAGGGTGTCCATGAATCATATAAGAATTTTTAGCATACCCAAGAGGTTTACATGAACACCTAGAATAAATGGAGCAGTAGGCTGAGCAATCTAAAATAAATTCAAACAATTGCAAAAGGAGACTTTGAGACCCCAGAACACCTCCATGAAGTAATCAAGAGGATTGAAATTGTTGGAGAAATCACAGGCTTCCATGAAAGAGTTGGGGGATTATTGTAGGGAAAGGTGAAGGCCTTCAGAGACATGGAAGAGCATGAATGCCCAAGATTCTTGATGAAGAGGGAGAAATAAAAGATTATGATTCATGGAGAGCTTTGTTCAAACATCAAATAGCTAAGTGTCCAGAAATGGTGTACGTTGAGGATAAATTGGACCTGTCAGTGCTAAATAATTTGATTGATAACTTCATCAAAATTGAGATAGGGATGGACACTTTTGTGAAAGAGGCTCGATTCATAATAGATGCAAGATATAATACATATAGTATCAAAGTGCAGAAATTGCTTGATGTCAGTTGGCCCACGAAGGAAGAATACAAGATTTGGTTGGATAAATATGTTGAGTGAGCCACAAAAGGTGGTGTGATAGATATAGAGCATGGTCTAATATAATACAGGTCTGGCCTTTGAAACAAATTTTATGAAAATAAATTTATATCTTCTTAGTAGAATATGCACGTGGAATTTCAATCAAGGTTCCTTTGCTCTACTCTTTTTTTCCTTCTATTTTACATTCGTTCACCTTTTCAGTGAAGTGGTGATGTGGACTTCTAAAGTAGCACGGGAGCGAGTTTTGTATGCTCATTTGAGTGAATTTTTTTGGTGTTTTTTCCCCCATTTCATGAAATACAAATATAACTACCAGGGGGTTGAAAATAAATGAACTATTTGAAATGTAATTTGAAATATAATTTGATAGGCCAATAGTGCAATGCTTGTTTCACTCTCTTAGTCTTATAAAAGGGAATTCAAGGCTATTATGCAGGGGTCTTTGAAAATTTTGTTGGATCTCAGATACTCTTGGAGAACATTTTTAGGAAATATGAAAGTAGATATAATTGCTCGTTGAGTCTAGGGTAATAAGTTATGTTCACAATTAGCTAAAAGTTTTTTTTAGTAATTGTAGCATTTGAGAATCAATTAATGGAAAATTCGAAGCAGATTTTCTCCTGTGAAGTTTCTCATGAATTAGCAAATGAAATAGTTAAGGATCATTTCATTGGTCTCTGATTGCCATGATTGGATGTGTATTTGTATTATATGCTTCCATTCAAGGAATTGATTAAATGCTCTAGTGCGATCATTGATTCATGCATTATAACATGGGATCTTTAAGAATTATCTGTGTAGATTATCTAAGTTATAAATTTATAATGCAAATCCATAATAGTTTGTAAATGTCAATGATATGATTGTTGTCTTACTGTTATTTGTAAATTTGACCCCGTCACCCTGTGATAAGGCATTGTTCTATGCATTTGTTAATTTTCAGTGTATCTGCCCAATTAAAGTGTGTCAAAAACAATTCATTTAAATCAAATTCCACTCATAATGATTATGGTTGTTGTAGTTATCTATTGATTTTCCCATTCTCTACTTTGAGTTGTGGGGTGTGAAGAATTTGCCAAATTCTTGCAAATTTTTATACTTCGAGTCTTAAATTGAGAATGTATCTGTTGAATTTATAATGTATGTGAAGGTTTTATGACAGTGTTATATTTACATTGTGGGATTACCCTCTCGAGTTTCGCAGAGCCCGAAGTACAAGAGGAAAGCTAAATTGCTTTGTCCTCATTCGTTGGCCAACCCCTTCCAGGCTGCTGACTATTGGAAATGGAAAATCCATAGGCTGCCTATTAGATCTAGTTGGATTTTAAAAAGAGCCAACAGATTGGTGACTCTACTGGGGACATAATCTTTTAATTGTTAGTTCTCTAGAATGCCTTATCAAAGATCACTATATTGTATAGTGGTGTTCTTGCATAGAGTGGCTCTATTTGAAGTATTACTAAGTGTAGCTTAAAATATTTATCATGTGTCTCATCAAAGTTCGTACTAGGTTTCCCACAATTTTACTTTCAAAGAATTGTGTTTGAAGTTCATCTAGCGAAGTGTCTTGCATTTGTCAAAGTTTGTCTGTATGTCTGAGGAACTAGCGAAATTTGCATAAATCATAACACAATTACACAAATTGGTCCAAAGGAATTTGGGTGGTGACTCTGAACTCTCTACACGAGTGCAAACTGGTGTTTAAAGATATTAAGGAAGTAGTGAAGAAGAAAATAAAGAAACCAAAGAGGTTGGCAGACGTAACGACAATCCAAATACAAATGTGAGGAAATTGAGGTCATATGAAGAAGCATCCAGAGAAAAAGCTAGAGGGAGAATTGTCCAAGCACATGAATCTACACAGGAAATGGGTAAAGGAAAAGGACACTGAAAAATTTAAGTCTACTCCTCACCCTCTCCCTAAATGTGGTATTCGTTCTCGTTCTAGTTCAGAATGTGAAAAGAATTTGCTAGATTTTAGTAATCATAATTCTGTCGAAATAGGAGAGGTTTACATGAAATCTGTTATGGATGGGGAACCTTCTGACCCTAGCCTAAAGGCCATGGAGAGGAGGGAAAGGGATAGAATACAAAGAGATAATGCTAGTGCTAGACGAACTAGAGCTGAAGGACAGTTAACCCTTGTTTCCCATCACTATACCCCTATTCCTCTAGATCTACTAACTGGAAATGATGAATATTTTCATATTATTGTTCCTAATCAGGATGATGTTATAGTAGCATATGATGGTGATTCAACCTTACCCGAAGAAGAAGAAGTTCTCAATGATATGTGACGGCTTAATGAAAGAGCCTCAAAGTGTAATGAAAATAGGAAAAGGAGAGGCAAAGAAAGAGAAAAGGATTAGAGAGGCAATAATTCAAAGGGATATGTTACGAAGTAAGGTTGAGGAGATGGAAGAATCAAATAGGTTAGCAACTGAGACTATGCAAACAACTGGTCATGTTGTTCAGGAAATTGTGTCCAAGGTCCCTGTAGTCCCTTCTACTGATACTGTTGTAAAAATGCAAACTAATAATGTTGAGAATACTTTTATCCTAGTTATCCCCCCACCCAAAAATATAAGCCATGGCTCCCACAATGTTGATAAAGGAAAGAAACCCATGGAGGGAATTAAGATAAATGAGGGAGTTCATTCTAAGAAGTGCACACCATAGGATGAGTCTGTCCCATTGAATGAGAATTTGATGAAAGAATATGAAGAACTGGAAAGGAAAAGAAAGGAAATGGAATTAATGGTTGTGAATAATGAGATGAAAAAGAAACTTAGTTTCTTAGAGTCCACTATGAGGGGTCTTGTCCCTAAAGCTCAGAGATCCCAGGCCTGTATATCCTGTCCAAGCCCTCATCTAAATGAGAAAATATCCCCTAGTGGAGTCCCCTCTAGTTCATCCTCACAACTTGAAGATAAGGTTAGAATAGTTCATTCTAACCAACAACATGATTCCCAATACAAAATATCGGAGAGTAATGATGAGAGAAGAAGGAATTATGATGATCAGAATAATGAGGATGAACCTTTTAGAAGAAGGTCATTGCATACAGATAGGTACAAACAACTATGTTTTTAAAATATTCTAGGGTATCCAAATCCAATTCGAGACAATGCAAGGAAACATGTACCCAGGTTCACTAGCAACAACGCTCTTAGACGTGAAGACCACTTGAAAGCTTTCCAAAGCTTTTTCAAGGATTTTGAGTTATGGGATGAGGATGTTGCTATGAGGTACTTCATGTAATCTTTAAAATAGGATGTCATGGACTGGTACAAGAGCTTTACAAATGCAAGAATTGAGTCCAAGGATTCTTTCTACCAAATTTTTAGGGAACAATATGGAGATCAGATCGATCCATGTTTTAGATTAAATGGTTTCAATAGTATAACTAAAGGGCACAATGAACTGGCAACTGAGTTCAATGTTAGTTTCCAAAAGGTAATGTATAAAGTCCCTGCTTATCTGAGGCCTAACGAGAATGCATGTCTAATTGTATATTGTAATGCCTTTGATTCGAAAATGTGTTATCTGCTTAGAGACAAAAACCCACAACATTTGAGGGAGGCTTACAAGATGGCAGTGAATATTGAAAATAATAGAAAAGCATTTGGTAAGGTGGGAAGATGGGATGATTCCAAGCTTCTAAAGAACCCTAGGGCTCAGAATGAGAAGAAAAATAAAGTTGCAACCCCTAATGAGAAACTAGATCAGGTTCTTAGTCTATTAAAGGTTGCCAAGAATGATAAGCCACAATTCCAGAGAAATGAGAGGCCTCCAAGGCTACAAGATTTCCCCTATCATACAAATTGGCACAATGGGAAACCTATTCAAAATAATCAAAAGAATGCTCAGGCCACACCTGACCTATTGCAAAGAAATTCCACCAATGTTTTTGATTATTTTCCATGGTGTGAAGTATGTCAGATGCCCCACTCATCACAGCAATGTGTAGTTGCAAGGTATGTAGAAGAGACTCGGGATGACCAGGGAGAATCTGACTCTCTCCAGGGTAATGATCAGATGGAAAATGTGTTCATGATTAAATTCGACCTTGATTGTGGTGAGTATTCTTTTAGTGATGATGTTGATACTAATGATGTAGATGTGCAACGATAAGAAGCTAGTGTGCATCACCAGCAAGTTTTTTTAGATGAAGAGACGGAAAATGATTGTACTATAAACACTCTAGAGTCAGATAATGTTTCGTTGTGAAGACCTTAAAATGAAGAAATTGAAATGTACACAATTGTACTAGCTGCTAAAGTAAGGAGTGACCTCCAATTGAGAAACAAGACCATGAGTGGTGACCAAGGTAGCCTTGGTAGCATGTTTGTTAAAGAGAACAATGCATTAAATAAAGGAACTAGCTCAGCAAATAAGAAGGATGACACAAATCCCAAAGAGGGTAAAGAAATAAGGATTTGGGCCAAGAAGAATAGTAAAGCAAAGACTGATGGTGAAGTTGCCCCTCAAGCCGAGAAAGCCAAAGATGACAAATCCAGTGCTGGAAAAGTTACGGGACAAGGTGAAAAGGTGAGTCCTAAAGAGTTTTTACTCCCTAAATTACCGATTTATTCCCTTGTGGATATGTTCTAGGTTTTATCTCGGTTCAAGTTCATAGTTTCGTTACTAGAGATGATGAGAATTGATGAACATAAAGATAAGACTATTGCATTTATCAACAATATTGTTACCAATGGTAAGGACAAAATAATTATGGATCAACCTGGACCAAGTAAAATTCAAGAGAAGGATATTGAAATTAAGGCAGTGATAGATGAAAACCTTAAAATATATCTAGGAACCACTATTACTACTAACCCTAGCCAAGATAATCCATTTTTTCTAAGCTTAATCATCGATGGTAAATTGCTTAGGAATTGTATGATAGATTTGGGAGCCTCGAACAATATAATTCTAGTGAAGATCATGGAGGAAATGGGCCTAAAGGTAGATAGTACGTATGGGAAATGCTATGCTATGGACTCAAGGGAAGTGCCTGTTATAGGGGTGATCAATAGAGTTCCTTACAAATTGGCAGAATATCCAGAATAATAATTGTTTATGAGCATCACAGTGGTGGACATCCCACCAACATATGGGATGATATTATCCAAACAATGGAGTGCTTCCATGGGTGGGAGTATAATATGTGACCTATCCTTTGCCACTTTCTCCATTGATCAAAAGGACATTAAAATTGCAAGGGAGCCCAAAATATGTCATATGATTGAGTATACAGAAGAACCAATAAGGATTCATTTTGTGGATACCGATTTGGATTCCTTTCGGGTTGAGGAAGAAGTTCCAGAGGAGAATGTAGAGCCTGTACCGATTTTCCAAGAAATTGCTAATGACTTACAAGAAGATGCTCTGTGGACTATGTATTTTGATGGGGTGTGTTCTAGGGAAGGCTCAAGTTCTGGTGTTATTCTTATTTCTCCACAAGGTGAGACCTTCAAATACTCCTTCTTATTGCATTTTTCCTGTATGAATAATGTTGTTGAGTATGAAGCCCTCTTGGTTGGATTAAAATTGGTTTCCAAGCATGGCATCAAGTTGTTAAAGGTACTAGGTGATTTTGAATTGGTGGTCTCCCAAGTTAGATCTAGGTTTGTTTCTAAAGATAAAAGACTTAAGCAATATAGGAATGCAGTTTGGGATACCATAGAGGCCTTTGATGCTTTTAGCATAGACTGGATAGAAAGAGGAAAAAATGTCAAGGCAGACTTGTTGGCCAACATTGTTGTCAGACTAGATGATGTCTCCTCTTATGGTGTCTCAAGGATAGAAGTATAGACCAGACCTGTAATGCTTGACAACATCTGCAACTGGTAGGTGTTTGATGATGACAACAAAATTCTAAGATTTTTGCATTACATTGAACAATATGAAAGTCAAGAGATTGAATTTGGCTCATTTGCGGTTAAGCTTGATGGTAAAGAGACGTTGTTTGGGAATGAGATAATCCAATTGAAAACAAATAAGATTCCTAGGGGACCGGTTGCACTAAAGAGGGTCTTTGACGGCCTTCACAAGGCAAGTAGTAAGAAAACATCTTCTCATAAGGAAGGTTTGGGGGAAATAAACTTAGGAACAAAGAACTCCCCTAAAAAGGTGTACATAGGCAAAAAGATGAAACCCCATGTTAGAAATCTGCTAATTGCCTTGATGAGGAAGTACAAACATGTATTTTCATGGTCATATGATGACCTTAAAGCATACAAGGAGGACTTGTTCTAGCATGAAATCCCTTTGATGCCTTGGGTAAAACAATTCTGGAAAAAAAAAAAAGGCCAATCAATCCAAACTTACAGCCAAAGATGTAGGAAGAACTCACAAAGCTCAAAGATGTTGGGATCATCAAACTGATCAGACATTCTTCCTAGGTCTCAAATTTGGTTCTTGTTAGAAATAAGAATGGTGATATCAGGCTATGTGTAGATTTTAGGAATCTTAATGTGGCCTCCTTGAAGGATACTTACCCTCTACCTAACATGTAATCCATGTTGCAGAACGTCAAAGGGTGTGAGTTACTTTCAATGATGGATGGGTTCTTAGGTTATAACCAGGTTATGGTGAGAGAATCTGAGCATTACAAAATTGCCTTTACAACACCCTAGGGACACATATGTGTACGTGAGGATTCCTTTCGGCCTGGTGAATGTTGGTGCCACATTCCAGAGAGCTATGGATGTGGCTTTTGTATACTTCATTGATCTTTTCCTTGCCATATACTTAGATGACCTTATTGCTCATAGTAAAAGGGAGGAGAACCATTGTTCTCACTTGGAGAATATTTTTATCAGAGCATTGGAGTATGGGATCTCTTTGAATCCCAAGAAATGTGCTTTTGGATTCAAGGAAGGAAAGCTCCTAGGGCATATTGTTTCAAAGGAAGGGGTCAAAATTGATCCAGAGCGAGTAGCAGCTATAGATAAAATATCGCAACCCAAAAATGTAAAAGGGATCCAATCCTTTTTCGAGAAAATTAATTTTGTCAGAAGATTTGTCACGAATTTTGCTTAAATTGTCTGACCCATTTCTAAAATGCTCAAAAAGGGAGAAAAGGTATCATGGATGAAGGAGTACGAAAATCTTTCCAAGCCATAAACGATGCAATTAAAGAGGCACCAGTTCTAAAACCTCCAAACTATGCCAATCCATTCCAAATTTTTACTTTTGCATCATTCCACACGATGGTAGGAGTATTATTACACAAAAATGATGAAGGATTTGAATAGCCTATTGCCTTTTTTCGCAAATCCTTATAAGTTGATGAACTTAAATATGATGCCACAAAAAAGAAAGCTTATGCCTTAGTAAAGGCTATTAAGAAATTCAGACCATACTTAGTTGGAGCCACTATTGTCACTTATGTTCCCATTGTAGCAGTCAAAGATATATTCACCCAACAGGAGACCACAAGTCGTCGATGTAGATGGATCAATCGTATTCAGGAGTTCAACATAAATATTCAAATTACTAAATTGGTAATAAGATAGGGTTTGGCCAAATTGATGGTCGAGACAAATCTAGAAGCTAACCAAATAAACCAAGTGGAACATGAGAATGTGGCACTTATATGCAATATGCAGACTTGTGGATGGTACATGAGGATTGTGGAATATTTACAAACCATGCAATGCCCTGAGGATCTGCCTCATAATGAGAAAAGAACCTTGAAGTTACAGGCCATTAGGTATGTTATCATCGATGGTGAATTATGGTGGAGAAGCCCAAAGGGTATATTACTCAGATGTGTAGATGGTGACCAAGCAGAAGACTTGTTCATTGAACTGCATAAGGGAGTGTGCGAGGGACACTATATGGCTAAGACCACCACTCATAAGATATTGAGAGTAGGTTTTTTGTGGCCTACTATTTTCAAAGACGCTCATAGATTTGTAAAGAAGTGTGATGCTTGTCAGAGGTTTACTGGAAATTTGAAGTTCTTAGGGAATTTACCACTTTGGCCACTATCAAGCCCCTTTTCAACAATTGGCCCTTGATTTAATTGGAGAAATTTTTGTGAAGTTTAGTGGAGAATATGCCTAGATATTGGTTGTGACTGACTATTTCACTAAGTGGGTTGAATCTATTCCTACTAGAAAAGCCACTAGTAAAGTAGTTATTGGTTTCTTGATGAACAATGTTTTAAACAGGTCCAGAGTTCTAGAGAGAATCATCTCTAATAATGCTATGTGCTTCACGTCTAAATAATTCATTGATTTTTGTAACCAGCATGGCATAGGCATATCCTACTCCGCCCCATATCACCCTCAAGGGAATGGGAAAGTTGAATCAAGTAATAAAATCTTGATGAAGATCATCAAGTGAATACTGGAGAAGAACAAGAAGACCTGGGATTCAAAGTTGCAGCTTGCATTGTGGGTTGATAGAATTACTATGAAGAAGGTCATTAGACAATCCCCTTTCAACATGGTATATGGATTTGAGGCCAAAATACCGCACAATAATTTGATTAAGATATATAAATTTGTCCAAGAATATAATAGTGATACTTGTGATGAGATGTAGCACAAAATGTATGAGTTGACTGAGCTTGATGAGATTAGAAGAGAAGCACATAAAAGAAATGAGAAGTTGCAGTTACAAGTTAAGCACCTATATGATAAAAGGGCCATTGAAAGGAAGTTCAAACTCGGAAGCATGGTTCTAATGTGGAATGCAAGGATGGAAGACAAGGGTAAACATGGGAGGTTTGACCTGTTGTGGTTGGGTCCCTACCTAATTGTTGAGTTGCACAGAGAAGATTCATATTTCTTGCAATCCTTAACAGGTAAAATTCTTGAACTGCCAGTAAATAGATAGCTCTTGAAACCCTATTTTTCTTGAAATAGGTTACATTGTACAGTCCTATAAATTTGTATATAGGCATTGTGTGTTTCCCTTCTGTTGTGTCTGCTTGTCTTGTCCAGACAAATCCCTAGTTTTGGTCCTTGTTTTCTTGATCAACGTTAACCTGAGATTGTGAGATCTTGCCATGCCTGCATGAGACATACATCCCCAGTCAAAGCCACTAGTAGAACCCCTAAAATTTTCTTGGTTCCACTTAATTTTTGTGATTAAATCTTGATAATCATTATCTTGTTCATCATTAGGGTTTGGGTATACAATTTTTATTCATGCTTACACCCTTGCTTGGTTTCGGGCTTCTAATTTTGAGTTGATTGGCTATATCCAGTTCCTGGTTGTTTTTATAAATCTTTCATGGCTTTATGTGTCATGGTTTTACCGGACCCTTCATCTCTTTTCCCATCATGGCTAGGTGGCCCCCCTTTTTAAAATAACCTTTAGTGCATGTGTTTCAATCATTTCTTAAGTCATGCCTTGAGTGTTGTATCACTCATCGCCTGTTTGGTTTTAAATATCCTTGTGCAACCCATGATGAGAGATGCCCTCTTCTTTCCTCTGATCGACCACCTATAGTCCCTCATGTGTTCATTTACCACCACTAAGAAGTAACACCCCATGAACGATGCGATCAATCTTTTGACCCATCACTACCCTTCTAACTATCATCAGTTCTCTTGTGCAGATTGAAGTGGAACACACGATCACCGATATGTAAGTGATTTCCCATCACTGGGAGATAAAGCTTCACTAGTTGACCTTGGCCAAAGAAGAGGAAACAAGCGATGAGCGATGAAAGGTATAATCAATTCCCAGGATCCTTTTGCAATTAAAATCAATGGTTTGTATCTCATCACTGGCCTTCCCACTATCATTGGTTGAAGTTATAAATCAGGCTCGGAAGGAGCGATGTCTGATGTTGTATTCAGAAGAGTGATGCGTAGTATTCGCCTTGCCCATTTTCTAATACATATCAAGTCGCTAAAAAGACATCGTGAGGTGGTGAAGACACGCGAACCGCACGATGGGGTTTTAAAGCTCGTAAATCAATGGTGTGTATTCAAACAAAAATGGGAAACTGAAAAAGTGGGTATTTTCACTCGCATGAGCTTCCTTGTACCATTAATGGTGCCATTAATGAACCAAGTATTTGTATAAGGGTTTTGTGTTCATTCTTTTCTGCCTTGCACACGAGAAGCCAAGGAAAATAGTGACGAGGCGAGGATCAAAATAGAGGAAGGTTGCAGAAATTATTTCCCAGGTAAGTCATTGTTGCACGTTGAAAATTTTACTCTCTTGAAAAATTATCTTTGTGTCTCACATATCTACAATTGCATGTTAGGGTAAAAATGGGGTTTCAAAAATTGTATGAATTAGTATGTACTTTGGGTTAGGGTTACATTGAAAGGTTAACATTACTATACAATTGTAATTGTGAATTTTGTATTGCCAATTAGGTACCTAATCTAAAATTTTAGTCGAATAGAAACCCTAGTTCAAGGAAGGATGAGCCAGCCAAGTGAATCATCAACTTCTAAACCTATATCAAAGAGAAAGAGGCAGCAAGTATCCCAAGAAACACCACAGGAATTTGAAGCTCCTGATAGGAAGAAAGGGCAACCAAAGAGCTATGTCCATTTTATGGACAAATTTCAGCTTCTAGAACTCAAGGTAAGCAACAGAAAGGCAACAGGAGAAGGGGTGTTAACCTCAAAAATTAAGAACCTTACAACAGAAATTGGTGACATCAACGTGTCGGAGTCAGGATGGGAATTATTTGTGAATTCTTTCATAAGGAGAGATGTTGTACACCTTGACCAAAATCTTTGGGGATATGACATGGGAAAGCTGGTTGTCCCAAAAAAAATTGTGGAAGTGGACTTATTGCTGCAACTCATAGATAGGTATGATGATGTCAATAGGGTTATTACTGACACATCCAGTAAAATTCTCCTAGAGATAAAAAGAATCAAAGTCATAAAAAAATTTAACATGAACCTTGACACTAATGAAAAAATCAACATGGAGAAGTTGTAGAAGTAATATACAGCTCATAGGATTGGGTACAAAAGAGGTGAATTACCTAAATACAGGCGAGAGAGGGGTTCTACATTTGCACTCAAGGAAATTGAACCCTTGGATTGCGAAGAGTTTTTTTATTACTTCAAGTACACATATTATATGCTATGTCAAGTGCTTGGGATTAAATGTGATGGAAGGATAGCATCGTCCTTGTTAGTTATGATTGTGGATATCCAACACAAGTATCAGCATAAGTGGTTTGACTATTCTCACCATGTTTCTAAGCAATTACATTATGAATTGATGAGATTAAAAGAGAGAAAAACCCCATTGACTTTCCAATATTACTCATTGTTAATGCATATGCTCCTGTATCAAGGAAGGGAGGTGTTCGGTCGAGGCTTAAAGTTGAGATGGGTGGTTGAAAAGAACCATAGATTGCCTGTACAGATGTGGACTCACATCTGGGATTTGCATTGCTCCACTTGAGATTATACTCTATTTTGTAATGCAATAAAGCACACTATTTTGGTACAATTAGGAGTAGGGCCAAAGGAGAGAATTTCTAAGACAATCAGAGGCTTGTTAAGACCAAAGGAATGTGGAGATGACCCCAACTATGAACTGGGGTGATTGGTATTTGTATAGAAATTGCACTATTATGAGGTGTTACGAGACTATTGTGGCTCCACATCTACTGCCTAAATATATCTCAGATAGGCTGGTATTTATGCAAATCATGTGGCAAATGGATGATAGTGATGCTAAAAACTTTAGGATTTGCATAAAGGCTTCTATTATTGCAACTAATTTCTCTTTTGATTACTATGCTGTCACTGCCAAGGAGGCTTATGAAGTTTTTTGTATAATGGTAAACAATTTGAGGATGGGTACGACTCCTACCAGAAGATTTGATCCTGAAGGGCTCATTGATAGAGAAAAGATCAAACGAGGAATATCAAGATATTGGTCTCACACATTTTATTTTAAGGAAGATGTAATAAGGAAGTTTCCAATGATAATTGTTGTCTAGGATGGGGAAGTGTATGGCCAAAATTTATTGAGGTTGAGCAAAGGGCTCTTGCAAAAAACTCTTATTATGAAATTCCATACAAACATATTGTTGATAAATTCACCAAAATGGAGTTAATCCTTAGTGATTTCAGTGATGGCACTTTCCTGGAAAAGGTGGAACAAGCAGAGAAATTATCCCAAGCTTCCCTATAAGAACATTTGTTGAAGACTAGTGTCCAATCAAAGGATTTGGTGGCACTAGAGGTTCAGCAACAATAGTTGGATATTTAGGACACCCCTGTCATGGAATTGCCCCCTGTGAATGTTGATGAAACACAGGATGTTGGAGCAGATGTATATTACCCCTCTACTGAGTCAGATCCTGTTAAGCACAGAGTAGACCAAGAATTCTCCTACCTTGATGTTGGAGATGTAATGGAACCATTTGTTCTAGATGATAGGTTAGTGCCTTTGGAATATGATGAGAGCTAGGATAATGGTGTGAGGCTTATAGCTTGTTCTAATTTTTTGGAGGATGACTCTTTCGTGGCAACAAAGGAATCCAGGGAATTCATTGTTGTGTTGTAAGCTTAGAAAATAAATGATAGAATACAAGGGGCAGTTGAGGCAGTTGATCCTTCTCAATAGGAGGAGGCAAGGAAGAAAATTGAGGGAGAGATAGTTTAAGAGATTGAGCAGATGAATCCTGTGGAGACCAGAACATTAGTTAAAGATAGTGGGATGATGGTTATGCTTGCTTGGAGTTTTTCTTCCATAATTGATTTGGACGCAATTAAGAGTGACCCAAATGCTTCGGTATCTGAGGAAACATTTGATGAAAATACTTTTGGTTCGGGGTTTAGCCCCAGCCTACATGCATTAGCCATTTGGTCATTAACTCCAGATTTAGGAAGATGTGTACTTAGTAGAACAATGGTTGACCTCTTTGGAGATGTGATTATAGAGAGAGCATCATATATGATAGCTCCACAAGCCGCAAGGTTGGAAATTCACTCAGCTATGTTAAGTGTTAATACTATAGAGATTAGTCAAGTGAAGTATTTGAAATTATTGGAAAATCACAAGTTAATGTAAGAGTATAACAAAGTAAGAGTAACTTTGGCCAAAGCTAGTCAAAAGGCTATACCAACCTCTCCATCTAGTACTTCACCATAGGATAAAGATACTTTGAAATTGAGAATCAGTTCATTGAAGAAGGAGCTCCAAACAACTAAGTCTGGGAATAACAAGCTCCAAGAGGGCATGAGAAATATTTAAAAGGATATGGTTGAGGGTCTCCTTAGTTACAGATGGTCTAGGATTGCTCTGAAGGAAGAAATCACATGGTTATCATATAAAAATTTCCATGAAGCATATGAGAAGTTTCAACATATCCAAGAGGTTTTCATGAACACCTAGAATAAATGGAGCAGCAAGTTGAGCAATCTGTAAAAAATTTAGACAATTGCAAATGGAGAATTTGAGACCCCATTTCACCTCCATGAAGTAATCAAGAGGATTGAAATTGTTGGAGAAATCACAAGCTTCTATGAAAGAGTTGGGGGATTATTATAGGGAAAGGTGAAGGCCTTCAGAGACATAGAAGAGCAAGGCATGCCCAAGATTCTTGGTGAAGAGGAAGAAATAAAAGATTATGATTCATGGAGAACTTTGTTCAAACATCAAATAGCTAAGTGTTCAGAAATGGTGTACTTTAAGGATAAATTGGACCTGTCAGTGCTAAATAATTTGATTGATAACTTCATCAAAATTGAGATAGGGATGGAATATTTTATGAAAGAGGCCTGAGTCATAATAGATGCAAGATATAATGCATATAGTATCAAAGTGCAGAAATTGCTTAATGTTAGTTGGCCCACGAAGGAAGAATACAGGAGTTGGTTGGATAAGTATGTTGAGTGAGCCACAAAAGGTGGTAGGTTGGATATAGAGCATGGTCTAATATAATACAAGTCTTTCCTAAAAAAATTTTTATGAAAATAAATCTATATCCTCTTAGTATAATATGCACATGGAATTTCAATCATAGTTCCTTTGCTCTACTCTTTATTTTCTTCTATTTTACGTTCGTTCACCTTTTGAGTGATGTTGTGACATGGACTTCTAAAGCAGCATGAGAGTGAGTTTTGTATGCTCATCCAAGTTTTTTTCTTTTGGTTTGTTTCCCCCCATTTTGTGAAATGCAAATATAGTTGCCAAGGGGTTGAAATGAAATGAAATATTTGAAATATAATTTGATAGGCCAATAGCCCGATGCTTGTTTGGCTCCTTTAGTCTTATAAAAGGGAATTCAAGGCTATTATGCAGGGGTCTTTGAAAATTTTGTTGGATCTCAAATACTCTTGGAGAACATTTTTAGGAAATATGCAAGTAGATAGAATTGCTCGGTGAGTCTAGGGTAATGAGTTATGTTCACAATTAGCTTAAAAATTTTTGCAATAATTGTAGCATTTGAGAATCAATTAATGGAAAATTAGAAGCATATTTTCTCTTGTGAAGTTGATCATGAATTATTAAATGAATTATTTAAGGATTGTTTCATTGGTCTTTGATTTTCATGATTGGATGTGTGCCTGCATTAAATGCTTCAATTAAAGGAACTGATTAAATGCTCTAGTGCGATCACTGATTCATGCATTATAACATGGGATCTCTAAGAATTGTCTATGTAGATTATTTGAGTTATGAATTTGTAATGCAAATCCATAATAGTTTGTAAATGTCAATGCTATGATTGTTGTCTTACCATTATTTGTAAATTTGGCCCCGTCACCCTGTGATAAGGCACTGTTCTATGCATCTGTTAATTTTCAGTGTATTTGGCCAATTAATTTAAAGAAAATTTCACTCATAATGATGATGGTTGTTGTAGTTATCAATTATTTTCCCATTCTCTACTTTGAGTTGCAAGGTGTGAAGAATTTGCCAAATTCTTGCAAATTGTTATACTCTGAGTCTAAATTGAGAATGTATCTATTGAATTTACAATGTATGTGAGGGTTTTATGAGATAGTGTTATATTTACATTGTGGGATTACCCTCCCGGGTTTTGTAGAGCTCGAAGTGCAAGAGGAAAGCTAAATTTCTTTTTCCTCATTCGTTGGACAACCCCTTCGAGGCTGGTGACTATTGCAAATGGCAAATCCATAGGCTACCTATTAGATTTGGTTGGATTTTAAAAAGAGCCAATAAATATGGGGTGTGCCTATAACAATGTATCTACTAGATCATTATTCTATTTTCAACTTCTTTGTTTATGGTAAATCCATATGCACACATCACATCATCATCATCATCCCTTAATCATGTTGCATAGCACTAAGTGTTGTATTAAAATAAAGGTTGCTCCTTGCATGTGAAGTTACTATGACAATATGTATTATCTCATCATTTATCCATAATCATAATCATGTGTCATTATTTTTCATTATACCCTTGTGATATTTCATTATCCAATATGTACATCCATTCCAATCCAATCCAATCAAATTGTAGCAGCATTAATCCAAATATGTAATCCTTAATTGAAATCATTTAGTTTTATTTTCATAACATGTACATCATCCCATCATGATCTTTCTCCAGTCATATTTTATCCTTTATGAAAAATCTTATCCTTTCAAGATACCTATTAGGTTCCATTTCACCCAATAGTTCTCTTGAGGGGGCATCACTTCCAACATCATCCCTAAGCAACTAGGGAAAATTTCCATTGAAGCTTCATTCCATCCCATCCTACTTTTTATTTATATTTGGTGTGTAACGCCACTTAGTTACATTGTATCAAAGAGGGGAAATATGTAGACACCTAAAATATTTCTTATGTCTATTCATCATCATTGAATCGATCAACTAATCCCTAATCAAATGATTTCATCATCTAGACCTACATCTATCACCTAGTTCGAATAAACCTAGGGCATATCCCTTTCACCTAAAGTCAATAACTTAATTAAACAATCATATTATTCAATTAACCACCCTTTTCCATATCATCATAATAAATAATTAATTAATTATGCATTTCACCTATTATCCATCTCACCCATGTGGCTAAAATAATTAAATAGTATTATTATTTAATTAAGCCTATATTCCCTCACCATTTTCCTAGAATAATGGGGACCTAAGAACAATTGTCCTTGTGCTCCCATTATTATTTCAACACATTTTAAGAATATTTGGCACCTAAGAAAACTTTTCCTTATGGTCTCGTTATTCTCTCAACACATCCAAAAGTTATAGCCTCCTTAGGTGTGCATGTCTCTAATTTCACTCATCCTCACTACTTACTAAATTTGGTTAGCTAATCCTACCCATTCACATTATAACTACCTTCATCTCCACCATTCATCCTCTCCTTGATCTTAGAGATTTACTACCACTCTCCACCCTTGATCTCATAAGCAAATATTGGCCACCCATTCCCCATTCCTAAAATCTATAAATTCATGCATCCTCTCATCCAAATCAATCCATTATCATTCAAGCTAGGTACATGTTGCCAAATTGGTGATATTAAAAAAAATAGAGCATCAATAAATCAATAATCCAAGGAGAAAATAATTCAATAATGGAAGATTTGGTAACATTTGAATTCAATTTTTTTTGTGATTATCTTATTTTTATTCATTGTTGAGCTCTATCTAGAGGTTTATGATAGTTTAGAATAAGATCCTTTTACATTGCATTTGGTTCTATTTCAATTAATAAATTATTTCTTATAACATTCACATACATAATCCCCCATGATATATGCATAGAGAGGTGAGAGGTGCATGTAAATATAATTAATCCATAGATATATACATTGGAAAAATATAGGCAAGAGATACTTAGATACCAGGGGAGATATATAAAGTCTCAATGCATATACATAATTATCTAAGTATATTAGAGGAAATAAATAGAAAACATAGTGTGTGTTTGGTTTTTTAATCTATGAATGATAGCTTGAGATCCAAAAATCAGTAAGGTTATTTAGTCTATTTTCCCCAAAATTTAGCTCCTAGTCATATCAACAACTAGGTACTTTGCTCACTCTTTGCCTCCCAGTCCTGTAGGATTTTAAGCCCTTGGTCTCTTCCATGTAGAAAGTTATAATTTCTAGTGTCCAACCATACTCACATTGTGAACCAATGTCTAGTTGACAAGGGGGATAAATGCTTGCCCCACCTCCCATGTAATTTTTCCCAAAAGCATATTTTGCAACAACAACAAAAAAAATTGTTATTGATCATATTTTGAAACATGTATTATCGGAATCCGACTCAAAACTAATTTTCCATAAATTTGAACTAGAGATTAGGTATAATCTTTTGAAAATTATCCTTTCAAATTAAAACTTCCAATACTCATAACCTTCGCATACAAAATTATTTTTCTCTTGGACTAACTTATTTGATAATTTTGGCTAACCTTTAATGCAATGGTTTTAATGTTTTGAAGACTTACATTCTTGAAATTAATTACTTGTTTATTTTTTGAGGATGATTTATAATAAAACATTGATTATAGACATTTTTTTTATTTTCTATGTCTTCTTCACTTTTTTTCTCACATTCAATTGAGAATAAAATTGACTTTCATACTTGAATTTAGGATAAAATTAACTTGTACCTTTTAATCTTAAAGTGATATTTTATTTATGCTCTCCTCTTTCACTTTTGAGAAATCTTGGGGATAAAAATAAATATCATTTCCCAAATTTCTTTTTAGGGGTGCTTCCTTGGATTTCATCACCAAGGGGGTAAGCTCAAATGATAGTACTTCAATTGAGTATAAAAAGTGGGGGTGAATCAAAAGACACATCTTACAGAAGAGAATTTTGTCATTTAATCTAAGCTCCCAATAACTTTACACCTTTTGCAAGTGGGGAATAAGAGTGTGTTACCCTCTCCTCCAGGATATTTGACAATTTTTACTTTCTTATAACAAAATAGGCCTCATGTACCCTGGTGATATTTTGAGGATACCTCTAAAAATCCTTATATAACTAAGTTTAAGACCATATTTCATCCTTCCTTCTGGTGCATCAACTACCAATTATGCATATAAATTTACACACATTGTACATTCAAAGTGAGGAGATAAAGCTAACTTTGCATAAATATTTGGCCTCCAAAGTATTTGGGGTGCATAGGTGGTACATTACCTTGAATTTCCTATCTATTAATCACTTTATAGATAATATATTTGTGAGCCCATAAGGATTAATACACCTTTATTGAATAATCTAATATTTTTGTTGTGTCTTATTTATTAGGTGTTGTGCACAACAAGTGCTTGTTTCCAAACCTTCAAACTAAGTCAATTGAGTTCAATTTTTGAAAAACCTATTTCTTTTTTGACAAAACACTCCAAATAGGTATCCTTGAAACAAAAACTTGAACCAAAGTTTAGGATATCCATTATCTACAACATTAGTTCCAAATTTCCTTTCACCTTGTCCTAGTCCAAAATTAATAACCTCTTTCCAAAACACATAGCCCATAAATCCATAGTCATTACCTTTCAAAACCTAACCCATTTCCCAAACCTTACTCCTAGTCCATAGTTCATATACTTTTCTCCATCCAAAGTCCACCATTCGTAACACCTGGCCATTATCCTTTTGTCATCATTTACCATATTTGAATATTAGTTCAATCCATAGGATTTTATCTCAAATCCCTCATCCAAACCAAAAACTTATTCCATCTTAAACACAACCTTGAAGCCTTAGTATTTTATTTATTATCTAAATCTCAATTCACCTCCATTTCCTAATCATTATCCCAAACCTTTGGTTTCAAGGGGCTCACCCCCCTTTTACTCATTTATCTAATATCAAAATTGATTTAGAACCTTACCTATCCTCAAGTCAAATTCAAATCTTTGAAAACCTTAGGCTACCTTAAAAATTAAGTTACCATCATCCTCCATACACATCTTCCTAATCTATAATCCTATCATCCATAAAATCTTTTCTTGGATAATTTGAAACATCAACTTTGGATATATTTTAATCAAACAATAATCTAATCCATCATTGGGGACCCTTAAACTATCTTGGGGCCTATATTCCAATCCATGGAACACTACAACCAATAATAGATTCCAAAATTATAGTCAAATAAAAATATTTTTAGGATTTAAAATTGTAACATATACCTTAATCCAAGTTTAACAAATCAATCCACATATCCATCTATACCCACTTTTTGGAATCAACCTATCCATCCAAATCATCTATCCAAGTTGTTATAAATTCATCTAAGTGATCACCTAAGGTTATCACCTCTTTGGGAATTGATTATCATTTTTTATATAATAATCCAAATCCAATTACCATTATCATAGATCTTTGATTCCAGGGGACTTCCCCTTTTAACACATTTAATACAAGTCTAATTCCATCGATTCCTCAATACACATCATGTACTTTATCAAATATTAAACCAATACTAATGGATCCTATCACAAGACAAACCACTAGATGTGAAATGCCTGAAGGAAATCCCTTCCACAATCAATCCATCATAGAATATTTTCCATTCTTAAGAGAAATCAACACCAACATGATGGTAGTGAAATAGATGATGATAATCCCAATCAACTTGAATACACTATTGATCCAAATTTTATCTTTAATTTTAAACAAGGATGTGATCTTATGGAGAGGTTTGTTAAAATAAAATATATAATCCTTAGGCAAGTCATTGAATCAGGGGTTAAATTACCTCTTGGTTATAATCTCTCCCATATTGATCACATAGTGTATTTTAACCCCTTGGATCATTATCATGCCTATGATAAACTTCTAACAACAATCTATAATGTCCTTCATCCCATTCATGATCACATTGACCTTTTTTTAGACCATAACAATCCCTCTCAATACAAATAGTCTCTTTTCATTAGGGATAATCCCCCTTAAAAATAATATTTCCTGCCTAAGATACACACATCCCTTCACAATTGGTCTCAAAATCCCCCATTTTCTAGTCAAGACATTTCAACAATAGGTTCCCAAATTGGAACTAAACTCCAAACTCTTTTATGGATTCCATCTCCATTCCCATCTCTAATAAAAATTCCTCCCATGTCCCCACTCTTGGTATGACTATTCCAAATATTGGACTTCCATTTAAGATCAACTTAAATTCCTCAAGTAACATAAACCAATACAAACACTCCACTCATCCTAAGATCTACAACATGAAACATCATCAATACACCTATCCACCTCCACTACCATCTATCTCATCTTTCAATCAAGAATGGAAAGCCATGAAAGACACCCTCAAAGGAATCCAAGGAGGGTCCCATAAGAAATCATATACCTTTGAGGAATTATTACGATACCCTTTTGATCAATCCATATCACATATCCCATTTCCTACCTCATTTGAAATTCCTAAGTATGAAAATATAAGGGGAACAAAGACCCTAGGGAACATAATAAAAAATTATTCATGGGTAGCCAAGAAGTGAAACACAAATATGTGCACCTACTACAGTTAATCCCTTGAAACCTAGGTGGGAAAGGACTCAAATTGTTCTTGCACTAACATAACGGATCTGTCACATCCTTTTGAGACCTATTCAAAAAAAATTCAAACACTTTTCCTATAACATGGAACAATAGTTAACCATGATGGACCTATGTAACACTTACAAAAATTAGTGGAAATATTTTAATCATTCCCTCAACCATGGATAGCCTTGGCTAGTTGGTTTCTATGGATAATACCCAAAAATAACTCATTTACATATTTATCACAAATCTCAATCCAAAACTGGCATTTCATTTACAAGTCCAATGCATCACTTATTTTGATGAGCTCATTGAAAGGGGAATCCAAATTGAAAATATCCTCATTGCTAAAGGGATAATAAAACTTTATTCAAAATATCAAAACCAAAATGACAATTTTTTTTTTTTATAACATAACCAAATTATTTAGTAGAAACAAGAATATAGGAGGAGATGGGGTCACAAACTCATAACATGTCCAAAAATTCAAAAAACCTTCATCCATCATTATTCCATCCACACCTACTAAGCTCTATAGAAAGAGGGGACAATTAAGCCCCTAGGAGAGCCTATTGAAGTATTTCATCAATTGTTCATAGCCAAAATTATTTCCTTTCTACTCACAAAATCCATTGACAATAGTCAACCCAAAACCTTTTGGTATAAAGAGGATTAATATTGCAAGTACAACCAAATCAAAGGCCATGCCACAAACATTTTCATAAAATTAAAACATTAGATCAAAGACCTTATTGGTAGAAGTAAAATTAAAATCAAAGGACCATCCAACTCCTCTCCTAATCAATACTTGGGATCTATCAAAATCTAATTCCTAAAATATTTAGTAGCACACCTCTAAGAAAAACCAAGGATATGATTCCTACATTAACACCTTTCATTACTATAAGAAATATCACACTTACAATTCCATTATTGGAAATATTGAGCAATATCACACTTACAATTCCATTATTGGACATATTGAGCAATATAATGAATGAGTTCAAACCATTAAAATCAAAATATCCAATTGTGTTGTCATTACCTAATGTGGAAAATTCACTATATAAGCCCCTACTCTAACCAATCCAAATTGTAAGAAAATATATGATCTCATTGACCCTCTTGAGTGAACACCAACCCATATTTCCATCCTTGAGAACATTCAAACATCCCCACTCATAGAGATATCTTAAAGTACATCCTCCAAGAATCCCAAGTGCCTAATAATATTGACCCCTCACACTTCTAGGTCCTTGTTGTTCATATTTCCATCGATCATCACCTCACCTTCATTCCAATTGATTTTCCTTCCCTTGATCCAGCACACAACCTTCCCCTTCATATTGAGGTTTTCATTTCCAAATATAAAATAAAGTATGCTCATAGACAACAAGCTAAGTCTAAGTATTTTTACACTTTATTTAGTGTAACATTTGGGGTACTCAACAAAAGATTTGAGTTTTTAAACTATCACTATCAAGGATTATGATAATTCATATAGAGAACCATCTATCACTATTCAAACTCTTATTCTTGTAGGACCCTCATTATTGTACAACTTGTTTCATGTCCTAGATGTAGATCTTCCATACAACCTTTTACTTGTCGACCATACTCCATACCATGCAAGTTGTATAATCCACTTACCATCAATGCCTTAAGTTTCCATGAAATAGTGTAAAGTTACTATTCTTAGTGAACTCTACCCCTTCTAGTATTGTAAGATGTTGGAAGGGTAATACAAAAACCATTGTCTTCCCTTTGAGTTTGTTTCAAAATTTATCTCAAAAAATTATAATTTGTACATCAATCTTAGTGATGGACCCTCTATATTTTCTACTCTACCTATAAAGCCAAAATCCCTAAAATCCACATTCAAAATCCTTGATAAATTGTGTAGAGAATATTAGATCCCTGAGTCCCTTCATATTCCAAGTTTCCCATCTTGCCTCAATTCTTTGGTCAACCATGTCCAAAAATATAAAATGTCTTCCTCACATTGACTTGGAGGACCACTACCTTCATTTTTAGTGGTTATCTTGTTGATAAAGGCAAAGAGGACTTTTATCTTATATGACTATACAAATATTAAATCTATGCTACCTGCTTCAAGGAACACAAGTATTCCATTACGTATTTGCAATAATATAAACTATAAAGGCAAAGGTCTTGACCTCCACAAGAAAGGTACCCTCGAACATATTGATCGACCAAAAAATTTTGGTACTTATAGCCTAGGATATGGTTTATATGATGAATATTAGATTCCCTTGTAGAATTTTATGATAGTAGTAGGCGCAACTCTTTTGACCTTGATGATAGTGAAGTAGATGTCATTCCTAATCCTGTCAAATATTTTCATGACAAGCCTATTTCATGATCACATCATCCTTGTCATCCATATCAACTAAAATACCCTATACTTATTGAATGGTACCAATAAGACCCCACACCTTAGATACATTTTAAAACTATGAGGCCATCCTAGACCTTATGCAATCTTTTGATCATATTCCCCCAAAAAATAATAAACTTGGTTTTCAAATCTTATTAAATTTATTTGCATATTTTGGAGAACAAGTAGATCCTTCAGAGGAACCATCATAATCTACACTTGATATAAATTCACCCCCTAGAATCCCCGGCATTCTCTCGAAAAATTCACCCTCACAAACCCCACCTATGTAACCCACCCGACCTGCTTTTTACACCCCTACCTAACCCTAATTTTTCCATTTTACCATTCCCTCCATCCCTAAAACCTATTTATATCCCCTCCACTAGACCCTCGTCACATAACTTTATTTCATTTTACTAAATTACTCATTTTCGCATATCCTTAATTAAATCCATTCATTTTTGTGAGTCCACCTTAAAAAAAAATTAATATTTTTTTTTTGCTAAACTTTCGAGGGGGAATCCCACCTCCATTATCATTCATCAAGGCAGAATGGGGTATGTCACCAAAATTTATTCTTTCTTTGAAACAACGACATAAAAATGTATTGTCTCAAAGAGGGGCAAAATATAGACACTTAAAATTGACTAAGATTTCTCGCCATTACATCACACTAATCATTCTTCCAATTTTACTTAAATAGTTTTATTATTTAATTAATCTAATGTCATCTTCTCTAGTTAACTAATTTTTAATTATTTAATTATTTATAAATTTTTTGCCACTATTAATTAAATAATTTTGTATAATTTAATTAATTCATATTTCTATTTGTTCTTCTATGATTAATTAAATAATTTTATTTATTTAACTAACTCACTAGCTATCCTTGTTCTTCTCAAATTAATTACATAGATCATTATTATTTAATTAATTTCTCATCATTTATTCCTTCATATTAAATAATTCTTCTCAATTATTTATTCCCTCAAATTGAATAATTATTCTTCCATAAATTAAATATCTATTTATCCATTTGCATATGTAATTAATAATTAACTCATCTATGCATTTCTACTTCATCATCTGACTGAGACTTACTCCTAGTCCACTCAATTAAATCCACTTCACTCCTACTCACTTTGAGTTCACTGATCAGTCAAATCAGTTCATTCAGCAAACAATTTTGTCTACTAACTATTAGTCTTAGTTATCACTCCAGTCAATCCTCTTAATTAATCCATATTGCCAGTTACCTACAATCAAGAGATGAGTTAACTATCCATCAATTTTGAGCCATTGATCTTTTTAATCTCTCCTTATATCTTGACCATCGATCAATGTCACCAAATATCTATAAATTCAACCTTCCTATCATCTATTCCACCTCCAAGATTGTTGTAGATAAACTCTACTCATTTCTTACGTGCTTTATAATATTGTGCTACTTAAAATCTCAGAGCAAATATTATAACATCATTCTCCAAGGTTAAGAGAGGAGAACAATGGAGCAAACCAAGGATTCACTCAAAATTATGGTATCAATTCTATGTGATTCTTTTATGCTTCATTGATATGATCTTTTGTTGAATTTGATTGTGGATTTTGATTCTTTGTTGCTTATTATTGGTTTTCCTAATAATTTTCTAGGTCATACAACACCTATTGATAGTGGGATTCATCTTTTGTTAGTTCCTACCCCACTGCAAGATAGATCACCTGTCATGACCCTAGAATTGTAACACTAAAATATAAAGTATCAAAATGCAAATGAATAAATAAAACCAATAACAAAATATCCTAAAAATATAAAAAGAGATATTAGTAATTTAATATTATTATAATTAAAAATTATCATAAGATAATATTATAATTATAATTATCGAATATAAATATTAATAATACAAAAATAAATATTAACCATTTAACATTATTATAATTATAACTATTATAATAATATAAATTATATAGATAAAAAATTGAAATAAAATAATAATATTGACAAATTATTATAACTTAAAAATAATAATAATGAATAAAATAAATATAATTAAAAGACAATCTGAAATAACATTATTATAATTGTTAAGTATCATTATCAAAAACAAATATATTTGTTTATAAGCAACCAAACATAAACAAGGGGTGCCTTTAAAAACAACGATCGCTAAAGTTAATCGAAATAGATTTAAGAGAAGACACCATCTTCTATGTGGATTGCACCTCTTCTCCAAAAAGGGAAGATATAAAATCAACGTATGAGATGAAAGGAAAAAAAGTCGAAAATGGGAGCAAGATAATAATAACCAGCAGATCGATACATCATAGCTGGGTATGGATTACTCACGGTAAAGACCATCAGGTGATACATAGAACATGAATAATATTTTATGCACTATATTAGGATATTGATGTTATTGATGTAGATAATGTTGATATTTGATGCATCGTATTGTCTAGAATATTGCTATTCTCATATTATTGTAGTTAATACTAACATATGGGGCTTCGTTAGTATTACTATCATTGTTGCTAGTCATATTAATATTTGATGCATCATGTTATTTATGATATTAATATTATTATCATTTATTATGATTATGTTGATAGTGTGATCTGATGTATTGTATCATATATGGTATCATTATTATTGGTTATTATTGTTGCTAGTATACTTATCTACTTCACTCATGAATAGTAATCTATAATATTTTATTGAGATTATTTATTGATGTTTAGGGATGATATTCTTATGTTCTTATTAGTGTCAAGTACTCATTTACATTATTTCATAAGAATGAATCATATGTGGTATTTATTAGATTGGAAAATACAATGTATATATATTATGCTCGATTATCCAATAATGATGCTTGCAGCAATTATTGAGCCTTATAAATAATTATGATGCTTAATATAGTTACGAATGATAGATTCTTATTTTTTAAGTTACACTAACGATATCTTTTGAGTGCAAATAGATAAGAACAAATAAATCTTAGGAAGATACATCATCACATCAAAGATCAAGCTCAGAGAAATAAGTCTGAAAGAAGTCCAGTTAGTACGACGATCAAAGGTTAGTACCCTCAACCAACTGATATAACATTGAGATCTATATAATCGAATTCCAGTTCCTCTAGCAATGGGTTACAGTATAGTACCTAACTCATATCTTATTAGAATCAATATTAGTGAATGTTCTAATCTGTGATGTTTGTGAATTCAATAGGAAAGTGAATACTATTATGACTTGCTACTGTGAGAATAGACTTCGGGCCAAAATTCCCCTTCACTAACTCTTGATGAGGATACGGAGTGTGTGGAAGGGAAGGCGGGTAAATCTATTTTGGATGAAACCCAAGATAGGTAACCAATCGTTGAGGGTGTCCAACCCATCCCTGTTGGACGAAGCCCAAGACAGGTAACCACTCCTTGAGGGTGTCCAATTTGAGATGGTGCACGCACCCTTGGCACAATAAAACCACTATCCTACAAGGTTAGGAAAGAGGAAACAAGGAAAAGATCTATTCCGATCAAGAGTAATAAGTCATATCAGATTATGTTAGGTATGCACTAGTTACTAATAATGCATTTCATTTATCTTATTCCATCAATATTTCATTTCTCTTTATCAAACAATCTTAGAAATCAAAATTTTAATCTGTGCATTTTATGTCTCTAATAAGGGGACATTACATCACCCCTCCTCATTGAGGAATTCATAGACATAAATTTAGGAATATCATAGAACCTAAGTTTACATAGATATTTGTTACTTTATTTCGAGTTGAAAGAAACCATATCCATAGTACTCAAAGATTAACTAAATATATTTGCATGGTCTTATACTAACTTGATCAACTCGTCCATACATTTCTAAAGATCATCGATATCAACTTATTTTCCCTTTTCAAAAGAAACTTGCACTAGATGGTTGTAATTAAAAATTCATACCTTTAGATGTTATTACACCTTGTGTATTCACATGCATCCCTTTCTTGTATCCCTTGAGGGATGTAACAATTGGAGACAATCTTTGTATATATGTCACTTCACCTCTTTTATATGCAATAAATAATATAGTAGAATAAATTATTTGTTCCCAATGGTAACCATTAGTAAGATCAACTATTTGATAATATTATTTCTTAAATCAATTATTTATTAGGAGGGTTGTGACAACATCCTTGGTCATTTAGCATGTTGTGTTATGACCCAAGGCTAAACCAATTTACTAAAAGTGAAGGAGTGTGCATCCTAAGGTGGCCATCCTTGTAAAAAAATAATTTTAAAAGTTAGATGGATTTATTCAACCTATTAACTATCCAAAGTAGGTGTCTAATATAGTTCCAGTGAGCAAGAAAACTAAAGGAATTAGGGTATGCATAGAATTTAGATATATCCATAAACCTTTCCTTAAATATGACTTTCCTCTTCATAATATTATCGTTGGTGTAAATAATGTCTTGTACCTAGTTAATTCATTACTAGGGGACTTATTTACACATGTTAAGTTTACTTAGTTCATAGGAAGGAATATTTCTAGAAGGTGTTAGTTGCCATTAGGTGTTATCTTATCTTTTGAAAACTATTACATGTGAACCTAGGTAAGTGTGATTAGTTGTCTCATGTCATATGATTAAGACACTTCTCATAATCCTATGACATCTTATATCTCACATTGGTTATATAACCAAGGGGTCTCTCTCTTTGTACATCACAATCATATAATTGAATCATATTGATAAGAATACAATTTATTATTGTCAAATTCCATTCTCTCTCTTTGTGCTTTCCATTTGGTCTCAAGATCTTGGTAGCCATAGCCAATTCTAACATGGTATCAGAGCAAGTTGGGTGCCATTAGAGAGTCTTTTTCTAAAGAGAGATACCGGATTTGGGGAGGTTCCATTTTTGGCTCTTTTTTGTAGGTTCAAATCAAATCTTGTTGGTACAAATCTAAGCTCACCATTGCATTTGTAAGGTTCAAGAAAGTCAATTTTTCATTTTGTTTCGTCTAAATCAAACATACGAGGCCAACTCTATGAGGGTTTGAAGCTAAAGAGTGGTTGCTATATCCAAAAGGTAGCTACATTTTTGGAACATTTTGGGTCAAATCCGACCATGCCATCACATCATTTTTTTCCTAAAGAGTCGTACGACCCCCATGCGTCATAATGACAGCGATAGTATGATTTTGCAAAAAAAAAAAAAAATCTCAATTGAAATTTTTTGATTTTTTTTTAGAAAAATTAAAATTTGTGGATTAAATTTCATTGTAAAAGCTTTGATTTAAAAAATTTTAAAAATCAAAGCGGAAAATACTCTATGGAATTCTGGTTTATTGGTCACAGTACATGAAGTATCGCAAACTTGCAATGTACCTACAAACTGTTTAGTATCTGCCATGTGGCAGCATCTCATTTGACATGTGGGCCCCTAATTAGCGACAAGTGGTCGGTTCTTATTAATCAGCAGGCCCCCTCTTTCCCATCACCCAATGGCTTCCTCCATTCAAAAGACCCAATGGTCTTAATCAATTTCATGGGTTTAGCCTTTACCGGCCGACGAACATATTAAAACCAGCGGTGGGCAATGAAGGAAGGTACCAGAGGTGGGCCCTACCTCTGACATGTGGCGATCAATCATTCACCCACATGGCTTCACCTTACCCACAAATTCTAGCCAGCAGAAACCGGCCATAGGGAAATAATACCGACGAAGTTAAAGGGCATATTCCATTCGCTCATTGAATATTCCAAGCCGACCCATGACGTCCAATCTGTTGGAAAAACAAGGATAGACAACTGAGAGGGGGGGTGAATCAGTTGTTACCAAAATCAAACTTATACAACATTAACCAATCCTTATATCACATATCTAATAATTAACAGTGCAAGCATAAGAACAACACATCAGAGACACATGAACACCAAGATTTTATACGTGGAAACCTTATTAGGGGAAAAACCATGGTGGATGTTAGTCCACAAGATTATACCCTGTTAGAAGTATAATGCAGAATAAAAAGAGAATGCACTTGCATTCAGGCACACTGCCTAGAGCACACTGCTCAAAGGGAAGGCTCACTACCTTACATACAATAATCAGATTAAATCCATCTAATGAATTTGAACTAAGAAAATAGCTTCTGCAAAAGCCTGATTACATTTCCATTCAGGCACACAAAAATTCTTCAAACTCTTCCACACTCTGCTCTGAATGATCTCACCTTTATTTTCACCTGTACATCACTTGTACACTTGAGCACTCCTCATAAATGAGGAAAACAATCTTGTATATATATCCGCTACACGAATTTGCATCCACTATTCAATCGACCACAAATAAAGAATAAATTACAACTATCGGCCTTGATACATGAATAAATTTCAATGTGTACCAACACAAGTTGGTCACAACATAGTGAGAACCCAAACAAACATCTCCAAACACACCAAACAATAAAATATTAATCCT
This sequence comes from Sequoiadendron giganteum, assembly GCA_007115665.2. Taxonomy (NCBI): domain Eukaryota; kingdom Viridiplantae; phylum Streptophyta; class Pinopsida; order Cupressales; family Cupressaceae; genus Sequoiadendron; species Sequoiadendron giganteum. The sequence continues at coordinate 427,768,141 of CM021108.1, read as the reverse complement.
CATGGATCCGCAACACTCTAACACCACAATGTCGACCAAGAACATGAACACTCGGGCACATATCAGAAAAATATTTGATCACGAACACTCCAATTATTGTAGAGGTACATCAATGATATAGTACGATCTAGAATCATCCATGAATGTCATAGGTACATGTGCAACACATGCGTTTACCATAATTTCATCTGCTTTGACCAAGAACACCATCTACAGAAACTGAATAAATGTAGGCACATAGATCATCATAACTTCCACAAAACTTCATGTGCACCTCTGAAACTTTCAGAAAACATACTAGAAAGGTTCAACAACAAATCCTTTGAAGCACACCTTTAGATCTTCAACACACAGAGCTTTCCAACATTCTGACCTTCTTAGCTCCACTGGCTGCCTGTATTATATTTTTTACAATTTTCTCAATCTCCTCGACATATACAGCCTTAAGCAGATTAAAATGCTAATAGTGTTGACATCAATGACAACAATATATCAAAAACAAAACCACAACATCCAACAATCTCCCCCTTTGGCATTGATGGCAACACATGATGTGAAAAATAATACCATCAACCCAACTAACTCTTCTTCAACAATCTCCCCCTGAGATTGTGCACTTTTTTCTTGTTTCCTTCATTGCTCTTCTTTCCCATTTTTTTCGCATTGCTTCTCTCCCCATTTGACATCAATGGAAAAGGTACATATGCTCTTATTTTAATTTTGAAAACATCTTACTACTCCCTCTGAGTAGCAATCACCACAACATCAATCTGAAATATGATATAGCAATGAATTCATGGACTGATGCAATACCTGCATCTTAGTTTTGATTAGGAGGGGAAATTACCCCTAACTTGCCTCTGAGGTACTCAAAATTATCCTTAGGCGATGAATTTGTAAAGATATTTGCAATTTTCCCTTTGGTAGATATGTACTCCAGTCTGACTTCTTTGTCACTTACTTTGTCTCTCAAGAAGTGATACTTGATGGATATATGCGTTGTCTTTGAATGCAATACTAGATTCTTATAAATATTAATGGCGCTTGAATTGTCATAGAATATATCAATGGTTTCTTCATACTCAATTCTGACATCTCTCAACATTTGCTTCATCCATAATACTTGGGTACAACTGTTTGCAGTAGCAATGTACTTGCCTAAGCAGTAGATAATGAAACTGAGTTTTTCTTTTGTCTTGTAGGAAGGGGCACAAATCTAAGTATCTTATCCATAATTTCATCATCATTCATAGTTCCAGTGACACATCTAATATCCATCACCAGTTCATTTATCTTATGCGAGAAGGAAAAGATGTTCTCATCTTCACTCATCTTCAAGCTCTCCCATTTTCCTTTTAGACTTTGTAGCTTATCACTTTTCACTAGTGCATCTCCTTCATAAAATGTTTCCAGCTTTTTCCAAATCTGGTATGCAGTCTTCAATCCCATCACATTTGTCATTTCCAAATCTGTAAAAGCGCTCACCAGTGTTTCTACTGACCTGGTATTATTTTTTGCTTGCTTGATCTCATCTTCAGAGGAGGGACCATTTTGAGGAATATTATATGCAATTTGTGTCATCTGCTAGAAAGGTTCACCAATGCACCTCAAATGACATTCCATCCTGACTTTCCATAGAGAGTAGTTTGTACCATCGAATCTAGGACTATCCTTCTTAAATTATGCCATCTCGAATCACCTTAAGTTGTTAAGTTTCTTTCAAAGGAACTAGTTCTGATACCAATTGTTGGCAAAACAAGGATAGATAACTAAGAGGGGGGTGAATCAGTTGTTACCAAAATCAAACTTATACAACATTAACCAATCCTTATATTACAGGTCTGATAATTAACAATGCAAGCATAAGAACAACACATCAGAGACACATGAACACCAAGATTTAATATGTGGAAACCCTGTTAGGGGAAAAACTACGGTGGATGTTAGTCCACAAGATTATACCCTATTAGAAGTATAATGAAGAATAAAAAGAGAATCCACTTGCATTCAGGCACATTGCCTAGAGCACACTGCTCAAAAGGAAGGCTCACTTCCCTACATATAGTAATCAGATTAAATTCGTCCGATGAATTTGAACTGAGAAAATAGCTTCTGCAAAAGCCTGATTACAGTTCCATTTAGGCACACAAAACTTCTTCAAACTCTTCCACACTCTACTCTAAATGATTTGACCTTTATTTTCACTTGTACATCACTTGTACAATTGAGCCCTCCTCATAAATGAGGAAAACAATCTTTCTATATATATTTGCTACACGGATTTGCATCCACTATTCAGTTGGCAACAAATAAAGAATAAATTACAATTATCAGCCTTGATACATGAATAAATTTCAATGCATACCAACACAAGTTGGTCACAACATAGTGAGGACCCAAACAAAAAATCTCCAAACATGCCAAACAATAAAATATTAATCCTCATGGATTCGCAACATGCTAATACCACAATGTTAGCCAAGAACATGAACACTCAGGCACATATCAAAAAAATATTTGATCACGAACACTCCAATCATTGTGGAGGTACAACAAGGATATAGTACGATCTAGACTCATCCACGAACGTCATAGGTACATGCGCAATACATGTGATTACCATAATTTCATTCAATTTGACCAAGAACACCATCTCCATAAACTGAATAAATGTAGGCACACAGATCTTCATAACTTCCACAAAACTTCATGTGCACCTCTGAAACTTTTGGACAACATACTAGAAAGGTTCAACAACAAACCGTTTGAAGTGAACCTTCAAATCTTCAACACATAGAGCTTTCCAACATTCTGACCTTCTCAACTCCACTAGCTGCTTGTACTATATTTTTTATAATTTTCTCAATATCCTCGACATATACAACCTTAAGTAGATGAAAATGCTAATAGTGTTGACATCAATGACAACAATATATCAGCAACACAACCACAACATCCAACATCCAACACAATCAGGCATCCAATTCGAGCCAAAGGGAATTTTTTTCAATGACGTGCATTCAACCATCAAATTTAAGATAGCAATAGGATGACGTCAGCATTTTAAAAAAAAAATTGCCCCCCTCTTCAATTGACTTTTTGATTTTGTAGTTCAACTTTGGAAGGCCATATCTTGCTCATTTTGACTCCTTTTTTTTAGCAATAATTTTTTATTTGAGCTAATTTTTCGTGCTCTTCACAATGGTGCAATCAATTTTTTGTTTTAGTGTGTGGTGTTTCCAGAAATTTCAGATTCTCACAGGTGTTGTTGCTTCGTCTTCAATTTGGAAACTTTGGGAGCTGATATCTTGCACCTACGGTAACATTTTTAGGTGCAGTCTTTTTTTAAAGTGCATAATTTTTTGTGTACTTTTTAGTGGTATGATGAGATTGATCTCATTTTGTACAAAAAATTGTACTTGATTATGTGGCCTATTTTGGTATTTGTAAGCACTAAGATCAAGTCTGGATTGGTGTTTTTGGCATCTAGCAACTTAAAACACACTAAATATAAAGTGCCAAATCAAATATTACTTGGGGGGTTTTATGATTGAGTGATTTGGGGGGATCTCTTGGTGCATTCTTTTGATTTGTTTTCTTGTTCTCTCTTGTTTTTATGGATCATTCTAAGGTTCCTTTGCTCACATCATATAATTATTCAACATGGCATCAAAATGCATGGAGTATTCTAATGACTAAAGGTCACTCTCTATATGTTTAAAATAAGGTACCTAAATCTATAGATGCAGATAAAAAGATAAAATGGATGATTAAACATACCAAAGCTCTTGGGTGTCTTCGTAGACTAGTTTCTTAAGATTTTTTGTTTCAAATTGAATTATGTAAAAATTCTCATGAAGCTTGGGACAAATTGAAAACATTTTATGGTACTACAAATGAAGTAAGAGGCTATCAAATTGATAATGAACTAATGGGCCTTGATCCGAAGAACTTTGACAACATCCAAGACTACATCACTAAGGTTAATTATCTAAGAGAGCAATGTAAATCATGTGGAATTGATAAGGAAATTCAGTTGGTATAAAATACAATGAACAAACCTGGTCCTGATTATGCTTCTTTTGTTTCTAGATTTCATACTCATAGATTGACTATGGGGTTTCCATATACTACACCTTCATTTGCATCATTTTATGAGATGTTGATACATGAGCAACAAAATATTATCTCATTGGGTCTCATCAAGGCTTCTAAGTCTTAGGCATTGTTGGTTAGTCAAGTGAAAGAATTAGAATCAGATAAGAAACATAAGAAAGCAAAGAATAATCAACAATCAGATCAAGTAAAGAAAAAAATCCTCTTCTAAAGGGGAATCATCTAAGAAGGAGAGGCCTATTTGTTCATATTACAAGAAGGATGGAAATGAAGAACACTATTGTTATAAGAAGGATATTGATGACTTGAAAAATATTCTTAAAAATAATCACATTGATTAGCCTACTAGAATGTTTGAATAACATTCTTCTCCTTCTTCAAAAAAGTCTAAAAAGGACAAAGGTCAAGCATCTACATTGGGAAATAAAGGTCAAGCTCTTTGGGATTTTTTCAAGTTCGGGATCAGGGAGATGGCTTCTAGATTCAAGAGCATCTCATCATATGGAATCTTCACAGCCTATATTCTCTTCTTTTTAGCCTTGTACTATGTCTCCTATCTTGATGGGAAACAATACATACATGACTATAATTGGGAAGGGATCTATTAGTTTTGGGGACAATACTTTCCAAGATGTCTTATGTGTTCCTCATTTGGTGAACAATCTTCTTTCCATATATCAGATTACACATGGTGGAGATGGGAGGACTGTGGAGTTCACACCTGATTCAGTCATCATTCGAGACTTGGAGATTATAGAGATCATTGCTACTGGGATGGTTGATCATTCATATCGATTGTATACCTTTGCAAATTTTGCTTTTGATGGTGACATTGTTCCTTTGGTTGTTGATCATATGAACCATGATTCAGAGGAGACATTTGGCTTTTTGAACTTGGGAGTTCTCACATCAGATATCATTCTTGGGTCATTCATTTCATCTCCTCCATCTACTATTGTACCTGAGGATGCTTGTGATTCCACAGGTTGGGTTCCTTGTGATTCAGTGCAGTAGGACATACATAGTCTTCCAGATATGGCTTATTTGGATGACTTCTTGAAAGGTATTTCACACTTGTTTTTGGAGTTTCATCTTGTAGATTTGGGGGACATCATCAATAGCATTCATCTTCTCTTTGATGAAGATGGTACTTCTTCAGTTGTTGCGAGGGAACACTCTGACCCTCTTGTTCATTCTCTACATCATCATTCTTTGTAGTTTGGCGTGATTGTGGATACTTTTAGACAACATTTAAAGGAGGATTCTTTGTCTTCAAAAGGGATATCTTTCTCTTTGGATCATGTTCTACATTCATCTCTACTAGATTTTGGATTGTCCTCTTCAACAGTGTGGCCTAGAACACCCGTTTGGAGTTTGTCAGCTTTTGACATCGACATGGAGACACTTGAGCATGCTTTAGAGACATCATCATCCATCATCCATATTCTTGGAATCCTGCATACATTCATGGTTTTTTTTCTTCCTAAGGGGAGGAATGTTGTTCAACGAGACTAGATCATCTTTAGCATTCAATGTTGAGCTTCTACCATCATTGCAGGAGACTCAACATTGAGGGGGGCTGCCTTGTCTCTCTTCTACTTCTCTCTTATGGGGGGTATTTTTCCTCATAGGGGGTTTTGGCCTTCTCATTCTTCATTGGGAGCATTTATATTTTGTATTTTTTATCTCTATTTTGGGGAGGAGTTTTGTCCCACTGGGTTTTCTCCTTTTCTCTGTTTGTGAGAGATTTCATTTGCAGATGTACATGGGTACCTAACATGGCCAAGTAGTCAAGATCCATATTTGTGTCATTTGTATAATTATTTTCTACTCCCTAAGTTGCACTTAAGGGGGGGTGTTGGTGTAAATAATGTCTTGTACCTAGTTAATTCATTACTAGGGGACTTATTTACACATGTTAAGTTTACTTAGGTCATATGAAGGAATCTTTCTAGAAGGTTTTAGTTGTCATTAGTTGTTATCTTATCTTTTGACAACTACTGCATGTGAACCTAGGTAAGTGTTATTAGTTGTCTCATGTCATATGATTAAGACACTTGTCATAATCATATGACATCTTATATCTCACCTTGGCTATATAACCAAGGGGTCTCTCTCTTTGTACATCACAATCATATCATTGAATCATATTGATAAGAATATAGTTTATTCTTGTCACATTCCATTCTCTCTCTTTGAGCTTTCCATTTGGTCTCAATATCTTGGCAGCCATAGCCAATTCTAACAAACATGATAGTAGATTTGACAACTAGTCATGAGATATTATCCCTTACGGATAAAATTTCTATGTACAACCAAATTTAGGTAGAACTAGACGAATAAAATAAGGCAACCTTCATCACACCTTGGGGAACATTGATGAGTCTAGTTTATGGTCTAATTATTGATAGAGTTTTTGTCCATTTCTTGCAATTATCATAAGACTTTGATGCTAAGATGTTGATTTTTTATAATATTTCATTAAAACCATAGACCTTGGACATGAACTTATTTTCATAACTTTTAAATGATATTGTCATGCTATAGGAACCATTTGTGTAATTTTGCAAGTGATTATTGAATGTTGCTTTAAAGATGATTATGGATATGCAGTTGTTGTGTGTACTAACATTGTCATGTAGATATAATCAAGGCTTGCAATTCAGGAAGATTCCGCTAGCTGGGCATCCGCCATATCGATCAACAAGGTGGACATTCAATGAGGGAAGGCTCTCGACGGTAGAAATATTCCTCATGTAAATCAAATTGTAACCGCCTTGTAATGCTATTAATTTCTTGTTGAAAATATTTAGTCGTTACTGTTGTGCCAAGGTCGCGTTAAGGAAAGCATGTTTGATAGATTTTGTGCATGCGTAATCACCTCTCCACTTTTTCACACTTTCCCTAATGTGGCATCCTCTGGTTCTATTGGGGTTGACTGCCTTGCTAGGTGGATAGATAAGCAAGACTCGGATGCTCCTTCAGAGGTTTAACAATTGAAAAGAGAGATTGCTTAATTTGATGTACTCGCATTCTTAGTTTTCAACAATACAGTTATGTTGCTCGATTGTACTCATGTGTTTCTACTGAATGAAATGAGGTTATAAGTTTGTGCATCTGAGTTTACCTTAGTTTTAGGGAATACTTATCCAAGGGGGGCCACTTGGTGAGTATTTCATTCTTTAGCTTAGTTGGTATTTTATGTTTAGTAAATAGTTAAGAATCTGGCACTGACTATTCCTATAGCCACTAGAATTACATTATGTTATTGTTCCTACAACCAAAGTAGACAGAGTAGTTTCCTGTTTGTTCGCTCAGATTTTCATTTTTGTTATGCATTTAAGTTTAGTCTAGCCATTGGTTGATGTTCAACACTTATGTTATTTCCTTCCAAGCAATTTACTTTCAGTATTGTGTCTTTCTTAGCTATAGAATGAGCATGGCTAATTTGGATTCCTAGTGCACATACAATGCTGACCCATTTCAATTTTACATCCCTGGGTTGACAATTTAAATGCACCTTCATGATGATTGAAACAACTATTCACATTAGATGTCTAATCTCTGAATCACAACTGCAAGGGCTTAGTTGTTAAAATCATTGTAGGAGGTCGACATTTTTGGCGTCATTGTTGGGGATGGTGTCAAACTAGGAAGTTCTTTGGATTCATTGATAGTTCTCCTTGCGTAGTGTTTCTGGAAGTTGTTTTGAGTGTACCCCTCATTTAGAAGTAATGGTCCCCCTATTATTTTTCCAATTCTTTGTGTGAGACGACTGATATTGCATTGACACCGCATGCATAGAGGAAGGAGGAGAGATGCTCATGGGAGATTCCTTCCTAACAATCCTGATCCATTCCAGCTAGTTGAGTACCAGAACCTACCAATAAATGTAGAAGAAGAAGAGCCATACCCCTTTGGTGATACATTTTCGGATATGACTAGTTCTAAAGTTTCCTCTAAAGATCAAAATCTGATTGAAGAATACCTTGCTTCAAATGGAACTTCATCAAGAAGGCATGGGTGATGCAAATGGAAACAGACCTAACAAACCTAACCGACCAACTTTTCCTTTCCCCATTGCTCATCAAAATGAAGTAGACAACCTAAAAAATATCCTTGCTTCAGTCCTTCCTAAGTTCTATGGACTTGTCACAAAAGATCCTGATACATTCTTGTTTGAGTTTGATATACTTTGTAGGAGTTATAACAATACCACTTATGTCCATAGGCTTAAGCTATTTCCTACCACCTTGAAAGAGGCCTCATTAAGATGTTTTATGAGCCTAGGCAGAGATATTGTGGAGACTTGGGAATACATGAAGATAAATTTCCTTGAGAAATACAAATATTATTGTAAGGGCAGTGACATGAGAGGAGATGACATTTTTAGGATGCAGCAAAAGGAAGATGAGAGCCTGGAAGATTACACTTCAAGGTTTCTATTTTTCCTACATAAGTCTCCACACCATACAACATAATGAGGAATTGCATAAGCTACTTTTCTTGAGAGGAATTAACGACAGTTTCACAAATGCCTTGAACCTGATGGGAGGAGGAGATATCACCCAAGTTCCTTGGGAGGATATCAAGAAGATATGTCAGAACTATTCTATGGCAGCTTCAAAGAAAGGGAGAAATTACCAATACTCCATGAGTAAGTCATCTACCAGTGGATTTTCAAGAATGGAGATTACTCACTTACTAACATAATTCAAGCAAGACATCATAAACAATCTGGTTACTCAATTGGATTCACTTTAGGCCAAAAAGAAACAAGAGGCAGAGGCAATGTTGGAAAAATATTACCCTCATTGCAAACAAAAGAAGAAGGACCGTAGATGCAAGATGATAGCTAATATTGACAGCAAGCAGATGGCACCCGAGTTCAAACCAATCCAAGGTGATGATGATCAAGTATACTATGTTGCACAAAGGAGGCCATGGTCTCCAAGATAGGGTATCCCACCAAATCCACTATCTTTTGTTGGGCCATATTTCAATTCTTATTTATCTAGTAATCAATGGAAACCCCCATATCCATCCAATTATGGAGGATATCCACCACATCCTTGGAGTAACCCTCTAAATTCTTGGCCCAATCACCAAAAATCTCCACCTTAATGGCAACAACCTTAGGGGAATTGGCAGCAGTTTCAAGGAAATTGACAGCAACCCTAGGAAACTGGCAACAAACATCTCAATGGAGGGGAGGACAACAATGGCCAAACTAGACAAACAATTACATGCAACCACCTTCTCAGCCCCAACAACCTACTATAATGCCTCCTCTTTTTAATACAAGTTGAAATGCACCTAAACCTAATCAACTACTAGCCTAGACCATACCTAACCCAAATAATAAACCACAATAGTAGTCAATATACTTTATTGTTCCAAATCAATTACCTACATATGTTGTGAGTGTAAGTGACACCTGGTTGTGTTCAAGAACTAATTTTCTAGATCCTTCCACACCTATTATCACTGAGTTTCCTTTAGAAGAGGAGGAAGCTCTGAATGTCCCTGTTCAACCAAGTATACCTAAAAATACTAAACCAATCCTAGTCAAGCAGACTGAGCCAAAACCACTATTTCCCAAGAGGTTGGAAATTGTGAAACAAAAGGAAGAAAAGGACACAAATTTCGACATCTTAGATCACTTGAAGCATATATGTGTTCAAATACCTCTATTTCAGGCCATAAAAGATGTTCCCATATATGGCAAAACAATCAAGGAAGCATGCCTTAAGAAGCCAGGTAGGAAGAAGAAAGACCCCACTATAGTTCATGTGGTAGGACAACTTGCTGACATCATGCTTGGGAAAGTGATTGTTCCCAAGTATAATGACCCAAGATTATTGTGGTAAGAGTTTTTATAAATGGGATGCAAATAAAGAACTAGATTTGGGAGCAACAATAAATGTGATGACTAAGGACATCCTGCTACAACTAAATATTGCAAGCATGAGACCTTCTCCTATTGTCTTGCAACTTGTTGATAGTTCTACTGTTAAGCCTGATGGTATAGTGGAAGATCTAGTGGTAACTCTAGACTCTTGGGAGTACCCAACATATTCTATGATTCTTTCTCCTAAAGCCACACTAGGCGGGTACCCCATTATTATTGGAAGACCATGGTTAGCAACAACAGATGCTTATATTGGATGTTGGATATGATACATGACCATTTTAGATGGGAAGAGAACCAAAAATATTGTTCTCTACCCTCTTGCTCAACCATCCCATGATAAGGATGATTCAGTATGGCCACATATTGGTGAAGAGACCGAGGAAGTTAATTCTATGGCATAGCTTATGATGTTTGGTAGAATCCCTTTCTTGCAACTTCAAGATGAAGATGAAAGGTTGTCTAACATAATTCAGAACCATTATGAGGTAGAGGAAGCATCATCCTCTCATGTATCTGATTTTTTTGATATAGTGAAGACACTCCTGAACTCTCATCCTGTAGTCACTCATCCTATAGTCGCTCATCTTGCAGACGTTCTTCCTGCAATTGAACATCCTATAGCAACAAGTATGTTTCATGCATTTTTACCACATGAACTCAAGGTACCAAGCATTAGTGAAGTAGCTATGGTGGAGTTAACTACACCAGTACAAGTGTCAGAAGGGAAATATCTGAATATCAACAGTAAATTGAGTGAACAACAATAGTTGTCATTGGTAGACTTATTGAGGGCCCACCAAAATGAATTTCATGGGACTATCATGATATGAAGGGATTGGATCCTAAGCTTTGCACTCATAGGATATACATAAGAGATGATTGTACACTAGTGAGGCAACCACAAAACAGAATTAACCATGCATTGAGAGAAATTGTAAAACGAGAACTATAGAAATTGCTTGATGTCGGATTTATCTACCCCATTTTAGATAGCCAATGGGTGTCCCCATTGGTGATTGTTCCCAAAAAAGGAGGGAAGTGGTGAGTTTGTATTGATTACAGGGAACTTAATTCTGCCACCAAAAAGGATCATTTTCTCTTACCGTTCATAGATCAAGTTTTGGACTCACTTGCAAGAAAGTAGTACTTTTATTTTCTTGATGGATTCAAAGGCTATAACTAGATCCAAATTGCACCAAAGGACCAAGAGAAGACCACCTTTACCTATCCATGGGGAACTTATGCCTATTCAGTACTTCCATTTGGCTTATGCTATGCACCTATAACTTTTCAGAGGGTAGTCATTAGCATATTTTCAGACATCTCTCATGATTGCATGAAAATTTATATGGATGATTTCACTACTTATGGTGTTGATTTCAATAAAGCATTGGAAAATCTTAAGAGAGTCCTACAGAGATGTGCATTCCATAATCTATCTTGAAATAGTGAAAAGTGCTTCATGATGATGCAGGAAGGTGTAGTTCTTGTCCACTGCATCTCTCACAAAGGCATTCAATTAGATCTTGCAAAGATTGAGGTGATTACCAATTTGCCTATTCTTGCAAAAGAAAAATATGTTATGAGTTTCTTAGGACATGCAGGTTATTACAGGAGGTTCGTCAAAGACTTCAGCAAAATGACAACACCATTGTATAATCTCCTAATTAAAGATGTTAAGTTCCAATGGATAGAAGACTGTGACAGGGCATATTCTGACTTGAAAGCAGCTTTAACTCATGCTCTTGTGCTCAAGGGACCTAATTGGGATTTTCCTTTTCAAATCCATATAGATGCCTCAGACTATGTTATAGGAGCATTCCTAGGACAAAAAGAATGAGCTACTAAAAACACTATTTACTTTGTCAGCAAAAATTTGCAAGGAGTTGAATTCAACTATACAGTGACAAAAAAATAAATGTTAGAAATGATCTATGCTCTAAACAAATTCAAGCATTACATTAGAGACTACCAAATATTTTTTCACATTGATCATGTAGCCATTAGATACCTCATGAATAAACCTCTTATTTCAGGAAGGCTAGCAAGATAGTTATTGTTGACGCGGGAGTTTGACATAACCATTGTGGATAAACTAGGGAAGGCCAATGTTGTTGCAGATTTTCTTTCAAGGCTAACTACATGAAAAGATAAACAAGTCATAGATTATTATTTCCGTAACGAGCACTTATTTTCCATTAGTGTGTAGACACCTTGGTATGCTAACATAGCTAATTTTATGGTTAGAGGGAGAGTCCCTCCTCACTTCTCTCCAAAAGAGAGGAGGGTGCTCATTGAAAAATATTTTCTTTTCTCATGGATTGCTAGATGTTTGTTCTACATTGGACTTGACCAAGTCATGAGGAGCTGTGTGAGAGAAGATGAGACATATGATATTTTTCATGCCTGTCACAATGAACATTGTGGAGGACATTTTGCAGCCAAGAGGACAGTAATGAATATTTTAAACAAGGGATATTACTAGCCAACACTCCACAAGGATGCAAGAAGATATACAAGGAAATGTGACAGATGCCAAAGGATGGGTTGACCAACAAAATATGATGAGATGCGACTTTGTCCCCAGGTAGTAATCAGTCCATTTGATAAGTGGGGACAGGATGTTGTAGGACCCATTGATCCTCCATCAAAAGGTAAATTCTATATTTTGGTACGCATTGATTATGTAACTAAATGGGTAGAAGTTAAGGCCATGTAGCATGCAAGAGATAATAAGGTTGCAAAATTTATGTATGAGGAAATTTTCACACGGTATGGGGTTCAAAGAGAGATAGTGACTGACCAAGGGACTCAATTCACTTCAACCTTTGTTACAACACTAATCAATGAGTATAACATTAGGCACATGAAGTCTACTCCTTATCACCCCTAGGCCAATGGCCAAGTTTATGTGACCAATAGAGAAATTGAAGCCATTCTGACCAAAACAATGGCTATCCATAAAAAGTATTGGGCAAGCAGGCTACTATAAGTTGTTTGGGCCTATAGAACTACCTGGAAAAAAACTACAAGATTCACTCCATTTGAGTTTTTGTATGGAAAGACAACCATGATGCCCATTGAATTTGAGCATAAGACTCTTAGGACTACAGTAGAATTGGGGATGGATATCTCTGAGGCACAAAAAGATAGAATCATGCAACTGCATGCTTTGGATGAGATGAGGAAGGAAACTTTCCATCACACAAATGTAGTGCAAAACTAGTGAATAAAGTGGCATGATAAATTCATCAAGAATAAGAAATTTCAACCAGGTGATTGGGCACTGCTCTATGACTCAAGATATCAAGATAATGCAGGAAAATTGCAGACAAGGTGGCTTGGACCATATGAGGTGGCTAAAGTATTTTCCAATGTAGTTGTTCAACTTACAGCGATTGACGCTGTCAAGTTTAAGCTACTGGTGAATGGTCATTGCCTGGGATTGTATCACAATCCAACTTCTAAGGAGGACTTCCTACAACAATTCACTCAGCATGCAACACCCGAACTTCCTGTAGTCAAAGGAAGTGGACCTAGTGTCCCTTCTTCTAGCTAACTAAGGTACATAACTTGTCATAATAAAGACTTCCAATTATGTGGGGGTCCACTTCATCACCCATCCACCCATCCATTCCACCTTTCTCTCTCTTCCATTTCACTGCCATCATTTCACTTCATTCCATTTCATTCAATTTCGCTTCGCTTTCATTAATTTCTTAATTGATTTCTTAAAAAGTGACTGGTACTTTCTCCATAATCTTTGCAATAAATCTTCCACAAATTCAGGTATGTGCACATCAATTGTTATATCTTAATTGTCTTTTAATGCATTTATTTAATTGTTGTGAATTAATATGGACATTCGTCATAACATGTAATTATTCCTTGCCCTGTCAAATTGACATTTCACCTCACATTTGAGGACAAGTGTGCAAATTTAGGTTGGTGGGGAACGTGTCAATGCCATGTTCTCATGTCTATCCATACTAGTTCACATCAACAAAATTTAAGTTATTAAGCCAATTTGAATTCTGAGTAAGATGATGGCTTGTATGTGTGAAATGACAATCCATCACTGCCATTTTCCTTAATCATAGCCTACATTTATTACTCCTTTACTGACTTTAATTTCTCTTGTTATAATCTTAAGCCAAAAGGTAAAATTCAGTCAATACGAGCATTGGAAATTTAGCAGGGTTGCAGGAAGGAGAATTTTGGCATTCAGATGAGGATTGCAGGAAGAAAAAATTTGCAGACTATTTTATTGTAGACAATGGGAGGTGGTTTAATTCAAAATGAACCCGGTTCATGATGTATTACTACAGGATGCACCTTGCCTAGGCGAGTTTAAAAACTTTGGATGGCTAGATTATTTCTTAAAGGTGAATGGTTTTGATGAAGATGTTGTATCGGAATTCGCCTTGACATTGTCTAAAGGGAAGGCCATGATAAAAGGGGTTGGAAATGAGCTATAGAGGAAAGAATTGCAAAAGTTACAGGGTTGCTTGTCGACGGTGAACAATACCCTGCTACCAAAGATGCTAGGTCGGCTAGGGTCAAATTTACAAAACCTAATGACCCTCCGTTGAGCGTGGAAAAACGAGGTATGAAGAGGACTTCTTTGCCCGAGATATGGAAGCAAGTAGCAGTTTATGTTGTGAAGTATATTACCTACGAAGGTCGCCAGTCGAATTTGCATTTTGTCCATTTCAAACTCCTAAACCACATGAGGCATGGAAGGAGAATGAATGTTCCTAATGTGCTATACCATCTTCTTTCAATCATGGTGGTCGAGACCCAAAAAAGTACAAACAATTATGTTTCCCACCATTGTCTGATCAAATTATTAGTTGAAAAATCTTTACATGATGTGTCTGATATTTGTTGGGAATAAGTTTTGAATATTGATCAAATTAGACTAGAGCATTTGCGACCTAGGGTTTTTCCTCAACCTTGTAGCTTTAGTAGGAGAAGGAGAAATGTTGGGGCCACTCTTGGTGCCTCAACTTCTCACACAAGCCCTAGTGGAAACCCTCCTGCAGCCAAACAAACTATTGAGATTAGTTCTTCTGAGGTAGAGCATTCTGATAAAGAGGGTTCCTCTCCTGATTCTAATGATGATGTTCCTCTTGGCACCCTAATGAGAACTAGGGCACAAAAGAAGAAGGCGAGACTTAAGAAAGGAAAAGCTAAAAAGAAAATGATAGAAAAAGAGGTGCCAAGCTCCAAGAAATAAAAGGCTGACACTGTTCTTCCTAAAGAAAAATAAAAACATGAAAGCCCTCCCAGAAAATCAAGATCAATTGGGCCATCCTTCAGTGTACCTCTGGAGGAAAGCCCTAAACCTGGAAAAACATCACGGCAGGATGCAGAAGCTCCAATGGAGCAGGTGAATGTAGAGAAAAAGGACATATTTGAGGAGACAACAAACTTAACGCTAGCAGATCTTGCTAACATCGTAGAACAAGTTAAAAACCAAGCGTGTGAGGAAAATCTAGAATTCTTGCAGCAAGAGGCCCTGCAGCTTGAACTAAGAGAACAATCAACACCCCTGCAGCCAGAATTGGTTGAACAAACAGAAGCCCTACAAGTAGTACCCTACCAAGAGAAAGCACAAGTGCCAAGTAAAATGATGGTAGGAGTACATAGGCCCTCTGATTTTTCAATGAACACGGTAGTCATGAACTTATGGAAAGAAGTACAAAGGAGGGAAGAAGAATGGAAAGCAGAAAAATGTAGGCTAAAGAAGGAAATTGAAAAGAGAGATGAAGAGATTGAAAATAAGAATGAAGAAATTATTGTTTTGAAGAAGAAGGTGGATGACATGACAACTTTAGTACCGCAAATATTAGAGTGCAGGGCTCCTCTGAGGGTCTATGCATTGTATTTAAAGGAGAAGCATCTTTCTTTCAAGCTAGCAAGAATTGTTTCAGGTTTGAATCCTTCCATTGAGACCCCTATTGAATTTTTCAATGCTTATCGGATTGCTCCTCTTGAGATGAAAAATTTGTTGTGTGAATTTTATTTACATAATTATGTTGTGACCAAATACCATGATTGGAATCTACTGTTATATGTTGGGGATGTCCAATTGAGGGCATTCATGTCTTGGATACAGAATGAAGTTATTTGGGATAAGCAATTCATGGACTATAGGCAAATTGAATCCAGTATTCCCCTACCCATTAGGGCTGAATCTAGAAATCTAGGAGACATTTTCAAGGATTGGCACAAAATTATATACTGACCAAGCTATAGCAGTAGAATACTGCCTAAAAGAGAGGCGGTCTATAAAGAATATGAGGAGATGGTAAGAACTGAATGAGAATCTGTAATGGGATACCTGTCACAAAGGTGAAACAACGTAACTGATGATTTGAAGCAATCCAAGCCTCATTCCATGCACAACTATGTTGAAAAACTTAAGAGAGTTGATAGATATATACAGATTGGAACAACAAAAGGGCAATTCTAGCTTCCATTGATTTTTTAGCTACCTATCCTACTGTGGCCTATGTCAAACTTTAGGTATTATAGGTATGACATAGTTGATGAGAGACAAAGATGGAGTAGGCTGATAGAAAACAACGGTTCTATTGGGATCCTAACTCAAACACAACAAAAAATGATGTTGGACAGCTTACAGTTGCAAATTTTAGGGCATTGACCAAGCAAAAGAACAACTCTTCCTCTATTGGAGGTCCAATAAGAGATTAGATTGGGGGGACTGATGAGTCTAGTTTATAGTCTAATTATTGATAGATTTTTTGTCCATTTCCTCTAGTTATCATAAGACTTTGATGCTCAAATGTTGATCTTTTTATAATATTTCCTTAAAACCATAAACCTTGGACATGAACTTATTTTCATAACTTTTAAATGATATTGGCATGCTATAGGAACCATCTATGTTAATTTGCATGTGATTAATGAATGTCACTTTGAGATGATTATGGATATGTAGTTGTTGTGTGTACTAACATTAACATGTAGATATAATCAAGTCTTGTTATTTAGGAAGATTCTACCAACTAGGTATCTGCCATATCGGTCAACAATGTGGAAATTCAATGAGGGAAGGCTCTCGACGACAGAAAGATTCCTCATGAAAATCAAATTGTAGCCACCTTGTAATGTTATTAATTGCCTATTGAGCAGATTTAGGCATTACTATTGTGTCAAGGTCACGTTAAGGCAAGCATGTTTAACATATTTTGTTCATGCATAGCCACCTCTCCACTCTTTCTACACTTTCCCTAATGTGGTGTCCTTTGGTTTTGTCGGGGTTGACTTCCTTGCTAGGTGGCTAGATAAATAAGACTGAAATGCTCATTCAGAGGTTTAATAATCTGATAGAGAGATTGCTTAATTTGATGCACGTTCTTAATTTTCAACAATACAATTATGTTGCTTGATTGTACTCATGTTTTCTACTAAATGAAATGAATTTATAAGTTTCTGCATCTGAGTTTACCTTAGTTTTAGGGAATAATTATCCAAGGGGGGCCGCTTGGTGAGTATTCCATCCTTTAACTTAGTTGGTATTTTTTGTTTTGTAATTAGTTAAGAATCTAGCACTGACTGTTCATGCAGCCACTAGAATTTCATTATGTGTTTGTTCCTACAACCAAAGTAGACATATTAGTTTCCTATTTGTTTGCTCATATTTTCATTTTTGTTATACATTTCAGTTTAGTCTAGACATTGATTGATGTTCAAAACTTATGTTATTTCCTACCAAGCAATTTAATTTCAGTATTGTTGGCATTTCAATTAGCACCTCTGGAGTGCTTATTGGAAACAAACAACTATTGCAAGTGTGTTAGTACATGCTCTTCGGATTATAGAGAGGAAGATCTCTCTTTGCTGATTTTCTACTGTAAAAAAGGGGTGTACTAAGATTCCTATCTTTTTTACTCACCGGTAGGACACAAGGGTGCATAAACCAATGCATCGTAGCTAAGCCTTTTCTCTAGTTTCCGCAGATCTTAACTAAGACTAACTAAGCTTCTAAACTATCCTACCTCCCCAAGATAAACAGAGCATGAGGGCATAGGAGCGAAATGGATGGTTGGATCACTTGGATCCTCCGTCTCAATGGAATATGGCCGAGACTCTGAACCTTCGAATATATACCAAGATAGGGCTTGATACAAGTAAACACTCATTACGGTAAATTGGATCTGAGACTTTCCAAGGAGGAGGAACCCCTATCCGAGGTGTAGGCTTGGAAACAACTCACTGGAAACAACAAGGAATGATGGCCTGTCTAGCAGGATTCTCGAGGAGGTGACGACACCTGTCCAAAGTGTAGGCTGCAAGACAAAACATTAAACAACATCAAACGATAATGATCGCTGACAAAATATCCAAGGAGGCGACGACACCTGTCCAAGGAGGAGATTGAAACAATGCACTATTGGAAAACAAGCCTTTGAAAACACTCAATTATTTAGATCAAGCTAGTATGCGCCATCTGATTTATTTCTTCAAGCTTCTCCAAAGAATTACAAAGGTCGGGACAACAAAGGCACGAAATCATGCACAATTGCGATCAACCAATGAACTCTCATCCAAGAGTGAACAAATATAAACAAGCTAACTCTGGCAACAATGGCGCAACAATTTTTCTAGCAAATAAAGGTTAAACAAATAAAGAACCTAAGGCTCTTATTTATAGAAACTCAAAGGAGTAGGCAACCCTAAAATATCCTTGAGTTAACAAACAGTTCTTGCCAATCAACAAGATTTATTTCTATGTCTAAAAGTAGGTGAGCAAATAGTTAACTGGAAATCTACTTCAGTTAACTGAAACTAAACAAAAGTCAAACTGAACGTCTACCTCAGTTGACTGACACCTAACTAAAAGTGAACTTATAATTACATATGTGTCTCCAAATAGACATCCACCTTTTGAGGAGATCTGAGATCCACAAATCGTGGGAGTCAATTAGACATCCTAGATTAGTGGGATCTGACATGCATGATCTGTGGAGATCTGGAGTCAACTTGGAAAGGGGCATCAAGTTGACTTTAGTCATCATTAATGTTATTTGGGGGGTAGGACGTCCTTCCTTGGTGCTTTACACCTCTTCACCACTGGTCAACAAAGTTTCTATCCAGTCATTGACCTCTTCGGCCCCTGAGCAATTAATGCTTTTCAGAGTGACTATGTGGCATCTAAGCATTTCTTCACCCACCGTAAGCTGCTGCTGATAGATTATGCATTGGGCAACTGCTTCATCTAATTGGATAGATATGGCTACAATTTTGGCTAATTTGCAACCATTGGGATCTTCAAGGAATGAAGATCGAATGACATTTTGGAACCGTGTATGTACCATTTCAAGCTCAACATATTCTCCCCCTTCTCACTGATATTCTAACTCAGGGAAGGATATTACCAACGTTCTTGCGAAGTTGATAATATTGGCAACAAAGCATCTATAATCAATCAGCTCCACTGAATTGGCATCGTAGGCTCTCACCTTGTATGCCACCTGTTCTTTCCACTCAAAGAGATGGTGTTTGTTCTCAGTGGTTGTAACTGATTCATATGCCTGTTGTAGATTAGCAAATGTCACCTCCTCTCTCGGCCTCTCTTGAGCTGCCTTCAAATCTGACTGCTGGATTTATGATCTAAGTCCATGTGCCCAGTCTCTCAGCTGATATGCTTCTACCAACACACACCGTCCTTTGACGACAAACTCGTCCACTTGACGTCTCAAGTGTTTGTCATATGTAATCAACTGATGATGGTTTCTTTCAGCTGGGAGATCCAACAATCCTTGAGGCAAGGCCAAGGAGTTTGGAGTGTCATGTATCAAACTAGAAATGTACAACTTTAGCTGATGGATTTCAGCCTTCAAGGCTACTTTGTCTTGTCCATCCTTTGTCATCCTTTCTTTGACACTCGTTGAGGCGATTCCAAGAAGGTCTGCCTCCACCTATCGAGTGGTCTTTCCAAGGTTCACCTTTGAAAGCGTGAAATCCTCAACCCTCACATTATGTATATCTTTGTCTTCAGGTGGGGCAGTAGTCTCTATGATAACCTCGTTCTTTGCATTCTTCTCTACACGTGTCTGCTTCTTCAACTTCTTTGTCGGCATGTCTTGTGGGACATGATGGAATTTAGAGAAGTCAAGCTGATAAGAAGGTCTCTCCCTCTTCCTCCCAAGTGAGCTTTCCAATCAAATAGAATCTCGGCTAGCATCACTGGGAGGAGGAACATAGGCCCCCTGAATGCTGGAAGAACGAGACTATGCCGGAGTAATGCCTCGGGGTGGCGAGTCCAAATCAATAGGACTCTGCGACCTCTGTGATGGTGGTGAAGCTGGTGGCTCTGTTTCTATCGCTGGCACTGCTTTTGCTGCAACTTCTTCTATAATGGATTCCATCTCTGCAACGATTATTTCAATCACTAGTTCTTGTGTAGTTGCAGCAGTCTCAATTGTCTCAGGTAAATTGGTGGTTGTCTCCACCTGTACCTCTTGTCGGCTTGTGCTGGCAATTCCTTTTCTCCCCCATGTGCTCCCTGACATCCACATTCCTTCTGGAGGAAAGCTCATCTTCTTCTATCTGGGTTTCCTCCTAGACGTGGAAGGTACTATAAACTGAACCGCTAGCGACTTTGATCGGGGAAGTACTACCTTTCTTGTCCTTTTACTATCCAGGTAGAGTTGACTGTGTCGAACTGCTCTACCCGTTCTTTCCTCAATAGACGTACTCTCTTTCGCGTACCAGTCTACTTTGCCAAGTGGTTGTGAATCCACTAGACCCATGAAGAAGGAAGAAAGAATGACTTCTTCTTCATCCTCAGATAAGCCCTCGATGTCCTCTGACATGAATTTTGCAATCTACGAGAGCTTGAATCTGCTATGGTTCCTTCTTCTCACTTCGAACTCATCCTCGCAGTTGACCCAAAAATCTTCCATGAAAGGTTCATGTGATGATATTTGTTCAAGGTGAGCTGCGAAGATGCCTCTAGGGTCATAGGATGGCCTCTTGTCAATGAGGTACTTGAGATTAAATCTCACTATTTCCTGGCTTATCAACCTTGCATCGGTTGTAGTCTTGCATCTGTAGAATCCCATCTAAAAAAGAAAGTTTGTAGCAGTCTTTTTTCTTTATGCGAAGGTAAGAGTGAACCTCGGCCAATTGCCTCAGGAATTCCATGAACACTACCCTATCTAAGGGGTAGCATGGCATCATGGAAGGGTGGCCATTGTAGCCATACACGCGTATGTAGGTGAAAGTGGGGAATTGGATGAACCAATCCGCCCAATCCACCATTGTTTCCTTAGCTGCTAGTGAAATATGCACGTGCATCTCATGGTCTAGCTCGTGCATGGTGTGCATAGTAAAAAGGTCATTTATATTTTTGAAGTGTCTTTCCGCTAGAGTGAACTCTAGGTGAGGAAAGTATTCTTGTACCTTTTGCACACCCAGGGTTCCCACAGTGTTCAGTGTTCTGAAATCGCCTTGGAAGGCTATCAGATAGACCAGGTATGAACACATGTGGAAATGGTGCTCTTCTAGAAACCCGGTGAATTGTTGGTGGAGTGTGTCACTGATCAAGGAGGCCCAGTCGTAACGTTCTTTTTTGCTGATTATTTTGCCAATGATGTAGAACATCCATGGCTGGAAGGCTTTTCCCTCCTCTTGTCCAGTGACTCTGCTGAGTAGGGTGATTAACACTCTGTACTCATCTTTGAATTCTCCTCTACCAACCAATCTGGGCAAGCTAGTGCTCTTTGTTTTCAGCCAATGTTCAGCCATTATAAGCGAACACTCATCCTTCGAAGCCTCGAATGCCTTTTCGCATTCTATCACTGATATGACCTTCTTGGTAGGGCATGGTGGAATTGCAAAACAAGTCTCTATGTCCACTGGCTTCAAGCTGCAAATCACCCTCTCGTCTACTGATAGGATCTCTCTTGTGGTCGAGTTGTAATGCTTTGTGCAAGCAGTTACAAGCTCAATGCTCTGTAAGGTGATCGGAATAGATGCAGCTTGGAATAAACTGGATTCTTCAATGTTTTGCAATGTGATTTGGTTCATGCCCTCCAAGTCTTCAGAACTGACCTCTGGATTTTTTTGCCATAAGTCCGTGTTAGTCATTTTTAGGTAATCATGGTATAAGACCGTTTTGGTCTTGTATTGTACCTGAGAGTATTGCATTTTGAAAACCTTGAATATTGACTGGGCACTTGACCCTGTTCTGACAACTTTTCTGGAACTGCTAAAAATAGCCTCGTCGGGGGTAGTTTTTACAAAAAATTCTGAGACATGGGTTTTGTTGAGAATGATTTTCTAAACAAACCCAGATCATCAGAAATTCGAAAAAATGAGTTTTTCTTTGACATGCAAAATCCCTTTGGTGGTAGAGGTAGTAGGGGCACCAGAAAGTGTTTTTTCTCGAAAAAATCTAACACATGGGTTTTGTTCGTGCTTCAGAGCTAAACAAACCCAATTTGTTTGTTTTTCAATATTATGACTTTTTTCGAAAACCCTAAAAAATAGGGGCAATAGGGCTACTTTTTCTGGAAAAATCTACCATGTGGGTTTTGTTGAAAAAGTTGTGTTTATCATACCCAGTTGGCCAGATTTATGATTATCTGTCGTTTCCTGTGACATGCAAAGAAATATAGGCAGAAATAGAGGAAGTAGACAAAAGATGGATTGGAAGTTATAAACTGCCACTTTGCAATAATCTGTCTCTAGAAGCAATCTTGGGGAAAGAATGCTTTTACTACCAATGATCTTCAAAAATATTGAAGATCCATCGAAAACCTCTGTTAGATATTGAAAACGTGTTCTTGAGAGCTATTTGATGTTTTATCCTTCAACCTGCAAAAAGAATAATGAAGAATGGGACGCCTAACATGAATATATGGTGATTAGGGTTAAGATCCACAAAGTATGGAAGATAACTCATCATTCAGGCCTGATTTGGAGTTCCAAAAGATGATTTCCACTGATTGTGGAGTGTTTGGTCTCTTTTTGGCTCCAAATTTGCTAACTCAAGTCAACACTTATGCTTTGACTTCTTTTAGGCATCCATTCTTGAAGTTGATCATTTTTTGTTCATTTTGCAAGCTAAAATGCTCCTGTTTGATCTTTGATTCAGGCTACTCAGTTGATCTCTGGCAATGGCTGACAGTTCTGTTGTTGAGGTGGGATCAACACGATGAGATATGCCTAAGAGGGATTAACTCAGAAAACTGAGTTTAGGCCTTCAGAAAGAAGGGTCCTTTCCTTGAGAGGGATGCTTTTGACAATGCCTTAGTCAATTTCCATTTATTGTTCTTTGTTTTGATCTTTTCATACCCTCTTTGCTTTGAGCTGACGTTTCTGATGTTTAGATGAATCAGATGACTCTACTTGACGATGCATCGGGTAGCCAGCTTGGTCTTTCTCAGGATGACTGACTTCTCAGTTGAAGCTAGCAGGTTTAGGTCCTTCAAACTAAGGGGCGCCCCTGGCCAGCAGGGGCGCTTTTAGCTTTTGATTGAATTTCTTCATGCTGTGAACTGCCTGACTTTAACCTCCTCCATCAAATGATTGATTTATCAAAAGTTATTGTTGATAGTCTCACTGACAAGATAGGTCATAACTGAGAAGGTCATCTCAGGAGGCAGTGAAGATTCTAACTGAATCTGGATGCCTTTAAAAAAGGGTGCCTTTCCTCAAGAGGGGTGCTCTTAGCCATTCCTTAGCCATTTTCTAGCTTATCTTTCTAGTTCTTCAATTTTGGCTTTTTCTGCTTGATCTCAACTCATGATCGTTTGGTGTGTCTCATGGCCTTGCTGTTAGATTGATCATATAGCTAGGAGGAAGCTGGAAAGATATCATGTATAGAGCTACTGCTTATGGATTCACCTGGTGCCTGCAACTGAGGGGCACCCCTAGCAAGTAGGGGCGCTTTTGCCTTGAAGCTCTCTGATTTGGCATCTGTGTCGTTGATGGATCCTCCATACTTTGCTGATGGTTGGTCAATGATACCTGAATCAGATGATTTTGCTGATTGTTTCATTGTTGAGCCAGCATGAGAGTGAAGAGGATGATTGAGTTGAGGATGCCAAATGATTACATTTTCCCTCTGAGATCCAAGGGCATCTTTCTTCAAGAGGGGCGCCTTTTCACCTTGTAAACTGTGTTTTGCCTTGGTAGACAAAACGTGCACCTTCCAGACTTAGCCAAATTTTGGCCTTTTCCGTTTTGAGAATCTCCTTCGTTGAAACAACATCTTTTCATCCTTTTTCGCCATAGCTTCTTGGTTGAAGCTTTTGAGTTTTAGCTTTCAACACCTGGTACTGGCCAATCTGCCATTAATGGCTGCAGAGTTCCTATCTTTGTTCCAGAAAAATAGAAATAGACCCACCAGAGTAAAACATGTATTTTGATAATTTTGACTTGATCAGTGTGATTGTGAAGGCAATTAACCCTATCAGAATTATTTTCAATCATTTCCAGGAAGGTTTTTAAGGGTGTAAAACCCTAATTTTTATTTTTTCAGAATTTTAACCATAGGTTCCTTGATAGAAACCCACAAAGATTTCATATTTGTTTTGACCTAAAACATACTTTCGATGGCATTTTTACATTGTTTAGCTCAATTTAAGCAGAATGCCAAAAATTTCATTTTGGGTATAACAAGTATTGTGTCTTTCTTAGCTATAAAATGAACATGGCTACTATGATTGATTCCTAATGCACATACAATGCTGACCCATTTCAAGTTTATGTCCATGGGTTGACAATTTAAATGCACCTTCATGATGATTGAAACAGTTATTCAGGTTAGATGTCCAATCTTTGAATCACAGTTGCAAGGGCTTAGTTAAAATCATTGTAGGAGGTCGACAAACATCATGGTATAGATTCATTCCATTTGGCCTCAAAAATGTTAGTGCCACATATAAATGAGTTATTATCATTATATTCCATAATATGCTACATGATATTGTTGAAGATTATGTGGATGGAATCCTAGGAAAATCAAAATATAAAGTAGATGATCCCTAATCCTATGTCATGTATCTCCAAAGACTCCAAGAATATAATGTTAGAATAAGTTCCAATAAATACATCTTTAGATTCACATCAAGCAAGATCTTAGGGTTTATTATTTATAGACATGACATTGAAGTAGATCTAGATAAGGTAAAATATATAACAGACATGCCACCTCCTAGGAATCTCACACAACCATGCAACTTACAAGGAAAACTCTAGGCCATTAGATAATTCATTGCCAACTAGTAAATAAGTGTCATTATTATTCACATATACTTAGAAAGAATATTAGCTCCATATGGGATTAGTCATGTCAAGTAGTATTTGATTAGATTAAATAATACCTTTTTAATCTATTAGTTCTAGTGACATCTACATTAGACAAGCCTTTATTTCTTTACATCAAGTACTTGCACATCTCTTGGGTGCCCTCTTAGTGTAACACAATGATCAAGGATAAGAGAAATCCATTTTTTACCTCAACATGACATTAGTGGGATTTGTGCTCAATTATTCCTCTATGGAAAAATCTTGACTTACAGTACTCTTTGCCTCACAAAAGCTCCAACATTATATGCTTAACACTACTATCCATCTCATCACCAAATTTGACCCTTTGAAATACCTATTGTCTAAAGTAACCCTCACCAATATAATGGAAAAGTGGTTCATGTGCCTTAGCGATTTTGAGATTGAATATGTTAATATGAAGGAAATCAAAGGGAAAGTCATTACAAATCAATTAGTAGAGGCCCTGATTCTAGATTGTCGTCATTTGATTGAATATAATTTCTAGATGAATCCATACTTCACATTAAAGAATACAAAACATAGACATTATATTTTTATGGATCATTTGCCTCGTATGGATTAGTTGCTAACATCCTTTTCATTAGCTTTCAAGGTGATTTCATCCGAAAAGCATTAGGTATCAAATTCCCTTATACAAACAACATAATAGAGTATGAAGCACCAATATTTAGTTTAAATATGATAGTATAGTGGAATATCCAATATTTATATATTTTTGGTAGTTTATAATCAGTGGTCAAATAAGTCAATGATGAGTTCCCCATGAAGGATTACAAAATTTTACCTTATAAACACCTGGTGGATAGCTTTAACATGTGTTTCTTATGTGCATATTTTGAGCAAGCTCCCCACATTAATAATTAATCTATCAATACAATGCCCATTATTAGATCTCTTTTAGATATGTCTGATGAAGCTCATGAGTATTACTTCCTTGTTTAGAAACTTCTCGTCCTTACTCATGATATGCAATATTTTCAGTCCCAACATTCCTTGGTATAGTGACATCTATACTTACCTCAAAATAAAAACCATCCCTCCCAACCTATTGCCCACCAAACATAATTCCCCTATTCAACATGCCTATCATTACATCCTCCTTGGTGGAACGCTCTATTATAGGGGTTACAATGGTAACTTTTTTAGACGTCTCAATTTAAATGAGGATAACTTAACACTTTAGGAAGTTTATAAAAAAAAATTATAGTGCTCATACAAATGGCATGATCCTATCCAAGAAGCCCCTTTGAACAAGGTGTTATTGGTCTACTATGGAATTAGATGCCTGTCAACATGTGAATAAATTTATAACTTATCTGAAACATGGAGAGAATTCATGTACCATCAACTCATCATTATTTTACGATCTTTTTCTATGGGTCTTGGATATTATTGGAAATATTAATCCCACCTCCTCCAATGGCCAAAAAAATATTTATTACCACTATTGAGTATTTAAGTAAGTAGGTCAAAGTAGTTCCTCTCACTTTTACCACCAATATCCAAATATCCAAGTTCATCCTCAACCATCTCATTTGTCATTTTTGTATCCCATCCACCATTATTATATACAATGAAAAATCCTTCAAACACTATAAAATGTGATCCATTTGTGAAATTTAATATCAAGCATAAGTGTTTCACCCCATATTATACACAAGGTAATAGCCAATCAGAGGTTTCCAATAAAACCATCAAAAAAATCCTTAAGATATCATCAATAACACTAATCGTGACTGACACCTTCAATTAAATTCCACCATTTGGGCTTATCAAACTAACATCCACACTCCTTATAGTGCAACCCCAAACTCCCTTATCTACAATAATGAAGTAATCTTTCTAATTAATGAGCATTGCTTCACTACTCTTAATCACCTCAAAGTATACTAATATAGGTTGCATTGTGGCTATAATAAATACACCTACATTAGATAATTTGAGGTTGAAGACCTTGTTATAAAGTAAAACCAAAAGAATACCAATCAAAATACATAAAAGAAAGGGAAAATTTGAGCCAAATTGGTTAGGTCACTATGTCATAATTTCTAAGTTTGAATTAGGCGTATACAAGCTAGCTACTCTAGATGGCCATGAAATAGATGAGCCCAAGAATATTATGCATCTCGAGTGCTTCTATCCCTAAACCTTCAAAAACAATCCAAAAAATCCAAATAAATAGAATTATTAAAAAAATAGTAAAGAGAAATAAATTCATCCAATGGTGAAAACCACTTCTTGTGCCATCGTGGATAAGTTCCATGATGAAAAATTAGAATATAGGCATCATGGGTAGCAGGAAACCACTCTACTCTATGAGAATGAATCACTCTACAATATCTCACTCATCACAATCCAACCATTGCTTCATCCCCTTTACCTCAAATTATTTACTCAAGCTCCCTATCCATAATTTGCTCTTATCCTTCTATCATTCATCCCATATCTCTCCATTGTTACCCCCACATGCATCATATACTCATCCCATCCTCCATCAGATTTCTCACCTATTAAAACTCCATCTCATTTTCATCCCTACCCACATATCCACCATCCATTAATTTACCTTATTCCATATATTCCATTTTATTTTTATCCTTCTTCATTATGCATGTCACCCTTGATTTTGCACTCAAATGCGCACATCCCCTTGCTAACATTTCTTAGGGCATGGTTACCACATATCCCCATTAGGGTATGACCTTTTCACCTTCATCTATCACCACATCACATCCCTTTAGTTCCTTACACTATGATTTAGTTTTTGTTCAAAATATCCCCCATCTGACCCTCCATCCCCCCATTCTCTCCTCTCACTCATCATTCCATACACCCTTGGCTTCAACATGTAATTGGATAACAAATCATTTTTTCTATATATTTTAATTGATTGTCTACATGTGGCTATGTTTATTGTTGCCTATAGTCCTAGTAATGCATTCGTCACACCATTATGGTCACCCTCATCCTTCACAATGGTGTGCCTCACAATGTGCCTTTTTTTATCAACATGTTTATTTTTGTGTCAGTCCATACACACATGATGCATCATCAACATGATCACATTATATCATGGTGCATAACCAAGTCTTATAAAAAATAATAGTTTATCTTTACACATGAAGTTACTCTAACAATATTGATCCTTTATTTTCACTATTTGACATCCTCCTTCAATTTATCCATCCTTTATCCATAAAATCATGTGTCATCACAACCACATTAAATCTTCATGAGACATCATTATTAGTCATGTAAATCAATGAAATCTAGAATCATCTACTCCAATAATCAAAGTGACATAAATCCACATGTTCAATCCTCATCCATTATCAGTTCTATGCCCATGGTGCATACATCATCCAAATATTATTTCTCTCACATAATATTTTATCCATAAT
Organism: Sequoiadendron giganteum; assembly: GCA_007115665.2. Taxonomy (NCBI): domain Eukaryota; kingdom Viridiplantae; phylum Streptophyta; class Pinopsida; order Cupressales; family Cupressaceae; genus Sequoiadendron; species Sequoiadendron giganteum. The sequence continues at coordinate 427,739,377 of CM021108.1, read as the reverse complement.
GATACATATTCCCATCTTCCTTTATCTTTCCAAAATATTTTCTAGGCCCAATTACACCCTAGTAGCTCTCTTGAGGGGGCATCATATCCATATCATCCCTATTATTTGAAGTGACAGGGTAACCTACCATTGAAGCTCCACTTCAACCTAATTTCTATTCTTCTTTGACACAATGCCACTTAGTCATGACATTATATCAAAGAGGGGAAAAATGTAGACACCAAATTTTTTCTTAGTACAACCTTGTCCACAATTAGCTAAATAATTATATTATTTAGTTAATCCATTCACTTGATATACACCACATTTTTTAATTGGCCATTTCCCTCTCACACATAATTAAACAATTTTATTATTTAATTATCCTCTTTTCACCTAACATGGCTGAAATAATTTAATAGTTTTATTATTTAATTGAGGCTATATTCCTCCACCAAATTTTAAGAATAAGGGAGGCCCTAAATGCAATTGTCCCCCACATTCCTCTAGTTGCAAAAACTTACTATTTTAAGTAAATACAATCCCAACCCTTCATTTTCAAACAAACCCCGTCACAATCCTTCATCCTCTTCTCAATCCTAAGAAAATATTATCTTTCATTCTCCACCATTGATCTTCTCATCACATCTCCACCACTCAATTTTCCTCCCAAAAAATTATAAATAGACACACCATCCTATGAATTTGATCATCTATTTTTATGCTAACTATATGATATCAAAATAGATAAAATTTTATGCAAAAGAGCATCCACATCTCAATCATCATTGAAGCAAATCACACTTTCAATGGAGTTTCATGGTAACTTTGTGTTTGAATGTTTAACTTGTTTCTTTATTTTCAACTTTATTTTGTGCTCTATCTAAGGTTTGTGATAGTTTATGATAGGAAGCTTGTCACTTAGATTTTTTTCTTCCTTTGCATAATAAGCTATTTCTTACTCCTACAAAACTCATTATTGAAATCTTCATCTTAAGAACCCAATAAATAAGAGAAAATACATGAAACCATCAAATGGTAATTAGGAAACTATTATATTTTATGTGTCATAGATATTTTATACTTCCAACTCTTTTATGTGTCATATATATTTCACATTTCCAACGTAAGAGGCCCAACTTTCAAAGGCCATAACTTTTGATCTAGGAGGTTGGTTGGGCCTTTTTTTAAATGTAGAGCTTGAAGAGGTCCATGTCCCTAAAATTTGAGAACCCATGTTGAACAACTTGAATTATTCATTTTGGCCAAAAAGAGATATATAGCCCATAAATTATTTTTTAACCTCATATCCAAAAGATACGTTCTTTATATCTTAACACTAGGATAAAGATTGAGCCACCTTCCTAACATCAATGAAACACAAGGATGAAAATGGAAGATCAGATCAAAAATAAGGTGTGGCATAAAAAAAACTAATAAGGATAGGGAAACCTAGGAAGGAAGATAGGTTGTGAATGATCAATTAGATTAACCAAAATATAAAGATACAAACTTCCCTATTCTTAATCTAGGTTAACTGAATGAAATGCATATAAACAACCACATAATAACCTAGATTAATAAATGAATGTAGTGTGGGATAATATATTTTTAGATTAAATGTTAGGGCATGAAAATAAACTTACTTAGCTATGTGACCAAATAATTTCCTTTGTTTAATATTCTAGAGTGTAATTGATATTTGTTTTGGAAATGAAGCCTCTCTATCTATGTGAATCCTCAAAATCTATATCTCACTTTTATTTTATCTTAGGTCAAGTTTGTGGATGTGTCAAATTTGTAGTTGTATATTCATTCTTTGTGCAAATAAATGACCTTATTCAATGTGTAATTTTGTTCTACGTCTTGCCTAGTTGGTCTTCATCTACTTTTCTCTTGTTTAATATATAAAGATTGATAACAGTTTAAAATATCTAGAAAGGAAATTAATGTGTTGCTAAAGGACACATTCTCCCAGTTCAATCATCTAAAATATGTGTAAAATCCTAGAGACAAAAAATCTTAGTCATGCAAATGATCTTAGAATCAATGTGTAATCCTAGATTTATTTTAGAGCACCAAACTGAAGTATTTCCTTCTTTAGCTTAACAAACAATGTGCAAATAATTCTCAAAATATGAGATATAATGTATGAATGTAGTTGAATGCTTTCAAATAGTAGCACATAGCACCAAATCATGAAAAATGTGTACTTAGCTAGCTTAGGGTGATGAAATGGACTACAATTGACCAATCTTGAATTTGAATGGTTGAAAAGACAAGGGTCAAGTTTGTAAATACAAAGTTGACCTCGAGACAACATTAATTGGTGGGACTATGGTGTCATTTACCTTGTAATCCTATGTATTATTAATGTGTCTCCAATACTCTTAAAATGTGTCCTCAAACACATAAGGTATAATTTGAAATTATTTTGTAATCTAGATTGTCTCAAAATATTGATATTAGTTGTCATATGCATTTAGAAAGGAGGTGGAGTTGGTAATAACAATTAAAAAGCTATTTTTAGTAAATCTATTAACTTAGAAGTGAAAATGGAGTAGTAGAGCATATTAAGTGTTGTTGGCGAGTCCCATATGAGTTTGTTGATGATATTAGATCTCTACCTTGGGATATGAGCCATTATAGAGGAGTTATAAGTGAGAGATGTCATTTATTATTAGTAAAGAGGATATTTTTTCTATACATGACTCATTAAGAGTTACATTTACTATCCTCAAAAGTGCTTTTCATTTTGGGCATTGATTTTTTTTTATTTCACCATGATTTGATGATACATTGTTTTGAAAATCTATTTGTGGTATTCCCCTCCTATTTTTTTTTTAAATTAGAGGCATGCGATATCAATTTTATGAGATTGTTTTACAAGTACACAAGTGTTGTAAGAGTTTTGTTAGAGTTCAAAGTGTTGGTGTGTGGTTGTATATTTGTTTTTAAGATTAATACATACTTGTCCTCTTTAGCATCTATATTTGTTTCTATAAGGGTTTCTCCATGTAAATCCCACGTTATCTATGGTTTGTTGATTTATCTCTTATTGTTGATTTTATAATCACATGATATTTATCATATGGTAATCCTTATAATTTTTTAGATTTTCATACACTTTCATAGGAGTTTATTATAGTAGTTTCACCTTGATTATCAACATTTGGTATCAAAGCTAATAGTTCTGCATAGAGAGGGACACATTTCTATTTAACATTGAAGGTTTTTTGGCTCCAATGGGAGCTTTTATATTGTATGATTTTACATATTTGAGGAAATGATTGTATATCGTGGATTTTACCTCATGTATGGATATTAAGTAATTTAATGCATCAACTAGTAGATATGAAAGTTGAATATGGAAGCTCTTCTTGAAAAAGGAGATAAGTGGTTGCCCATTTCACTAGAAAAGAAGTTATACCTAATATGTTTAATGAATATTGGTTAAAATTAGACAAGAAGGCATGAAAAAACATATAATCGTGTCTTATAAATTATGTACTCTTGAATGTTCCTACGGAGGATATTGCACACAAGTTGTCAAAGAGTATAGAAGATTATTATAGTAATTGGAAATGAAAGATGGTGATTCTATTGTAGACCATTTGATTATTTTTTAAAATTTTAAGTCATCTTGCTTTTGTAGATGTTAAGCTGGAAGAGGAAGATACATGCATCCTATAATTTTCACACTTTTATCTTTACCCAATACTTGAGAAAATATAATTGTTCCCATTAGTGGTAGTGGTGTAGAGTAAAAAATAAACAATCTTGTATTGGGAGTTGAGCTAGTCATTTTTCCCAAAAGGTGCACCTATTCAGGAAACCACTACCATCCAAGATAAGGAGCACTGGGAGGCTATTAAACCATATCATAAATCTTGAGGGGAGACGTTGGACATGTTCCAACAATCTCTCCCTCAATATTACCTAAGAGGATTTGAACTTGCGACCTTGCTCTTATACCACTTATTGGGAGTTGAGCTGGTTGTTTTTTTCCAAAAGGTGCAACTATTCAGGAAACCACTACCATTCCAATTAAGGACCAACGAGAGGATATTAAACCATGCCATAAATCTCAATGGGAGATGTTGGACACATTCCAACATCTAATTGTTGCTCTTCTTTTAAAGGAGATGAGAAGAAAATCCATGAACAAAGACTCAAAAGATGCTTTGCATGTTCATAGAAGGTTGAAAGAAAAATGAGGGTCTAAAGTGGATAAGAAAAATGACATTTTTAAGATTAAATAACATTCAAAGACCCTATGAAAGATTAAAGTGTTGGAACTATTGCAAAAGGGGACACATGAAAAAGGAATGCGTAAATAAGAAAAAGAGTTCAATTTTCTCCATGAAAATTTCCTTCAATGATGATGATAATGATGCTTTATTTATTTCTACTAACACTATAAGTGATGAATTTTGAGTTATCGACTTAGGTTGCTCCTCTCATATGCCTCCTCACAGGATTTGGTTTTCTACATATATAACTTATGATGGAGGAGAGGATTTCCTTGGAGACACCATTACTGAGTAGATTGTTGGTATGGGAAATGTATAATTGTGTTTCAATGATGAAATGGTTAAAACCCTTGATCATATTTTATAATCCCAAGTTTTACGAGAAAATTATTTCATGTATCCAAGTTAAATGATTCTAGTGTGCATATGCCATTTGAAAAATCTGGTTGTAGGTCAGTAAGAAGAAATTTGGTAATTACTAGAGGATCTTAGATTGACAGTCTATTTAGGCTTAATGCCTTTAATTTTTGTAATTTCGCTAATGTAACTTGAACTAAAAATACATGTATGTTGTAGCACTAACATTTGTGTCACATCAATGAAAAGGATATAAAGTCCATTATTAACAAAAAAATTGGGTTGATGATTTTTTCTAATTATTGAGTTGAAAAAATGATTTATGTGAGCTTTTGTGTTTATAAAATATAATAGCTTTTTGTTGAAATATTAGAAGTAATAGAGAAAATAGATTATTAAAAATTATTCATTCGAATGTGCTTGGTCTAGACAATATTGGTTTTATAAGTAAATATCGATATTATGTTACATTCATTCATGATGTATCTATACACACTTGGATTTATTTTATGTGTTCTAAATCTAAAATTTCACTAAGTTTAAGGAATTTAAAGTCATGGTTGAGTAATTTAAATAAATTATAAAATAAGGGTGTTGAGATCTAATAATGATGGGGAATATTATTCTAGAGAATTTGATGAATTTTGTAATCATGTAGGTATTGTTTGGTAAAACATTATACCTTATGACCCCACCAAAATGGGTAGCAAAAATGATGAAAAAAACCTTAATGGAAGAGTTAAAAGTATCCTAAAAGGTACAACGCTAGATTGGTGCTTTTGAGCAAAGGCTATAAGTACTATTTGTTATTTGATTAATAGATCTACTTGCTTAACTATTGTTGATAAAAATCCTTATGAAGTGTGGACAGATAAAGAGCCTTTAGTTTCACATTTAAGGATATTTGGTTGTGAGGCTCATGTGCCTCAAAAAAAGTGATCTAAACTATATCTAATTTTTTTAAAAATACATCTTTGTTGGATACAATGAGAATGTTAAAAGCTATAATCTTTGGATTCCTCTAAGTCAAAAAATGATTTTTTCAAGAGGTGAGATTTTTAGGGAGTTTGGAACTTATTCAAGTGAAGAACAACCAAAGAAAAATGAAAGAATAAAAATAGTGCACTTTGAAACCAAAATAGAAAAGAAGGAAGAGGCAAATTTGAAAGAATATTATATGGATCAAAGGATGAAGAAGAAGAGGTTTCAAGGAATTTAAATGGCGATGTGTAGGATGAACACATAGAAGAAAAGATAGAGCCTATTACTTCTACCTTGAGAAGGCCCATAAAACAACCTAATCCCATTAATAGGTAGATCCCACTAGATTTTTATTATGTATTTTCTTTTTTGAGTACCGATAACAAACCTAGACCTTTTAAGGAGGCTCTCCCTATGGAGATAGTGAATATTGGATGCCAACCATGTAGGAGGAGACAACGACCTTAGATAATTATGATACTCGAGATCTTGTTAGTCTTCCCAAGGGAAGAAAGCCCACTAGTTACAAATGGATGTATAAAAATAGAAAAAAAGGAAGAGGCACATTTGAAAGAATATTATATGGATCAAAGGATGAAGAAGAAGAGGTTTCAAGGAATTTAAATGGCGATGTGTAGGATGAACACATATAAGAATAGATAGAGCCTATTACTTCTACCTTGAGAAGGCCCATAAAACAACCTAATCCCATTAATAGGTAGATCCCACTAGATTTTTATTATGTATTTGCTTTTTTGAGTACTGATAACAAACCTAGAACTTTTAAGGAGGCTCTCCCTATGGAGAGTGAATATTGGATGTCAACCATGTAGGAGGAGACAACGACCTTAGATAATTATGATACTCGAGATCTTGTTAGTCTTCCCAAGGGAAGAAAGCCCACTAGTTACAAATGGATGTATAAAAATAAATTTGGTGTAAATAGATTGTTGGAGTGGTACAAGGCCAAATTGGTGACCAAAGGCTACTCTTAAAGAGAGGGAGTTGATTTCGATGATTATTTTTTTATTGCTAAGTTATGTTCTATTAGATTCCCTTTATCTATTATTATAGCTTATGATTTTGAAATTGAGCAAATGAATGTTAAAACTACTTTCTAGCATGGGGATCTTGAGGAGGAGATTTATATGTAACAATTTGCTAGTTTTATTATGAAAGGAAAGGAATAGTTGGTTTGCAAGTTAAAATGGTCCTTGTATGGTTTAAAACACTCACTTAGGAAGTGGTACTAGAATTTTGATGCATTTGCATTGAAATCGGGATCTGTTAAGAGTGAGGAAGATCATTGTATTTATATTAAGATTATTGATGACTAAATACTTAATTATTGTCTTCTATGTAGATGACATGTTTTTATAAAACATTAAGGTAATGATTAGGGAGCTCGAAACTCAACTTTTTGGCACATTCAACATGAATGACTTGGATGCTACTAAATATATACTTGGGATGGAGATTAATAGGGATCAAGTACATAGAAATTTTTGGTTGATTCGAAGTAAGTATCTAGATACCATTTTGCAACCATTCAATACACATGACTATAAGTCAATGAGTATTCAATTTTTCAATTGATACTAAGTTTACTTGACATATATCCTTAAATTGACGACGATTTTGATTGAATGTGTATCATGCTTTATTCTAGTGTTGTTAGTTATTTGATGTATGCAATAGTTTGCACTACATTAGATATTTACCTAAGTCATGAGAGTTTTGAACAAGTTTATGTCTAACCTTGGCAGAGAGCACTAGACTTTGTTAAAATGGTATTTAGATATTTACGTGGAACTTTTGGTTACTATTTGCATTATCATGATATTGATGATCTGGACATGTCATTGAACATGGATGTGTTGCTAGTGCTTATGTTTTCTCTCTATTTGGAGGTGTAGATGAGTTGGATAAGTAAAAGGTAGATCATAATTATTTTATCCACCATATAAGTAGAGTATACATGGTTGCTACACATGCCTTTACAAAGGTAGTTTGGTTAATGGGACGGTATAGTTTTTCATTTTGATTACATGATTGCTAAAATCAAATGTGATAGTAAAAGTGCTATTTATTTGGCCAAAAACCTTATATATCATGATAATACCAAGTATTTTGATGTTCAATATCACTTTGTGCAAGAAATGGTTAAAAAGGATAAGGTCTTGTTAGAAAAAGGTTGACACTATCAATAATGATGTAGATTCATTTACAAAGCTAATGAACATGGATAAGTTCTCTTGGTGAAGGAAGGCCACGAGCCTTGATATTTGTACTTAATTGTATTTATTATACCTATGAATGTATTTACAATACACAATGTCAAATGGGAGAATGCTAGGATTAAGGTGTCATTTACCTTGCAATCTTATGTATTATTCACATGTCTTCAACACTCTTGGAGTGTGTCCTTGGACATAGTTTATAATTAGAAATCAATTTGTAATTTATATTATCCCATAATCTTGATATTAGTTGTCATATGCATTTATGAAGGTCATGGAGTTGGTAGTGGTGGTTACAAAGCTATTTTTAATAAATCTTTGAATTCGGGTGTGATAATTGAGTAGTGAAGCCTCTTGAGTGTTATTGATGGGTCTCATATGAGTTGATTGAGGATTTTTTAGATGTCCACCTTGGGAAATGAACCATTATGAAGGAGTTACAAGTCAAAGATGTTGTCTATTATTAGTATAAAGGCTATTTTTATTATACATTGTTCATTGAGAGCTACTTTTACTATTTTTGGAAGTAACTCTTCATTTTGGATGTATTTTACCTTAGTTTGATGGTACATTGTTTTAGAAAATCATTATGGTATTCCTACCTCTGTTCTCTATAAATTAGAGAATGAGATAGTAGTTTTATGAGATTGTGTTAAGTAGGTACATAAGTGTTGGTGGAATTTCTTTCAAAGTTTTAGCAAGTGGTTGTATCTTTGTTTTGAAGATTAATACATGTAGAGTTTTTTTGAAAGATTTTCTTCATGGTATGCTGATTTTGCAATCAAATAATATTTATCATATGATAAGTGTTATTAATTTAACAAATTTGAGATGATTTTATTACAATAGTTTCACCTTGATTATCAACATAAATGACTTTGGATAGATAAATGATTAAATCTAGGTGGATAATAGTCATATACAGACGTGTATGGATAAATGCACTAAATGCAAAATTTGGATGAATGTATCAAAATACATAAGAATACGAATAAATTGAAAGATAAATATGTGAAAATGGTAACATACATATGTATAAGACTAAGAAAATGAGCTTTACATTAAATTACAATATATGTATAAACATTCTCTAATAAAAAAAAAATGTTAAATAAAAAATTCATAAATATATAAATTTAGTGGAAAAAAAACCCATAATTTCATAATTAGATTCAAAGGGTATAATTATAAAAAACTTCCAAAAATTAGAAAAAAAGACCAGCATTTAGCATTGAAATTCCAATTGATTTTTTTAATTTAAATTATAAAATTTCAGAATAACGATAAGTTACCCTAAATATTTGCAGAATCGTCGAGGTCAAATAACTCTTCTACGAAATGGTGTAGATGCGCCCTAAGCTCTCGAGAAGGCACTCCAAGCTGTGGGGAATGCATCTACGCCTTAAACGGTTGGGTTATATGAGCTCCTCTAGCGACCGCCATTTTGAACGCCTAATTACTGCGTTAGACTTCTTTGGTGATGTAGATGAGTTAACCCAAGCTTTAAAAAACAAACCAGACACGGGCACAGTTTTATAGGAACTTAATTGACGATGCGACACTCAATGTTTAATGGTGCCCTTAAAGCACGCGTGAACAGTAAGCACCAAACTTCATGGAATGTTTTGATTAGAAATGTCAAGTGTCGGGAGGTGGAAAATAATCTTCGATTGACATGCCCTTCCTAAAGATTCCAAGGTAACGGCAACATCATATATATATGTACTATGTATCCTTTAATTAAGGTAAGCATGGGTAAGGTGCTCAAGTTACACGTGTTAGAAGTTGGAGCAACATTTAGTGTTGTGTACCTCCCTACTCCGGCTTTCCTGCTAAAAAGAAGCCACCCTATGCAATCGGACCTTTTTAATATTCGGAAACCTGCTATTCCGAGCATTGCATGCGGAACGAGAACTGAAACTGTGTAGAGAGAAGGGACTCTGAGATTGACGACTACGCTTGTCCGTCAATTGTTTTCACCACAATTTTATTACTGCGGCTGCAGGTGACGCTATCGGAGAACTACACTTGATATTGCATTACTCCAGCGGCGTAAGTATTTTGGGGTTTTCTTCGTTTTGTGGAGGATGGACATTTTCGTGTAGAGTTTGTGTGTGGCATGATCCTTGGCTTGGCTTGCTAAGCTGTTTTAGTGGAATTGTGTAGGGAAGCAATCAAAGATGTCGCAACTAACTCCGGCTCGCGCAAGAACGAAGAGGAAGCGGTCGGTCACAGAGGACGGCGAAGCCATCTTTACGAGAAGAAAGCCCGAGGAAGAACCAGAAAATGTTGAGAAGATATTCACATTCAGAGTTCTGCTCCCCAATAGTTCCAATTTGACTCTTACTTTGGAGAACCCCAACGAAGAGATGAGCGTGCAGGACTTTGTCCGCACGGTGAGGAAAAAGTACGAGAATGGGGACAAGGATAAGGGGTCCAGGCATATCCAGTGGACTCCTCAAACATACCTGGAAGATACCATGGGGAATAAAATAAAAAACGGAAAGATAATCCCCCTCGCTGCCGCTAACATAACTACTACTATAATTCTACAGGTCTGCCAATTCCCACGCCATTTTCGTTGGCTGCTGCGCCTGTGTTATGCTTTGCATCTGCTTTTATGATTTGACTTGTTTTTAGTGTCAGAAGTAACTCTGATTTTTTTTTCCTACTTGATAATTGGTAAATGCTTGCGTTCTTCTATAACAAATGAAAGCACACTATGGAGCTCAGTATATATCTTTCTTTTTTCCTTCGTATTTTTTTAGTTTTGATGAATTGGCATTGCTGTCACCATCTTGTCTTTAATGCACCAGGACCTACGCTATTAAGCTTTTAGAGTAGTGACTAGAATGTCAGATTAGTACTATTTTCTCTAGTGACTGAAGGATGGGATCTGTAATATGTTCTCTTTGGCCTGGTATGTAATGCACCAAGAAAAATACTAATAATCCTAGATGACCGCATTTTATTGGATGCATTACTTTTTGCTAAATGCCCTAGTCGTTCTTACTGTTATTTCAATGGAGCAGCAGGCTCTCGGAATTTTTTCTTCCCTTGTGGTAAAGTATTCAATTCTCATTAGTAGTTGATTATATATTTTTCGTAAGTTTTTCAAATTTTTTTGGTTGATAAATGGTCATTGCATAATGGACATTTCAAGCTTCGATTATCAACCAGCGTTGAAAGTGTTTTTCCTTGGTAAATTCTCTTGCTGAGGTAGTACACCGCTAAGCTTCTAGTAGCTACTGTTTGTTCCCCTAAACGAGCTTGTATGGCAAATTTGTAAATGTTGTGACCGGCCTTTTTAATTCCTTTGATAAACTGATAATGCTTCTACCAGACTTCCATTTAGTGCACCGATAAGCATATTCGCGTTTAGATGTCTTGTTGGCTTAGAAGCGATGTCTGAGGGATCTGACACTCTTTTTTGAATTTATAACGAAAAAGGTCACTCAGGGCATTGTCATGTTCTCGGCATTCTCTTTGAGAGGCAGCTTTAAGAGGGGAATGTGCTCCAATAAGCTTAAACCTTGTACAATCAGCCAGAGGACTAAATATTTTAAAGGGAGCTGTACGGAAGTTACACGCACATGTGTATCTGTACTACCGAAAGCTACATGCGTTATGTCAGATTTTCCAGCTGAAATAGAAGTCAACATAAAGGACACATTTGCAAAACAAAGAGGGAGCACTCAACCTTATTATACAAAGCCATAGGAAGGTAGAATGTGAAACCATAAAGAAATGTTGTCAAAATGAATAAAAAGAATTCCTATCAAAAGGAGAGGGGCAACACAATAAATGGATGCCACAAAAAAGAAACAAGAAGTAGATTAAACATGTCCATGACTCCATAGAGCAAGTGACACGTGTTGAGGCAATGCACTTGAGGAGAAATGTTTTCATTACTTCTAGGCTATAGACTACATGATAACAAGGATTGGTAGAGCATGGATGAGGGGAAAAGGTGAAAACAGGCCAATAAATTAGCCAGCTAAGAAATGAAAAAATAGCTTGCATACTACATTGGTAAACAAAAGCCTTTGCAAAGAAGAGGCATGGCTACGGGAAGAAAATGTCCTTTGATTGGGAAAAATTGGTTGACACTATCTATACCATTAACCTACCCATTTGCTAATTGCAAGATGTTCAGAAACTTCTAGCCAAGAAAAACTTACAAATTTTGTCTTTGTCATACTAAAGAGCAAATTTTCCCCAAAATGCATATTTTGCCAAAATTCCTCTATTTCTTGTATTCTTGATTTTGATACTCGTGGACAACTAGGTAATGTTTATTTGCCATCCTTGATAATTTCATTAGGGGAACATATTTGGTACAATAACCAAGCCATCCCTGATAATTTCATTAGGGGAACATATTTGGTACAACAGCCAAAAAGGGGGATGTTTTGGGATTGTCCTTCAAGTATTCTATGAAAATAAGAAACCCCTAGCTGTTTTGCAATTTTGGACATTTCACTTAGCAAGATTCTATTTTCAAATGTTTGAACGTTGAATATTCTTTATCCCAGTCTGAACTCAATAAAATATAACATTTGAATGTTAAATGTATATTTATTTTATACTTCACATACCAAGTTTTGATTTTCAAATGTTCTTAACTTTATGCTTAGGCTCTTATTTGAGTATAATATATTTTTTTATCATTTGAATAGTTATAAGTTTCAAACTTTCATATTTAAAAAAATATTATATATTAATAATTATATATATAATACAGTTATTTTCCCAGTTTCCTAAATTCAGGAAAAAATACTGCCTTGCTGGAAACTTGTCTTGTCATTCTCGTCCCAAATACTCTATGTAACATAGCTGAAGTTCATTCCATTCCTCAATACGAACATTGTTAAGGGTAAAGCAATAGAAGAATTAAACGAGAAGTAGGATTTCTTAATTGGTGATTTGGGTGCCGTTGGTCATTGACGTTGCCTCAGTTATGGACTTGTATGTTTGATCAGGTCCTTGCCAAGTCTTAATACTATGTTTTTGCTGCTTGAGTTCATCCCATTTGACAGATAAATTATTGTCTTTGGATCTGCCTTTACAGTCTAGTTTGAGGTGACACTTTTTGGGTATTATTTAAAAATTAAGTATAATTTGATGCATCAGTTTTATTAAGTTGTCTTAAATGATCTTTAATAATAAAGTGACAAAATAACTTATATGTCAAAATGGATCTAAACAGCAATATTTCCCATAGTTGCACAGAGACGCGTCTTCGACCCCTGGGACGCATCTTGGGTACTGGACACATTACAAAGAACAAAAAAAAATCTATGTTTCAACAAGTTTCCATATGAAAAGAAAAAATGAATCGACATTTCTAAATTTCAATATGTAATACCAAGATGTAGTATGAACTCTTTGACTCTTTGACATTTGTGTGTTTAAACTTTAAATTTAATGTTAAACTTTACCAGTGTTCTTGTTTTAAAAGTTCAATGTCATGATATTTTCAGTTTTAATGTAGCAAATTTATAAATTATTAAATTATATTTAAAAAACTATGATATTATTATATTAACTATGATATTTCCAAGTCTGCTTTATATGTTTTTTTTATAGCTATCAGATGTAGTGCATTTTTTATTGAAATAGATCATAATACAAGTGTGTGGAAAGTGGTCATAGACATATTTTGGAATCACATCATTCAGTATTTCAGAATTTCTTGAGCATACTTGGCCTTAGTTATGGCAAAAGTCTGTGACATCGCCTTGTTGTAGAAGTATGCTCTCACCTAATGTACCAAATAAAAGCAGTGTCTCTAATGAAGTTTGCTATTTCTGTACCTGGACTAGAACCTCAATTAACTAACTATAGAGAAAAACTTCAATGACCTTGCAAAACAAGATTTTATTAGTGTAATCTACTACAAGTTTTGAGGATGTTTTCTAAATTTTTATATTACAACTCAATATCTCTCTCTTTCTAGTAAAATTCAACATGTTTATCGTTCTTGTCTATTTGTTGTTATAGTTATCACCTTTGGCTAGACAATAGCTGAGTGTATTGCGTTGTTTGTGGATTACTAGATCTGGTTTCTAAATAATTTTATGAATATAATTTTAAAAGCTGGGTAGCAATGAGTCAATGACCTTTCAAAACGAGATTTTGTGACTGTAATTTATTACACTGTTTTTGGATGAAATTTCCAGAAGTGAATGTCTTTCTTGCTCGTTAGTTTATTGATTGTTGTATGTATTACAATTGGTGAGACAATAGATGACTGTTTTGTATTATTGGTGGATATTACTAGGGATGGTTTTTAAAGTAATTTATGAATATGATTATCATAGTTGAGTATGGGATTGGAATTATTGGATCTTTATGCGACTAATGGTAATACAATACTCAGTTTGACTTATTGCTTGGTATTTCTTTTGTGATTCTGATGATGAGGTTTGTCAAATTATCTGTGGTTTTCGTATAGATTTTCTCTGTAATTTTTTACTTTTTGCTTCAATAATTTAATATTTTTCTTTCTTCTGAAACTGTTAAAAGTGACATTTTTATGAGCAACATGGTTTTTATCCATTGGGAAAGAGTCTTAATGATGATCATATTTATTGTAAACTCCAATGGATTTATGTGGATGCAAGTAGAAATTCTCAGCATGTAGTTAAAGAGAGAGTTTGTAATTTATACACTGTAATATTGGGATATACTACTTAGGAGAAAGATTGTCTCTATCCTACAGATTTAAATATTATCACAAATACAATATTTGCTATCTAATTTTTGAATATTTTAATTTTATAACTTATTATGTGTGTTTATTTTTCATTTGCATTTATGACATGTACATTTTTTTCAGGATGGTGGCATCGATACTGTACATACTTATCAGGTATTTTCCTTTCCACTTTTCCATAATAGTATTAAACAAGTTCTTATTTATAATCAAAACCAGTAGCTCATTGAAAATGCAAGACTTCTGTAAAATTTGGAACATTTGCTTGTAACATGAAAATGCTAAAAGGGTTGTTGGTAAAGGAAAATTGAAGGTTAGAAATAAAAATTTCCACACTAAATAATTGATATTCAGGGGAATCATTCACTGTTGATTTGATTGGCAGGACATGTGGGATGTGACTCCAGAACCACATCTTTTGGTGGCTTTGCCTCAGGAATACTCTACGGAGACAGCTTTGGCTGACCTAATTGTATGTCATGTTTGAAGTCATATTGAATTTCTTATGTGTCTAGAATTACCAATTAATTGTAAGTCCATTGTTATGTTATGGATATCATAAGGTGTACAAACACTTGTTTTTGTTTATGTAGGACAACTCTTTACAAGCTGTTTGGGCTAATGCATCTAGTGAAAGGCGTTTAATAAGGTAAATCAAGTTTAGCAAATAAAATCTTTCAAGGTGACCCCTTTTTTAATGGTGAATGTAGTTCATACATTTAAATTCAATTTTTGGAGGTGTTGTTCATCAAGATAATTTTTTTCTAAGCTTGTTCTAGTTCAATTAAAGTTAGTGTTTTGGTATTTTTTTCCATGTATAACTTTGTGTTTTGTTTTTTCTATGCGAATTTCATTATTCGTTCATGTTGAGTTGTTTTGTTCTTTGTTGGTGTTAGTTTCTTTAATTGTAGCACTTTTGACTTCATGTTTTTTCTTCCCTATGAACTTTGTTATTAGCTCATGTTGAGGTGGCCCACTCTTTACTGGTGCAAGTTTCTTTAATGGTGCCAAAAGTGTAACTTTATTGTCCGCATAATTTCCATAGGCTGTTGTGCTGGTTTGAAACATCTAATACTTCTTAGTTGCCTTATTGGTGGGTATTCAAATATAGATGCTTTGCCCAACTTTCTTTCTCATAATGTCTATTATAATAGTAATTATTGGTTAGTATGTGCTGTGTGTTAGGTATTCATCTATTTTGTTTTGGACGTGTTCTATCCACAATATTGTATTGTAGATTTTCATGCTTTGTTCATCTTGTGCCTTGACGTACATCCTTCAATTGGCTATTAAACCTCTAAGGTATTATTAGGCACCTTCACTTACCATCGGTTTCATTGTTGATGCCTTAGTTGACAAGTTTTTTGTCACCTATTTATTATAGGTTTGTTCTTGGTGCAATTTAACTTTCTTTTTCATGGGAGCTTCCTTTGTCAAACTGGTCTTGTTTGGAATGGCTAACATTCTGAACATAATTCTTTTGGATACATTGCACATGTTTAAAAAACCTTGACATTTCAAGTCCGTCTATAGTATCCATTAGTAGGAGAGAAAAGATGTATAGTTCTCAAAGAACATTAGGACACTATATAATGATCTTGAACAAATTACCCTATCCTTATTATCTTGATTTTCATGAATTGTAATAGGGGAAGAGTTACTAAGAATGAGCCCAACATCTCTATTCAAATTGCTCTTAAGTCTTTTCAATTGCAAGGGTCTATCAAACCTTATGTTCTTATAATGGTCGAACTTTACTATCAACTTTCCATCTATGACACATGGTGCTTATAATTAAAAGAATGTTTTTTAAGCTTATATATGGGTTGAATTGGGGCCCTCTCTCTTTACAACATTTTGAGATTAACAGGCCTACTATGTGGCGCTGATAATTAAAAGATTGTAAGCTTATTGTATATATGGGTTGAATTGGAGTCCAATTTTGTTACAACATTTTGAGATTATTAGGCCTACTACTTCAGCATGAGTGCAACATAATGACTTGTACCTAGATTAGCTTCTATATACCTATCTATCTACAAATTTCTAGTGGGACTACCACTTCTACAATTTTCCATCTACTTCACTTTCCATGTTGTTCAACACTATTTGGTTGCATCAATGAATCCTCCCACAATATTTGGCTGCATTTTATCTACAATTCTAGTTGGGCTACTGGTTAGCATGCCATATGGTGCTAATATGTCCTTCGGGAGAGTTGAACTTTGGTCTCCATCTTGAGAGTTAAATGACCCAACCACATGACCACACCCTTGTTGACATAATTAAAAGAACGTTTACCAATGCTGATTTTTCAATCTATCTGCACAAAATGATGCTTTATGCTCCTTAAGTTGAGTTTGTATTGACCTCCTTGGTCCTCCTAGATATTGTTTTCCACATGAGCATGGTACAAAATAGATTCTTATGGTTTTGGGTTTTGAGGGTTGTATTCTCCTTCTAGTGTGTCCTAGAAGATTTTGTGGAGGTGTACACAACATTGATACCTTTCCTCCTTAGTGACACTACAATTATATCCAGTGACACTACAATTATATCCATGGTGCTTTTTATGTATGGGATTTTGTTCATAGGCTTGCTTGTTTATTCTTAGTCTTTGCTTGTATCTCTTCAAGACCTTTAGATTCTTGTGTGAAAAGCTAGCTCGAAAGCCCTTTGGATTTGCCTATCCTTTTAATCATTGGTTTAGGGAATCTTTGCTAGGTGTTTGAGCTCTTGCCCCAAATATCCCTTAGCTGAGACCCTTACTACTCATGGTCCTCACCTAGACTCTCTACCAAGCATTTAGAGTTCAAAACTAATTCTCAATATTTCATTTGTTAAAGGGTATTGGAGGAAGAAAAATGCAAGCTAATATAAGGGATCTTAGGCTTTGTTGAGGCAAAGAAGCACAAAAATTTAGTAGTGTCTTTTTATGCATAAAATGTGCATATGCACCTGTAGGAAAAGACCTTGTGACTAGGTTAGTAATAGTAGGATTAGCAATCAACTTTCATATTTGACTGCTTTTTGAAACAAAAAATTGTTAGTTATTATATCATTTTTTGGTATTTTATAGAAAGTTTCTTTTTAGCCATCATTTCTTAAGAAAGAAACCATTCACCCAACTTTGGAAATCTATGAAACTTATAAAAAGAGAAGGTTAGGTGAATGAAGCTTTCGACTTTACTAGATCTTTCATCTTGTTTACTTCTTGGAAGTAAATATTATGGATTACCAAGCAAAAGGGTCTTTAATTAGCCCTTGGTGAGTATAGTATAGCAATATTGTAAGCACAAGGATCATGGATTCTAATGGGGTTTCATTTTCATAACATTTATTGTCTCTTAAATATATTGGATAAGTAAGGAAAAGTTGGATTTGTAATTGTCAATTTAACAAATTTTCAATTTGTCAATTAGCCCTAGTTCTCAAGGCTCGATGTTTTTTTATTGATCGATTAGTGAGCGTTTTGTTGGTGCTCAAAATTGTAGGCCCTCTCCTCTAGCACGACAACTCAAAGACAAGGGAACAAGGTATCTTAGGTAGAGGGAGTGGTACATCAATAAAGAAAGGGGGTTTCGGATCACCACATAGGATTAGGGAAAGTTATCTTCTTCTTTAGGAGGCTTTGGAAAATCTAGGTGGGTATTCTATCGAGGTCTTAACAAAATGTTGAAGATGTAAAACCAAAGTCTTGTCCAGCCATGTGCTAATGGCAGCCATGTGTAGACCCAAAGATCTCATGTAGAGCAGTGTGAACACTAGATTACATATGCACAAAGGATGTAGAAAGAGTTATACCAATTAAGATGAATTCCCTTTACATTTGATATCGAATATGCACATAGGAATCACTCTCACATGACACACAAGATATGACTAATTTGTAGCTTACAAGATTCATCATGGGTATTCATCACACAGTCATTATAGGTGCAAAATTAAATCTAAAACTATAATGAAATAACTTACGAGTATAAAAATTGTGATGTTGGTGGACAAACAACAATAGATTGGTGCCTTGATCACATTGGGCAACAAAATCAGGTTTTAGTGTTCTCATACAAACACATGTGCAAACAAAACATGGAAACCATGAGTGCATTCATGAACTATAAGCTAGGCACTATGATTATACAAAGACATTCCTTTATATAACTAAGAGCATTCATGACAAAGTCTACTTAGTAATCCATATTTGAACAAGATACACCCATATATTGCAATAGAAAGATTGCACCAAATGCACTTTGATATATTTTACAATCCCTATGTGAATCAACAAACTATTACTTTAATAGACCAACAAGTGTGGCCTCAAGAATAAATATAGCATATCCATCCCTATAATTAACTCTAACAATCATGAAGACACTTGCCATAAAGAAACTATTTCACTCAACACCATTCCTTGATTTAGGCAAGACACCTCACCCCAAGGACATTGAGATTGGTCCAATTTTTAAAGAAATTTAAGTCTAGAGGGAGCCAAGCCCTGATATTGGAGAGTAAATACTTACAAAAGAAGAGAGAAGTGATCTAATCACTAGAGAAGAAAAATGTCTAAAAGGAGAAAAGGCAAATGAGGAGGTGAAACCTTAGAAGGAACCTTCTGTAGGACCATCAAATCCTTGTAGGTGGGAACGTAAGGAGACCAAATAGGCAAGGTAGAATCAACTAAAATTTGTCGATGTAGAGTCCCAACCTTGTTACATCAAGAAGCTTCCTTGGAGCTCTCAACCTTTTCTCATGTGCAAGCATCTTCTATATGACCATGGGCAAAGCAAGATCTACACTTTAAGGAATAATCCAATTGTTGCTTCCAAACAGGTCAGCAACCTTGAGCTAAATCTCCTCTAGCAAACCCTAGAGAAGTCCATCTCAACAAATAGGTAGTGTCACAACCCAAGGGTGTTAGCTAGATTTTGTAGTAAATTTACACCTTTTCTTGTCTATCTATTAATTGCGGAAAATAGTAATAAATTAAACTAAGGGCATGTTTACTTAATTGTTTTAGTTTAACATAAATAAATTATGGTGTATGACACCCATTTAAGAAATAGGGATCAAACAGAAAGTTATATTTTCCAAATTTAAATGGTAATTCCATTCCATAGAGATCATCATTTCAATTATTAAAAAAGGAACCAATAAGTGCTTTTAAGTAAGAACTCAAGCACATATGTTAATCTTTTGATGTATACTAAATCGGATTATCATAATGATATGGAAACAAATCTTTTTCTTAACTATGCAAGAGTTTTGTAAACTACCTAAGAAAATCAAATCAGATTATCGACAGCTTGTGTCAATTACAAAGCCTAAGATCATTATAAATATTGAAACACATGTGGAACCATTGCATAAGCATTTTTCTAGTCATGGAAAAGAACACTTCCTCATAGACACATTAAAAGCTAAGTTACCGATTCGTTTTTGGATTCGGGTACGGGTACGCGAATCCAGTATGGGATTCGGTCAAAATGTTTTTTGGGGTTGGGTACGTTAATACAAAAACATATAAAAATCAGAAATATATACATATTTGCAGCAGTAATTAAGTTCAAAATACCACATAGCATCATGATCATTTAATAATAATAAACAAAAGCTCTATAAAAATATAAAAATTAAAAATACTACAATGTCAATTAGTCAAACTCAAATGTCATAGTTTAATTGTTTCCTGGACGTATCCAGATCGAATCAGAATCAGAATCCAGCACTTAGGGGAAGAATCCGGTAACATAGATTAAAAGTGTTCTCAATTACGTTTTGCATCTCAACTATTTTTTATCAATATAGATCAATAAATCTCACCATGAAAATTTATTGGAACAATCTTTGCCAATGGGTACAATCAAGTACAACAATTCCTTGCTGGCTGCCTATTCAATCTATCCGCAATATGTTATATCAAATATATGCAACAAGTTGATTTAGTCCCCCTTTCGAATGTTATAACGTAGGAATGGGAATGAACTTGCCACATACTATTATCATTGTGTGTGTGTGTGAGAGAGAGAGAGAGAGAGAGAGAGAGAGAGAGAGAGAGAGAGAGCGCTTTACTACTAAACATAGAGTTGTATGCCCTTTCGAATCTTATAACATAGGGATGGGATTGAACTTGCGACATACTATTATCATTGTGTGTGTGTGTGAGAGAGAGAGAGAGAGAGAGAGAGAGAGCTTTACACTACTAAACATAGAGTTGTATGAAGGTGGGACCCTACCCTTCACAGATGGGGTCACAAGAGCACACAAAAGGTGTAACCGTGTAATAATATACCCAATGGGATCTGCCCTAAGATTCTGGAATTAAATTTCAGATTTCTGCACTTCAGATTTCTGCTCAAAACCCTAATTTCTGATTTCATTTTCTGCTCTTAAACAAATAATTACAGCGAACATAAACATGCCCAAACATGACAAATAATGATGGCAAATGATACCACAAGTTGATAATCATTACAAGCATGAAATACACAATGTAGCGCAACTAAATTGAAACAACAAATCTGATTTTCTGAATTAGACCCTGCTGTTACAAACTGAAAGTTCTGATCCGATTTTTACAATGGATTCTAGGGCAACATGCCAAACAATGCCCAGAATTTCTGCATTATAAATCAGACTTATAGAGTGTGATCTGTACATACCAAATACATACAAATTAGAAGGCAAATGATAAACCCTAGCTGGGCGAATTCTTTAAGAGGTGTGCCTAGGGTTTACTGTTCCAAACCGCCTCCAAAACAAGTGAAAATGCCCTCAAGGATGGGCACTCCAAATCTGCCCAAGTGTGGTGCTCAAGGTAGGGTGAAACCCTAATGCAACAATCTCCACAATTGCCACCAAGGTGCTGCTCCAAGATAGATGTGCTCCAAAATAGATTTCAAATCTGTATATGCAATGTAGTTCCTCTCCTCCAAATGATGCCAATGAAGTACAATTAAGTCTTTGTGATGAGACCCCCACAAGGATTGGCTAGGGTTTCGTCCGACTCACTACATTCCTAAGGGTTTTCGTCCTTGGAATGAAGGCTAGCAATATTGCAGCCAAATGAGATAAAACTCAAGGGAAAATCCTATGTGAATGATTATCATATGACTTCAAAACACCTTTTATTAATAGCCCTCCAAAATAAACTCCTCAAGGCTGACCTCCTCTTGGCAAATCCTTTTTATTTTAGTTTATTCTTTTCTCCCATAGGGCCGACTATCCTCTAGGTGCCAAGAATATAAAATAATTTTATTTTATTTTTATTATTCTTTCTCCACTTGGGCGACCACCTTTTAGGGCTTCATAATTCATTTTTAGGACCTTTCCTAGGTCGTCTTCCTCCAAGGAAAATTATTTGGATTTTTTTTTTCCCTTGGCATCACAAAAGAAATATCCAAAGTCATTTTCCATCCTTTATTTTCTCCTTCTCGGGTCACTCACCCCCTTAGCCATTTTATTAAATTATTTCTCCTTCACCAAATGGCTCATAAAAAATTCAATTTGCCCTATAAAATTGATTAAAAATAATATTTAATTAATTAGGCCATTCCCTTAGCCCTTCGTCTTCGCCTATGGGAATAGGATAGGCTAACCAACTCCATTAGGTGATCACTCCGAAAATGGGGACATGACAGTCCTCCCTTCTCGAAATTGCTTTTGCCCACATGCAATTGCTACTGTATCCTGCAAAATACCATCAAATGACAAGTATCTCCATCCAATCAAGTACTTTGTGATCACTCTACTCTTCAACCCGTGGCTGCATCTCTCAAAGAGAATATGAAGAATGATATGCAAAGTGAGCTTTGGTGGCGAGCAATGAAGCACAACTAGCCAAACACACTCAAACTCAAGTCGGCTCCATTCCCCAAATTCAAAAATCTTGCCCCCCCTCCACGCAAAACCCTCAACCACAAGTACCAACAACTCCCTACCTCCAAAGGCTCCATTGTCCATGAGTACTAAGTCTATCAAAGACAAAACGCTAAACAAAACCAAAGCCCTGAAGAGAATCATTTCTATCAACAAGTGATGTATGATATGATCCTTGAAGCACGACCACCCGTACCAAGTGTTCTGCTGCTCCACTTTGATACAATCATTACCATGCCAAGAGTTGTGAAGCAACTCATCGTGATCCTTGTGGAGTAGTGTACCAATTACACCAATCCCTGGATCCCAAATCATCACACCATCACACCCACTGAAAATGAAGAGATGGATGTCTCTCATAGTGTCAATGTCATCAACTATCCATCCTACTCTGAATGATCTCCTATGGATGTGGAAGATGCCCATCACAAGTGCATAGAAAAACATACCAACCCCTACTAGGCTGCTGATATAAATCAGAACAACACCAAGCAAACTGAAAATCATAACTATGATGGTGCAAAAGGTACCTCCAATGTCATATGATGATAGGATTTCATCATCATGCCAACCTCCAACACTAAAGTAGTGATTCCAACCTCTCCAATCCATCCAAACAGCTGCTGTCCTCAAGGTATACCCTGAAAACTCCCTGATCAGCAAGGTAGGACAGCTATCTATCAACAATGTATGAGATAGAAACTAATGGGTTGGGGCTGGAATACTTCTGCCCTCATGCTCATCTCTGTACCATAGACCATAGTTCATCTAAAACTCAAGCATATGCCTTTCAAAATCAAGTACCTCTATGACATCATCTTCATACCTTGGATCATAAACCAGCTGAAATTCCACACCTCCAAGTACATACCAATCACCATCAAATGTCTCCATGACATGTGTCACCAGTTCTGAAATCAGGGCGGCCTCATACTCTACCAAGGAATCTTCAACACAAGCAGACTCCTTGAGCTCCTCAAGGATGGCTAAATGCCCAACCAGATCTGAATCACAAATGTCTCCATCTACACATGCATGCATATCACTGTTGGTTGGTCCACATGGTGTGTGCTCAACTATCTCATCCATAACTATGAAATTGAGACTTCAATCAGCTCTCCAAAAGAGGTGACTCATGATCCCCATGATGCAAACTATGTGTACAAACAGAAATTTCTGAATCATACCTTACCTCATGTCCATGCAAATCCTCGTGCTCCTCCTGCTTGACTATCATAAGAGGCTCTTCCCTCAAATCTTGAGTACCACTATCATCCTCATGAATTATGGCTGCCCTCTCATGATTATGTAAAGGTAATGGACTGCTGTTGCAAAACAGAAAATCAGACCCTACCTCATGTCTTTGTGTTGTGTCTTCAAAGTTCCCAAGCTCTTCTTCCTTCTTTGTTTTATGCTCTATATCAAGTGCTGATCTAGTGGAGTGTCCAACTGAAAATCAAGCATATCATTTGTCATAATTTCTGCCTCATGGTTGCAAGTTATATCTTCATGTGTACATGTCTCTTCCATCCTTAAAAACTTCACAAGAGGGTCCCTCAAATTCTTCATCTCTTTGTCTAGTCTTCACACTCTTTGTATAGGATTGTTGTTCGTTGGATGTGGTTGCCATGGATGACTGAGTTTCTGCCGTGGATGATGAACAATAGGCCAAGCTCAACTCCAAACAAAGCTCATCAACCTGAATTTCTGATTCTTGAAGAGCCATTTGAGTTCTCTTCAAGGAATCCATAGTAACCTTAAGCTCATAGGTAAGCTCGTCTTCTTTCCCTCTTAGTGCATCAAAATATATCTTAGCTTGAGAAGTTGATCTCTATCTGAAAGTAGGTGCAGGTAATTTGATTTCATTACCACCAAGGCTTCTTTGAGTACCTATAAGTCTGCAAGTCCGTCCCTGGAGCCCTCCAACAATAATTTGCCATCAACTTGTGAGTATTCTCAAAATGGGTTAGGGCTGCAATAATCATGTCTTCATTGACCTTCAATCGCCTTGCCAAATGATGGGATCCATGGGGCCTATCATTTTCATACAATTTTTCTGATTTATATTCACAACCATGCTTCCCAAAATCAGCTCTCTATGACATCTTTTTTCACACAACTCATGTTTTGAGGCTAGGTCAACATCAAATTCAATCAAGGCATCTTTATCATAGTAATGAGTAGAATCATCTTCTTCCCATAGGACAACATCATCATCATCATGCACAATAGAGGAATCATCATCATAAGAGTAGGGTTTCAAAACACAAGTAGATTCATGCTCCTCTTCAATTGCTGGTCTAGAGGTGTATGCACAATCATAAAGTGATCCCTCAATTCTTGCAATGCTAAATCAACTTTATCAAAGTCACTTTGCTCACTACATGACAAAATTTCTGTATTGCTTTCATGTGTATGAACATCATCACTATCCAAGTTATCCAAATCACAAATTGATTCCTTATCAATAAGATGTAGAGTTGGTGAAGCAATGCTAGGCTCATGCAATGGAACACTAGTAGAATTCATACCTCCACATAGCTGATCAATCAATGCTGGTTTGGCAAACTCTAGGACAACATTTCCTTCAACCTTGTGGTTGCCATGTAGACTTATGTGTTCTCCTCTTGTAGATGTAATAGTTGATTCTTGCTTGTCTATATCTTCGTATGGCTGAAATGAACTTGTGAACATGGCTTCATCCTCTTTAGGGCTTCCACATGTACAGCTAGGAGTCCAAACTTCTAGGCATGTTGACTGATCTTTGTCTTTCCCCTGATCGCTTGTAGGCTGCAAATTACAAGCAAGTGATTCCTCTTTTTTTTCTATCCTTTCTTCAATGGTAACTTTTGGTGATCTTGATTCTGATTCAGACTTCTGTTTCCTCCAACAAAATTGATTTCTTTGGGTCTTGTTCCTTGACCTCCTCCTTAGCCATTTTCCTTATGTATTCATATAGGCCTATTTTGTGGGGGAATTGGTACTCGAGTGCCTTAAAGTACACATCAAAGGGAATACAAACCTTTGCATGATTTGACAAACTTTGGTATTGGTCCAAAATTTTGGAAGCTTCAAACAGGTACCTTTCTTGTTCCTTTTGTATTTTTACTAATAGCTCTTGAATAGGATCTATGCCTTATACCTTGGGTGAGAATTTAGGTTGCCAATCCATGCTCTTTTTCCGAGGCCCCCTTTCACTCCCGTCCAATGTAGATCTGCATGCGCCAAAATAGACCTATAGGCTGGCAGGACAAACCTACTCTGATACCACTGTAATATCCCCAATGGGATCTGCCCTAAGATTTTGGAATTAAATTTCTTATTTCTGCCCTAGATTTCTGCACTTAAGAATTCTGCTCAAAACCCTAATTTCTGATTTCATTTTCTGCTTTAAACAAATAATTACAGCGAACATAAACAAGCCCAAACATGACAAATAATGATGGCAAATGATACCGCAAGTTGATAATCATTACAAGCATGAAATACACAATGTAGCGCAACCAAATTGAAACAATAAATCTGATTTTCTGAATTAAACCCTGCTATTACAAACTGAAAGTTCTGATCTGATTTTTACAATGGATTCTAGGGCACAACATGCCAAACAATGCCCAGAATTTCTGCATTATAAATCAGACTTATAGAGTATGATTTGTACATACCAAATACATGCAAATTGGAAGGCAAATGATAAACCCTAGCTGGGTGAATTCTCTAAGAGGTGGGCCTAGTGTTTTCTGTTCTGTACTGCCTCCAAAACAAGTGAAAATGCCCTCAAGGATGGGCACTCCAAATCTGCCCAAGTGTGGCACTCAAGGTAGGGTGAAACCCTAATGCAACAATCTCCACAATTGCCACCAAGGTGCTGCTCCAAAATAGATCTTCAAATCTGAATATGCAATGTAGTTTTTCTCCTCCAAATGACACCAATGAAGTACAATTAGGTCTCCGTAATGAGACCTCCACAAGGATGAGCTAGGGTTTCGTTCAACTCACCACATTCCCAAGGGTTTTTGTCCTTGGAATGAAGGCTAGCAATATTGCAGCCGAATGAGATAAAACTCAAGAGAAAATTCTATGTGAATAATGATCATATGACTTGTAAACACCTTTAATTTATAGCCCTCCAAAATAAACTCCTCAAGCCCAACCTCTTGGCAAATTCCTTTTATTTTATTTTATTGTTTTCTCCCATAGGGCTGACCTCCCTCTAGGTGCCAAGAATATAAAATAATTTTATTTTATTTTTATTATTCTTTCTCCACTTGGGCGACCACCTTTTAGGGCTTCATCATTCATTTTTAGGACCTCTCCTAGGCTGTCTTCCTCCAAGGAAATTTATTTGGATTTATTTATTTCCTTGGCATTACAAAAAAAATACCCAAAGTCATTTTTCATCCTTTATTTTCTCCTTCCTGGGTTGCTCAACTCCTTAGCCATTTTATTAAATTATTTCTCCTTAACCAAATGGCTCATAAAATAATCAATTTGCCCAATAAAATTGATTAAAAATAATATTTAATCAATTAGGTCATTCCCTTAGCCCTTCGACTTAGCTTACGGGAATAGGATAGGCTAACCAACTCCATTAGGTGATCACTCTGAAAATGGGGACATGACAAAAGGGAGAGATTGGAATCCTATGCAAATGACTAATATAACACAAAAATCAAAAGATAATATTTTCAAAACACACTCCCTTGGCCAAGGCTTTGTAGAAATAGAAGCAAGATTTGACTTGTTTCAGTTATTTCTCATATTCTTTCATAAATGTATATCAATGGTGTCGACCTTGCCATGTTGAGCGTGATATCAAATCCATGGTGTCGACCTTGCCTCATTGATCACAAGATAAAATCAATATAGTATCTAAATGATGGGTCTACTAAGGCATTATTAAATTTGTTGGGTTCATGATTCACCTCTTGTTGAGACTATAGGATTTTAGTTTCTACTTCATTTAGGGGGATTTAATTCGAAAATATAAAGAACCTATTAATCCACTTGCATAACACATTCGTGAGCTACCATTACAAAACTTTCTTTCCATGTGGTCGTGCTCAACTGAGCTTAACTATTGACCACCTCCATCAAAAATTGCAAAACATTTATGGTTTAGGTAAAATCCCTCCAAGTGATGCCTTTCTAATGATGGGCAATTGCTTCCCATTAATGCCCTATAAGGTTGGCTGGGTAATGCTTACTAGGGCATTCTGCCTATTTTTGTTTTTCACCATTTAAAAAAAAAATTTGCCCAAAAAGTAAAGCTATTTCAAAATGTTTCTGAAACTGTACATGCTCAAGCAAACTCCTAATATCCTCCAGTATACTATTATGAGCTCTTACAGGAGAATACAAGAAATGGGAACATGAGCACAGGAAAAAGCCATTCCACACAAGGGCATATAATCGATAAACAATATAAATCAATGACTGAACAACCATGAACCCAAGTAAATGTTGAAAACATCAATTTTTTTAGGTAGAAACAACAAACAACATCCATCATTGAACTCATAAAGAAAATGAATAGGTTACCCTTTAAAAATTGACCAAAGATTGCAATCAATATAACAGATTATCGCAAGGATGAAATAGAGAAATCCTTTGCAAATGGGTCAAGTCTTTTGTGCTTGGTGCTACACTAATGTGGCAGCATCCTCCCTCATGATGCTCTCCCTTGTTAGGGACGAACCTTGTGCACAACCAAAGAGTCGAACAGTTCAGTAGTAAAAAATGCATATAGTCTACATCATGAAAAACATATAGGAATCTGGATCTTAATATCAACACCAACTACATCACTTAGTGGTAAATTGTAGGTAAATAACATGCAGTCACAGATCAGTTTTGGTAACAAGAGACTAATAATTTCTATCTAATGCAAGTAATGTCCAAAAAACAAATTCATCATATCTTGACAGCTGACTGTTATTAATTCATAATGATTACAAGCCAAAATATTAAATGGTCCAAAAATGAGGTGTTATAGTTAGGCAAAGGCAAGATGGGAGTGCAAAGTTCCCATGAGAGAAAAATAAGTTTCCAACGAGGTATTACTATTGATAGCTGACAAGTTTTTGGGGTTGGAGGGGCTGAACACCAATAGTGCAGCGAAAATTAAGCAGCCTAACCCAAACAGGAACCAGTGTAAAGGACTCAGAAGAGGGTTAAATTCAGGATGCCAGGGCTTCAAATAGAGAGGAGCCTTGCTTCAAGCCTAGGGACGTGCCTCAAGAAGGAACTCCTAGTCCTGATTAACCTCATCTCCACAAACCACAATGAAAAAATCCTGTGGGCAGGAACAACTGACTAAATCCAAAGAAAGAAAGGGCTTCCAATACTTAGAGATCCAGTTGCAAGGAGGCTCAGTGAGAAATTTTGAAACTTGCAGACAATCCCTAAATCAGTGTAGTGCTCCTCTTAGTCCAAAGCTTGAACCCCCAGTGCAACAAGAGAAATATTAACAGAGTTAGGAACCAAACTTGGGACCCTAGTACCGATTAACCTCAGCTCCACAAACCACAATGAAAAGATCCTGTGGGTGGGTACAACTGACTAAATCCAAAGAAAGAAAGGGCTTCCAGTACTTAGAGATCCAGGTGTAGGGAGGTTCAGCGAAATTTTTGAAACTTGCAGGCAATCCCGAAATCAGTGTAGTGCTCCTCTTACTTCAAAACTTGTACCCCCAGTGCAAGAAGAGAAATATTAACAGAGGTAGTAACCAAACTTGGGACCCTAGAGCTACAAAGGACAGGAGAATCATGAGCTGCATTGATTGCAGTTTCCTTGCGAACAACACGAGTTATAAACATAAACCAAATCAGATGAAAGGATAAGAGCAAATTTGATGCCAAATTTTCCATTAACTCCAGCACATGAACAATCTCCAAGCCTAGGAGAGCACTGACAGGAAACACCCAGTGCAGCTGACTGTGAAGGAGCCTGGTCTGAAACCACATGGCAGATTTCACCCAAAAATAATGAAAAGCATGCTGCAGTGAGGCTGGAAGAGAGTGAGCAGCAGCGTGCTAGGGAAGTGGCAGCAACAGACATTTTTTTCAAAGTATCTCTGAAGTTCTTTTGATGATTTTAACAAATTTAATGGATTTGAGTTTAATTAGATGTTTGTGATAGTACTATTTAGGTTTAAATTTTTGTGATAGCTCTCTATGGACAGCAGCCTTCAATCCTTATGAAGATGAACTCATCATGATATGAAAGTGAGAGTTGTAAAGTTCTATTGTGGTAGGAATGATGTTTAATTTTATACTGTTATTGAATTTCATTTCAGAGAGAGTTTTTCATATCCATAACATTTAGCTCGGCTGACAATTTCATGTTTGTTTTTACAGTGTCAAAATAGGCAATCGGGAGATATCAATTTTTGATAGTGGCCAAGGCATGGATGGAAGCAAAGAAAATTCTATTGCAAAATGGTTCATATTCTTCTTCTCATCTCAGTTGTTTTGATTATGAGCTCCGTGATGAATCCAAATGAATTTGTGCATATTTTGTTTTAGTCATGATGATCTGCATTCCTTCATTCCTTCACATTTCTTAGAGGAATTGCCAATGAGCATTGCAGGGACAATGTGTTTCTTGTCTTTTGTCGTCACTTCTTTCACCATGCTTTTTATCATAGATATATAGTCACTTCATTCTTGTTGAACTTGTGGATTCAACAGTAAAACAAGCTATGATATGTGTTGTTTAGGAATGCTTACATTTTAAGTATCTTGATATTTCTAAGGGGATTTGTCAATGATTATTGCACGGACAATATATTTCTTGCCTGATGTTGTTAGTTATTTTTTCATGCTCTTTCTCAATAGTTATGTAGTCATTTTATTCTTGTTGAATTTGTGGCTTCAAGGGTAAACCAAGCTATGAAATGTATTATATAAGAATGCTTAAATTTGAGGCATTTGAATGTGGCAAGGCATGTGATATTGTATTGAAATCCATTATAGGTGTTTTTTGGCATTTAAAGGTTTATAATTTTGTGTCACTAGTTGAATTAGGTTTGGCATGTAAACACAATATAATAGAATTGACAAACAAAATTTTAGTGCGAAATAAAGCAGATTAAGGACTGAAAATTCAGAGATCATTATTTTATTGCTTATTCTATCCATTTTTTTTTGAAAGCATACAATTTTTTTTGATAGCAAATATGTTGCAAAATGTGTTAGTAACTTAAGATACGAAAACTAATTTGTAAAGTAACGACAAGTGAACTCCAAGAACTGCAATGCCCAAAGAGAATTTAAATGTGTAATTTGAAGCCTACCCTTGATAAATAAATGTCTATTATTCAAGAACATAGAAAGCATCGACATGGATGTGAATGCATACACACTTATGTAAAAGTGACTTTCATGACATCCAAATATAATTTAATCATAGATTTGCATGTTGAATTTGTTACTATTATAGTAAAATTGTGTGAAAGTTTATTAGTTAATATGAAATATAATGGCAACCTAAAGTTATATACTAGGTGTGATCTACAATGCAGGTTTATATATATATATATATATATATATATCAGTGAAATGAGGGTTAGGGTCTTCACCTTTTTCATTAATATCATAATATCAAAATTTATGTAGGCTCTTTGTGGATAGGGGAGCTATGAGAACATAGTGGAAAATAATAGAAGGTATATTTGCATGTTGACTTTGTTACTATTATGGTAAAATTGTGGGTATGAAAGTTTATTAGTTAATATGAAATATAATGGCAATCTATAACATGAATTTATATACCAGGTGTGATCTACAATGTAGGTATATACATATATCTATATACATACATATGTATATATATACATATATCTATATACATATATTATATTATATATATGTATATATATATATATATTATCATATTAATGTAAAAGGTGAAGACTCTAACCCTCATTTCACTGATATATATCAGTGAAATGAGGATTAGGGTCTTCACCCTTTTCATTAATATCATAATATCAAAATTTATGTAGGCTCTTTGTGGATAGGGGAGCTATGAGAACATAGTGGAAAATAATAGAAGGTATATTTGCATGTTGACTTTGTTACTATTATGGTAAAATTGTGTGTATGAAAGTTTATTAGTTAATATGCAATATAATGGCAACCTATAACATGAATTTATAC
Organism: Sequoiadendron giganteum; assembly: GCA_007115665.2. NCBI lineage: Eukaryota > Viridiplantae > Streptophyta > Pinopsida > Cupressales > Cupressaceae > Sequoiadendron > Sequoiadendron giganteum. The sequence continues at coordinate 427,707,810 of CM021108.1, read as the reverse complement.
ACCAGGTGTGATCTACAATGCAGGTATATATATACATATATCTATATACATATATATATATATATATATATATATATATATGTATATATTATATACATACATACATATATATGTATATATACATACATACATATATATGTACATACACACACACACACACACACACATATATATATATATATATTTCAGTGAAATGAGGGTTAGGGCCTTCACCTTTTACATTAATGTCATAATATTAAAATTTATGTAGGTTCCTTGTGGATAGGGGAGCTATGAGAACATAGTGGAAAATAATAGAAGGCTGTTTCACACTATAAAAGTGTACTTCCTAATACCTCAGACAAACAAGATGTATTGATAGAATGTTTTAGTTTTTCTTTGATTATGCTGATATATTATGCATTTTCATCATCTTCCACCTCTAGCTTGATGAAGTTTTGCCAATGGTTTTATTCACAACCTTGATTAACCTAGCTTTGTGTAGGAGGAATTTGATAGCTTTCTCTGCCCTTGACATTTTGAACATTTCTTGCTATATGCTCTATTTGAAAGGTTCTAGAAGACCCATTACATCCATTTTTGGTTTGTAGAATCTCACTCTATTTGTAAGAAATTCTTGAATTGTAGCTACCTCATGCACTAGGGCTACCATTCTCTCCTCTACACTTCATCATCTTCCACCTCTAGCTTGATGAAGTTTTGCCAATGGTTTTATTCACAACCTTGATTAACCTAGCTTTGTGTAGGAGGAATTTGATAGCTTTCTCTGCCCTTGACATGTTGAACATTTCTTGCTATATGCTCTATTTGAAAGGTTCTAGAAGACCCATTACATCCATTTTTGGTTTGTAGAATCTCACTCTATTTGTGAGAAATTCTTGAATTGTAGCTACCTCATGCACTAGGGCTACCATTCTCTCCTCTATCTCCTATATTGTCTCTGTCAATGCAAGGCCACAAATTCCCTACCCATTATAGAAAAGAAGATGTGAGGAGCCTAGTTGGTATTTGCAACCATTATGGACAAACTTTTGATCATTTTCCCATACATAGTGCCTACCAAGCACCTTTACTGTTGCCTTGTTGCTAGTGATCAATAGAATATTTGAGACAAATTTGGATGATAACTCAAAATTTACTCAATGTCGTGCAATCTTCCACATAGTCCCTTCCTAAAATCTCCTTTATTACGCCTACTATATTGCAACCCTTGAAGGAGAAGATTTGTTTCATCCTTAGGTTAGTTATATTTCCTATGAACATTATTTAGTATGGCTCACCAAGTAATTTCATTGTCATGTCCATTGCTGCAATATGCAATTGAATGTAGGCCAAGTAATGAGGCAAGAATGTCAAATAGAATGTAGTGGCGGTGGCATTTGGTTGCATTGATAAAATGGCAAGGCTCATGTCGTATGAAGTATAATAAATTTGTCGGTGCCATTTGTATGTGTTAAGTGTGCATTAATATGTGTGCCATTAATCCCACACACTCTTAGGCCCGAAGCCACTCATTGAGATGATTGCTCATGACCAAGCTTTAATCTATTTTGATCCCTTGGTTCAATAAAAAATCGACTACCTTGTTGGCTTCATGGTCGCACTAGTAGGCCCCAAGCCACTCATTGAGATGATTTCTCATGATCAATCTTTAATTTATTTTGAATTTTTGATCCTTTGGTTGAATAGAAAATCGTCCACCTTGTTGCCTTCACGGTCGCAATGGTTTATTTTTGAAATTGTTTTTTGAGTCTAGTATAATCCATGCTTTTAATAAAATATTGTTGATACTCCTATTTTTTGATCGTTTATTTTGGATGGTGAGGATGACAAACAAAGAGTCTCCCTCTATATCATTTGCATCTAGACTAGATGATTTTACTAGTTGTAGGCTGAGTAGCAGAGTGAAGGTTTTTCCTCATTGTTGGTGCTTGGTGGGAGCTTCATAGAAGCCGCCTTAATTACATTGCCATTCTTATCTCTTATCACACTGTGTGCTTAAGGGGTTGGTTCCCTCATGATGCCCGATTGAAGTTCAACTTGTAGTATCTAGGTGGTCGGGGTGGCCATCTTATATTTTCTCTTTAATGCGAGTTCAACATAGAAAGGCCATAAATGGGAAATGTAGGTTTGAATATATTGATCTGTAAGCTTAGTAAATTATTCATTGAAGGTCTCATTAACACCGAATTTTTTTAGGAAGACTTGTTGGTCACAAGTTCTATGTCAAAATACTGAGACAACTTTTTAAAGAATTTAAACTAAGATGTAAGTAAAACAATTATGGCTGATTTTTAGCACTTTAAATTCCTTTTGCAAATGTTAAACATGCCCGCCTGAATGTCCACATAAATTTCATCCTCCAATTTATACTCCAAAACATGCTACTACACATATGTGAATGCTTAAACAAGTAACAAAACCATAGTTTAGAGAATAATATGCTACTTTGAGATTAATTCCAGCCATAATTTGAATATTTGATGCCTAGTGCTCACCACTTTTGTTGCACCTTCAGGTTTTTTTCACCTTTACTAGTTGAATTTTGCAGAAGAGAGTGGGTGACAAATTTTTGTGACTTTTTGGGCAAGTGCTTGATGAGTTCGAGCCAACAACTCGCATTGCATATGGGGCATGATTTTAATGCTAAACAATTGTAATTGGCACACTCAAAAGACATGGATTTTTCCTTTTCAAAAATTATGGAAATTGCATGTGCCATGATGTAATGACACCCCCTGATTTTTTTTTTCTTTTTCTAACCAATGTGATTCACAACCGAACCCAACATATGATAATGCAAATAACTAGTATCACAGTCATAACTTTGATAAGAATTGCAAATTAACAATAGGCTATCATAACACGTTGATGCAATGGACTATAACTTAACTATTGTTCATACTTCATTGAATGATCATACTTGACATAGGAAGTCTTATTACATAAACAGAATCAAGTATAAACACAAATATTAAATACTTCAATGCAAGATTTCAGATAGATATAGGCTGGCTGTAGCTGGTTACAAAGCTTTTGGCTTTTAACATCACTTTACACCAGCATACTCAGCATTAGGGGCTCTTTCAAACACATAACAATGTGTAGACACTATAACTTTCACCCAGATTTAGAAGAAAACCAAGGAAACTGCCAATGAAGGTCTGCAGATACCAAACTGAGCGCTGCCCAAACTGTTAGTGAGCTATTATAGGTCTGCAATTGGAAACTGCGTATTGCTGTTTGCCAAAGAAGTGAGTTTTAGACCTTCAAAATGCCTTGAACCTGCTGCTAACCATTATCAACCCATGCTAATCTGTTGTTCTGCTCTTGAACAATGATCCATAACTCAATCTACGCCACTGTTAAACAAAACAGACCCGCTGTAGCTAAACACTGACTGGAAATCCAGGGGCGATTAGGAAATTAATTCTTTATTATTTTCTGAGCACTCAAAACTGCATTCAAACACCTAGAATCATTTTCACTCTCTTAGGCGCCTTCCTAGAACTGGTTTGCAGCCACAAATAACCCCTGGAAAACTTATTACCACACCAAACTCCAGCCTACATCTAGTTCGGCCTGATCAGGGCAGTTTGCTCTATAGAAATTAAATCCCTTCCTTTAAGCTCTGGAAATCTCTCCCAATATGGTTACCCAGCCTAGAGAAATCAATAGAACTCAAAACCTTAAATCATCACATGCCCAAGTAGAGGGGTACGACCTGTACTGCAGTGGTACGGCCAGGTCTGAAAAAACCAACAAAAAACACCGAAGAACAAAAATCAACAAAAATCATTACCATTCAACCAAATATTAACACTTTAAAAAACTTCAAATAACTTCATATTTGAAACCCTAAAAAGATCAAACATCTGAAAACAATGGTGATTCCTGAGGTAGAATCACTTCAACCAGCTAGGGTGGGTCTTTCACCACTGAAACCAACAATTGAAGGAGAAGGTTTTCGTCCTCAACCAGCAATGTATGGATTCTGGAAACAATCCAGCAGAGTCTCCTTATGTTGTCAAAAGCTTGCATGCCTCAAATGAGAGCTCCTTAGGGATAAATAGAGAAAGGGGGAGAAATTAGGCAAACAACATTTCAAATTCTCCTTTTCCCTCCAAAAACCCATGCCTCTTTTCAAGCTCTCCAATATAAACATTTAACTTACCTTTTTAAAAAAAATAAGAATTTAAAGTTATATGAAATTTTCCCCAAGGGGGGGTCGTCCACCTCTTGAGGCATAAAATAAGCCTAGGAAAAAGATCAATAAACGTTTTTTCTAAGCGTCCACTTGAAATACATCATCCCCTCTTTTAAAACAACGTTGCTCTAGTAGGCCAAGGGGGTCATATAACGTTATATCATGCCATAAAATCACTTTTTGAAGACTTAAGTGAATAATATGCTAAAGCATTAGAACTCACCAAACTACGATTGCCAAGCACTACCCAAATTGGAAACCCTGCACTGCATTGCTGCTAAGTCCAGTTACTAAATATAGCACTTACTAAAAATAGTAAGTGAGCCAAATCACCAAACTGGCCCAAATAAGGAACACTGAAAAAGGGGACATTATAGCCCTCCCTTCCCAAAGATTGCTTGTCCTCAAGCAATGCTATAACAATTCCAGAAAGAATAAACTGATCCACATTAAAACCAAATAAGATCCTAGGGTAAGTCAACCTAGGAGATCTGCAGTGCCTATTGCTAGAAGCACTGTATAGATGTGCACCTGCAAATGAAACCTCTTTTGGCCTTCCAAAGTTTAGAGCATCCGTGATCTTCTGCACTACAACATAGTGGCTGTAATTATAAAGTAATCTGCTGTCCCAACCATGAGTGCAAGCTGAAAATAAGAAATAACAACTGTTTGCTACTTGAACACCCATCCAACACTGAACTTGGTTTGCCAAACTTGCCATTCCCTTCAGCTGGAACCATAAACTAACCCTGTCAAGAGGCTGAATGGTTTGAAAATGTGAAATCTTGCAGCTGTCCAAGTCTGAAATTAACAACTTGTAGTCTGATTTTCGAAAATTCAGCTCCCAGGAAAAAAAACAGCAGCTGCAACACTGAAAGTCTTCAACCCCAAAGAAAAATCTGATCATTACCTTGGCTGTAAGCACCTTTCCAAGAGTCATCAACCTAGTAGAACTCCAAATTTTGCTCAAAATCTCCCTCCAATCCACCTGTATGAATACAAATGGATTCATAAGATGGCTGTATAAAAAAGCAACAGCAGCATATTTTCTGCCATTTTGGTCCACAACCTCCCATGGTATGCTTCTTCCATCCCCATTTATTTCCAATAACCCATGCCGATGATCTTGAGTATAGATACATCCCTCTAAAATGGCTCAACCACACTGAGGCTGCACTATTTTGATCAACATATGAATTTCATCCAAGGGGCATTTGGTGATGTTAGAAGTCTCAACACTAAGGCTCTTCACCCTATCAATCTCAAGGTCACAATAGTACTTCTCCCCTTGTGGTGAATCCACAAGGTCAACCCACATACCATGATGATTTAACCCATCATTATCCACCTTAGGAAGCAAACCATCATTAAAAAATTGTTCTTCCCCCAAACTATCAACATGAATCTCAAAAAGAGGATTATGAAATGCCATTTCCATATCCATGTCAAAAAGGGGATTATCAAAAGTTTGGAAATTGCTTTTACCTTCTTGCTTGGGTTCTATTCCTTGGTCATGATTGGATGCTCCCTGCATTATCTTGCGTGTGACAGTCTTGGATCCCTCTTTGGACATTCCTCTCAACACCACTTTCCTATAACCCTTTTGAAATTTCAGCTCCATGGATTTTAAGTTCGAGGTGATTTCCCCTAAGGAATGAAGCCACTGCATTCCCAAAACAACATTTGTGCCTTCTGTATTTACAACATAGAAGTCATCATTGACTTCATAGTGGTTCAGTTGGGTTCTCAATTGTGAAATCTTTCTTACACAGGACATTATGTGACCATTAGCAACCACAACTCGGAAACCTCCAAATTTTTTAGTTTTGAGCCCTCATTGTGTTACAATGTCTTCATCAATGAAATTATGCGTAGCACATGTATCAAGAAGAGCAAAAATTTTTTGCCCCCTCAACAAACCCCTAAGTTTGAATGAATCACTTCTCTGAAGACTAGAGAGCCTAGCTAATGTGCCACTACCTTCCTTCACTTTCCTAGACTCTTCTTTTGAACCTTCTTCTCCACTTTCCTTTTTTTTCAGCTTGCTGGTCCGAATTTCCTGATTCGGATCCATTAGCTGAATATGCCTCCAATTGACAATTCTTCCTCTTTTCCAAACACTTATGTCCTGGGGCCCATGGTTCCTTGCATGTAAAACAAAGGTTCTTCTTCCTTAGCTCCTTTCTGTGGTCTTCTTGAACCATCTTTGAAGGTGTTTCTTTGGGCTGAATGTTCTCCTTGTTGTCACGCTTCTTGTCTCTATCAGTGGGAAGGTTTTAGATGGAAATTTGTTCTTAGAAGTGGAAGACTCCATGTCCCTAGCCTTTTTGATGGGGTGGGTCGAATGCCTTAATCTATCCCCTCAAGGGATCAGATAACCCATCTATAAAGAGAACGAGCCTCCTCTCGGATAATCTGTCACCAAGACAAACAACCTCTGAAAATCATAAACATAAGCATCCACCAAACCACATTGTTGTTTACTCGTTCGGATAGATTTAATGTACTACTAGAGTAAACGGATTAAACTCACAGAACATAGAACATGTACATAAATCATTCACGAACACATAGTGCACAAAATAATGGTACTTCATTTATTAATGCAATATATTAAGAGTACAATCTTTCGAACTATCATAGCATCGAGGTGTAGCACAATGAAGCATAATGTCATAATAGTATGTCTCGACTACAATAACCCCAGTACATATAGTCGCTGGCAGTGGTTGAGAAACCAACCGTCACGACACTTCATTATAACTAATCCAACTAGTCGGGACTTAGTTTCCCGAAACAACATGTAACATAAAGTATATGAAATATTTGCTATCTAACTATAGTTTTATTTAATTACAATTGAATACGACTGACTTCGGCCGACTACAACCGACTATGACCGACTATGGGCAACTATGACCGACTACGGTCAACAATGACCGACTATGACTGATTATGATCGACTACAACTATTTCAACTTGAGCCAACTCTTTAAAATGAAGTTCGGGATCTATTTTATCAAATCTATCTATGAGTCTCTCAACAAACTCAGCATACGATGTGATCTCTGCATGCCCCATTGTAATCATTCCATGATGCCACCACTCGTGCAACTCCGTCTAGGTGAACAAAAGCATACTTAATGGACTCTTCTTCGGGCATGGGATTAAGATTAAAGTATGTGTCCACCTATTGGACCCAAACTCTCGCCGAAGTTTTACCAGACCCATCAAAGTAAGGGATACTATGTTTTCCAACTTTCCTTCGCAAGTCATTATGGCCATCTCTATTGCCCCTGTTGGGCATATGCCTCATCCTGAGATCTATATAGTCATGTAGAGATATGTCATGCTGAAATCTAGGCCTTGCATCAATCCAATCCTGTCTAAACTGATCTTGCATCTCAATCAATGTGAGCTCTTGATTGGCTTGTGCTTCCACTCTTGGTGGAAAAACAGGCATGAGAGGTCTAGCCATGGCTACCCTATGGTGCTGATTGGCTGCTCCAATCTGACCCATATCATTTCTTTGCCCATTATTGCCTCCGTTACCTCTGTTGTTGACTCCCAATCGGTTCAACCTTTCAACCAACTGCGTAAGCTGCTGATTGGTTTCCCGAGCATGTTGGGCTGCCATTTCTTGTCCCCTAACCACAACATACAAAAAAAGCATCAACCGATCTGGTTCTTCATGACCTCTAACTACCCTTTCTCCTCTTTCACCCATATTTTCAGAACTTGCTGATCCTACTAAGTGTGTTTCAGAGTGCTGTTCTTCGCTCTCTGAAGGCTAATGCTCCCACAAATCCTCTTCACGTTTTCTTAACTTTTCAAGCTATCTTCTCTCTCTATCACTGATGCTCATAGAAAAGCATTACCCATTGGCTAGCAGGACTGTTTTGTGCTTTGATACCATTGTAATGACACCCCTTGATTTTTTTCTTTTAAATTTTCTAACCAATGTGATTCACAACCAAAGCCGACATATGGTAATGCCAATAACTAGTTTCACAATCATAACTTTGATAAGAATTGTAAATTAACAATAGGTTGTCATAACACGCTGATGCAATGGACTATAGCTTAGCAACTATTGTTCATACTTCATTGAATGATCATACTTGACTTAGGAAGTCTAATTACATTAACAAAATCAAGTGTAAACATGAATATTAAATACCTCAATGCAAGATTTCAGATAGCTATAGGTTGGCTGTAGCTGGTTACAAAGCTTTTGGCTTTTAACATCACTTTACACCAACATACTTAGAATTAGGGGCTCTTTAAAACACATAACAATGTGTGGACACTTTAACTTTCACCCAGATTTAGAAGAAAACCAAGGAAACTACCAATGAAGGTTTGCATATACCAAACTGAGCATTGCCCAACTGTTAGTGAGTTGTTACAGGTCTGCAATTGGAAACTGGGTATTGCTGTTTGCCAAAGAAGTGAGTTTTAGACCTTCAAAATGCCTTGAACCTTCTGCTAACCATTATCAACCCATGCTAAGTTGTTGTTCTTCTCTTGAACAATGATCCATAACTCCATAGTTGAAAGCCTTGCCAAATTGAAAAACTCGCCAAGCCCAAAAAACTCAACTCGCCAAAAAACTTAACAACTTAAAAATATTGCTTAAATTTCATTAAAAATGCTTTTTTTGTTGTTGCAAAATTCAATGATTCAATGAGTCAATAAATGAGTACATAAAAGAAACAAGTTGATTCTAGTTGTATTTGATTGAATTGAAAGCAAATTTGGTGCAAAATGGCATCCTCATGTGGAATGCGCTGATATTGATAGTCTAAAACAAAATGAAAATAGCAAATTGTTTTTGAAAAACTGAGAATAAATACTACATTAATATATTTTACAAATTTACATCTTCCTCTTCCCATGTCTAGTGAAAACTAGGGGAGAGGTAGAACTAGATGATATTATAGATGAAGACTTGTAGGCAAACTTGGAAACTTGGACTTGGAGAGTACCTAGAAAATCAAATGAATTCAATGGGAGTTTGAAGGCAATGCCCCTAATGGGGTCGAGGGGTAGCGCCCCTAGCAGGGTCAAGGGGCAGCGACCCTTGTAGGGGTTTGTGGGTAGCGCCCCTAGTGGGGTCAAGGGGCAATGCCCCTTGCGGGGGTTTGGGGGCAGCGCCCCTTGTGGGGTCTTGGGGTAGCGCCTTGGACGTGCTCCCTGTCACGATACAGGGCGGGGTTGAGGGGTGAAGCCCCCGCCACCAAGCCCAAATCAAGACCTCCAAAATCACACAAACCTTCATGGTGTACGGGGTTGAGGGGCAGTGCCCCTCGTGGGGTCTCAGGGTAGCACCTTGGATATGCTCCCTATCACGATATAGGGTGGGGTCGAGGGGTGAAGCCCCCGCCACCAAGCCCAAATAAGACCTCCAAAACCACATAAACCTTCATGGTGTACATCATTTTGCATTAACAATAAAACCCAAATTAAGACCATCAAAGCCACACAAACCTTCATGGAACACATCATTTTAGTGTTTTTTTGAAGTAGAGCAAATGAAAGAGTGACAAAAACAAGTTGCCCCTCGTGGGGTCCTAGGGTGGCGCCTTGGGCGCGCTCCTTGCCGCGATATAGGGCGGGGTCCAGGGGTAGAGCCCCCGCCACCAAGCCCAAATTAAGACCTCCAAAACCACACAAACCTTCATGGTGTATATTATTTTGCATTAACAATAAAACCCAAATTAAGACCATCAAAAACACACAAACCTTCACGGAACACATCATTTTAGTGTTTTTTTTTTTGAAGCAGAGCAAATGAAAGAGTGAAATAAACAAGTTGCCCCTCGCGGGGTCGTGGGGCAGCGCATTTGGGCGCGCTCCTTGTCGTGATATAGGGCGGGGTCGAGGCCTCGCCAGCAAGCCCAAATTAATACCTCCAAAACCACACAAACCTTCATGGTGTACATCATTTTGCATTAACAATAAAACCCAAATTAAGACCATCAAAGCCACACAAACCTTCATGGAACAAATTATTTTAGTTTTTTTTTTTTTTGAAGTAGAGCAATTAAAAGAGTGAAAAAAAAAGTCGAAATGACCTATTTCTGGCCATGTGGGTTTTTGTTCTGATTGGGCGAGTTTTTTTCAAAACCTTGCCAAGTTTTGGAGATTACTTGCCAAAAACTCGGCGTGCAAGTTGCTGAGATTTTCGTGAGTTTTGCATCTATGCATAACTCAATCTAGGCCACTATTAAACCTATAGCTAAACATTGGAAATACATGGGAGATTAGGAAATTGATTACTTATTATTTTCTGAGCACTCAAAACTGCATTCAAACACTTGGAATCACTTTCACTCTCTTAGGCGCCTCCCTAGAACTGGTTTGTAGCCACAAACAACCCCTGGAAAACTGATGTACCACACCAAACTCCAACATACATCTAGTACGGCTTGATCAGGGCAGTTTGCTCTGTAGAAATTAAATCCCTTCCTTTAAGCTCTAGATATTTCTCCCAATATGGTCGCCCAGCCTAGAGAAATCAACAAAAAATAACCCAAAAGCTCAGCTTCAAACCGTAAATCATCACACACCCAAATAGAGGGGTATGGCCTATCCTACAATGGTACAATCAAGTCTAAAAAACCAACAAAAAACATCGAAGAAGCACTCCAAAAAGGCATAAAAAATCATTGCCATTCACCCAAAAATTAACACTTCAAAAAACTTCAAATAACTTCATATTTGAAACCCTAAGAAGATTAAACTTCTAAAATCATTGGTGATTCTTGAGGTAGAATCATTCCAACCAGCTAGGGTGGGTCTTTCACAACCGAAACCAACAATTGAATGAGAGGGTTTTCATCTTCAACCAACAATGTATGGATTCTAGAAATAATCCAGCAGAGTCTCTTTATGTTGTCAAAAGCCTACATGCCTCAAATGAGAGCTCCCTAGGGATAAATAGAGAAAGGGGGAAAAATTAGGGCAACAACATTTCAAATTCTCTATTTACCTCCAAAAATCCACGCCCCTTTTGAAGCTCTCCAATAAAAACATTTAACTTAACCTTTTTTTTAAAGTTACATGAAATTTCTCCTAAGGGGGTCGTCCACCTCTTGAGGCATAAAATAAGCCTTGGAAAAAGATTAATAAACCTCTTTTCTAAGCGTCCACTTGAACCCCTCTTTTAAAACAATGTTGCTCTACTAGGCCAAGGGGGTCATATAATGTTATAACAGAAGTCATAAAATCACCTTTTGAAGACTTAAGTGAATAATATGCTATAACATTAGAACACACCAAACTGCAATTGTCAAGCACTGTCTAAACTAGAAACCTTGCACTGCACTGGTACTGGGACCAACTACTAAATATAACACTTACTAAAAATAGTAAGTGAGCGAAATCACCAAATTGGCCCAAATAAGGAACACCAAAAAAGGGGACATTACACATGAAAGTTTGTGTGGTCTTGAAGGCCTTAAAGGTATTGCCCCCAAATTCCAATGAGGGGCATTGCCACTTGACCCCATTTAGGGCATTGCCCCTAGACCCTTGTGAGAGGTGTTGCTCCTCAATCCCATTGGGGGTGATGCCCCTCATGTTCCTCAACTGCACAGGGGATCGTGCCCCCATACTCCCAACAAACTCATTTTATACATATTCTAATTGTGTTTTGTATAAAATTTATATTTTTTAAAGAAATTCAAGTATTTTTTTTTAAAATTTGATGTATTTTTAAAGTTGGTAAAGGTGGAATTTTTTTGGTTTGCCTAGTTTAAGTCAAATCCAAGCATGCGAACTATGATTCCAACCGTAGTTCGCAAACCTTGCAAGTACTTGCCGAGTACGTGGGTTTTTTTTTTACCGTGTGAGTATTTGCAAGTTTAATTCGTGAGTTTGCAGAGATAGGTTTTTGACGAAGACTTGCGGGGTTTTTTTGGCGAGTACTTTCCAAAACTTGGCAAATTTGTGGTGAAAAATCACGATGTAGGAAAAACCACTTTGAGACATGTAAAACGTGTTAAAATGTGTCATTCACACAATTTTTTGGCTATAAAACCTTGCATTCGCTTGTCCATTAAAACGGAAAGCATGAATTTTATAGCATATTGGAAAGAATTTTTAGGTGATTTAAAGAAGAAATTTTCAGAATTTCAGATTTGCAATAGGTTAGTTCCAATTCTTTTTTTCTAAGCATTTAAATTTGTAAATGATTTCTAATTTACAAAAAAAATAAAAAATGACAAACTTAGTTGAATGGCCAAACATTTCAAAATATAGTAAGAAGTACTTAATCAATGTTGGATAAACAAAATCGACTTCACATACCAACACAACTTCAAATTCTTATACTTTTTAAATCACTATTTTTTTGTTATCAATATTGTAGGTTGATATATAATATAATCACAATGGCATCCGACTCTGTATTTGGTTATTCGTTATTAGTTAACAATTAGCTACTGTATCCACTGTTTGGCTTCACCTGATGATGCAATTTTGTAATCATTTTGCCTAGTCAAGAATCCAAGGCCAAAATAGGCCTGTCAGGTCCACATCTCAAAACTATGGTTTGCAAATCAAATTAAGTTCCACAACATCCGTAAGCTAATTCCTATATTATATCTCTTATCTGCAACTGTGTAAAGGTCTCGTCTTATGCCTTGTGGTCTTGAATATTTGCTTTCTTTTATTGCTGATATTACATGTGAAGGTTTTAGTTTGCTGCATAAAATATAGTCATGGCCTTTTCAGCATGTTTTGTAATAATTGTTCTATCCAAAGAGGAATACCTTAGTTTTCTTTTTTGTAAATAAAATATGAAGAGATCTGCAGAGTTTTGTTTTTCATGAATAAATTTTGTAGTCTTCTGTAGTCGGATTTAGCACTATTAAATACACATGCAATTGTTTCCTTGCTAAGGTTTACAATTTTCATGATGTAATAATCATAGTTACAGACTTGGGCTTGGCTAGGGTGACTCGACTCGGGACTCGGTGACCAGATTCGGCGCAGACTCGGCAAAATGAAAAAACCCTAGAAATTTAGAGATTTTTGAGGATTTAAAACTTGTTTCCAGCACCCTTTATTGAATAAACCTTAAAGACACAATAACATCATTAAATAGAAGCAAATTTGATCACATACACAAGTATACATGGATCACACAAGTATAAAGTACACAAATTGTAGCTGAGCTGCTGAAGGAAATAGCACACTAAGATATATAAATGTAGTCAAATGTATACAAAACTCATGGAATATGAAATTCATGACATCAAATGTTCCATACAAATATGAAATATCAAAACAATAGCTACAAGTCTATGGCATAGTGGAGCTAGCATCCTTACTACGAAGGTGTCTAAGGGTCTTGGATGATGTAGCAGCTGCAGCCATAGTTTCTTCCTGTGTCTCCATGCCGTTCTCACCAACACCAGCCGTGTCTCCTCGTGCTCTAGCCTCCTCCTCAGCCATGGCTACAACCTCAACCTCTCTATCTGCCTGTTCCACCCAATCAATGTCCTCGTCACTAAAGACTGCATCTGTAGCCTTACTGATCCACTCAGACCGTGGATCAACCTCCTTTAGCTTGATCGGGGTGGAATCTTGGTAAAAAATCTTCCTATATCTGAGCTAAAGGTTGTAATGAACATATACCAAATCATTCATCCTCTCCACTGACAGTCTATTGCACTTCTTGGAGTGTATATGCTCAAACATACTCCAATTGCGCTCACAACCAAATGAGCTGCATGGCTGGCTCAATATACGAATGGAAACATTTTGAAGGTTCGGTGTATCAGAACCAAACATATGCCACCATCTATCAAAGGTGAGAAAAAGAAACAAAATCAATCTCATTTCCAACTTGAATTTTCAAGTTTCAAGTTCAACATTTAATAATAAATTATAATATAAAAAGATGAAAATTATGCTCTTAAATATATTTTTACCTGGTTGTAATGTCGTCCTACTCTCTTTGCACAATTGATGTGCAAAGAGGTCTCCTTGTGCTTTAGTGAAGGCATCTATCTCGTGCACTATCTGTTTAGTAACAACATGCAACATTTGCTCTATCATTGAGTAGAGCCCACTAATAGTCTCTTTATATGCACGAAAATCACGGCTGAATAGGAAACATGCGGCTGCATGGAGGGGCCTATGAAGTTGGTGGTGCCATCTCCTATCAATGATCTCCCAAGTGGGACGATACTTCTCCTCAACTCCACCATAGATGGATCTAATGGCCTCTTTGACCCTATCCATGCCCTCATATATGTAGCCCATTGCGCGCTTCTCCCCATCAACAACTCATAGGAGAACTAGCAAGGGCTCGATAAACTGCAAAGTGCAAACATTGTGAAACATTAACTTAAGTAAGTGAATGAAAATAAACAAATAAAAGTAAAATATGAATAAAAATTAAAACATAATGAAGAATTAAATTTTACCTTCACAATCTCCTCCGTTGGTGCCCAAAACCCTAGCTCATCAAAAATGCAATTAGTCACATCAATCCCTGCAGTGGTCGTAGCATAGGATGAGGAAGACCACTCCTCACCAACAAACATGTGCCTTAAAGATTCCTTTGACCGAATCAAGGATTGCAATGTGATAAAGTTTGTGGCAAACCTAGTGATGCCAGGATGAGCCAACTCCCTCAACCTCGTGTATTGCCTCATTAGGCTAAGGACCCATGTGTGATTGTATGCAAATTTGCAAATGTTTTTTTTTGCATCCACACATGTTTTGATCCATGGGAGCTTGCCAAGATCCTCCAATATGAGGTCAAGGCAATGGGCGGCACATGGAGTCCAAAATATAGAAGGGTGCCTCTCCATCAATAATCTACCAGCTGCAACATAATTTTCTGCATTGTCGGTCACCACTTGAACCACTCTTTGCCCACCTTAGCTATCACCTCCTCTATAGCCTCACAAAGGTATGTGGCATTTTTGACATGGGTGGAAGCATCAATGGACTTGATGAAGACATCGTCACTTGAAAAAAGAAGCAAAACCAATTATTCAATAAATTAAAAAACATAAATCAGCCATACTAGTCACTAAATCAAATTCAAATTTCAAATTAATCAATGCATTGAGGGAAGTACAATTACCTGTGGAGGAAACTAGAAAATTAAGTAACGCCCTATTTCTCCTATCGGTCCAACCATCAGTCATGATGGTGCAACCCAAACTCCTCCACTGTAAGCGCTGCTCCTCTAATTGTGCTTTTACATCTGCCACCTTTTGACTCAAAAGTGGGCCCTTTAATTCATCTTTGGTAGGGGCTTTGAACCCCACCCCACATATGGTTATGGCATCAACCATATTTTGCCAAAAGGGAGACCTAAAACATGTCATAAATAAATTAATAAGTTACTTAGATAAGTATTGTAAAATGAAAAGTTTTAACTTTAAATTTGAATTCAACAATGACATACATCTAGATTTTAAAATTTAAATATAAATTTTAAAACAATTAAAAAAAAGAAGAATTACCTGGCTACATGGAAGGGAATGGTGCAATAGTACTAGAAGTCTACAATTGATTTCTTTGCTGCATCATGTGCGTCCTTGTTCCAACCCATGCCCTCAAGTGACGGTTGGGAACCAGAGTACTACGTGGTACAAAATATGAATCCACCCTAGATTTACGAACTCGAGGGCCAATGTTACCACTCCCACTACCACTAGCAGTAGCGGCAACACTAGGAGTACCCATAGCTGGTGCAATAGCATAAGCACTAGCACTTGGATGGTATGGAGGCATGGAAGAAGCATCTCCAACAACACCAATGCTCGCCAAGTCTTGCCTTTGCCTCTTTTTCATTTCTTTTTGCAATTCAAATGTTTTTAATTGCACTTGCACCTCACAAACAACCTCAGGAGGTGCATTAACACAACCCACTGCATCATGGACGGGTATGCATGCAATATGGTATTTCCATCTATTTATGCCTTCATGATATATTGTTTTGCAATATTTACATTTTCTCTCCTTTTTTTTGCCCAGGAAAGATTTCAGTATGTTTCCAAGCAAGGTCTTTTCTGCCTGGGGTTTGAGACATTGTGAAAATATGGTTTGAATTGCAAATGAATGTGGCTGCAATAACAAGTAGGGTTTCTAAAATCATTTAAGTTACAAGTAGGGTTTGTAAAAAAAAGAAATGCAAACTCAAAAAAACAATGATTTTACAAATTACAATGAATTTTTTGTTAAAAAAACACAAAAAAACCAATTAAAATCAAACTTACCTCTTAGATTAGGCTTGAAATGCAATGCAAACTCCTTCCAATCGCTGGTAATGAGCTCTCAATGCACCTCCTTGCTGATATGAAGCTTCCCAAATGCTATCTGAGCTTGGATTTGTCTTCAACTTCTTGCTGGTTGCCCTACAATGAACTCTTGTTTTTCTTCACAGCTCTCTTTTCTCCTCCTATTTTGCCAAGTGAATGAAATTAAGTTACTTTTAGGGTTGGGGAGATGATATAAGTAAAAAAAATCCAAATTAAATAACTATTTTATGTTTTTTTTTGCTTTTTTAACTTGACTTTGCCGGTCGAGTCCTGTAGTCAGGACTCGCCTAGACTCGGTGAGTCCAACAAGTTCACAGGACTCGACAAGTCCTGTCAGGACTCAATAGGACTCAGCGAGTCTAGGTGAGTTTGAGCCCCCAGGACTCGACAGAACTCGGTCGAGTCCGAGTTCGAGCCCCCAGGGCTCGGCCAGGGTGACTCAACTTGTGACTCACCGAGTCTTGGCGAGTCTGGGCAAGTCCCGTTTCTGTTAGTAATGTCATGTAGAGGTGCAGTTAACTGATCGTAGTGTTTTCATATTAAAGTATTGGGTAATTACAAGGTTTTCTTCATAATTGCATTTATGGTTATCTTATTTTTATCTAAATCATTTTCCTTACCTTTATGTAGACAATTTTGAAGTTTTCTCTCTGTTGTTTTCACTTTTTCTTTAATATGGTAAGATTTTATCTTGAAGCTCATGTTCTCTAGCAATTCAGAATTCATGTGCATCAACAATTTAGATTATCAAGTGGAATCTAATTTGGTGATTTCTCATCCATTTTCAATATGGTTACTATGACAACAATCTGAAAAGACAACTTGTCTTGTTATCTGTCATTAAAATTGGCTTCTTGATTGCACTTGTTGCAAATTGTAGGAATGTGTTATACTCAGCATTCAATGCATCGATAACATCTGTGATGACTATTGTGTGGTGCGAAAATTTAGATTTTGTTTTGTATAAACATGCCAAATGCTTTGATTAAGCAAACGAACATTGACCTCTTTTACTGTATCACTGACTAAAATACGGCTTTATACAATTACTTATTTCCAATTTTCTATTGCTAAATAGTGAAAACCATCTTAATCATCAAGTACAAAGTTTATTGTTAGCATTATAGTAGCATTTTTTTTTACACGGTTTGGACACAATATTGTTAAAGTATAAATGGAATTCAATTACATAGATTTAAAATAGGAAAGATTGGCAAAACCTTGGGGACTAAATAACAATATACTGGTTGTAAAAAAAAAGAAGAAAACTAATTTTGTTATTTCATGTCAAAAATAGTGCTTATAGATGGAAAAAGACATTATACATTATAAAAAATTGCAAACTTTTTAGAGAGTCTATTTTACTTTCACCTAAGAGATTTTATGTAGAAAATCAATGGTGGCCCTAAAACGGCATGTCATTTTGTCATGAAACACGGCTTACTATTTTAGTGGGCAGCTATGTGTTGCTTGAGGTATAAATTATTAAAAAATTCATTGTGGTTTAATATTTAACTTGTAAAATAAATCTATTCAAAGCAAAAGTTAAAGAAAATTCAAAATACTCAGTGTTAACTCGAGGACGCGTCCTTGGGTCTAAACCTCCTCGTCCTCGTCCCGGAAACGTCTCAAGGATAGGGGACGGCCAGGGGATGGCAGCTGTGTACCATTTATTTATTTATTTTGATATTCATATTGTAATTGAAAAAAAAACTATATTGGCAATGAATTCTTAACACAAATGTTATATGCTAAGTTTCTATAATGTATATATGCATGCTTTATCCATGTTTTCATATGAATATTTAAAGTTTCCCTATATATTTTAAATTTTTCTATATTTTATATAGCCGTCCCCTCTTCGTCCCCAAATTTGACTGGAAAAATTGGAAACTTGGGGACTCGTTTAGCCGTCCCTTGCCGTCCCCGTCCTGGAAATTTGGGGTAACACTGAAAATACTCTTTCCTTAACTCTATACCAAGAATGTTAAATCTGTCTTTGCTTGTATTTCATATGAGCAAAGGCAGATTGATTAATGAATGGCATGTCAAATTTGGTGGGTCGTGTCTGTTTAGGATTAATTTTGTGTTTTTTCGAGTGTAGTGCTACAATGATAAACATTGATAACCAATATTTGTCAGTTGAAGGCAATACCAATCAATAAATTCCAAAGGCTTTTAAGAAGCTGCAAAGAACTTTTGCAAGATGAATCTCATGTTTGCATCCATTAAATTAAATATGCCTTCAAAAGATTCTTTTCTTATTTACAGTTTTCTTGCAAATTCCCCTTTAAAAAAACAATTTCTCTTTATTTCACTTGCTAAATTCCCCTTACGAGAGGAGTCCTTTGGTTTAGATGCCATGAATGAGGTGGATCTTTTTAATTGTGTTTTGCCTCATAAATAGAGATGGGCCATAGCTAGAGTTAGATGTGGTAGTTTATTGAATCTCAACTCTTGACATTTTGACATTTTAGCATGCGACTTGTATCTTGGGGATTTGAACATGAGTCTCCACTATGGAAGCCTTAGTTGGTTTGCCACTTGATCTCAAGACATTTGACTTCAACTTTCATTTGTAACAAATGTTTTTCTTTTAACTAAGAAATGGACTATTTTGAATGATTACATTTTGAACCAGCTTTTGTTGATTATTTTTATAGGGGGACCATGGGCTCCTCTAACCATAGAGCTGTTAGAGGTGAGGCAGTGGGAGGAAAACCACCGTATTTGAAGGTGAGCATGATATAAATTTGTTTTGGTTGTTGATATGTTGTTTTTACATCATGGCTATTAGTTATGTAACTTATGTTGCTCTTATATCATAACTATTAGTATTTGCATTTCAATCCTATGGCTAGTTTTAACCTGTTTTAGGTTCCCATTGTCTAATTATTCATTCTTTGTTTTAATATTTAGCAAATTTTTAACCTCTCGAAGTTCTTTTGTACTTCACTTAATTTTTAGGCACTGTTGTAAATTTTTATACGTCTAATATGACTTATGTAATATATCGTTTGTGGACATCGTTATGAGTTCTTTTGTTCCTTTATTATGTTTAAACATTGAATAATCTTTTTTGTTAGAAGCTAGTAGAAATTTATATGGTTTTATTCTTTGTAAAAAGGATGTTATTGTTAGAAATGTTCTAATGTAATGCTAGTGTAGTCCTTTGAAGCCAAGCGGAAAAGGTAATGACGGCCAATGATTTGTTATCCCCTTGATTTAATTTGCTTTTCAAAATGGCATATAAACTTTCTTGTCATGGATAGTAGTATGAGATGAACACAAATACTTCTATGGGAAGTCCATATTTTTAGGAACCCTAGGGTGTGATATGGCATTGTTTAATTACTTCAGAAGTTTATGAATATATATTTTGCTACTCGAAATAGATGTCCATGCACCTAGTCATTGTTTACTTATTCTTCTATTTAATAAAATTAATACTTGAATTAATAACATAAATATCAATGCATACTAGACAAAGGAGTTAAAGTATACCTTTATTCGCATATGAAGTCAAAGATGGTCAACCAAGGATTAGACTACTTTCCTTGACTATGTAAAGGGTATTTAAAAGACAGGATGGTTTCCACAAGAACACTAATGTCTATCAACTGACTCATATGACTACCTAAAAGCCAACAATTAATTAATACATAGCTGGATACAACCATATTAACCAATCATAATAAGGGTATTGTATGCTAACTACATCGCCCCCCCACCCCAAAGAAAAAGTCATCTTCTAGATGAGAAAGAAACAAGGAAGTGTCAAGTAACATTAGGTAAGATTTTCCACACTAGTGATGTAGAAGTAAAACCAGCACATCCTAGATGCATGCCAATAAATGGAGAATGTCGAGGACCTACCAAGGAACCAAATTTGATTGCACAATGGAGTCTAAAAATGGTACACCCAATCAATCACTAAACTTGGATAGTATTTCAGGCACTTCACAAGCATTCTGATCATGACAATTTTGTTTAGTGTCTCCATATGCCATGAAGGTACATTTATTCAATTATTGTTTAGTACCCCCATATTAAAATCTCAGCACAGTATTTGTTCAAGATATTTCAATCGGTTAATGCCTATCCCACAAATTTTTGTTTTGCAATGTGTGTAGACCAACTCCCTTTTCTTTGACCTAGGGATGGTATGTTTCCATCAAGGGTCCTTTCTAATTGGGGTCAACATTAGAAATGCCTATCCCATATTAAAATCTCCTATTTGCGCTTGCAAATGAAATGATTGTCAATTGTGTTTTTGGAGGCTTAGTGGCGATTTAAAGTGATTAGGTTTACCTTATTTCTTTTTCTTTTTTCTTTTATTTTCTTGCTTGCTGCTGCGGTCAAGTCTACCCAATGGAACTCATTGAATCCAAAAAGTCAAGCAGACTTAGACTTGCTAGGTACTTGGACCATGAGTCCTTTGGCCCCATTTGGGTTTGCTCGCCTTGGGACTCACTGAGTTTGGGTGAGTCTAGGTGAGTCCTCTTTGTATCTATGACAATTTTCTATGCATGGAAATAATATTGGAAAAGGAACTTGTGTATATCATTTTGTAAAAAGATCTCTGCATAAAACATATTATTAGGACATGATTTGTATTGCTCTTGTAGGTCAATGATCTATCGGACATTTTTTACAAAAAAATTGTTTGCATTTTAAAAAAAAAAATATATTAGGGTTAGATTGATGGGCCCTGTCCCAACTACTACTAACGTCATACAACATATATATTTATACCACTAACTCCCTGAGACCACCAATTCTACCATAGAAACCATTGGACCAGTACCATCTAAACCGTTAAAATTTCTTCCATTGATTAACTCATTGGGCCTTACCGCATTTACCATCTTGTCATTTTCTAGCAATGGGATTGTGAACTTGCTGGTAATCTCTGTCATGTCCTTGAGTTGTGAAACCATCATTTGCTTCATTATCATCCGAAGATCTCGGGAAAAATACTCAAGGCATCCACCATTAAGGTTTTCACTTCCTTATGCATAGCCCTAATGGCTACTCCTATAAACTCTAATTTTGATTCACACTTATCAAATAGTGGTAGCATATCTTTTTTTGCTGCCACCTTCTACTCAAGCACATCCTCCACTTAGGACAGACTAATTAATAGCTCTTCGATACTCTCATGTATCTTAGTATCTTACATAACTTGCTTAAATTCCTTTTAAAATATTCCAAAATTGGGGCTCTCGTTTGCATCATATCTTTGTCATCTAGACAGTTTTGACCAACTTCATATCACCAACATTCTTGCAATTAAATTATTTTTGAAGCCTATAATTAGTGACTTGACCTTGGCAAAGAGTGTCCCGAGAACTGTTTTCACCTGCCATTTACATAATACTTCCAATAAAACCTAGCAACCATCCAGAATTTCTTGTTGTAAACACAACCGAACAAATGGCACAGCATATATGCACCACCATTATACCAAGCTTGCCCATCATAAATATCTTAGGCATGACACCACCATTCGACTAATGGTTTTAACATCCAAATGTTTTGAGCTCCCAGGCACACAGTCACCTTTTGAGTCTCTTAGCACAAACACTGCACCTGCAATACCTGGGTTCCCTTTTGAAGCCTCATCAAAATTCATACCCTCTTTTGGTGCCTACCATTTCTCTTCTCTTATATAACTGTTAGGAACTACTAACCCTTGAAGTGAAAAGAGTTCTTATGCTTAAAAAAATTGCTTCTATAAATGATTATGTTGAAAACAAAAGCACTAATGTTTTTTTTTGTTATGTTCCAACAACTTTTCTATTTTGTTGAGTGCAATTGAGAATGTCAACTCGCCTAGAGTGACTTTAGGAGTAACATGCTCTAGTTTTGAATGTGTTTACACAGATGTCATGTCTTTAAAGTTATGGCTTGCATTATTACAGTGTGTTGATTTGATTGTGTTTCACTTTGTTTACAAATATACCTTTTTATCAATACATCACAACCCTATGAATGTTCCAAGAGCTTTGGAAAATCTCAAATATCAAACAAATTGAGAAAGTTCTTCCTTGATATTTGTAAGGCTAGGATAAATAAGAAAACAATGGTCTTCATATTCCATTTCTCTGGACTAACATAACTTACAAATTTGCTCTTCCTAAGGTTGTTTAGGTTTAATCTCTCCATCAATGATACAATAGATATCATTTGATGTGTAGAACCGTAAACACTGAAGGATGTATATCAAAGTAACCATTTCAATGAATGAGTTAGAAAATAAATTTCAAGTCATCCTTGTATCAACAATGTAATAGAAGAGAAGAAAAAAGTAACAAAAATATAACTTGTCACATCTTTTTACTAATTTTCATCTCCTTTTACCACTGGTTTTGAGCAATCAATAAAGATTTGGTGCACAAAAATAAATTAGAAGTAGAAGCTAACAGAAAAGTGAGGTGAGAAAAGAATGGATTGGCTTCTAGTTTTTAGCTGGATATGTTGTTGAAGTGTTCAAATAGTCTAATGTTTAAATTTAGGTTTTTTTAATGTTGTTGAGGATGTAGGATTTTGAGGAGGTGCAAGGTTATCAACTAAACTCCTTAGGTCTGTATTAGTCCTATTTTTTCCTAGCCTCCCAACTTTAAACAAATTTTTTCAATGTACATGTTGATTTTTCTGTATCTTTGTATTTATCTGCTAGAGTTTCCTTTGAAACTAAATGTTTTTACATAATACACAGTAATAAAATATTTAATTCACCTTAAATTGAAATGTGTACTTTTGCGATGAAAATAATCTTTGATGTAGATTTCAAGGTAGAGATTTTTCCAAGCGCAATACAATAATTCTGTTATGCACTTCTGAATTAAAGTATGACTTTGTGAAGTGTAGTATGTTTAGAATCTTTAGATACTTATTTTAATACTTGAAGATTATTGAATTATTTGATTTCAGGGTTCTGCACTCATTTCAACTATTGATTTACAGAGTTCCTGTAGTACATTCAATTCAAACAGAATACATACTAACAAAATATTTTAGCTTAAATTGAAATCTGTACTGTTGTAACACGTTGTTATCTTTGATGGAGATTTCATGGTAAAGTTTTTTCTGAGCTTTAAAACAAGAATTCCGTTATGCACTTCTGAATCAAAGTGTAATTTCTTGAATTGTAGAATGTTCAATATCTTTTTTAATTCTTGAAGGCGATAAAAGTCTCTTGTTTCAGGGAATGCCATTCATTTCAACTATTGATTTACAAATTTCCTTCAGTATAATGACAGATGTTATTAATAATTATATGCCCGTTTTTCTTACAGCCTTACTTTGGAATGTATGGATTTGGGGGGGTTGCAGCCTCAATGAATTTGGGAAGGTATGGCTTGATATATATAAATTCTGTGTAAACAAATATTTCTTGGTGAAATAATGAAAAAATTGACAACCAGACAATGATTTTCTTTGATTTTTGAAATGTTGGCTTTTTCAGTGTAGTTATGGTGTCCTCGAAAACAAAAACATCAAAGAAGGTTGTCACTCTAAGGCTGGAAAAGGATTCATTGGTACAGAGGTCAAAATCAGATCGAATCTGGAGGGTAAGAATTTTCCAAGTGCTTCTGTTGCAAGTTAAATGATAGATTTGTGTGTTTTATTTTCTAGAGGTAAGAACACAAAACCTTGTCAGCCATTTCTTTCAGCATGAAAGCTGGAATGAAATTAGTGATTTGTCACATTGTTCTTTCAATCAATAAGCGTATATGCTGGGTTCTTTGGGGCCAAAAATTACAGATAATATGTTTATTTTTGCATTGCTATTGATCTTGAATAAGATACAAGATTAAAAATTGTTTGAATTCAACTAAATGGATATCAGTAAGATATGTTGATGGCTTCTAATAAGCAATTTACTTTCAGACACCTGGGGAGATAAGAGAGGTTTCCCAAGAAGAAAGAGAAATGTCTCCCCATGGTAGTTTCACTAAGGTATGGATATTGTAGCAACAATCTAGTAATGTTTTTTCTTTGCTATTTGTGGATGAATATACTTCTAACCTAAGGAATGTGGCAGTTTGATCTGAAAAGTTTTCATAAGTTAGACAAGACTTACTGTTTATTTTGTCAATGCTTATGCACAAATTTGGTCTATGTGGTTAACTTTCACGTTGAAATGTTTTTATTACAGCTATATTTAGATTTTGAATATACATGATGAGAGTGATCAAAATTGTTTCATATGAATAGTAGGATGAATTTAGAAAATAGAAATTGATGTGGTCATAGTGCATGAGTATGTAAATCATTTGTGTCATCTTCAATTCATCAATGATCTTAAAAAATTACCACAATGCCTTGTATGTTGTATGATGATTGTACTTTTTGAACAAAAAGAGGAATAGTATATACCAATGGCAATAACAAATGTATAAACAAGGCTCAGTAATATGAATTCAATGATTGTGAATACAACAAATAAGAACATGAAGTGAGGCAGCGAGTGAATACTATAGTTATATAATTATAACCAAAGCCTAAAATCCATGCTAGTAGGCTTACTTTGTGAGCAACTTCACAAAACACCATTCTATCAGAGTTGTCGGATAATTGATAATTACACCCGCTTTTCTGTATAAATGTATGCACATGCCAGATACTGGAAACAGATACAATTCAGATGTGTCAATGTACGAGCCTATATTTGGCCATATCTGATTTAATGTCAGATAAATTGTTTGCAGACACAACACAGACACACAGAGAATATACACACTTGCATGCATCTGTTTGTGTCTGTGAACAATTTATATATTCACTTGCATGTGTCTCTGTGTGTGTGTCTATGTTTGCGAACAATTTATACTATATAAACAAACAATAATATAACAAAATAAATATTATAAGCTAAACTGTAAAAACCGATAGAAAAATATAACTATATATACAAAGTTATGTTCTATAAGCTTAGGTGTATAAATGAATAAATATATGTATTATTTTGTAATTGCCATATCTAGCCATATCTGTATTAGGGGATCTTTAAAATTCCCTGTCCGTATCTTATACTGTATCTGTATTGATTTCCATGCAACTCTGAATTCTATTGATATGCATCTTTATAGATTAAAAACATGACCAGATTGCTTAAAATTATTTCCTATGAATAATTATATGAATCATATCTGTATTAGGGGACCTTTAAAATTCCCTGTCTGTATCTTATACTGTATCTGTATTAATTTCCATGCAACTCTGAATTCTATTGATATGCATCTTTATAGATTAAAACCATGGTCAGATTGCTTAAAATTATTCCCTATGAATAATTATATGAATCTAGAAAATAGAAATTTGATGTCTTCATGGTGCATGAATTCATTTATCATTCGTTTCATTTATACTTATCAACACTTTGATAAAACAATCACATGTTCTGTATGATACAAAAAGAGGAATACTATGTATCAATGGAAATAACAAATACAAACAAAGCTCAGTACACCATGAAATTCAATAATTCCCAATACAAGAATAGGAACAGAGAGTGTGGCAGCGAGTGGATACTAGAGTTATAGAAAAAGCTTAAACTCCTTGCTAGAAGGCATCCTTGAGCACCACCACAGCACACAATTTGATTGATACATTAGATTGACACATTTCTAGATTAAAACCATAGGGTCTTAAAACCTTTAAAGACTTCAGCCTTGCTCTTTGAAGCTGTGCAAAATCATAACAAAAATGAACAAGTATTTTAATTGATACCTAGAGATTTGAAGATCATCACTTTGAAAACCAAAGATCAAATCTATAGGGTTTAAACCTGATCAAATAACCTTGGCCTTTTAGAGCACCCAAAACCTTTATCAGATGGTAAAAATATTTCCACTGGTAATAAACTGGGCAAGACCATAAGGAAACACAAACTTCAAAACATGTCCATGCATAGGTAAATACAATTGCATTTAACTACATGAATATACTTGTCAAGACCATAGGTCAAAAAAATCAGACTCAGCAAAAACTCAGTAGCACAAAAAAATGATTGGGACTTGGACTTGTACTCAGCAAAAAGCTAGGTGAAATTTTGGTGGATAAAACAGCCAGATTTGAAAGCTTGTGAGTTGACAAAGCTCAGCAGGCCCAAATTTGATGCGGACTCGGCAATTCAGTGAAAACTCGCCAAAACTTGGGAATTTATCAAAACACAAAAATATGACGTATATTTGCAAATAATCTTAGAAAACATGCATAAAACTGATTTTAGAGAACTGATATGTCGCTTTTCATTTATTCATAATTCATAAATCATAGTGTTGTGCTAAAAAATTAGAAAACCATATTAATAATGCACAAATTTCTTCTACGAGTAAGACTTCTAAGTGATTTTGTAGTTGCCCGTGGAGTGGATGGTATTGAATCTATTGATAATGTTTGGAAAAGAATATCTCCTCAGACATGTCATGGCCTCAACTTCCACTTAAGCCTCTTGTGTGTCTATAACTGCTGCCCATTCTTACTTCTCTATCAATTTCAAGTAACTCTTTCTTGGAAAAAAGGGGTCTTCAAGCTCATCTGCATCATCATTGGTCTAGTTTGAATATGGATTTCTGTCATCAAGGTCAATGACATCATGTTTGTCCCTTCCCTCCACCCTCGTGGTGAGCAGAGCAAGATTGTACCCTCCATCTTTGTTTATAACGAGGGTATCAATTCTTCAATGAACCACCACTTCTTTTGAAAATCAACTAGTTCCTTCTTGAGTCTGCTCAATAGCTCTTTAAGCATTCTATCATATGCTTATATAGATTCTCATGTTTGCTCCATGGAGTATTTTAGATCTTTGTGGCAATCTTGATGGTGTCTCTGAGGAGACTGAATTCTTTTGTAAATACCTTCCTATGTTTTTCTCAAGTGGCTTTATCAAGAGTTGGGATATTAGTAAATCAATCAATTGCCATGACTTGAAGTGTGGTTGAAGGAAGCTCCACTAGCATTGCTTGTGTTTTCCCATTGGTAGTCCAAATTGTAAAAGATGTCCTACAATGCTGGATAGTATCTTTAGATCCATTGCCAGTAAATTTCAGTGACTTTCGTTTTTGGGAGATGGAGTTGATGGGTTAACCATGGGATTTTTTTGAGGTGATCTTCCAAATATGATTCTCCTATGGATGGTTTGTGCTAAATGTTCCTCAACACTGCTGGACACCTCACTATACTCAACCTTTACTTAAATAGCAATATATATATTGTTTTGGTCAACTTCAAGCTCTCTATCCGTGTTACTCCCTTCCACTAGTGTTTCAAACTACTATGTTTTATAAGCAGCTTGTTCTTCTTTTCTGAGGGAAAACTCTATTATGAATTCAAGGCTTCCCTAAAAAGGGAGGGCTCTGGTGATCTTCTGTGGAATCTGTAGACTTTGTTGGGCTTGCCAACCATAGTCGATTGACCAGATTAATGCTTCCTTCCTCTGGAAGGAGTTGTCATGCAATCTTTAACCACTCAACGCTTGAGGTGAATGGTGTGTAAGTCGTGGCAAAACCCTTTGTTGGTTTCGGCTTTGGCATTAACTCCTCACCACACTTTGACTTTGGCTTTCACCCTGGCTTTTACTAATGTTCACTACTCATGGCCTTGATTTTCTATAGGAGACCAACTCTCAGAGCTCCTGCTTTCTTTCTTGCTCTTCTAATAATAAGTTAGATTGTCAAATAGTTTCCTATAATTGCTCATGATGTTGTCTCCTCATCCCATCTTGTTTGTGATCAATGGCATTTAATTCTTTCTAGTTCAATGCTGATCCTTTGGTCTTTCTTCTTAATGATTACAAGAAAGACCAAAGGATTAGCATAATAGTCATGTTTGGCATGAAGGTTTTGCAAGAGTGTACTTGGTCAGCGGTGGGTCTTAAGTAAATAAGATTTTAGTTAATATTAATAATTCATGTACTTGTGTTATGTATGTGTCATGTTAGTTAGTTGTCTTGGGAATTAAGTTCCTAACGAAGTAATTAGTTATAATGAAGGGACGCGATGGTCGGTATCTCAACCACCACCAGCATACTATATGTACTTGAGTCATGTAGTCAGGGAGGAATGTTATATTCTGGAGATATTATGTTTGATGCAATTGTCGAATACTGAATAAAGAAATATATCTATGTTTTGTGCAATTGCCATGTGATGATTATATGTTGTCAATGTTATTTTATATTTCCGTTTACTCTGTACGTCATTGTACCCATAGCGAGAAAACATTTGGCGCCGTTGCTTAAGCGGACCAGGGAATCACTCATCCGTATGATGACAACATAATGGGTCGACTGACAAAAGAGCATGTAGAAACTAATGAAGAAAGGGAAGACGAGTTGACACAAGATTTGGTAAATCTATGGAATATATCACTAAGAGATCACGTACAAAGGGAAGCCCTTAGGCGAGAGATCCTTGAGGCAATTACCTTGGATAGACTGGAAGTGAACGACGAAGTTGACCATCTCCTCAACTGTCTGCCAAGATTACTGGCCCGCCACTTCATCATCCTGCAAGATCTCCGGGCCAAGAGGGATCAAGAACAGAGAAGGCAACAAATATTGCAGTAGTACGAAGAACAAACCAAATGGGAAGAGGAGGAGGAATGAGACACTATCGAAGACGAACTCCCAACAACCAATGAAGGCGTGAAAACCTTTAATGCTCGTATAGCCTAATAAAGACAAGAACTAAGTACTTATCAGACACAAAACTCAAGAGGAGAAGGTTTGGCGATCACTCAGGCTGCAGGAGCAAGAAAACCGGCGACGAAGATTAAGACAAATTGATAAAGAATTTAATAAGGATCTAATTGAAATAAACTAAAGTATTAGAAGAGCACATGAAAATCTTGAAGAAATAGACCAATCCATCGAAAGAGCACATCAAAGTTTTGCTGAGGGGAGGGACAAAGGACCCTTAAACACCCCGCATGTAGAAAGGTACAAAATCATTGAAAATGAAAATGAATTAAGTGAAGAACTTGATAGCAGCGTTCGATGCATTCAGGAGTTGTCCATATCGGACGACGACGAAGGGCTGAGGACTAGAAGATCTGAGCCCAAGTCCCCAGGGTAGGGGGAGTACCAGAGTGAACCCCAGGAGACTCAAGGTGTCGAGGACGCTGACAGAAGATGTGGGAGAGACTCGTACATGGCCGAGAGTGCAAGTGACACACCAGAACATAGCGGGAAAACCAGTCTAGCCAGGTCCAATACACAAGGAGGGTATTAGGGCAGGATGGTGACTTCGCCAGGTGATTGGCAGAAATTGCCAAAATTTATGGGGAATGGGTCAGAAAATCCAGTACGCCACTGTAAAACATGCGAAACAATTTGGATAGCCAACGGATTGGATGATCTGGATCATTGGCTGAAAGCATTTCTAGCAACACTGAGAGATAGTGACATTGATTGGTACTCAGAATTGGACCAAGTACAGAGGGTATCATGGAGCTTACTAAAGCAAGCATTCCAAAATGAGTTAAAACTCTTGAAGGATGACAATGAGATCGTAGCAGAAATTTACAATACGAAGCAAGGGAAGCACGAGTGTGCGTACCTATAACTGAAGACTTAAAGATTTGCTGGGGAAACTAGAGTCACAACCGACCGACGAGCTAAAGAAAAGGTGGTTCATCGAGGGCTTGCTTTCGTTATTAAGAAAGAAAATGAAAGCCGTACCTCTGTCGTCATATGCTGAAGCGTACAATCGGGCAATGGACATAGAGAGCGAAAATGAAACATCTCGAGGGAAAAGGAAGATGAACTACGAGGAGAGTACGAACAACAGTGATGGTGAGTCAAAAACGGTGCAAGCACTCTGAAAAGATATGCTGAGAATGATGAAAGAACTAAAGGCTGACAAGGAGAGTACGAAGGAGGCTAGAGAACTATGGTGTATAGACTGCAACGAGGAAGGTCATACGAAAGCCAACTGTCTGAAGAAGTTGTTTTGCAATATCTGCCAAGTGATGTGACATTCCATTAAGGAATGCCTATACAATATGAGAGTAAGGGGTATGTAAGTACTCTTCACTCAAGGAGAACTGTCAACACCACCAAACACATCACCGAAGCCGCAGTACAATAGCAATGCATCCCTTGGAGGTTACCAAAGCAATAGAAGTTCGAGAAACAAGGTACAGTACGATGGTAAAAGAAGGCCCATCATACAATGCCAAAGGTGCAATGAATGGGGCCACTTCGCCAGGGAATGCCAAAACGACCAAGGTTCAGGGGGAAGATTGTGCAAGTGGTGTGGACCAGGCGATTATGAAGACAATGAATGCCCCAAGCAGAAGGGTATCGATATGTTGGAAGTGGAAGAAGAAGAGGTACTGGCGATCACCAGAGCGCAAGCAAAGTTCACCTACCCAGATCCATGTACGGAAAACAAAGAATGAAAGAAGCAAAAGAAAAAGTGGAATTGGCGATGACGAAGGAAAACAAAACACCTCTGGAGAAACCAGTAACCTCTCGACGGTCGGAGGCGGAAAACGACGTCTTACGACAGGTACTGCAGACCACCCTACCAATCAAAGTAGCTGACCTTCTCCAGACCTTGCCACAGTTGGGATTGGCAATGACAAACGTCCTCATGGATGGCAAGCAATCGCGAACGGAGGACCGAAGGCAAGAATTGGTACCAGAACCACCACCGTACGGTGAACAAACCATTGATCCCGTACTACTGATAGCAAATATCGGGAAGATGCCAGCGGTTGTTCAAATGAAGATCGGAGGGAATATTTTGACAAATACTATCATTGACGGAGGATCGGGAGTCAACGTACTACCTGAAGACACATGAAAGAGTTTCGGGAAGCCTACACTTTGGCTGCTGATGTTCCAATTGGTTGGCGTTGATCAACATGGTATCAAGCTGTTGGGAACGCTAATGGCGCAAAAGGTGATGATTGGGACACAGCAGTTTTTGCTAAATTTTGTCGTCATCCCATTATAGAGGAAAGCATACGATGCACTACTTGGGAGAGGATGACTGATAGCTGCCAAGGCAAATCATAATTGGAAGAGGAACACACTCTCGATCGAGAACAACGAATGAAAGTATGTCATTGACTTGAAGAACCAAGCCGTTAGCGAAGAGTTGGCATCCTCCAGATCCGAATCTGATGTGGGAGAGTCAAACACAGATGAAGGAAGGAAGGCTATGGAGCCAAACGACGAAGTCGTACTTGAACTTGAGAGTTGCTTGGAGGATGAGACCAGTTCATTGAATGACTTATTTCATTGGCAAATGGAGGACTATGAGGTGGTCCACTGAGAGTGTAACATGCTACAAATTAGAGAAACCTAGGAAGAAGAGGGGAAGGGCATGTCCAGCCAGACATTTTCGGTCGAGTACGACGAGTACAAAGAAGAAGAGGAGAAGGGGATGTCCAGCCAAACAATTTCGACTGAGTACGGAGAGTACAAAGAGAGAGTACTAGAATTGGATGATATACTAGCCAAGAAGTTGGAATGTGACAAAGTACCAGGTAGTGAGAAAGTTAGAAAAAAGGAAGGAGACAAAGAGGAGAGAGAAAAAGGAGATAGTGAGGAGAGAAAAAGGAGACGAAGGAGAGAAGAAAAGGAGACGAAGAGGAGAGAGAAAAAGGAGATGGAGGAGAGAAGAGAAAAAATAGGCGAAGGAAGATCAAAAAAATTAAAAAAGCAAGAGAAAAAACAAAAAAAGAGAATAACAAATTTAAATAAGGAGAACTTGGAGATTGGGAGAAAAGTGAAAAAATAAAAAAAGACGGATATAATCAAAATTAAAATAAAAATAAAGAGGACTAAATTAGTCATCGCCAAATTAGCCATCACCAAATTAGTCATCGCCAAGAAGGCCGTACGACCACTCTAGAATAAAGCAAAGTTTGTACGAAGGGTTGAAAGGGCCATATGAAGTGTTGAGTAAGTTGTATAAGGGAGTAAGGCGAAACCCGTACGAAGGACTGAGAGGGGTGTACGAGAAAATGAAGTGAAGTTCGTACACAACCTGAATTGAAGGCTCAACGAAATTTTAAAAAGGTTGTACGAATTTATAGAGGGAATCCGTATGCTGTACGAGGTGAGAAAAAGGCCATATGAGGTGAGAAGAAGGATGTATGAGGTGTCGTACGAAGTGCTAGTTTGAAGATTGCCGTACGAAGGTCCAAGCCAAAAAGTGTCGTTCGAAGGTTCGTCGTACGAATTGCCAAATTGAAGATTGCTGTGCGAAGGTTCAAGTAAAAAATTGTTGTATGAGGTAGAAGATTCGTATGAAGCATGTAGATACAAGTTGTATGAAGGAACAAGCTGATGGTTGTACGGTGTGAAAGGGTCGTACGAGGGTTGCTCGCACAAGTTAAAAACCTTCCAAGAAGGGAGAAACTAAATTGCCCGCGGACCTCGCGAGGGGCGTTGCCCCCAGAGCCCCGCAAGGGGTAGCGCCCCTTGACCTCACTGGGGGCGTTGCCCCCAAACCCCCATCCGATTCAATCAAATTACCAAATCCCAGTGCAGCTAGCCACCACAGTATAGCCAGAGCCACCAACCTCACACCCAAAGTCAGTGGTATCACAGTCAATTCTTCCAGCCTCACAGCGAGCACGTACATCACCCTCATAGCCAACATAGTCAGAATGATGTCTAGAAGAGTCCAACAGAGTGTACATTGAGCCAGATGTTGATGATCCTCGCAGCACAGTCCAAAGGTACCTGAGTGAATTGCAAGCGATGATGAGTTATGTGCGATGTCAGTGAAATTGGACAACAACTGGACATGAGACATGTTCACGCAGTGGTACATGAGGTCAAAACTACCAGGTGAGAGTTGGCGGACTACATGCAGATGTCACAGGAGCTACTGGTTCAGGTGACGACTATCGAGTGGACGAGAGTTGGAGCTCTCGAGGAGAATTTGGCAGAGAAGGACCGAGTATTGGCAGAGGACATACAAATGGCTAATGCGCAGCGAATTTTCTTTGTACCCCCATTTTTGTTTTTTGTTGTATGGAAGATGACTACTTTTGTGGGTGGGATGTAGTCAGTTGAGAGTGCACTTGGTTGGTCGTCAGTCAATGTAGTCGGCCGAGAGTGTACTTGGTCGGCCGTGGGTCTTAAGTAAATAAGACTTTAGTTAATATTAATAATTCATGTACTTGTGCTATGTATGTGTCGTGCTAGTTAGTTGTCTCGGGAATTAAGTTCCTGACGAAGTAATTAGTTATAATGAAGGGACGCGACAGTTGGTATCTCAACCTCTGCCAGCATACTATATGTACTTGAGTCATGTAGTCAGGGAGGAATGCTATATTCTGGAGATATTATGCTTGATGTAATTGCTGAATATGGAATAAAGAAATATATCTATGTTTTGTGCAATTACCATGTGTTGATTATATGTTGTCAATGTTATTTTATCTTTCTGTTTACTCTGTACATCATTGTATCCGTAGCGAGTAAACAGTCATCAAGCTATCTATCAACTTCTGTTGTGCCAAATTGTGTTCTTGATCAAAATCTTGTGGTACTTGATTTCTTTGGGAATATTCTTTGATGTGTTCATGTATAGACAAGTCTCACAAGTACTTGAAGTCTCTTGTCAGAATGTCTTCCGTTTCTTGGTTTGTTTCAACTGCTTATTCAATATGATGGCCTATTTATGTTGCCACCATTTCAGCATTATCATCAATATTTATTGTTGATTGAATTTGCCTTTAAACTAATTTTAGTGACCCATGTTCACAGAGGCAACAGTGCTAAAATGTTTGCCAATAAATTATACAGTACAAGAGAATATAATTACAGTACTAGCAGAAGTGATAGTAAAGCACCAGGAATATGGAATTATTAAAGATTTCATATATACATAGAGACTGATACAATTTTTTCAGTAGAGGGAGGACTATCAATACAATCCTTTGTCCTGATGTAAGACTTTGTATTTGAATGAAAAGACTTACAATTATTGGTTAAAACAATCGACAACTATACTTCAAGTCATTACATCACTACCTAATATCAACAAGGATTAATATAACAATGTAGGATTGCAAACAAGACACTAATTGTTTCAATGATCTACAAGTGACCCCACTATCCAACATCAGAAGCAGGGAGTTGTTTCCTAGACACATTTGGTGCTGTTTAAAGAATCAGTGTTATGTCTTTCAAGTGTGCAATATGGGGATTATGTTTTTATATGCTGCTGATTATTTGAAAGGGTCCCACAATCCCTGTACTTACTGTTTTCTTTCAGCACAACATAGATTTTTCCTTTGCCTATTCCAAATTTGTGCCATTGACCACCATTATTATTACTGACACTCCTCTTTCCAGTCTGTTGGCCAGTGAGGTGGTGGTTGACTAAGCTGCCAGCATTATACCACTTAACACCACCCTCCTCTTCCAAAGAAAGCGCTAAATTGCTCCAAAACATAGAGGGAGGCCCTCTCTTAATATTAACCTGGCCAATATTAATGACTCCCTGCAAGGATGGTTTGCAACTCTGGAAGCTAAATAAGCTGAAAACAACATTGTTCAAAAATGAGTCTTTTGGACTTATGCATCCAGGAGCCAGAGGATAATCAGTGTATTCTGCAAGAGAGCTTCACCAAAAAAGAGAATGTTTTGGTCTGTTCTGGCAAAATTACAAAAGCCGCCAAAGTAATGTTGAAGCTAAAGGGGCAATTTTCACTGCAGAGAGACAGAGGCACAAAATCATGGATGTAATGCAGCACATTCATTAGCAGATGGCTACTTGCTTTGCAACCAATGGCTTGGGATTTCCTCACATGCTGAATAATGCTGGCTGACTAATGCTTTTCCATCCTTAGCAACAGGAAGCCGTGGAAATAGGATGGACTTGGATGCACCATGAACATGTTGTGGGTGACATGGTTTCATCACCATGGCATTGCTTAGGAGATAAATTGCTCCTATTTCATGTTAATATTTTGCTTTTTGCTTCGCTGTATCTCAACATATATACCATGATATTATTTACTTACAGTTACTTACAGAGCCGTTTCTTTAGTGCTAGCTTAGAATATCTATAGTTGTTTTTGATTGCCTTCTTGTCAATGATCTTCTGTTCTCGTTTGTTATGTTATTCACTAAGTAGTTTTTCCTTCTGTTCTCTCACTTGATTGCTTTTGTACTATTTAATACATAATAATACAATTATCTTTTATCAAAAAAGAATAATGGAAGCTTGTGATACTATATTGCCACAATAAAATTGGTAATATTACCACAATAAAATTGGCATGTGGACATGTCTAATACTCTAGTAGCAGATTTCTCCACTGCCTGTTTGGAGAGTAGCCAAGTTGTCTAACAAAAGCTTGGTTATGGAATCTAACAATGTGAGGTGATAGCTTTAATGATTTTGAGCACAGGTGACAATGCTTTTTTGATTCATAATGAATTTCATATCAATCTCATTATGGGCATCTTGTGGACAATGTTAGAACTTTTTTTTTTCAATCTTATGATAATATCATTATCAATAATTATTTGCTGAAATTCATGTACAAGTTTTTGTTCTTTTAGTTTTTGGTGAATTATGATATGTTCTTTGCGAATAAATTTTTTACTATCTTGTAATTATAACAGGTGCATATATCCAGCTTAAAGTCACAGTACTGGAACGAGGATCAACTTAAATGCATGCTAAAAGACATTTACTTTCCATACATTCAGGCATGGCTTATTTTTTCTTATTGCCTTATGTGATTATTTCTCATATTTGATGGCAGCAGATGTCTTGATGAACTCCTTAATTCTAGTGTTATCATCACCCTTGAAATTCATATGTGAGCGGTTCATCAGGTCCCACACCTTTTTTCCCATCCTTGCTCCCTTGCAATTAATTATTTTGTTTACAAATCTACTCCAACTACTGAAAAGTAATTTTAGTAGTTCAGCCCACTGAATTTTATTGTGTAGGTAAATTTCCTTTGATTATCATTAAACTTGTTGATGTATGCAGCTTCGGTCTGCACTTCCCAAGATTTGATTTATATCAAACACTTGATTTGCTAAAGGGCCGACCCTTATAAGTTCGTCATTCTTGTCTTAACCTTGAGCCGACCTTAAGATATGTTAAATGTTTATTATGTAAAGGCCGACCTAAATGAAGAGGCGCCTATGTTGTATATATACAAGGTCGTTTATTTGATATTGATACATTCATAAAAAAAGCAAGTTCGCATTTTATATTCAAGAGCAGAATTCGCACCTTAGAAGCAGCAGTCCGATTTCCAGAAAGAAGGCAGTTATATATACCTTGAAGGAGGGCGAATATATTATCATTGTATTGGCCATTGTTGGGCCTGAGTTGTAAGCAGATTTCTGTCACTGTATTATCATATATAAGAGAATCATTTGCTGGGTTTTTCTCCCTCGAGTAGGAGGGTTTTCCCAAGGTATCTTGTTGTGTTCATTGTCTTATGTGTTGCAATTCTATTGAGTAATTTATTATCTAATTTGATCTAAGAAACATTAACATGGTATCAGAGCGGGTGTGAAAAAGATCGTGATCAGATTCAGATCTGTTAGTTTGCAACTCTCATTATCTTTTCTTTTCAGTCTATCTTCTAAATTTCTCAAGATGGTGAACGGTCTGAAAATCGAGGATAGACTCGAAAGGGATCTCGAACTACACTTCATGGAGGTTCAGGTTCATGCTAACTTTGGAAGAGAATGATTTGGCTGAGTTTGTGAAAACAAAAGTTCCCGAACCTGAGGGGGAAGAAGAGAAGCTGCAATGGAGAAAGAAAGACACTAGGGCAAAGAAAGTATTGGTTGATTCCGTCAAGGATCATATTGTACCAATTATTTTCAAGTTGGATACAGCAAGAGAGATGTTTACAACCTTGGAAGAGATGTACGAAATCAACAACACCAGTCGAGCCCTTGCACTGAAGCAACAACTTCATCATGTGAAAATGGCGAAAGGAGAATCTGTTATTACATACTTCATGAGGATTTCAGAGATAAAAGATCAGCTCTCCACTATTGGTCACATGATTGATGATAAAGAACTGACTATGCTTGCTCTCAATGGTCTTCCGCTTTCATGGGAGGCATTCATTCAAGGAATCAGTGCAAGATCTGAACTTCCCAAGTTTGATCGATTGAGGATTGACTGCATTCAAGAGGAGTCAAGACTAACAGCAAGAGGAATTGGTCAAAGCTCAAAGAATGAAGAATTACAAGTTCTTGCCTCTCATTCATCAAACAAAGGAAAAGGCTTTAAGAAAGGATTCTTCAAGAGGAATCGAGAAGATGGAAATGATGATGCTCCTACCTTCAAAAGGAAACGAGACATGTCCAAGATTCAATGTTTTCGTTGTGATAAGTATGGTCACTTTGCGAGGGTTTGCCCTCAACGACCCAAGCTTCAAGCTGCCACTGCAGATGCTGAAGAAGTCGCTCCACAAAAGGACTCCAGTGATTATCTATTTTATTCAGCCTTGTCTAGCAATGTTTCTACTGACTCTAACACTTGGTTGATTGATAGTGGTGCTTCTAGGCACATCACCGGGTTCAGAGGTCACCTTTCAAACTTAATGGAAAGCAACTCCAGTGATCAAGTTGTTATTGGAGATGATGCTAGATATTCTGTAAAAGGGATTGGAAATTCCACTCTTCACTTGGATTCTGGAATTTCTTTGGAGTTGAATGATGTACTGTTCGTACCAGGGATAAAGAGGAACCTTGTCTCAATTTCAGCATTAGAAGACAAGGGTTATCAAGTTGCCTTCTCTAAAGGGAAAGTTCTTATATGGGCAAAGAACTCCAGCTTCAAATCTGCTCAAGTGATTGGGGTTAGACATGAATGTCTCTACAGGCTGTGCACTCGTCCTCTTCAAGCACTTGTGCATAACAGTACCAGCATGTGTGATCTTTGGCATCGAAGATTGGCTCACATTCACTTTCGTGCTCTACCTATCATGGAGAAGATGGTCACCGGTCTTCCGAAATTCGATCAAGAACATGAAGGTACATGCAAGGGATGTGCCCTAGGCAAGAACACAAAAGGTACGTTTCATTCCAGTGAAAGTAGATCTAAATGTATTCTTGATCTCATTCATTCTGATTTGTGTGGTCCAATGTCTATTGCATCATCTAGTGGTTTCTTGTATTATATTATTTTCATTGATGATTACTCTAGAAAGACTTGGATTTATTTCTTGAGATCTAAAGAATCAGAAGAAGTATTAGAAAGATTCAGAGAATTCAAAGCACAGATTGAAAATCTGTCTGGGAAGAGGATCAAAGTATTGAGATCTGATAATGGTGGAGAATACACTTCTGGCACATTTCGAGACTTTTGTATTGAAGCAGGGATTAAGAGGGAGTTCAGTGTTCCCTATAATCCACAACAAAATGGTATTGCTGAAAGGAAGAATAGGTCTATTGTGGAAGCAGTGAAAGCTATGATCCATGATCAAGACTTACAAATCTCTCTTTGGGCTGAAGCATCAAGAACAGCGTCTATGTTCAAAACAGGAGTCCCCACAGGATCTTAGAGAATAAAACTCCTGAAGAAGCATTCTCAGGCGTGAAGCCTGAAGTTAGTCATTTGAGGATCTTTGGCTGTCCAGTCTATGTTCATATTCCAAAGGAAAAGAGAACAAAGCTAGAACCTTCTGGGAAGAAAGGAATTCTTGTAGGCTACAGTGAGACATCAAAAGCTTACAGGATTTACATTCCAGGACAGAAATCTATTGAGATTAGTAGAGATGTCACATTTGAGGAAGATGTTGCTTACAAAAGGTCCAAAGGCACTCCTATGGAGATCGATGAAGAAGAACCTCCTCAAGATATGGAAGTTGACCATATTCCAGAGAATCTGAA
The DNA here is from genome assembly GCA_007115665.2 of Sequoiadendron giganteum. Lineage (NCBI taxonomy): Eukaryota > Viridiplantae > Streptophyta > Pinopsida > Cupressales > Cupressaceae > Sequoiadendron > Sequoiadendron giganteum. Next base: position 427,668,452 of record CM021108.1, on the reverse strand, counting down.
GGAGGATACAGAACCTAAAGAAGATATTGATCCAGCTGAGCCTTTGGATCCTACTGATGGGCCTCTAGACATTGTGATTGGAAAGAAAAGACCTCTTTGGGCTCGCAGGACAATGCAGGAAGCAGAAAGGTTTGCAGCTCCAAGAGGAGCTTTCAGAGAAAGCAAGAGACCTCACAAGTTCTCTAGTTATGTTGCCTTGATGAGTCAGATTATTGAGTCAGAGCCTTCAAATGTTGAAGAAGCTTCTAGTCATCAAGTATGGAAGGATGCCATGATTGAGGAGTATCAGTCTATACTTAAGAACGATGTTTGGGATATAGTCCCTAGACCCAAAGACAAATCTGTGGTGTCTTCTAAGTGGCTCTTCAAGATCAAGCATGCAGCTGATGGGAGCATTGAGAAACACAAGGCTAGATTTGTGGCTAGAGGGTTCTCACAAAAAGAGGGAGTTGACTATGAAGAAACTTTTGCTCCTGTGGCTCGTTACACGTCTGTTAGAACCATCATTGCTATTGCTGCATCTAGAGGATGGAAGATTCATCAAATGGATGTAAAGACAGCTTTTCTGAACGGCATAATAGAAGAAGAGGTTTACATTGAGCAACTAGAAGGATTTGAGGTGCATGGGAGAGAGTCTCATGTCTGCAAGCTGAAGAAGGCCTTGTATGGTCTTAAACAAGCTCCTCGTGCTTGGTATGAAAGAATTGATCAGTATCTTTCAAGTCTGGGTTTCTCAAAGAATGATGTAGATTCTAACCTCTACTTCAAAATAGTTAATGGTGAAGCATTAATTTTGGTTTTATATGTTGATGACTTGATCATTACTGGTGAAGAACATCTAATTCTAAAATGCAAGAAGGAATTAGCTTCAGAGTTTGAGATGAAGAATCTAGGTCTTATGCATTACTTTCTTGGCTTAGAAGTTTGGCAAAAGCCAGATGAGATGATTCTAAGTCAAGGCAAGTACACTGTTGACATTCTCAAAAGGTTTGGTATGATTGACTGCAAACCTATGTCTACACCCATGGAGACTAATTTAGATAAGTTGAAAGAAGCTGCAGCTAGTTCAGAACCAGTGGATTCTACGATGTATAGACAGTTGATTGGTTCATTGATGTATCTAGTTAACACTAGACCTGATATTTGCTATGCAGTGAGTGCACTTAGCCAGTTTATGTGTGAACCAAAGCAAATACATCTTGTAGCAGCTAAACATATCCTGAGATATTTATGTGGCACAATTGGATATGGGTTGAGATATTCTTCAAACATGGATTTGGAGCTACATGGTTTTACTGATTCTGATTGGGCAGGATGTGTTTCAGATCGGAAGAGTACCTCTGGTTGTTGCTTCAGTATGGGGACTGCTATGATCTCCTGGTGTACCAGGAAACAGTCTTCAGTGGCCTTGAGTACAACTGAAGCAGAGTATATAGCAGCTTGTGTGGCAGCTCGTGAGGCAGTGTGGCTTCGTAAGCTTCTTGCAGGATTGTTTGGACAATCAATGGAGCCTACTATTATACACTGTGATAATCAAAGCTGTGTGAAGCTTTCTGTCAATCCTGTGTTTCATGACAGAACAAAACATGTTGAGATCAAGTACCACTATATTAGAGATATGGTGCAAAGGAAAGCTATACAGTTGAGGTATATCAGCACTGAAGAGCAAACGGCAGACATTCTCACCAAGCCTCTCGCCAGGATTAAGTTTGTGTACTTCCGAGAGAAACTTGGTATGGTGGAGAATGCAGCCTTGACTGAGAAAGAGTCTCAGTAATCAGTGATCCTTGATTGATAATGCAATTCTCTGCTGAGAGAGAGTTGAGGTGCAAGCCCTTGATAATGCAATTCTCTCTCTGCTGAGAGAGAGTTGAGGTGCAAGCCCTTGATAATGCAATTCTCTGCTGAGAGAGAGTTGAGGTGTAAGCCCTTGATAATGCAATTCTCTGCTGAGAGAGAGTTGAGGTGTAAGCCCTTGATAATGCAATTCTCTATTGAGAGAGATTTGAGGTGAAAGCCCTTGTTTCCACCCTCTGGGAGAAGCTATGGTGGAAGTCATGTGTGTGACTCCATGACAACATCACGTGAGGGAATCCGTGATGAGTTTATACCATCTATGGGAGTAGCCATAATGGTTAATATCACGTTGAGGTGATATTCTATTTTGTTTTCATTCTAATATGATGTGTCTTGTGCAGGTGGAAGTTCATCCCTAGCTGAGAGGGAGTGTTGATGTATGCAGCTTCGGTCTGCACTTCCCAAGATTTGATTTATATCAAACATTTGATTTGCTAAAGGGCCGACCCTTATAAGTTCGTCATTCTTGTCTTAACCTTGAGCCGACCTTAAGACATGTTAAATGTTTATTATGTAAAGGCCGACCTAAATGAAGAGGCGCCTATGTTGTATATATACAAGGTCGTTTCTTTGATATTGATACATTCATAAAAAAAGCAAGTTCGCATTTTATATTCAAGAGCAGAATTCGCACCTTAGAAGCAGCAGTCCGATTTCCAGAAAGAAGGCAGTTATATATACCTTGAAGGAGGGCGAATATATTATCATTGTATTGGCCATTGTTGGGCCTGAGTTGTAAGCAGATTTCTGTCACTGTATTATCATATATAAGAGAATCATTTGCTGGGTTTTTCTCCCTCGAGTAGGAGGGTTTTCCCAGGGTATCTTGTTGTGTTCATTGTCTTATGTGTTGCAATTCTATTGAGTAATTTACTATCTAATCTGATCTAAGAAACATTAACAAAACTATGTATATTATTCATAGCTGTCATGTATAATCACTGTAAATAGATTGTCAATGATAAACTATGTGCATTCAAATCTTCTGAATTCTATTGGTTATCTCCCAAGGTTGTGCAGGAAATCAACCCCTTTTTGAATTTTTCTGACAACGGCTGATATGTGGTAACAGATATTTTCAACTCTAGTACTGGGTTTGAAATTTGGATCTTGCTCAGTGTCACTTAGTGAACAAAATTTGGATCCATTCATGTTTAAGATCTAGTGCATAAACGATCATTGCTTTATATAGTATATACACAATAGGAAATGTGCTATCAAGATCTTAAACGATCTATTGCATAAACGATCATTGCTTGATATACACAATAGGAAATGCGCTATCAAGATCTTAAACGATCTATTGCATAAACGATCATTGCTTGATATACACAATAGGAAATGCGCTATCAAGATCTTAAATTTTTTTGGGTGTAATTTCCTACAATTTAATCTTCAACCTAGTGGTGGAGTTCTTCTCCTGATGTCCTGCTAATCTTGTGTTCCCCATTGCTTTTACCTGCAAGGGTATTACTGATATAAGCTTTGCAGAGCTAGCTATGAGCATGTGTTCAAAGTTTTTAACTTATGATTAATACTTTTAGATTCTTGAAACATCATCTTCTTTTCCCCAGTTTTGGAAAAAGTATCAACTGGTTGCAACGATCTATCTGTGACCTGCAATTCAAGTTTGTAAATCAGAATGACTGTGTGGATTGTCTAAACTCTAGACTCTAGTTGATAATCTTTATTAGGTGTTACCACTGAGATTTCAAGCCCTACAAGTTTGGGGGTTGTGAACAATGTAAATCCTAATTTCCATTTCTACATTCTTTGCTTGCACATTTACCTCCCTATTTGAAAAAGATATAACACCTGTCTGGTATCACACTATCCCATGGGGGTTGCTTTTGTCATTCTGTTACTGTCTGGAATGATTGCCTTTTGTTTTTTAAGATGCATGAGACTCTAAGAGTGATCTATGGTTAACTAATTATGATTAACAATTACTGCATACTGAACCCCTTTCATGTAAATTTCACATTATAAAAGGATTCTAGTATATGGAATAATTCAGAGATCTTGAAATGGAAATTCCTATTTATACAAGTTTCAGAGTTTTCTTGAAATATAATGTATTTTCATTTATCTTTGAATTTTCATGAATGTGGACCATTTATTTATAATTTTTTGATTGATCTGTTTTCCTGTGATAGCATGATGAATCTGATGAATCTGTTCGGACAAGTACCCCGGTAGAATTTGAGGTATGCCTCTATACTGTATGTGTTTAATTCTAATCTTGACAATTTAAAATTATTCAATACTGCTGACTTCAGATTCTATATTGCATATGGTTGGGGTTTACAAAATGTTTAAGATTCGTTTTATTAAATTATATTACTGTGATCATGCAGAACATTCTTATGTTGCTTATCTCAAATCAACTGCTGTATGGCAGAAAACAACATTGAATGTCTCTGTAAAAACTTGAAAAATATTAGGGATTGAAAAGTTTGGGCATGAGAAAGTAGGGTAAACACATGTTCTTATGATTAAGTGCTCAATTATTTCAAAAATGCGTTGATATGATGCCTGCTAAATCTATACATTAGATTTCATTTAGGAAATGTAATGTCATTCTGTATGCGTGCATAAACAATATGGTAGTTCTGGCTTTTGCTTGGTTTTGTCTCTTAAATTTACTGGGAGAACAAAAAGAGTCCTATCAAATTGGTTTCTATGAGACCTCTGGAGTCTGGAGTTGGTTCTTTAGCCAGATAATGGATGAAAATTCCAAATATTGGGTTCAAACTAAAATTAAAAGTGTGAGTGCATGCGTGTATATAGCATTGTAAAAATGTTATGCAAAAAACATAATTCAAGTTTAATTGATAGTCTGAGCAGAGCAAGTCAGTAAGGTTTTATATTATTTGTCCCTGAGAATATAAAATGCTGTGCAAAGGATGAAGTGTAGTGCTGGTTGTATGTGTACGTAGATTTAATAAGTTTTCAGATATCCATGATAATGTAAAGACAATCTAGGGCAAAACAAAGCAATTTTCCAATTATACTGGGGATATCGGGCCCTTTGTTGTGGTTTGTAATACACACAGGATCTGACTGTACTATTATCATTGTTTGCTGTTGCTCGTTATAATCAGACTCTAATATGCACTTTATATCATACACGCACATAGTTCATTGTTTTTTATATATTTATTTTGTGTTTATAATTTGTATTGAGAATTGTTTGGTACTCCATTTTGGGCTTATTGTGTACTCACAAATTGCTTGCTGTAGGTGACATGAATATAAGGGTAAATCTTTTGGCTTGTTATAGTTGATTAGGTTTGGATTTTAAGAGTGGTTTTGAGTAACGGATTTTTAGGATGGCAAAAAAATTTCCTGGATTGTGAGGGTGGCTTGGGGATGGCAAAATATATATATGTAAAGGAAATTATTAAAAACATATTTAATAGCTTTTCAAATTAATAAATAAACTGTTAATATCATTGAACATTCTAGAAAGCTGAGATTGAAATAACATTGGCATCTTATGGACATTCAACATTTTTTAATTGAAAATTGAACTTGAAAGTTCAATGAACATGAATATGTGATTGCTATAATAGCAATAATCATGAAAATAGCTGTTTGAGATTGCCCCCTTTCCAAATATGAATATTTGGGGTTTTGCTTTGAAGTTTGGTGTGGGGGAAACCAAGATGTCCCTAGGACTCCTTCAGTAGATTGGTACGTGTCTTGATGTCCCAGGAGCATTGGGCAGCCCTTCTATAACAAGAAATGTCATCTTAAGTTATAATTTTTTTGATATGCCCTTATTTCTTTAGCCATCTGGACATTTCTCCCAATTTCCCAAGGATGTCTAGATGATCCTAAGTAGCCTATCTAAAACAAGGAATGTCCTGAGGAAGCCAACAAAATTTCAAGAATGGGGAGGATTGTAGAGAGCATGGGATGGATCCATGTTACACAGAAAAGATTTCAAAAGAATGCCAGGCTTCAAAGGATTTTCTTCTGTTTTGAGTCTGATAATCATTTTTATCAAAATATAGTTTTGAATTTCAATTCATAATGAATGTCAGAACCATTAGTTTTCATTTTTTTTTTGGAATGCATAGATATGAGAGTTTAAATTGAAAATTTCAGGTAAATGGTACCAATCTGACTGAGGTAGAAGGAGGAGAAGTGGTTGCAACAAATTTAGCAGCTTGTAATGCACCGCCATTTGTTCTTGAGCTTCATTTTAAATGCCACCCAGAGACTGGTAAACCATCTGGACTTTTTTTATTTTTATCAGTTTTGGAAATAGAATAAACAATTGAGATAAAGCCTTTTCTATGCATTTTTCTTCTATTTTCCATGGGTACTAGTTTTGTTTAGAATAAGGATGGCTGGACTCTGAAATCTAACTATGATTGACATTCTGGTTACATTGGCAGGCATGAAAGGGGTTGCCGTTGGAGAAGAAGCTAATGCAAAGCTCTCTTGCTTTTATTTTCCAATTATTCAGGTATATATTCATAGATTTAACACAATTAGGTGACTTTATTTCTTTTGTCCAGATATTGATGGTAAATTTTCTTGTTTCAGGGGAAAGAAAGTATTGATACTATTCTGGAAAATCTTGAATCAGAGAAACGTGGTTTGGGGGAGAACTTTGAGAAATTTTGCCGTGTTTCTATACGGCGATTGGGGCGTTTACTTCCTGATGCACGCTGGGTTAGAAAATTTTGCTAATTGCAAACTTAAAACTTGTGTACATTTGTTTGTTTTGAATTCAAGATTTTGAAGTTTGAACTGATATGTTGAATTTCTCAAACCATAACCATCAAAATTCAGAGCTGCATCTGAAAGGTTCTTTCACAATGCTACCTGATGTCTTGAGAGTATGTTTAATTGAGTTTTATGAGCAGACAGGAACACAAAATTAGTCTTTCTAAATTTTAAGCGATGCAGCATATCAAAATACTTGGTTAATGTTTATAACATTTTCCTTTCTAAACAACTAAGTTTTCAGTCTAGCTCAAAGTCACATTTGGTGTCTAGTCTTTGGAGGATTACCTTGGAAGGAATTTGGCTGTGGTCTACTTAATAAGGATTAATGTTTCTATAGATACAGTTTTGACACCTGAGGAAGATAACAACTTTATTTGAAGGAATACTGATTTCTTTCTTGTGAATATCTGGGCAAACCAAAAGATAATGATATTTTGAATTTTCAATTTCTTGGGATAACATTGAGAACCCCAAAAAAACAGAAAAATTTAAAATAGCTAATGCTTTTAATATCTCAAGCCATCCTAATTGCATACAGTGAGCTAGTGAAAGTAAATGAGAGTATCCACCATAAATTTTTCAAATTTGGATTTTGCTCATTGATATTGAGATCACTGATTATAGCATACACTGTATTTTCCACACCATATCACATAAGCTTACCCAAGGTTATTTGCCAGCTACTCAAGTCCCAGCTGAATCAGAACAGCATCTCTCTAAGGTGGTTGTGCCCTAGGTCTCCAGCTACCAAGGGATTGGAGTTTTGTCCAGGGGCATTATCAAAATTTAATTTCACTCTAGACAATTGAGGAGGTCTCCAACATATTCTTGTAGAGTCTAGTTTAAGAAAGAGGGGAATGACATATTGGAACCATAGTTTTACTTTGTGTCAAAATGACATCTGTCCAAGGTGTTTGTGTGCCCTAAGTCTTCAACTACTAAGGGATTGGAGTTTCCTCTGGGCACCATCAAAGTTTAATTTCACCCAAGAGAGTGGATATGGTCTCCAACATATTCTTGTAGAGTATCCTTTTTATGGATGTCTTCCTTAGGGGAATGGCATATTAGAACAATAGTTTTACTACTTGCCAAGTACTTACTAGATTTTATTTGTGCCAAGTTTTTCTAGAGTAAACTTGTAACCCACCATCTTGAGTTTTTGCAGATTTTCTTTGCACAGTTTTTGTGAGTTGCTGCTAAGTTGTTGGTGAGTTTGTGGGATATACATGGGCCGTGTAAAAAAGGTTTGGACATGTAAAAAATGTGTTATAAAGGTCCATATGCATGTGCAAATTTGAATATGAAAAAACATGTACAGATGAATTTTATAAAAGAGCGTACACATGTTTTATAATGTGGCATGAAATGGAGGTAAAAATGAAAAAGGAATCAAAATTAGGAGGGTGACAAAAGAAAATGAAATATATAAAAGAAGATAATATTATACAAATATAATCAAAGGGAAAAGTAATTTTTTTGATGAGACAAAAAATGAAATAAAAGATGAAAAATTAAACAACATGAGTATGATCCTCATTCTTAAAATTGTAGTATTGTCTCCACTCATTTTCATACATTTCCCTATTTTATTTGTTTTAAGCCCTCTACAAAACCTATGATCCCCATTTCTTTTGCACGTCTTATGACCTTCATTTTACTTGCACACTATATGGATTTCATTCATCATTGTATGGCCTCAAACCCATACAATCTAGTGTCGTACAATGCACGCTATAGCAAGCAACACGGTACAATTTGCTACTTTTCCCACCATCATAGAAAATTTGTATGTCATACAACCTCCATCCCCTCTGCAAGTCATACGACCCATAATTTTCTCACCAACCATACGATTTCAACAGACTTTGCTAGCAATACGACCTTGTTGTCTTGTCGTCATCGTACACTTGACAATTGTATTGTACAATTCAAATCTAGCACTTGATTCCCATCATATATTGTACAAACTGTCTTGTGTTTGACATACACCCCTACTCTATCAGTTGTACATTGTACACTTTATCATTGTCATTAGTACTACTTTTCTATTGTTGTGTGGTGGGTGGCTCTATTGCTGTGTGATAATCTTGTTCGATCTACAATCTCTACTTCTTGTTACCATATGCCTCCTACCATACAACTTGCCATCCTGCTAATGTATGGTTATTTTGTATATACCCTCTCTATCATACGTTTTACTCTTACACATAGTTTGCCTAAAACATAGTGCAGCATCAAACATAGACAAAATATACCACTGTAATATTCCCCCTTAATATTTTTTGATTTTATCAGCACAACACACCACTAATTAGCGTCAACTCCAAATGATAACCAGGAAAAATAATAACCCTTCACCTTTTGATCACCAAGATCCCAATGTGGGCGAGGTGAGAGCATACAGTGTCGAGGATCGTTAGCAAATTGGAAAATGAAGTACAAGCTGCTAGGCGGCTAGCCGACCATGAATGAAAAGTAAATGCTAGAAATACAAAGTAGGCGGATAACCGACCATAAGCTCGACCACTTATTCAGCGGGAGCAATACTAATTACAAATTATAAGGTGGCAAGCCAGCCATGAATCCTCTCTGCCACTTATTCAGTGGGGGGAAGTTTTAACAAAATGCTGAAAGTAAAATATGACTACCATCTCTTCGGTGGGAGTAATTACAAAATAACAAAGTGCAGAAATATAAATAGCTGTTAATATTATTAAAACAACTGTACAAAATGGATAAACAGTTGCACAATTATTCAGTTTTTATCACCCAAATACATCAGAATGTTAGAGAAATGTTCCCTAACTGAAATAACATGAGTATGATCAGAAATTAAGCTCAAAACAGCAGTATATTGGATCTGATAAGTAACAGAAACGTAACAGAAAATCAGACCAGCAGTATAGAATTTTGCCAATTTGCTCATAACTCTCTCCAAACACCTCCGATAAAACTGAAACTGAATGCAAAGGGAAGCTAAGAGTTGGGCGACCACAAACAAGGCAAGATACAATCACAAACAACTGTAGATTATTGTGCACGCTTCCCAAGACAAATCTTGAAATGGAATGGCAACCTGGGCTAGGGCGGCCAGCTCTAGAAAATTGAGTCCTTCATAATAAAATCTGCAACTTTGTGGAAGGGGGTGCCCAAGGTAGTAGAATTGATATCTTCAATACCCAAAATGATAGAAAAATTGCCCAAGGAGTTATGAATGAAAACGTGCCACAGCCAAGCACGAACCAGCAACAGTAAAACAGATTATACAACAGCAATCTGCTTTAATTAATCTGAAATTGAAGTTCAATCTGCACTCCTGAGTGAAGCACAGTCTTCAGTATGACCAACTAGGTACTATCTTTCAAGTACGAAGACTGGTATAGATTGGCTAAGAGGTATGCATTCCTCAAAGCGAGCTTTGAATTCAATTCAGCAGCATAACATTACATTAATTTCCAAAGATGAGAATGAAGGAGCAAGGCACAAATAAATAGACTTCTTCTTGGCATTCAAATCACCCTTGTAACTTCCAAGAAAAGAATGCGAAACATTTCAAATTCTCCAAAAGGCATGCCACCTTTTTTCAATTTTGCAAATGAAATATTAAATTACCTTTTCTAATTTCTCTCCCTAGGCATCCAAGGTAATCGGCAATTAAAACATCTTTAAAATATTCAATTATCTCATCTTGGACGTCCACTTTTGAGTCCCTCTTTTAAAAACAACCTTTCAGTCACACGCCTAGGCATAGGGGTGCAAAATAACAATAAAATATAAATGTGACTTAAGTTATTACTTTTTGCCAAAACGAGCTCCGAGAGTTCAAAAAGCCAAATTGCCTAAAATGCCCTACCAGAAATAGATGATGAATTGGAAATGGTTGTGCTGTTGCTAGGATGACATTGCCATAAACAGAACATACTAAAAATAGCAAATTGCTATAAATAGTAAGTGTTCTCAAATGCCTTTTGAGCACAAACCGGGCAACCATCATGACTTACTAAAAATAGTAAGTGCTTGGAAAGGTTGTCAGATGGAGATGCATGCTACACCATTTTGAAGCTCTCTGAAAACCTAGAAAAAATCAAAAACCTTTCTCACATGCAAAGTATTTGCCAGAAATGCATGTCATTTTCATAACATGCATGTCACCACATCTTGAAGCTCTCCAAAAACCCAGAAAGCACCCTAAAGCTCACTTCCAAACTCTTGTATGCAAGCCTTCAAAAGCTCCACTAAAACCTCTTATAAAATAGGAAACCCTATTTTGCACTTTTGATTAGCCTACGAGCTTCTGGAAATAGGCTAATTCTCACTGAAGAGTGTAGGGTTAGATTGGGGACATTACACCCTGCTGCCATACAAATTGATGATGATTGGGTTTGTAGTATTGAGGAATGCTTCAAGAAGTATTTTGGACTACGTCTCCTATAGTGAATTCCATTTTCATGATATTGGAGAGAAAAAAACACCCTTGCTACCATACAAATTGATGATCATTGTGTTCGGAGTATTGAGAAACCCTCCAAGAAGGATTCTAGAGTATGGCCCCTATAGTCAATTCCAGTTTCATGATATCTGATGGAAAATTTTGAAATTAGTTGCTATAACTATTTGAGTAAGCTAGGTACAATCAAACTTAATTGTGAGTTAAGAACATTTTTATCGACACATTGCAGTTCAAGAAATTCAATATTCGCTGATAATGGTTGGGAAAGGGAAAAGATAGCTGCAAAAAGTACAGCCACAAGTAGCTTAATGTACAGGCCAAAGATTTTGACATCGGCAAAAAAAAAAGGGAAGAGGAGTTATTGGGAGCAAAAAAACAATGAAGCTAACATACCGGAGTGGCTCACATGGTAGGGTTTGACAATCGTTGAATGTTGATTGTGGTGGGCGAAAATGTAATGTCCCACCCTGTTGGCGTAAGAACTAACACCTCTGGAGTGTGAGTTTGTACGGACAGCTATGCACACTACGTAATGAGTGCTCTTCAAATTAGGAGGGGAAGCTCCCTCGTTGTGTTGGAATGCATGAAATAGAAAACTAAACTAATGTCCTATCTTTTTGTTCTCAGCTGGTAGAGGCACAAGGTTAAGAAAACCTAGAACGTTGCAGCTAAGTATTTTCTGGTTTCGCAGATCATGTAACTACAACTAAGCTAACTTCTTTAATATCTATCCAATTTCCTCAAGAAACAGAGCATGAGGAAATGGAGCAGGAATGTATTGAACGATAAACTTCAGGTGCGGGCTCACAACATGAAGGCAAGGTAGGCGCAACTATTTGCTTGGCTGAATGAGTCTACTATAACACACATCATATGATAAGCTTTGAGTACAGTTTCGCAACATGAAGGCAAGGTAGGCGCAACTATTTGCTCTTTTGAATAGGCTTATAATCAACAAAACAAAAGGTAAGCAACTGGGACAGTAGATTGTATAGACGCAACACGCATGCAATAACGATCAAACCAGCAACCCCATTTAACTAAGGTCGAATAAACACCATAACAATAACATGAAGGCAAGGTTGGCGCAACAATTTATTATAACAGCAATTACTCTTTGAACAGATACAATAATAGCAATACTACAGGCAAGGTAGGCACAACATGTATGCTATCAAGCAAAAGTTAAATTACAAATGAGCTTAAAGCTCTTATTTATAGACTTCAAGGTGTAGGCAACCCTAAAATCACCTTGAGTCAACTAAAGTCTTGCAATGCATGCAAGATCTTATTCCTAAACCCTAATTGAATGAAACTATCATCAGTTAACTGAAACATCTAATCTAAATGGACAAGGTGCAACATGCACGTCCTTATTGAAAGCAAGTCAACTGGAATGCTATCATCAGTTGACTGAAAGATCTAATCCAAACTCCAAGTGTTTGTAGATATTTCCAAGAAAGACATGGCATGCAATGTGTAACAACCAGTTAACTCGGAAAGAAGCCTCGAGTTTAACTCCTGTGTCTAATGTCTATCTTGGAAAAAGGTGAGACGCCTTTAACTGAAGTCTACTGGCCCTAATCTTGAGAAATTAACCCATCTACGAGGTCATTGACTACATCTCCATCTGGGGAACTGAAGCTCTGGCGAAGAATCCCATGTCTGTGCAGCATGTCTTCTCCATTAGTCATCTGACACTGGAACTCACCCTTTCTCCTGATTGCCTCATCAAACAATGTTGACATGGCTGTAAGCTGATTCATCTTACAGCCAACGGTCTCACCACTGAAAATACCGTGAATAAGTGCTTGGAGCTCTAACTGGATGTCAGCAAGCTCAACATAGTCACCACCCACACGCTGATATACACATGGTAATTGAGACACAAAGTCTCTTATATAGCGGAGTGCACTAGTAACATGCTCTCTGCTCTCAGCCACCTCAGATGCTATCTTTCCTTCTATCTCTGCCTTGAAGATCAATTGTGTTCTCCAAACGTAGACCTCTTCTTTATCTTCTGCCTCTGTGACTGAATCAAATGACATTCCCAGGTTGGCAATCAGAATCTCATCCCTGGGTCTACTAATGGCCAAATCACGTTCCTCATCTTGAAGTCGTAGACGAAGCTCACGTGCATTATACCGCAATTGATACAATTCTGTAAGTAAAAGACGGCCTCTAGCAACAAACTCCTCTTCCCATTCCTCCAATCGCTTATCATATGCAACCAAGAGATCAATCTGACCCTGCTCTGTTGGTGGTTCTAACATATGTGGAAGCGCGGTGACAACATCCCCTGTCCTGTGTACAAGGCTAGAAATGTACTGGCGAAGCTGCTGTATTTCAGCCTTGAGAGCTGATATATCTTCACCATCTTTCACCATCCTATCCTTGGCGCTATCTGTAGCAACCTGTAGGAGATCAATATCTGTCTGACGAGTACTCTTACCGAAATGAACTGTGATAACTTCGAAGTCTTGAGCTTCCATCTCGTCTAGACTCTTATCTTCTGGAGGTGCAGCAGTCTCAACAATGAATTCCTTATCTGCACTTCTCCCAATATGTATCTGTTTCTTGATCCTCTTTTCAGGCACATCTTGATGGTCATGATCGAAATCTGAATGATCAAGTATGTAAGATGGTTGTCTCCTTTTTCTTCCCAGTTGACTCTCAAGCCAAGATGAATCTCGACTAATCCCACTGGAATGATCTATACTAGTCGTAGGAGGATCTGATGAATGTGAATGTGTAAACGAATCGCTGCGAGGAGGTGAATCCACGTCCAAATCAATGTGAATTGGAATGGGAGGCTGCTCTAATGGTGTCGGTGACGGCATACGGGGCTGAACCTCAAGCTGCAGAGAAGTCTGAATAACTTCTTTGACTGGCTCTACATGTGGAATCGCAACAGATGCTTTTCCCTTCGAATTACTAGGCGTTGGATTCTTTTTAGGAGGATTACTCCTCTTCTTCTGCTTAGGTTTTGAAGAAGAAGGCAATACAAGTCCTTCTGGTGGCGGCTCTGCTCTAGGCATGGATGCCTTTCTCAACCTTCTGCTTTCTAAATAAAGCGTACTATTTTGGATGACCCTGCTCGATCTCTCCTTTACTGATGCAAACTCTTTGGCATACCAGTTCACTAACGGCAGTGGTTGTCCATCAACCTGCTCTCTGTAAAATTGAGGAAGTGTATCTCCCTCATCCTCTGTCAATCCTTCCACATCTTCTGCCAAGAAAACAGAAACCTGCGGAAGAGAGAACCTGCTATAGCTACGTCTGCGAACCTCGAAATCATCCTCACAATTCACCCAATAATCTTCCATCGTAGGTTTGTGAGAAGAGAGATTACCCAGGCGAGCTGCGTAATGACCCCAAGGATCATATGTGCGTGTATCCACCAGGTACTTGAGTTTGCAATTTTCTAACTCTTGACCTGCGGTCTTAGCATCAACTGCCGTCCTACACCAATACATCTCGAATTGCAAAGGAAACTCGGCAGCTGGTTTACGCTTGATGCGCAAACGTTTGTGAACTTCATATAGCTGCCTCAGGAACTCCATGAATATTGTTTTATCCGAAGGATAACGTGGTAACATAGCTGGTTTTCCTGTGTATCCATAGACACGGATATAGGTGTATGTAGGGAACTGAATGTACCAATCTGCCCAATTCTTCATTGCTGCTCTGGCAACTGTCGAGATGCGAATATGCAACTCCCGGTCCAAGTTTCTCACTGTATAAGTTAAGAAAGCCTCTTGTACACGTTTAAAATGACTTTCAGCCTTTGTGAACTCAAGCTGGTCATAGTAACGATAGACTTTCTGTACACTGAGTATGCCCACCGTATTCAAACCATTAAACTGATTCTGATAAGCAATCAAGTACACTAGGTAAGAACACATATGAAATTGATGCGCAGCTAGGAAACCGGTGATTTGCTCGTGAATAACATCGCTGATGAAGGATGCCCAGTCATAATGCTCTTGCCCCGAGATGATTCTACCAATGATATAATACATCCACGGGTGAAATTTGTTTGCATCTGCATGACCTGAGACACGATTAAGCAGTGTAATCAAAATATTGTATTCATCCTTACACTCGCCACGACCCAAGTTGTTTGGCAACTTGCTCTTCTTTTGTTTCAGCCATCTCTCTATCATCTTGTTTTGACACTTATCCAGTCCAGCATTGAATGCCTGCTCGCTCTGACTCATGGAAATAACCATCCCATCCGAATGTTGAGGAATATCCAGACTTCGCTCGATATCAAGGGGTTTGAGACTGCATATAACACGTCCATCTATTGACCGTATCTCTCGTGTAGCGGAATTGTAATGCTTGATGCAAGATATTACAAACTCCACGCAATGCACCGAAATAGGTATGGAAGCGGCCTCAAGTAACCCGGATTGCTGAATATTCTTGATAACTGAATCCCTGATTTTGAGTGGATCCAAAACTACCTCCGGCAACACCTTATGTAGATCTGTATCAACTGTTCCGATGAAGTCGTGGGTTAAGACCGATTTGGTCTTGAATTCGAGCTGAGTGAACTGCATTCTGAAAAACTTGCCTGTTGACTGTGCACACGGCTATATTCTGACAACTTTTCTGGAAAGCCAAAAAAGCTGAGGCTAAAAATAGCTTGTCGGATGAGAATTTTTACGAAAAAATCTGAGATATGGGTTTTGTCCAGAAAATGATTCTAAGACAACCCAGAACGTCAGAAATGCAAAAATTTACCCTTTACTCAGCCATGCAAAAGAATTTTGGTTGAGAAAATTAAAGCTTCAAGAACAGATGTTCTGGAACAAATTTTCCTGAAAAATTCTGGCACATGGGTTTTGCTGAGAAAGCTCTTCTGAATCAACCCAGATATTTTGTTTTGCCAAAATCTGCCAACACTTCGAACATGCAAGAGAATTTAAGACGAGAAGATGGAAGAAATATAGAGAAGAAGAAAGATGTTTTTTAAATTTTTATTTATATATTATCTTCTTCTGTCAAAATCGCCACTCTGCCTTGAATCTGATGCTGAATCTGAACTTGTACCTGCAAAAGAATATTTTATCACCTTCGAACTTGATCCTTTGATGAAAATTCGCCAATCTCTTTGAAGAAATTCGAACTTTCAAAGCTGTGTGAATGATGAAAGGCGCCATGCTTGTTTAAATAAACAATTCGTACCATCATGCATGCATAATGCAACCCTAATTTAGAAAAAAGAAATTCGATTGGCTTCTCTCTAGTTGAACTGCCACTGTCTCTGAGTCTTTAGACTAAAAATAATATCTTAATTTTAAAACATGCAAAAAACTAAAAATGGCGCCAATATCTATCTTTGAAGAAATTCGTCACTTTTCAATGCTCTGCATGCAAAATATTTTTTTTTCATTTTTGCCAAAAATAGCATCTTGCTGTGTTCAACACACTTCCCTGATTCTAAAAAGTCAAATTTTGATCTTTTAGGCTTCCATTTGCAAGAGTTATGAGATTTTTGAGAATCTCCTATTTTGTAGCTGATTGCAAAGTTACAACTGACCCTGTTCAACTCTGATTTCCAGATGATTGAATGATCCTGCGACCGTGCTGAGATATCCACCGCGAAGCTTGCATGACAAGGATGAAATGTCTGCTAGGAGCAACAACTGCTAAAATCATCATTTGATACCTTAGAAAATTAGGCGCCTCTGATTAAATTGATGTTTTGACTCCAGACTTAGCCATTTCTTCATATTGCCTTTTGATGCTTCAAACTGCCGCTGACAGTGAATAATGAACTCCACTGACTGAATAATGGATTCATTGCGTGACTAGAAGTACTCTGCATCCAATGACTGTATGTGAGGGATCTGAAAATTGTATTAAGAACCCCAAAAGAATGAGCGCCCCTATTCTGTGATAGCTCAAACACCATTTTGAGAAAAGTGTGATTTTCATCTGAACACCATACTTTGACCCTTGATACCGGGAACTGGAATGTTCCGATATGCGTGCCGCCTGTCTTGCTGTACAGTTTGGTCAACTTGCAAGAGATGTTCTTGGAGACGACGAAGCCAGAAAATTGCTTTTAAGGCCTCTAAAAGAAAATCGCCTTTTTCAAAGAAAATAATATTCTTACACTTAGTCATTTTTTGAACTGCCTTCAATCAACTCTTCTTTACAGCATTATCATCTTGACCTCGCACGTACGAGCATTCGCCAAATCCCGGAGGCTGTCGGCTAGACTCGTTGGATAGCTTGAGTAATTGCACACAAGTCTTGTGAAGACTGTAATTGCAAATAACCCCGTCTGGCAGGCCTAAAGGAGAATCGCCCCTAGCCTACAGCTGTGCAGCTTTGTGTAGCTACGCTTCACCATCCTCTGTTTTACGTGCTCGGTAGGACCTCTGTCACAGTTACTCAGAATATCGGATCGTCTTGTGAACGGATACACTGCAAAGCTGGACTGAGCTGGAAGAGATCTCAGGAAGACCTCAATTGCAAATTCATCCATCAAACCAATCATATTCAGGATCGCCCCTGGGCTACAGGGGAGCGGATTTGCATTTCTAGAAACCTCTTCTGACATGTATCTTGCCTGCAATTTCCACTTCTAACGCTGATAACCGGATTTCTGTACTGGATACGCTTTCGCTTGATAGCTCGTTGAAAAGCCAAACTAATTCTGCAAAGACTGAAACCATCAAAACACACATGCATCTAGATCTGGGCCTTCAAAAAGAAAATCGCCCTTGGGCTAGAAGGGAGCGGATTTGCATCTCTAGACTGCCTCCTTGATGAAAACACTCTTCGCAACCTCTGCTTCTGTCTTCGTTTGCCGGAGTTCTGTAACTCGGATAATCTTGCTTCATGGCTAATCGGAAAGCTGACTGAAAACTGAACATAATGAATGTATCCTTTATCCAAAACACTCAAATCTTGACCTTCAAATGGAAGGGCGCCCCTAGGCTACAGGGGAGCGGATTTGTTTTGAATTCATTGATTTTCACCATTTTATGCTTTGCAAACGCTGTATCCATCCCTGCGGTTGACCATGTCGAAGCGTTGTGACTGCTGAGGTGTGTGGATGACTATACTTCATCATTTTCACATGTACGGACACTATAAAGTTGATTTGCACGTTGATTGCGCAAGTGTCTACTACGTTACATAGTGAAAAGTTCCCAGACTTAGAATATTTTAGCACTTTTTGCCAATCTGAAAATCCCCTCCATCAAAAAGCATTATTTCCAACATCTTTTATCGTAGAGCGTTCCTCTTTGAGTTTCAGGCTTAGATATTGATACCTGGTACTGGCCAACTGCCATTGATGACCCCGAAGATCCTAACTTTTCTCCTGAAAAAGTGAAAACTACCCACCAGCCTTAAACTGACTTTTAACTGAAATTGACTTCACCACTGTGATTGTGATGTGAAATAAGCCAATCAAAATTAATTTCAGCCAATTCTGACAAGTTCCTATTTTTTAGGGTTTCAGGCTAAAAATAGATTTCAGAAACCCTAATTTTCAAAATTTTCAAATTTTGCCAGTATCTTCCTGGCATCACACTGACTAAAAGCCCATACTTCATTTGCCCAAAAACTGAGTTTTGACCCCACTTTTACAAGGTTTAGACCATTTTAATCAAAATGCCTTAATGAAGCAAAAATTTCGGTTTGGGTACAACACACCCCAAACTGGATTGGGAAATAGCGTTATCTTTTCGATTGTCTCAGTTTGACATATGGAAAATCTTGTCAAACATATCACAAGCTAGCTGATCTGATTATTTTCAATGACTCGGAGAATTGCAATTTGCATCTATTGAACGTAAATAGAGACTACAACATGTATCACATTATTCAATATGGAACATCATACATTGCATTGTTCATCACATGTTAAACTCCCAATACAACAGAATGAGATGTACAACTAACACAGCAATATTTTTTGATCAGCAATATTGATAAGCATACATTCAAACCAACAAATAACATTTCCAGTATTAATACCAATTTGCCAACTTCACAAGTTATCCGTATTTCCCGGTGAATCTCACTGCTGGCATAAGGAGACCTTGACTGCAGGTGGAAGATGACAGCAGCTGTAGCAACAGTTCTCCCACTAATTACCATGCCCAGCAAAGGTTAATATGCCCACCCTATGTTTCACAGCTTCCCAAACAAGTTTTAGCACCCTTAGTTAGGTGCTTTACGTCAAGCAAGCCCCACGCCTCTCATTGCAGACCTGATACAGGGAAGGAGCAGCGGCTGCCTTGTAATGGTGAGATGACTGCAAGGGCAATACAGTACCCGCAGAAACCCACGCTCAGCTACCATTTCAAAACCCATGACCTCTTCGAAAAGACCATGTCCCAAGGTGATGACCCACACCTCCACAATAAACAAATACCAATTCAGTGCATAATGTCCAGCTGCAATAAATCCCTCAAACACCATGGCTGGTTTGAAGTATGAAGGCACAAACTAGAATAGGGAAATACCACGTCCAATAATTCCTCAAATAATAGGGAACTACTTCAATAATTCTCTAGTATTCTCTGTAATTCCTCAGTCTGAAAGATGAACAATCTTCCTGCAAAATTCTTGATAAAAAACTTCTAACCTTGAATTCGAAGCCTTTCTTGCAATCGATTGAAGCACAAGCACAACCCTTGCAATGGAGTTGATCCCAAGCAGCCTTGGGAGATCTTTCACTCTTGTAGTATGATGTTCCCCATGAGGGTTTTCATCCTCGATGAAGCTGAGATTTTCAGACTCTCCAGTCTTCCGGCAAAAGCCTTAACGAGTTTCTCTTCCAAGATGATATGCAAATGAGCTCCAAATGGCTTTTATATTTTCCCCAAACTCCCATGCTCAAATTGGCATTTGAAATATATTTCATTTAATTCCGATTCCCCCCTTATAACCCCTTTTTAAATTGGCTACTATACTTTATATTATAAAGTATCCTTTTAAAAACACTTATATCCCCTTTAATATAAAGTCCCTTTTAATATATATTAATAATGCATAAAGTTAAATACTTTACTTTAACTTTATAATTGACGTTATTAAAACTTAATGCATAGGACCATAATAAAACCAAGATAACTCCGGGATATAAATCCGTCATCAAGCCCAATATAGTAACATTGTTAACTGATCATACCAGAGACCCCAGTGACTTACTATAAATAGTAAGTATGGTGCAAGTGTCTGAATAAGCTTTAGAAAGCACATTACGAGAACCTTGGTAAACAGTGAGCTGGGAAAACATTGATTGAGCTCGAAAGGTTGACTGAACAAGTCCGCAAATGCCTTCCAAGTGATGGACTAACCTCTTCAACAAATCACTGACTAGGAAAAGGGGACATTATAGAATAGTCCCGAAGATCATGCACAAAAGGATGCATTCTCAGATGCACAATTAAATAAAGTAATACAAATTCCTTAATTCATTTTTTCGAGAATTTAAACAATATTTAACAAGCATGGTTGCAAATTATGATAGACGAGAAAAAAAAACTCTCAAACAAAACATGGAGTCCATAGTCATTATTACATAAACTCCAGAGGACTTTCATTGGGTATTAGGTATTCCATGTTCAAGAATTTCAGTATCTAAGTCCACAAATATAAGCCAAAGCCAAAAAGATGTGGCAATTTAGCTACTATGTCAAGATAATCTTACTCCACAAGAGTAGGTAAACATTTGGAGCAAAGTTAACAATGGCTTGTGAAAATTCTACTTGTCAAACGAAGAATGGAAATGTATATTGAACCTTATTTAGAGTTGATCAATGGGGTCAACATAGTGTTGGACTTGCTGGTTTGGATGATCGAATATATGGTTGGATTTAGTAAAGGAGTAATTTTTACTTGTATTGAGATTCTATAAACACACATTTAGGATTTTTTATGTCTGAAACACAAGACCTTTTATGTGACACAATAGCCAAGCACCTTATTCCTAGATGCAACTCTCGCGCAGGTACCAATAGTTATAATGGGAAAGTTCAAACCAAACACGAAGTATGGTCCCTCCTAGCCATCTATTTTTAGATGGAATATAGGACTTGACAAGTAAAGGTGAGGAAGCCAACACAATTCTATTGAAGAGGGAAAAAAGGAAAATGATTCCTCTTCTCAAGATGAATCTACAAAGGGAAGCAATAATGAAGAAGATGAGTAAGTTGAAATCATTGAATTAAATACAACTCCCTATGTCGCTCCTTATTTCCTCCAAATACTACATCAATTGAGCTCTCAAAAGATGCATCATAACAAACTAATACATGGTTGAGTTTATTAGGGCTCCCATCAAGGTGATGGATTAACCCCCCTTGAGTCCTCGATAGGAAACTAGGCAGCCAAAGGGAGACCTACAACATCTAGAGGGCATTTTACCTTAGTCAGAGGCACACATTCCACCAATACTAGATGGTAGTTCCCCAAAATTGCAAACATAACCACAATTGCATGAGAAGTCGCCTAGCTTGACTCACTAGAGTGATGAGTGGATTGCTGTACAACTCTCTAAACTTGATCAAAGCAATCCATTGTGGAGTATTCAGTGATACATATAGGATTTGGAGTTGATGGTATATATTATGAGTGAGGTGGCTGAGATGGTGCAAAATTTGGACAATACCTAAGTTTTTGGGTTCTTCAATACTTGGGCTTGTGCTTGCTCTAAAATGCTTCGAGAATGGGAGTGGTGATGGGAATGCCTAGGGAGTTCCTTGGCCGCTCTAGGTTCCTTGCAGGGATACAAAACGCTTACCTATAGGGAACCCGGGGTGGCTAGGGCGCTCCCAAGCCTTCTTGCAAGTGCCAACGTGTCATGAGCCCAAATTCTAATGAAAAGAACACTCTTTTTTTAATGCAAAACTAAAACAAAAAACCTTAAAAAGAATCATATACCTAAAATTCGCCCTTCTCATTGTGAATGCAACTTCATTTCTTCCAAGAACACCTTGGCTAAGCCATGTTTTGCATTTTGAAAGGTAGGTGCTTTTTTCGAAGGAGATTGATCACAAAGTGCCAAAGAGGTCAATATAACTTGCACAAAGGAGGTAAGCGTTTTAATTGGTTCTTTTAGTTTTTTAACAAATCTTTTCAAGTTTTTGATGGTGTTTTTTCAAGTTTTTTTAGTAAGAAAATATTCTTTTTGGAAAAAGAAACAAGTTTAAAGATTTTTAATAATGTGTTTTTGTTTTTGTTTTGAATTTTATTCGTTTATAGATATTGTAGGGTTGCATTTTTTTTATTTTTTAATTTTTAATTTTTATTTTATAATTTCTTATAACAACAAATTCAAATTACAATCTATTTGGAATGTGAAATATCCCCCTTAGTTTTTTCGAAAATAGCAGCACAATTTCACCACCGTTAGCATTAGCTCTAAATATAAACCAACAAGAATAGTAACCCTTTACCTTTTGATCACCAAGATCCCAATGTGGGCGAGGTGAGAGCATATAATGCTGGGGATCGTTAGCAAACTGGAATGTAATTACAACTGAATATAGGCAGCGAGTCGACCATAGAATGAAAGCAAATTGCAAACTCAACCACTTATGCAGTGGGAGTGGAGATATTAACAATTAATAAGGCGACAAGCCAACCATGAATATAAACTACCACTTATTTAGCGGGGGGAATTAAAAAACAAGTGCTCAAAGTAAAAAATAGACTCAACCACTTCTTCAGTGGGAGTATAAACAAGAATATAAAGTGCAGATTATAAATAGCTATTAGTACTACTAAACCAACTTTACAAAATAGATAATCAGCTGCACAACAATTCAGTTTTTGAGACTAATTACATCAAAATGTTAGAGACATGTTCTCTAACTAATATAACATCTAAATGATCAGCAAATAAGCACATAACAACAATAAATCAGATCTGATAAGAAACAGTAATGTACAAAAAATTAGACCAGCAGAGTATAGAATTCACCAAAATGTTCATATCTCTCTCCAAACACCTTCGATGAAGATCAAACTGAATGCAAACGGAAGCTAGGAGCTGGGCGATCAAGTACCAATGGAGAAACCTTGCCAAATATCCTTGGATTATTTGTGCACGCTTCCCAATGCAGCCACAATGCAAACCCCAATCTTCTAAGAGGGGCGACCAGCTCTAGAAATTTATAAACACGTTCAAAAAATGTGAAACTTTGTGCAAAGGGGCACCCAAGTAAGGGAAAAACATAGAACTAATAACCAAAACCAAGAGAAATTCGCCCGATGAGCTATGAATGAAAACGTGCTACAACTAAGCACAAACTATTAACAGTCAAACAGATTTTACAACAACAATCTGCTTAGATAAATCAGAAATTGAAGCTCAATCTTCACTCTTGAGTGAAGCATAGTCTTCAGTAAGTCCAGCTAGGTACTATCTCTCAAGCATGAAGACTGGAAGGAAGAAACTAGGAGGTATGCATTCCTCTGAGCAAGCTCTGAAAATATTTCAGCAGCATAACATTATGTTTAATTTCCAAAAGATGAGAAACAATGACTAAGGCAAGAATAAATAGACTTCTCCTTGGAAATCAAACCAATTGTAACCTCCAAGAAGAGAATACGAAACACTTCAGCTACTCAAGGGGGACGCCCAACCTTTTTGGAGAATATGAAATATTAATCAACACACTTTATTCCTCTTCCTAGGCATCCATAAGGAACTTTAGCAAATATTTTAACTTTAAAATATTTAATTCTTCACTTTAGGCGTCTAAGACAAGTCCCCTCTTTAAAACAACTTGAAGTTGATCGCCTAGGCACGTGGTCCGAAAAGCAACACAGAAAAATGACTAAGTTATTAAAACTTAGCTCCAAGAGGAATGAAACAGCCAACGCCCAAACTAAACTGCCTCATTGCCAAAAATAGAATGATGGACTTAAATGATTTTGCTGTTGCTAGGATGACATTGCCATAAATAGAACTTACCAAAATAGCAAATTGCTATAAATAGTTAGTGTTTGAAAGCTTCATTTGAACATCAACTGAGCATTTATCATGACTTACTAAAAATAGTAAGTGTTTGAAAGGTTGATAGAATCAGATGCATGTTACACCCCTTTGGAGATCTCTGAAAACTTAGAAAACCAGAAACCTTTCCTGCATGCAAAGTACCAGATAGAAATACATGTTACCATACCTTGAAGCTCTCCAAAAACCCAGAAAGCTCCAAGAAGCTCAAAGCCAAACTCTTGTATGCAAGCCATCAAAAGCTCAATTGAAACCTCCTATAAAATAGGAAACTTAATTTCCACTTTTGACTACCCTACAAGCCTCCGTAAATAGGCTATTAGTCATTGAAGAGCGTAGGGCTAAAATGGGGACATTACAGTCCACCTTTCCCAAAATTGCTTGTCCTCAAGCAATGCCTCCGCACTCCAAGGAAACAGATTGATCCATAGTATGCCAAGTAGGATCCCAACGTCCCATGTGCATCTCTGAAATGACCCACCATGTCGATGCTGCACCACCCTGATCACACAATTAAAGCCATTGTAACAGAACTGCATTAACCTTCCTTGCAAACTCAATGAGTTAACATGCGTGAAATTCAAACTGAGAAACATGGAAAGACTGGAATCAAGACCCTGCAACATCACACCCCCAAAAGACTCTAAGGAGTCAATATCAACAATGCCAATGACTATCACATTCTTAGGCATAAGGAAGAATATTCTAATCGACTCAAAAACAAACTCATCAACATAACTCCTCAAAGCATCAGTCAGAGTCACAACTGCATATGCGACTCTTCCACATCTTCTTGCAAGAAAGAAAGCAATCCTTTGCAAGAGCGCAATCATTATGACATAAACAATAAAATTGTTACTCATAATCACCTAGGGGTGGTAAATAGAGTTTGAGAGAAGAATTCCATTATTTTATAAACATGGTATAGGGGTCCTTGGAGATGACTATAATTGATAAAAATTCAATTCATGTATACATTTTAAGCCATATTGTTCTTTCTCTTCAAACTTGTGCCTCTTTGGCAATTTCTAAGAAAATTCTCTTCTACAAACTTTGTAATTTTTAATTAAAAAATAGAAAAATACAAGTCTACTAATGCCTTTTTTAATGCTTATAGTTTTTAACGACCATATATCAGCACTCAAGGAAAATCATGTGTAATTTATATGATCTAATCTAAGAAATTGTAATGTACCCTTTTCATTGAGACAACACACCATGTGGGATCGACAGGCCCATTTCTGTTCTTGTTGGTGGGTGAGGGGTGATTGCTAGAGAAGTATATATCGGTGAGGATTGACTTTATTAATTTGTCCTTGGTATAGACAATTTCCTATATTTATATATTCCTGTACCCATACCCAAGGGTTTTTTTTTTTTGCCGTCCCTCGTACTGGGTTCTTGCACGCATACCCGAACCGGTAACATAGGTATTAAGGTTTACTTTGTGAGCATTGATGTGGTACATTGTTCTTTCTTTCTTGGCATCATTCTGGTTCAATTTAAAAAAAAAAGAAAAAAAGATTAACGTTAGATAGAGGGCATCACATAAATCTCTATGCGAAGTTTCCCATTTTCAAATGAGGTGTCTAGGAGATTTATTGACGTGGAAAGAAACATCTGAAGTCTCTCAATGTCCAGAGATATTGCCATATGGGTCTGGGAGATGAGGATGCATTTCCAATTGGGAGATGAGTGCCAGGAGTTAAGAGTACAATTTTGTGGGTAACTATGGTAGCAAGTTAGGATCTATTTTTGAACATACTATTGTTGAACATTGAAATAACTAACCTATTCAAACAATTGTGTTCACGTTGGGCATCATGCCTAGAGAAAGTTGAGAGACAGTGTTCAATTGTTCAGCTCACCTGGTCAAGTTGAGCCACAAGACTTGAAATAATAATTTATTTCATTTGGTTTGTGTGCCTTTCCTGACTTCAGACTGGTTCTGCACCTCCAATGGCTTATCTTTTTCAAAATCAGTTTTAGTCTAGGAGTAGGAGTTTATTCTTGAAGGAACAAACTCCCAATTATTATGTCTGCCAATATCCTATATTTCTGATGTAAGGATTTTGTTTCTACTTTTGGCTAAAACTTGAACATACTGCCAGTATATGCATTGATATTGATACTTCTCCAGGCTGAGATTTGCCCTACATGGTGTCAGGCAACCTAAACACAAAAGTAGAGTTGTTTTGGATGTGACATTGAGCAAGTTATCAAATCGAGAAATAAATAAAGCGTATGAATAAACTGACTCAACTTTGACCAACTGTTTGCTGTTTAAAATATAATTTTTCTGTAATAGGTAGAGAACGTTTATCTTAGAGGAAAAAGTATAGTTGAAAAGAGTTTGTCATTGATGGCTGTTTTAGTTTATTCTCTGTTTGGTGGACATGATATAAGCTGCTATAGTATATAGCCCTTCATTTATATCTATATTTCTACATCTATATCTATATATATAATATCTAGTCATGCATTTAGTATTCAATTTTGTCAATTTCTGTTTGCTATACTTATGGATTTTTAATAACAGGGGCGGCTTCCCTTTATGGAGCCTAAGCGCAGGCGGACAGAGAATGCACTAATTCCACAGCAGTGTTATAAAAGGGTCAAATGTTTTGTTGGTATGGAGCATTGTTACTTGAAAATTGAATCTTCCATTGGTATTTGACAATTGAGCATTTTCTTGTTTTCTATTATCTGTAACTCTTTTTATTTTTCTTATTCCATCGAATGAATGCATCTCCCTCCACTATTAAAGATGAGTAAGGTAAATTTTAATACCTTCTTCATGTGGCCATGGTGGTTTTTGTCAAAGAACCTTCAATGATCTTTAGACATCACCTCAAAATGGTGTAGCATACAAAACTCCGGTGTGGTTGTTGATTATTTGTATGTGAATAACTGCCATAAATTCCATGTTTCATTTATTAATAACTAATATAGGGATGACTTAATTTCATTAGGAATATGAATTGAGATGCTGATTTAGTGGTGATATTTTTTGGGATGAGTGCAGAGACAGATGCTGGATTTGCACCGACGACTTCTAAAGTGAGTCTACTAGATATTACTTTTTAAGTAATTTTAGAATTGTATTTTAAACAAATCTTTTAGCTTTAGGCCCAGAAATTAGAGCATCCTTAGTAAATGTTTTTCTTCTTTGGTGTAGAGGGGAATCAATGCGTTATGAAGTCTGTTTGTCTTGATACTGAGTAGTGTATAAAACGACAATAATTGTAGGAATAATCCTTTTGTGATTGTGAATAGTGAACAAAGAATTTCATATTCTAGAAGGCATCCAAAACAACATTGCATCAATAGGGATTTGTCATATAAGATATGCTCCATGCTGACCCGTTCTCAGCCCCCAGCACTGTGATCCTATCCCTACTGCTGTCCTGGGGACAGCATGGGATGTTGCCTGGGTATTTCCTGTACTCCAGGGAAATTGGGGACATGCCACCTTTTTAAATTTTTTGTTTCAAAAAAGTCAGTTTAAAAAAAAGAAAAAAACAAATAAAAAAGTGTAAAATAGTATTCAGTATTTTTCATTGTGCTCTAAACTTGGAATATGGTGATCCTATGTTCATCAAAAGAACAATTTGGATTGTTGGGTAGTATTCTTGAATTGTTTGGTTTCACAGAGTAACAGATTGGGTGCATCATATGTTCAATGCTTATATTTCTTTTTCTAAAGTCAGGCCATTGCAATTATTAAGTACACACTTTTTTGTCTTCTTAAATATTCAGTATAAATATATTATATACTGTGTTCTTGTGTAGCCTGATATTTTAGATATTTATGAAATGTAATATTTGAGAAAGGTTAAACTTTATATATTTGAGTTTCCAGTATACATACATATACTGTTATCCTCTGCCATCCCCAATAAACGGCCTCCTGGAGTGTTGTCCTGAAAACATGTTGCACTGTTCCCATTCTGGAAATGCTGAGGTACACACACATATACGGTCTTCTCCTGCCATCCCCGATAAATGGTCTCCAGGACTGCTGTCCTAAAAAATGTGTCCCAATGCCCCCATCCTGAAATGCTGTAGAACATAGTGTACAAGTAATTCATATGCTTGGTGGTTGATATTTTTTCACTTCATTTCCTGATATGTGTTCCGTTAAAGTGAATTAAGATTTTATTTTCTGTTGGATTCTGGATCTTCACAGATTTAATTATGAGGAAGAAAACAGAGGACATGCTAAGGAAGGTATTTAGTTAATGGACTCCCCACCTCCTGACACAATTGCTTCCTTCACATAAATCTGTAGGTTGTAGATGTGGTAAACCAACCTAACTAACATATCAACAAGTACTAGTATTAAATTTTTAACTTCATAACACATGATAGTTACCAACATTCAAACCGATTGACACAATGGTGTCCTGCTGAAGTAATCTTTCACTGTAGTCTGAAGCATATATTTGGTTTAGAATCTGGTTACATTCTTTATGATATGTTAAACAACATATTCACTTGACTGTTCAAGTGAATATGTTCTTTTTGAATTGAAGCATATATTTGGTTTAGCATCTGGCAGCATTGTTTATAATTTGTTATACATTCTGTATTCATGTTTACTTTGGCATTTGCTGTAATTGTACTAACAATATTTAGTTAGGCTGAGTCGGGTAAAAAACCATTCTACTATTGCAATCCACATTTACATTTTCTATGCTAAACTACAATTTTTTATATGACATTGTCAATATGGATTGGCTGTGAACATGGAGCCTAAACTTGGTTCTTTTTCAGAAAGTCTTTCATTTATTTGACAGTATACATCATTGAACAATATATGAAGAAAATGGACAAACAAATACACTGGCGGGCCCCCACAGGGGAGGGTTCATACATAGAATTGGTGTCACATTGACTCACAGTTGCTGCTCACATGTTTTGAAATGCTTGCAGAGTTCGATGCTAGATTTGCAGCAACATCATCGAAAGTGACTCCATGTAATATCCCCCCCTGTTCTGAATTTTTCCTTTTTTTGTTTTTATTTGTTTTCTGATTTTTTTGTGTCTTTCCCAGGCAATGCAGGAAATATAGATATTAGCCAAAAATAAACAAACTTCTAGCAAATGCATGAAATTAATAATTCAGATTTGATTATTGCCTTAGGGGACATATTTAAATCATACCCATAATACAAATATGCAATATTGCAGATCTGGAATTTGTTTGATCAGCAAACTGGAGTCTCTCAGAATTGGACGCCACTTCCAGATGCTACCAGAAACCCTCCTTAAAATTGCTGCACAATAAATATATGACTTAGATGCCTGCAATGGAGTTGAAACAATGCCCGAACCTTGGGCGTTTCACCCTAGGGACTCACACGTGCATCTCTTACTTGTACGGCTTGTTTGGAGGTGTACGACCCTCCTGGGAATCACGTGCCAGCTATTTGTTGCACTTTCAGCAACAATAATTTGCAGCAATTAATCTAAGTTACCTGTTCGGTTTTGGGTTTGGGTTCGGGTTCAAGGATCCGGTTCACCGGTTTGGGCAAAATATTTTTGGGGGTTGGGTTCGTTAATACAAAAACATATAAAAATCAGAAATATATACATATTTGCAGCAGTAATTAAGTTCATAATACACCACCATATCAATAGTCAAATAAAATAGCAAAAATACACCACCACTTTCATAGTCAAATATTACAATATTAGTGATACTCAAATGTCATGATATAGAATTATAAATTAAAGTTCAAACATAAAAATGTCGAGTGTTTACAATCAGCCATTATTGATCATTGATCAATCTGAAAAGTGTGAAAATTTCTTTGTGTGGAAGGCAAACAAGGAAACAGTGTTACATAATTATTTACATTGTGAAAGAGCCGGAACCTTTTTCTTGCAGATCGTAGAAGAATCTGAGAGATTTTTTGGGTGTCCTTGCCTTGGAAGTTTGGAACAGAACTCTCCTGGGCCATGAATGATTGACCAGGAACTGTGAGAAAGAAATAAGATAAATCATGCAACTTGTTGCAATTTCTTTCCTTGGGAAAAAGGGTAAGGTTTGCTTTTCAGGGAGAATCTCCTTTAGAGTTTGAATGCATTGATAATTTTTAGGATAGATTGAGCCGAATATGTCATCTAGGTTTGAAGCTTTTAGGTAAAATGTTTGCTTCTTAAAATTTTCTTCAAAATTCAAGATGCATGCTCTCCTCCCTTAGGGAAGAGAAGGCCTATCAAACCTAACACTCTTATGCAACAATTCCTAAGTTCTTGTTGATGCAGTATTAGAGGCGAAGTTTCAAAATAGGCATGGTTATATAAACTCTCATCTCAGAACTATCATTGCATCAAATTAAGAATTTTCAATCCTTTATAGTCTAGACAAGAGAAGTATGGAGTAGTGCTCCAATGCTAAAGTCTTATTGTGAATCTCTTTGCTATCAGTGGTTCAAAAATGAGGAATCTGTCTTTTGCACCAAATGAGAAATATTCACAATATGTGCTAGCAAGCAATAAATCCATAAGATCGAGCATGCAAGAACTGAGAATTGCAAAATTGGCTTAGGTCAAGAACTAGGAAGCTTTGACTTCCACACAGAGAAATTTTCACACTTTTCAAACCCACACTCAGGGTTTCGAACCCTGATCGAACCCACAGTCAAAAAACCAAACCCTGGACGAATTCGCTTCGAATCGGACCCGAATTTCGAACCAGGATCGAACTGGATTGAACTCGGGAGCAAATCTGGGTGAACTGGTAACTTAGCAATTAATTTATTCATTTCTGATCTTCTCCCAAAGTCTAACTTGAAACAATCTTCTGCAATCAATGAAGCTTTGATAATAACCTTTGAATGAGATTATTCAATCTAATGCCCTTGGGTAATCTTTCATGTCCACAAGCATTGTTCTTTACGAGGGATTTTGTCCTCAGAAAAGCTCAAACTGTAATGTCCCCTAATTGGGAATGCCCTAAATTTGTCCTAATTCCTTGATGTTACTGGGTAGCGTCGGGCTTTTACTTCCAACCCAGCCCGATCTATGAAGAGCAATTTAAATGTAGCCTAACGGCTATTTAAATTGCTAAGACATCATTCGATGAAGAGGCGCTTCATCATCCTACATTAACTATTAGTTATTCATAACTAATGAGGCCGAATTTAAAGAGACACGATTTGCTTGGAGGAGGCCGACTTCTTGCATTATGGAGTCACGACTTTTGGAGAAGGCCGACTTCTTGCATTATGGAATCACGACTTTTGGAGAAGGCCGACATAGTGTTTGAAGAGATGCGTCTCTCTTGTATATATATTCGATGATCATTCTTTGTATCAATATATATTCATTCATCATAGCTCGATAATTCATAAGTGCGAATAAAGAGAAGAAGAGTAGATCGATATATGAAGAAGAAAAGCAGATCGATATATTGATTGAAGGCAAATTGTATTATCTAGAAGCATCATAATATTACTGTGTTAGCATCTGGTTATTGTGCTCTTTCTTGGCCTTCATATCGGCTTCTTTGTAAAGGAGACATTCATTGATATTCAATATATAAGTGATATATTGTTGCTGGGTTTTTCCCCCTTAAGAGGAGGGTTTTCCTAGGGTATTTGCTGTGTTATGTGTGTTTGTTTTTGAATTATTTTTCTGTGCTCTAATCTGATCATGAAAAAAAACTAACATGGTATCAGAGCGGGTTTGATGAAGATCTTGATCAGCTTTATCTTGCAGCAATTTTCCTTATTCTCCTTCACCTTCTTGATCTCTTCTATCACTTCGTTAAGATGGTGAACGGTCTCAAGATCGAGGATAGACTTGAGGGAGCATCAAATTTCACATCATGGAGATTTAGAATTATGCTCACCTTGGAAGAAAGTGAGTTGGCAAAATTCGTGGAGAGCACAGCTACCGAGCCTACGGATGAGGAAGAAAAGATTCAATGGAAGAAGAAAGATATCAAGGTGAAGAAGATGATAGTTGATTCCGTAAAGGACCATATTGTTCCAATCATCTCTAAGTTGAAGACAACAAGAGAGATGCTTAAGACTTTGGTGGAGATGTATGAGATCAACAACACAAGTCGTGCTCTAGCCTTGAAGCAACAACTTCATCATGTTAAGATGGCGGAAGGAGAATTTGTCATCACCTACTTCATGAAGATTTCCAAATTGAGAGATCAACTCTCTATCGTTGGTCATGCTGTTGATGACAAGGTTTTGACCATGTTGGTTCGTAATGGTCTTCCTTCATCTTGGGAGTCTTACAATCAAGGAATCAGTGAGAGATCGAAGCTTCCCAAGTTTGATCGTTTGAGGGATGATTGTATTCAAGAAGAGTCGAGGTTGGCTGTGAGAGGTATTGGTCGAAGCTCTACAAATGAAGACATTCATGTTCTTTCCGCTCAATCCTCGAAGAAGGAAGGAAAAGTAGGAAAAAAAAGATACTTCAAGAGGAATAGGGATAAAGGTTCTGATGATGCTCCCGCATTCAAGAAGAAGAGGGACCTCTCTCGTGTTCAATGTTTTAGATGTGACAAGTTTGGTCACTATGCTAAGGATTGCCCAACCAGGCCTAATTAGCATGCTTCTTTTGCGGATGTGGATAAGATCTCTCCTCAAAATGATTCTAGGGAATTTCTATTCTAAGTCATGGGCCTATGTTCAAGCCATGAAGGTTGTGTACTGATCTGAGCGCAAGAGCAGCGTATCTTACTGTGTCCACCCATCAAAATATTTAAAGAGATAAGTATTCTTTGTTTTGTTTGTAATCACCCTTCTAGGCTAAAATTCAGTTTACTAAGTTGTGCAAATCTGACATTATTTGCTTGGATTATGTGTGACCAGTAAATAGTGATCACTAGGATAAGATTCTCTAGAATTAAGAATTATTCATTGCTAGTTGTTTCATGCTAATTTCTGAGTGTGACTTTGAAATAAAAGGAGAACTAAAATTACGATTATGATTGATTTTCTATATGCATGATCTATGATTCTGTGTAGATTGTCTTTTGTTATGCTGAGATTAGCTCTTCCGAGAAAATGGAAGAAAGACATGTGAAAATCAACGAAAATGAATGATGAATTAATTATCTGTGATTACTTAGGAGATCCTGATTTCAATGAGATAAGTATTGCATGGTTGAATAATGTTCATGAATTGTTATGTAGTTATTAATTCATGCTATAACATTGAGATAGTCAATCATGTATGCTTCTAGCAAAGGTACTTTTGTTCGAGATAGCTGAGTTCCATGAACTATTAGTAATCTCTTCTTAATGCTTTCAGGATGGATCAAGAAGTGTAAGAGATTGCTTTCAAGAAGAGCTTGATGCATCCTATAGGCTGAAGAATGGAGACACTGCTTGCAGCCATGAGTCTGAGTGAATTACTGAAGACATCTTTTCGAAGAGGAAGAATTAATCTTCAGAGGGAGTTCTATGACTCGCTGAGAATAAGTAAGGGTTGCAGTGTTGCAAGGCCAGATACTAAATCCTTGAAGTACCTCTTCAATAGTTAAGATCAAAATTGCTGAAAGTCAGTCAACCTGGATTTAACATTGGTAGCTCCGCAAACCTATTCAAAATAGAGTGATCCGAGATGAGGTCGAAGAGGACAACCCTAAATCTCTACAGAGGTGTGCGTTGGTAACCATTTCTCTAAGGCAAGCATTGCAGGCAAATATTGAATGATGAGGTCAGGAGGTTGATGCAAGTGCTTGAAGATTCAGAGGGAGCCTACTGAACCTAAAGAAGATGGTTGTGTTGTTGATCAGAAGAGTACCTCTGGATGTTGTTTCAATTTGGGCTCTGCGATGATCTCCTGGTGTAGCAGGAAGCAATCTTCTGTGGCACTGAGTACAATAGAGGCCAAGTACATTACAGCTTGTGTGGCAGCTCAAGAAGTAGTGTGGCTTCAAAAGCTCCCTATCATTCATTGTGATAACTAGAGCTGTGTGAAGCTTTTTGTCAACCTTGTGTTTCATGATATAACTAAGAATGTGGAAATCAAATACCACTATAGCAGAGATATGGTATTGAGGAAAGCAATTCAGTTGAGGTATATCAGTATTGATGAGCAGACGACAGACATTCTCACCAAGCCTCTCTCCAGGATAAAGTTTGTGTACTTTCGAGATAAGCTTGGTATGGGGAGAATCAAGCCCTAGCTGAGAAGGAGTCTCAGTATCAGTGATCCTCTTTCAATGCATTTCTCTATTGAGAGAGATTTGAGGTGCAAGCCCTTGATAATGTATTTCTCTTTGAGATTTGAGGTGAAAGCCCTTGTTTCCACCTTCTGGGAGAGCCATGGTGGATGTCATGTGTGTGACTCCATGACAACATCACGTGAGGGAGTCCGTGATGATTCACTTGTACTTGTGTTACACCCTCTGGGAGAGCCATGGTGAAACGTCACGATGAGGTGACAACATCACGTTGAGTGATGAGCACTTGTACATACCATCCATGGGTGTAGCCATGATGGTTGATATCACGGTGAGGTGATATCTTTCTTTTCCATCCATGGGTGTAGCCATGAATGGTTGATATCACGATGAGGTGATATCTCCCCTTTCCACATATGGGTGCAGCCATTGTGGTTGACATCACGATGAGGTGATATGTCTTGTGCAACTGGAAGTATCCTCCCTAGCTGAGAGGGAGTGTTGATGTTATTGGGCAGCGTCGGGCTTTTACTTCCAGCCCAGCCCGATCTATGAAGAGCATTTTAAATGTAGCCTAATGGCTATTTAAATTGCTAAGACATCATTCGATGAAGAGGCGCTTCATCATCCTACATTAACTATTAGTTATTCGTAACTAATGAGGCCGAATTTAAAGAGACATGATTTTCTATGTGATGCGATTTGCTTGGAGGAGGCCGACTTCTTGCATTATGGAGTCACAACTTTTGGAGAAGGCAGACATAGTGTTTGAAGAGATGCATCTCTTTTGTATATATATTCGATGATCATTCTTTGTAGCAATATATATTCATTCATCATAGTTCGATAATTCATAAGTGCGAATAAAGAGAAGAAGAGTAGATCGATATATGAAGAAGAAAAGCAGATCGATATATTGATTGAAGGTAAATTGTATTATCTAGAAGCATCATAATATTACTGTGTTAGCATCTGGTTATTGCGCTCTTTCTTGGCCTTCATATCGGCTTCTTTGTAAAGGAGACATTCATTGATATTCAATATATAAGTGATATATTGTTGCTGGGTTTTTCTGCCTCAAGAGGAGGGTTTTCCTAGGGTATTTGCTGTGTTATGTGTGTTGTTTTTTGAATTATTTTTCTGTGCTGTAATCTGATCATGAAAAAAAACTAACACCTTTCACCTGATTGAGGCCCTGCACACACATTAGCAACCATTTATCATAATCACATTGATTAGCAGAATATAATCATTTACCATAATAATACCTATTTGTAGATTATCATAATTAATCATTGGTGAACTAATGGCCGAGTTACTAATTCAATCACAAAGCATTTTAATATCCTTGGAGGGTTCAATCATAGGAGAGAATGGGAGAATATGGCTTGATGGGGTGCCTTGGACCCTTTTTCCGTAGACCCAAGGGGATATACCATCTCCCTTGGCCTCATGTGGTGCATGCCATTCATATGAGGCGATCTATCTAGGTGTTTTTTCCGTTATCCCCTCATCTTACCCATCATTTCCTTCTCCCTATGATTTGACTTCTTGTGCTGGTCATCCATGACGGAGGAGTGAGGTTCCAAAGGGTGCCCTGAAAATGCCATCTCTCCTAATCCCAAAGGCAGTACCCTTTGCACCCCCTTGGCCTCCTGAGGCTCATCAGGTCCCCAACAGAGATGGCATACATAAGAGAGTGCCACATCACCGTTTCCCCTATGTAGTCTTAGTTCTTGCCATCATGGTTGAGCACCAATTCAGGGAATTGGATTTTTGCATAAATAGAAATCAATGCTAATTATCAACTTAGGAAATGCAGATCCCAATTTCCTTATATCTGGCTGCTTTGAATGTTCTATTCCTCTTAGACTGAATTCTCTCTCTCCAATCTCTTCATATTAAAGAGTCATATTTACTTATAAGACTCAATAATTTCTGCAAGCATCATTATTGCATAATCGAATATATATATATTGATAATTATATTATACTTACCTGTTATCCCTGCTCCATTTATACCTCTTTCCAATCTGTAATTACCTCTTCCAGATCTGTATATTACTCTTGGTTCTGATATCTTCCCTGCTGGTCTAATATTCTGAAGATTACCTATCTGCTTTTCCAATTATATTCCCTCATTATATTTTAAGACCTGCTGATTTTCTGAGCACACATCCTTATTTGTTTTTGAATGATATTCCTTACATGATTATCCCTGCTGTTATACTCAGAAATATCCTCCAGGTTTCCTATTTATTTTCCTTCCATTTTCCATTTCCTTATTCGCTGTGTCATCTATCTGTGCTTTTCTGATTATTCTCTATTCTGCTTCAACACTTAGAATATTCTTCCCCCTTCATGCTTCGATCTTCTGTTCTGCCCCTCCTTTAATATTTATTTCGTGCCTCTTCACAAAGGAGGCGATTATTCACAAGCAGTCAGCCTTATGAAGTGTTGCTGCTTTTTCCCACTTTAATTGTTGTCTTTAAATTATAATTGCTACCATCATTTAAACTATAATTGCTTACTAATTAACAATCGTCACATTTCTTTCTTGGGCGATCCTATACATACATGTTTCTCCCCCTTTCTATCCTAAAGTTGGCGCACATACGATATATATATGTTTTATTTTATAATTTGTAAGGCAACGAATTGGAGAGGAAGGGTCAGCCGATATTAGGCTGTAACGAGTATTCAAACATTGTTGTCTTGGTGGGGGCATGGATACACTAGGACATAAAAAAAACTCTCAACCAGCAAACCCTTGCTCAATCTTATCCAATTTTGCACAAATATCTATGAATAATGAAAAAGCATTCACTTTTGCTTTTTATACTCTACCAAATTCCCATGCCCCCACTTGGCCAATTAAACTTTAAATATAAAATTTGCTTTTTGTTGGCATTTAATACATTAGCTTTTTAAAATGATATTTCAGAAAGTAATATTAAAATGTAATACTTTATTAAATGCCACATAAGACCTCTTAACTCCTTATAACGCCATAATATAAAATCATTAAATTACATTATTATTAAAGTTAAATTAAATTTATTAATATGATTAAACCATCAACTCCCAAAATAATACCAACACCAACTTGTTGGAATGATCCAATCACATTTTCCAAATATAGGCATGATGACAACTGATCCAACCATGACTTACTATAAATAGTAAGTATGAGCAATATGACCAAGTGACTTACTAAGAATAGTGTGGTGGAAAATGTCCAGAATGGCCTCTGGAAGGCACACCACCAAAACACTGAGTGACTGAGTTGTAGAACACTGAAAATAATATCAAATGGCCTACTAAAGAGTCTCAAATTACCCTCAAAGGGGTCCCCTACACACCATGTTAGCCTACGGGGACCAGATGGTAGACTAACCACTGCAAAAGAGACTGACCTAGAAAAAGGGGACATTACACTCCACATAATTGGTTAACCATAAAATATGCACAACCAAATCGCATGTTATAGTTTAGAAGAATGATTG
This sequence comes from Sequoiadendron giganteum, assembly GCA_007115665.2. Classification (NCBI taxonomy): domain Eukaryota; kingdom Viridiplantae; phylum Streptophyta; class Pinopsida; order Cupressales; family Cupressaceae; genus Sequoiadendron; species Sequoiadendron giganteum. The sequence goes on along the minus strand of CM021108.1, from coordinate 427,630,740 downwards.
GAATCACAGTTCATAACAAGGAACAATTACACAAAGAATTTAGAGAATGATGCTTTTGTTTGTTAGGTAATGCTCAATACAATTTATAATAGTACAGGGATATAATCAACCTCATCCAAGTTGAAAGATCTACATCCACAGCCCTAATGATTCCAATAGACCACATATTATGCATGGTATGTTTGTTCATTGGCACAGTACTAAAAGAAATGATGATTCCTTAGATAATGTGTACAATGTATAGCGAGATATGTCATGCCTTCAACAACATATAGTTCCACCAAATTAATATTAAACATGATCCCAATCTGGCAATCAATCTTGCTGCTATTTGCACACCTGCAGACTGCAATACACAACCCCTCTCTTCTATTGATGGCACAACTCTTTGGGAATGGAGACTAGATGTATCAAGCATAGACTTTGACAGTGCACAATGATAGCATGATCGTCTTTGAAGGAGTGTTTTAGGTTACACAGATCTTTGTGGGTGTGCAAGGTGTAGTGAGGCTTTTTATTTACATATGATAAGTTGCACATAGTAACAGTTGGAGGGCACTTGGGTAAATGAATGGGTTCATAAACATTGCAAATTTTTGGTTTATGAGCAGCAGAAGATTTGTTTATTACTTTGTTCAAGTGTTTTTATTGTTTGTATGTTGGTTGTTTGCTTGATAGCAGTATGAACACATTAAAAAGTGAAGGCATCAACTGCACACAACTAGGAAATTGTTGCTGGTGTTTAATGGTTCAGGAGTAGGCTAACCGTCATTGTTGGACACAATGATTGTTCTCTTGAAAAAGGCTGAGGCTTTCTGGCGAAGGCTGAATTTTGGGTTGTGCTCTCTAGATTGCAAGAGGATGAATGTCAGTTTTCCCAAGAGGGTTTTGTAGGTAGTTTGTTGTCTTGCAGATGTGATTTCTTGGTTTGGCTGTTTGTAGATTGCATTTGTTGCACAATGGGTTCTTAAACATTGCAAATTTTTGGTTTATGAGCAGCAGAAGATTTGTGTATTACTTTGTTGAAGTGTTTTTATTGTTTGTATGTTGCTTGTTTGCTTGATAGCAGTATGAACACATTAAAAAGTGAAGGCATCAACTGCACACAACTAGGAAATTGTTGCTGGTGTTTAATGGTTCAGGAGTAGGCTAACCGTCATTGTTGGACACAATAATTGTTCTCTTGAAAAAGGTTGAGGCTTTCTGGTGAAGGCTGAATTTTGGGTTGTGCTCTCTAGATTGCAATAGGATGAATGCCAGTTTTCCCAACAGGGTTTTGTAGGTAGTTTGTTGTCTTGCAGATGTGATTTGTTGGTTTGGCTGTTTGTAGATTGCATTTGCTGCACAAAGGAGGTCTTCGTTTGTCTATGACAAGCACCTTCTTTCATTGACAGAGCTATTTCTATTCTACATTGCTCTATTTGGGTTTAGAAGTAGTGCAGATGGCCGATCACACACAAAGATTATCAAGTGTGTGCGCATGGAGGAGATGGTGTGTGATAGGCCAAAACTGGGGTAAAGAATAAACTAGATTCAGCTCGGTCTAGGTGTCAATCCGGGGATCGTAAGCTTATGAAAGGTGTTGTGGCAGTATACCTAAGGGCTGAAAGCAGTGAATTAAGTGGGGATGAGTATGAAGGTGCATGAAATAGGCCAAAATATAGCATAAAAATTTAAAATAGAACATAATTGGCTCTCTTTAGTGTGCACGAGTTGCTTGGTAGACACATTATTGTAAGCACATAGGCAAGATTGTTGTAAGTGCATGTTGACGAAAAGTAACTAAGACAACACTTTACTACTAGTGGTTCAAAATTCTATTTGATGATTTGTTTGTTTTTGTTCAGACTTGCTTTCCTTGTGAGCAATTTGGAGATTGTGCAAGTAGAAGTATAGGTTCATGTCAAGACAGGGCTAGATGCAAGAATTGATAGGATGATGTGAGAACCCACATGAATAGTTTTATTGTTGCAAGTTTGCAGAGGATTGAATGTGTTGTGTATATAGTGTTTGCATCTACATACTCGATAGTCATAGCAGATGCTCACCCTTGTGGGTTGGTGAGATGGTGCAAATACCATAGAGGCATTCAGTAATTGGCGTGATAGGCTTTTGTTTATATTCATTTTCAGATTTGATAGAGAATTGACAATGATAGATCTTGCTGATTCTTAGTTTTTACTTTTGGCGCTTGGTTTAATTTGGTAAGTGTAGTTGGAGCACGATGATGATGTTTTTCAAATATTGTGTTATTGTGGTTGAGGATTTCCACAAGAAAGAGTGGGAGGTTCGCTTGCCATATAAGTTGTGGGCTTTTGCCTAGGGTTAGCAGAGTATGAGGCACTTCTAACTAGATTTAGTTGTGCTTAATGAAATGTTTGATTAGAGATTGTTAGACAACAAGAAATATTGGTAATTAAGGCAAAGTTTGTTGAGTTAAGTGTATATGATTTATTCTTTAGATATTCTAAAGAGGAATTAGGATTTGGTTTGGAGGTTGGTGCTGAAAGATGCATTAAACTAAGACAACATTTCATTTTGAGGGAAAGTATTTAGTGTACATGGGAGGCAATTGCACCTATATGAGAATGCCTCACGTAGTAAGTTTAGACATTAGAAGAATAATATTCATCTTTGGGTTTGAGGAAATCATCAAGCGAGTGGTCAAATTGATAGGATTTAGTCGCCTCTTGTCCTACCCTTTGGCAAGGGAGGCTATTGTAATGTATTCTGTACATTTGGTGTGATAATCGAAGCTTCCAAGTATTGTGTATATATTTTCTTGTCTACGGTATTTGCATCTATATGTGTTTGTGCATGTATGATTGTTCATCCTCGACAGGACAAGCCTTAGGTCATGAGACCATTTGCACCTTGAGTGAGACAATCCTTTAAGGTTTGTTTTTGTTGGTAGGGCAATTGCAAGATGTAATTAATGTTGGCCAATGATGTTTGAGTGCATGCATGATTTTCAGTCAACAAATCAAAAACCCTTAATAGTGCATAAATTCAATAGCTAAATTTTAAATGCATTGTTGATTAGTGATCACAAAAGAAGTCAAATTGGGTAGTAAAGAGTCACAAAATGACAGCCAACAAACATAAGTGTTTATTTCTGAATGTTAGGAGGAAAAAATGAAGAATGTGAGATTTGATTTCTAATGATAGCAAGGGTTACACATTATTTAATGTCTTGTGTTTTTGAATACATTTGAGGTCAATAATTGGCCAAATACTGAAGGTCCCAACAATATTGAATCTCAACACAACCATTAGTCTCTAGTAGTGAGAGAAAACAAACAATGATCGACAATTGGTGTCATTTTTATTAGTGCCAAAAGACATAAAAAAAAATTAACAACAATTTGTAGCTAGTGAAAGGAACTTGTTTCAAAAGGGAGAGATGAAATGAAATGTATAGATGCAAACGCATTTGCAAGCACACCCAAATAATTGAAAAGAAGAATTGCTAGATTGATTTGTATTTAGGAAGAAACCCATTTTCTTGATTGTGGTGTGTGGATGAGATATGGAGGAAATAAATGCCAATGTTACAACCACAATGACAACCATTAATGGTGAATATGAAAAAGGGGCACAATAATTGAGAAGGCTGCCGTACTAAAGATCACAAGGAGAAGATAAAAATGTAACATTGATATGGGAGTATTGTTTCTTGCTGAGGAATTATTTTAGAGTGGATTGGTACCATTAATGTTTTGGAAAATTGTTAAAGAGATTATATATGTTAATCGACTTAAGGTGGAAGTTGATTATCTACATGCATTAAAGTACGAAAAAATTAGCATAGGTAGTGATAGGTGTGCAAAATCAATAGTGAAAGTGATATAAATAGAAAGGGGGAAAATTCCAAGTTTCAGCCATAGTCACAATTTTATTAGGTGAATGTGGAAAAGGGGGCATAATTACTCATAAGATGACCTTCAGAGGATCACGAAGGGAGGAGAGGTGCAAAATGGATATGGCAAGATTGCATATTGCGAAGGCAAGATTTTAGGGTGGAACAACATGATTAATGCTTTGAAAGGTTTAAGGAGCTTAAATACTCTTATTACTTTTATGGTAGTTATGAATGTTTTGTCTCTAGTTATGAAAGATTAAAGGATAAATTTGACTACCCCCATGATCTAAGGAACACAACAAAATTATTGTAGAAAGTTTAAAGTGTTTTAAGAATGGTGAAATAGTGGTACATAAGTTGAAAGAAATGAAACATAGACTTGATTTGGGTGCAATGAGGAGTGTTGTTTAAGGGTAATGGTAAAGTTTCTTCTAGTTGTTCAATTGTGGGTTTTAGAGATAAAATAGGAAGTGCTAGATTGTTTAGTAGTTAGGAAGAAACATGTTTGTTGGACTGTAATGCATGGTCAAAATATAGACAACGACTAAATGATAAAATCTCAAATGCAAGAACTATTATTTACAACGAATTTGTAGAAGTGTCATAGTTGTTGACAAGGGTTCTCTACAAATGACCACGAGTAGTGGAGTTTGTTTTGTTTGTTCAATTGGGAGTTTTAATAGGTAAAAGAGGAAGTGCAAGATTGATTAATAGTTGCGAAGAATCTTGTTACCTTGAATCTATTTCGTGGCCAAAATATAGAGAGGGACAAAATGAGATAATATCAAGCACAACCACAATTGTGAATGACGAATGCGAAAAACTGGCATGATTGTCGATAGAGGTAGTCTATAAGTGACCACAAGAAGAAGAGAAAATATTAGAATGGGTATGCTATTTAGTGTTGCTTGTTGAGGCATTATTTTAGATTCGAGTTAGATGACCTAGTAAGGAGTTGAATATACTAATTAGTAAATTACCATGCCAAATGCCTATTATAGTTCTAAATTCAATGGAGTTGATTTTAATATTTGACATAAGGAAAAAATTGATTATCCACATGAATTAAATCATATGGTGAAATTTTTATAGGAAGTATTTGTTGTGCAAATTAGTGATAAGAAAGAGGTACATGAATCTTCTAAGAAATAAACATGGAACTGATTTGTCTGCAATAATGAGTGTTTTGCTTAGGAGGGTAGTAGTGTTTTTGTTGGGTTGTTTTTTTTGGACAAATGGAAATTATGAAATGCTATTTATGTGTATTGGGCAGATTGGGAGTGTGATGCAAGGTAAAAGGTATAATTAGGTTATTTACTTGGCAAAATTATTTCCAATCCATTGACATCATAATTGTTGTTATAGATGTTTGCATGATAGGACTAAGAAGATGGTGGAAGGTCATCTATTTATATACTTGTAGATTTTCTTAGGAGGAGTTTCTACAAGACTAGAAAGATGAGGCTAAGTGACGCCCTATTTAGGACAAGATTGTTGTGATTGTAATTTTGATCATGACATGCTTGTTGGGTCCCAAAGTTGTTGCTCCATAATCCTATAACTCTTCCTACCTTAAAGACTAGGGATTTGTTGTCAAGAAGGCAAAAGAGGGGCTCATCAATAGACTATGGAGGGTTTAAGGCCAATTGACGAGAGTGAGTAAGCTTTCCTATACTTTAGGCTCAGGTTAACCTAGGAGAGTATTCCTAGAGGTAGCCTTAACCTAGGTTTTCGTTACAACCAAAGATATACGCTTATGATAAATCAATTGCAGTGGTAGCCAAGGGTGAGTTCTGGTCCCAAGTTTTGTCATTAGATCCAAAATACCCATTGCTATGACCTAATGCACATGCAAATCATGATTCATTGTCCAAGGGATGAAGCTTAATTGGTTAAAGCATTGAGTTTTCACTGTGAAGACCCAAGTTCAAATCTCAAAGGGACATCTAATATGGAATTCTATTTTGCGACTCTTGGTCTTCAATAGGTGGTTTCTAGTGTGGTTTGTTAAAGGGAGCTAATATTAGTTTCATGGTTGTGCTTGTATTGGTCTCATGTTGATGCTCTTATGTGTATAATATTTGTAAACAATTAGCAATATTAAAAAAAATCAAGATTCAATTAAAATGACTACTTTTAGGGCTTTCTTGAAATATTTCCCTGATTATTCATTGAATCATGATGTGCATAGAAAACCACTTCTACTTCTAAACTATTGGTTAAGGATTTGTTCATTTAAGTAGTATGAATTGTCAAATATATTTTCTTTGATTGATTCCTATCTGATGAGTACATAGTCACATTTTACCAAGGTGAATAGCAATTTGGAAAAATAGGAGTCACATGCAAGCTTTTGATATAAGGTCATTTAACCCTTTGGACTATCATAAGAGAAAAAAAAACCTACCAATATGCCAAAATAAACACTTTTGAGGAAAGTAAAGATTAAAGCATTGTGCACATTTGAAACTTAATTGTTGTTTGAAGTGTGATCCTTAACTCGAAGATGAAAATTCAAAAGATAACACACCATTGGCATGAAAAAGGAGAGTGGCAATACACAAATATGGTGTGATAGTTGTGAATAAAAAGAGTTGGTGATGCAATCACATAGTTTTTCTTCGTGGCTTCAACGACAAGCACTAGAGCGGAAGATGCAAGCTTTTCTAGTAAATAATTTGATCCTCTTAGGTATGATGTGTTTGAAAAACTTAAACGTACCCACATATCAAAGTAAACATTCAACACATCAGATAAATGTAGTGTTTAACAAATGATATTTTGTTTTGATGGGGACTGCGAGGCTCGATAATATTGAGGTAGAACATCTTCTCAAACATAAATTAAATGAATTGATTGTTTTAAGGAAGGGGGTGTATTTGTATATGAAGTGAGTTTGAAGCACCATGACTTGTAGATGCTAGAATTTAGCTTTGGGTTGGAGTATGAAGTGTTTACAGAAAAAATGTGCCTATAAAAGTTATTGATATTGTAGTTAAATAGTTTAAGGGTCATAGTTATTGGTTGGATAAATAATTTTTTCTTACAAGCATTCGTGGGATGTTCACACTTCCTAAGAGATATTAAAACTATGCAAATCTACAATGGTGTTGTAATGTCCCCAATTTAGCCCTACGCTCTTCTTGAGGTTTTAGCCTATTTCTAGAAACTTGTAGGCTAAGCTGAAGTGAAAATTAGGGTTTCCTATTTTATAGGAGGTTTCAGATGTTTTTTTGAAGGCTTGCATGCAGGAGTTTGGAAGTGTGCTTCTAGGAGTTTTCTGGGTTTTTAGAGAGCTTCAGAATGGTGTAACATGCATCTCCATCTGATAACCTTTCCAGGCACTTACTATTTATAGTAAGTCAGGTTGGCTTCTTGGTTTCTGCTCAGAAGACGTTTGGGAACACTTACTATTTATAGTAAGTCATGTTTACTTCTCAGTCGATGTTCAGATAATGTTTTGCAAACTTACTATTTATGGCAGTTGGCTATTTTTGGTAAGTCTATTTAGAGCAGTATCATTCTAGCCACAGTTCAATCATCTGCAGTCCACATTTCTATTTTGGGCAGTGAGGCTGTTCAGTTTGGCTTTCTGATGGTTTTGAAGTATACTTACTATTTTAGCATTTGCTATTTTTAGTAAGTCCTTTTGTGGTAGTGGCATCATCATCAACTTGGTTCAGCTTGGCTAATGTCAATTTGCTATTTTTAGTAGTAATTAGTTGCAATTTGAGCATTGCTCTTGGTTACCTCCTTGGACTAAGTTTCATACTTAGTCAATTTTATGTTTGGCAGTTGTACCCCTTGCCTAGTCAATGAACTTTAAGTTGTTTTTAAAATGGGGTCATGAAGGGGGACGCCTCATTAATGCACTTTAATATTTTATTAAAGTTTTTATTATTCCTCTAATTGGGACGACTTGGGAGAAATATGAAGAGTTTTAAATATTTCAAAAAGAAATGCTTTTTGAAATGGACACCTCTTGGAGAAGTTGGAGAGTTTCTTGTTTGGAGGTTACAGTTGATTCATCTCCTCTATTGAAGCTTATTTATTGATGTTTTGCTCATTCATTCGTATCTTGGAAATTTGAAAGTAAAGTTAAGCTGTTGGTTTGAAATCTAGAACCTGGCTAAGGGGAAGCTTAGCATTTTGCAATCCATCCTTCGGGCCTGAAACTATGGCTTCCTAGGTGGGTCTTTGAGACTGTACTTCACACAGGACTGCAGATGGAGCTTTATTTCTGATGTTATTTGACAGGTTGCTGTTGTATAACTTGTTATTGAGTTGCTGGTTTGTTCATGGCTGAAGTGAATTTCTGTTCTTAGCTTCGCCATCAAATTTTCTATCGTTCTGGCCTTCTGGGTACTGGCCCATGCTGTTCCACTGTGGAGGGCGCCCCTTTTTGCAAGTTTGCAAATTTTATCATTGAGTTTCTGATTTTTGGGAGAAGGTCGACCCTTCTTGGAGGCCGTACCTTTCTTTTTGACTGTTTGTGGAATCGTGCCATCTGTTTCTCTCTGTTTTGGGCTCGTTTTCTCAATGGAGGTTGGACGCCTAGCTCTTAGCTATTGATTGGCTGTGGTTTGAGAGCTTTCCAAGTTGAATTGAAGAAGATATGTCCATTATGGTGAATTCTCACCTTGCTGATCTGATTTTCTGTATTTCATGTTTCTGATCAGATTAGTTAGAAATTATTATAATGCTGTTCTGAGTTTCTTTCTATATCATTTTGGCATTGTAAATGTTAGAGAAAGTGTTACTCTAACCATTGAGTGTTTTTGGAAGCATATCATTCTCATTTGCAGCTGTATGTTATTTGTTTGTAAGGTGATTAGTAGTACTAACAGCAATTGTTTACTTTGCTGCAATTTAGTTTATTGTATTCACCCCCACAAAAAATAAGTGGTTGTGTGGATTGTATATCCCCCACAATTTAAGTGGAAGTGAGGTTAAATGGCTGGCTTGCCGCCTTCAAATAAGTGTAATAATCACACCCACTAAATAAGTGGAGTATACCCACTGCTTGTGGATGCCTGCATCAGCAGAAGAATTGCTATTTTCAGTTTTATAACTAGCACTCCACCATATGTTAGCACCTCGCCTTGCAAAAGGATCTTGCGTGCACATTCTTGGTGTCGAGTTTAGCTCTCTATCTCAATTGTTATCAAGTTATTAGATCCTAGGGATCCTCTGACCATATGCTCGCCCCTCGTCCTTAAGTGGTTTTAGGGCGCATTCTTGGTTAGAGTTGTTTCAGCAATGTTTTGATTTGGAGCTAATTCTTAACGGGTGCATGATTGCATTGATGTGAACTGAAAAACAAGGGAAAAAATTAAGGGGAACATTTCAGGTGTTGTGATAACATATGCACATTTTATGAATTTGTTACTTGAATTTTGGAAGAATCTAGAAATTACTATGACCATTGAATCGGCAGCTATACTAAGGGATCATCAAAATTGTTAGGAGTTTTATAGTCTACTTTAACAAGATCCTCCAAGTAGCCTTGATGAAGCTTTGGAAGAGATTAAAAAAGTTATGCATAAGTAAAGAAAATTCTAATAGATATAAGAGCTAGGAGAGTTACATTAGTTTTCCTTGGTATTGCTAGTACGAGAGAAACACATTGTGGTTTTTACTTGGAATTGTAATATCCCCTTTCTAGGGAAGCACTTAAACTCGAATCTTGCATTCAAAGTGTTTTTAAAGAGACATTAGAATCATTAAAAATCAAATAAGTTTAAGTGATAATGTCTAATAAGATCAAAGATGATATAAATATTTCATTCTTGTCAAAGGATCATTCATTTCCTTCACTATGAGTGATTCTTCTATAATATATTTCATAAGTACATTAAGGTAGATATTAACATCTTTCAAGATCCCAAAGATGGAATTCTATTATAGCATTTATCATCATAGTGAATGAATATAGTCATTATTACTTGTAAGGCTCAATAATTGCTGCAAGCATCATTATTGGATAGTCGTAAGTAATATATTATATATATAATTGCATGTGTCCCCCACCTATGAGGTCTTTATGAGTCTCTCTCTCTCTCTCTATATATACAAATGTATACTTACCAACTGCCAAAATATATTTATTAACATCTGAATTATACATACAGAAAACATATTATCTTTTATATATTTATGTCTATTATATATATATATCAAATACCAGCGATTACTTTATTTGCTAGGCATTCATTGATTATCATTTATTTACTCTTTGATTGATTTTCAACATAATCTGTAATTACTTTTTATGTAACATAATTTACTTACCCGTAATCGCTCTGCAGGAGAAGTTTAATTACCTTGTCTTTCTGCCCATGCGATCTCTGTTCTTTGCTTTCTTCAGCCACGGTAGCACTTCCTTCTACAGCATATATTCTTTTATTCTTATCCTCCTTCCCCCTCTCTTGTTTGATTGACTTGTCTTGTATATCTGATCTGACCCCCCCCTAAAGACACGGCTCTTCATGTGTCTTTTGTCCTTGCCTACACCTTTCTAAACTGATGTGTCTTTTGCATAGGTGGTTGCTGTTTGCTTTAGTAATAAGGATCACTGCTTTGTGTTTCTAATATTTATTGCTGCTCTTAATTAATAGTTATTATATATTTATATAGGGATTGCTTTTTATTGGGTTTATTTACGTATTACTAAGGTAGAGATTAATATTGACCTGCATGATCATTATTATTATTTTTATTATTATGATACTCACAATAAATAATATTAATGATAATTGTAATATTATAATATTAATAGTTCTTATTAATTATGTTAGTTGTATGATTATTATAATATTATTTTGGATAATTATAATTTTGATGATATTTACATTTATATTTATATATATTTTTTTTGATATTTATTTCATTTAATTATTTGTATTTCGAGACTTCATATTTTAACACTAAAATATAATAACTTTAAATCGCTAATATGTATTTTGTTATTTTTTCTCATTTATTTGTATTTTGAAGTGTTATAACTTCGGGGACATGACAGGAATTGTCTTATTTGATGAATACTATAACATTCAACATGCGTTAGATATGTCACACTTTGAAATCTAATCATAAGGAAGTCACTAGACGTAAGAAAAAATGAATCCATGATAGAAGAACCATAGGTGAAAAACTTAGACTCGGGAATAACTTGGCAGGCCCAATTTTTTTGAAAACTTGGGACTCGACAAAAACTAGGGGAAAAACTCAGCGAATTTATTGAACATCTGAAAATAATTTTTTAAAATATTCTTCAAAAACACACATATAAACTGAATTTTTAGAACATATTACTGATTTCATCATATATAAATTGAAATTATAGTTTAATACATATCAATCATGAATGCATCAACTGATTTCATCATATATAAACCAAAATTAGAGTTTAAAACTTTAATACATATCAATCATCAATGTATCATAGACCAAAAAACAAGTTCAACTTCTGAATACATATCAACTTCAAGTTTCGGTATCAATAAAAATTATCTATCATAAATTTCTTCTACGACTGAAACTCAAAAGCTTTTGTCGCTGCTGTGTGGGTGGTGCTGAAGTAGATGGTATAGTTGCAGTGTCCTCAATAGGAGCCTCAACAGCTGCCTCAATAGGTGCCTCATCCATAGTGATAGAATCAAGCTGTGTGTGAAGAAACTGCCTCTGCTGGCTGACCAAGCTCACCTTCTTCCTCATATGCTGCCACCTTTGCTTCCCATTCAGCTGCCTCTGCCTCCCTCTTCATCTTAGCTAACTCATCATCACTCATCCATGGTTCCACATTGACCTCATCAGGCTCAACAATCCTATTTGAGAATGGATCAATGCCATCGAGGTCTAGTGCTTCATGTGAACTCAGCCCTTGTACCTTCTTCTCATGCAATGGAAGGTTGTACCGCACATAGACAAGGTCATTCAAGAACTTTTGAGTCAACCGATGCGCTTCTTTGTGTGAATGGCCTCAAAGACACTCCAGTTGCGCTCACAACTAGATGCACTACAAGGCTGAGATAAAATACAAATGGTAACCTTTTGAAGATTAGGCGTTGTGGTACCATAATCTTGCCACCACAAATCTGCAAGGATAACAATTGCCATTTATAACTTAGTAAGGATTTAGTCAACTTAAACATTAACAAAAAAGTAAAATAATATTAAACACATGAATTTGTTACCTGGCTGTAGAGTCTCTCCTACGAATGCAATCCTTGGAAGAAAACAATGGTCCTTCGGCCTTATTATAGCTCTGTATCTTATCAAGTATAAGATCTCGAAGGGCATCATTACTAACCAATCTCTCCATACATGCGTTGAGGCCAACAAGAACCTTTGCATCTGCTCTGAAAGTAGGAGAGAAATAAAATTTGGGGTTCAAAAAGTAGGCAGTAGCATGAATATGTTGGTGGAGTTGTCAGTTCCACCTCCGATCTATTATGCGCCATACAGGTTCATATTTGGTCTTGTTTGACCCATATAAATGCTGAACTGCCTCTTTGGCTTTATCCATGGCCTCATATAGATATCCCATGGGGCTTTTATGCCAATCCACCAATCGTAGAACTCTAATCAACGGTTTTGACACCTAAAATATAAAAAAATTAACAAAATCAGCAAGTTGTAATATTAGAAAACAAAAAAATAAATCATCAATCAAAGTTTGAAAAATTACATTGATGATCTCCTCCATTAGTTTGGCAAATCTATCATCAAAAATGGTCTACACGACCTTCTCTACTTTAGGCTTTCTGCAATAAGGACTGTCCAACGATCTTTCACTCACAAACATGCGCTTGAGGTTGGGCAATGTAGCTAAAATACTCTGCAAGGTGAGGAAATTGGTGGCAAAGCGTGTGACTCTTGATTGCACGAGATCCTTACCATCAGTGTGCTCTCTCATGAGACTTAGGACCCATGTGTGATTGTAGATGTACTTGTGATATTCCTTCCATCTTCAACCACATTCTTCACCCAACTCAATTTCCCTATGTCCTCAAAGAGCAAGTCAAGATAGTGGGCAGCACAAGGGCTCCAAGATAATGTAGAATGCCTCACCATTAGAAGTTTACCGGCTACCACATATTCAGTTGCATTGTCAGTCACAATTTGAATTACATTTTGAACCCCCACTTCCAGTACCACCTCATTCAACATGTTGCACAAGGTCTCTGCATTTTTTATTTCATTAGAGCATTCAACTGATTTTAGAAATACCAATTGTCCCCCTGAAGCCACTAAAAAGTTGATGAGTTTCCTATTTCTGCCATTCGTCCACCCATCAGATATAATGGTGCAGCCATTCTTTTCCCAAATTCTCCTCCATTCCTCCACTAGTCGGTGTGTGTTTTGGACCTCATTCTAAAATAATGGCCCACTCAACTCATGACGACATGGAGCCTTGAACCCCTTACTTGCCATAGTCAATGCAGTGACCAACCCTTCCCAATAAGGACTAGAAGCAATATTGAATGGAATATTGTTGTAGTACCAAAATCTAGCACATGCCAACTTCACCTCATTTTGCAACTCTTTATTCCAAGAAGTACCTTCCAATGAAGGTTGTGCACCAGGAGTATTACATAGCACAACAAAACTAGAATTGAGGCTACCCACACTTCCAATTCTTGATCCTTGTATCCGTGGCCCAAGAGAAGAGTCCCCCATAGCCCTTTGTGGCCCTGTAGAATTGAAATCTGCTTCATACACAGTGCTCATAGGATGTACATGTAATACAATTGTCAGCCACCAGGATGCCATTGTCATGTGCACTTCCTTTCAATTGCAATTGCTTCAGACCCAACATTGTTCTAGATTTAGAAAATTTAATGCTGCATAAATGTTTTTCTACCACCTAATAATCAGTTTGATAGAATTGGAGAGTTATTTCACCATTGAGCATTTTTTCTCAATTGAAATGTGCATGGATTGCAATGTGCTTTGTTATTTGATGTTGAATAGGATTTTGGCAAGAGCAATACAATTTTGGGTCACAAAATGAGGTGGTACTTTTAGTAATACTAACATGAAGCTCATCTAATAATATTTCAAGGGATATTAATTCCTTTGATATTTTTGTTGCATTTCTATATTAGGAATATTAGGTTGGTTTTTTTACTGCAAGTGATAGTAATTACACCACATTTGAAGACAACCAAAACTAGATTTCCTACCAATAGTATCATTAGTATGCACAACATCACAATAACAAGGTTACATTTTGGGTGCAGGAATAATGAAGATAATATCGAAGTGTACCTTTAATATACCTTAATATTTTTTTTTGCCATAATCAAGCTTTCTAGTAATCATCTATATAAATTAGGATTGGTCTTTTTTAATAGGGGTCATGGGTGAACCTTAATACCCAATTGAGTAGGAATGACAACAGGTTTATGGTTAATCATATTGAAAAAGTAGGATTTGTCTTTTTATGTAGAGGTATGGGGTCAAGTTTAAATCCCCTTTAATAGGAACGACAGTAGGTTTATAGTTATTCATATTGGAAAGTTTGGGTTTGGTGTCAAGTTTAACACCCACTTTTATAGGAATAGGTGTAGGTGTATAGCTAATTATTTTGATTTTTGATCTAAATCTTATGCATATCTTGCTTGAGATACCACACTAGATTAATGATCTTGGAATAAAGCCATTCCTAAGAAATGATGAAGTAAACCCAGGTCAATCATTTCAAATGTTTGATTTAGTGTGTTTTTGTATTTGTGGATTAAAAATTTGAGACTTCGTAATAAATAAGTAATCTACATATAAAACAACTATAATGATTTGACCATCTTAAATTTTAACAAAGAAACCATTGTAAGAATATCTAATAGAGTATCCAAGAGAGTGAATTAAGCAATGAATCTTTGCATACCAAGCTCTAGGAGCTTGGTTAAAACCATATAGAGATTTTTGGGGTTTACATACATAGGATTCTTTGTTTGGTTGTTCAAACCCTTTTTGTTGAGTCACAAATATTTTGTTAAAGATAACCGTTTAAGAATGCATATTTCACATCATTTGTTGTATCTCCCTACTTGTTTTGGCTGCGAAGGAAAAATTCATCCTAGTGATGCTCATTATTGCCATAGTGGCAAAGGTCTCATTGTGATCTATTACTCTCAACAATGTTGCCAAGTGAAACCTCTAGCGACTACTCTTGACTTAAATTTGTCTATTTCACTATTGGAGTTCATATTTAACTTTATATAACCAATCAAAACATATAATACTTGTTTCTTAGGGTGTGGGAACAAGATTCAAAGTGTTGCTCTTCATTAGAGTGTTATGATTTAATTACGCCGAATCGCTCCATTTTTAACTTTTTTAGCTTCTTCAAATTTTTGAGGTACACTTTCATAGAAAGTCAAATTAGGGTTTGAGCGCATTTGGATCTTTTAGTTTGAGGTTTATTAGAGGATTCCTCCCCCTTAAATTCATTATTTTGATTTATTAGTTTAGATGGAAGATTATTTTTTTTCAAAGAATATTTTGGTTAATATGATATTCCTTTAGAAAGTTCATAGAGCCTCGCGCCTTTTGTTTTTCCTCCATATCTTATAAAGATGCATTTAAAGGAAGTTGGGTGAAATTCCTTCCTTTTGATTTTGGGAGTGAATATAGAAGTAAGACTTTGAATTTTTCTTAGGTGGGAGACATTAGGTTCCCTTTTCTTCCATATTTCCAAGTGTGTTGTAAAATTTAATGCCTTTGAAGCCAATCTATTTGGAATGTGAATGATTTTAATCATTGCTTCAGCCAATAGAAATTTAGGTGCATTGGTGAAATACATCAAGGATTTAACTAGTTCCATAGTAGTTCGATTTTTTCTTTTTCTGTCGCACCATTTTTTTGAGAAGAATATGGAGTTGTGAGCTCCCTTTGAATCTTGTATGTATTTTACCACATGCAGTATATAATTCTTTAGATTCTTTATTTATATAGTCTCATTATCTATTTTTCATTTTCTTAATTTGAGGTCGGACAGATTGCCAACTAGGGCCTTCTTTTTTTTATAAAGAGGGGTAAATGCTTTTGACCTGGAGCTATGAATTGGTGAATTCACAAATGGGGGACCTCGTCCCCAATTTAAATTCTCAACAATTACATCCCAATGGGGTTTGAACCTTGATAGCAAGAATTTCAACACAACAACTTAACCATCACACGACGCCACTATTGGCAACATGCCAACCAGGGCCTTAATTCCTTCTACATGGAAAGGATTTTAATTTAATTTTGAATATAACATGTCCCTACATTTTGGTATGGTAATCAATAAAAATTCATGCATACTGAGATAAACTAAGGAAAGAAACTTGTACCTGTCTAATTAGTTTATTATGGACCAATTGTAGGGGTCAGAAGAGTTGTTGATATGGTTCTTCATAAACGGTAAGGCTTGTTGTTTGCTTAGAAAGCATGCATCACATGCTTCTAGCTTGCTTTTGATTCTACGTAAACCAATCACAAGTCATGATGAACCATATTACTTAGACTTATAATATTTAGATAGCCTTGTCTTTTATGCCACAATTTAGGCACATCTTTACTTGGATTAACAGACAAGTTATTTTTGTTAGTTTTAGGATCAGAAATGCAATAAGCAGAAAACTCAACACATAGAACAAAGAACACAGTATTTTACCCTGGGAAAACCCTCCTATTCGAGGGAGAAAAACCCAGCAATATATCCTCTTTATAAATCAGAAATAAGTCCAGAAATAGCACCCAAGATGAGGCTCTAGAAGAGGTTGAGTCTCATACAAAGAATAATACAACTTCTCCTTGAAGAGAATCTTGGATACACAAAAGTAATGACACTTCTCCTTGATGCTAATTTGCTGCTTAGAAAAATAGGTCTGCTGCTGAAAGAATTCAAACTTGAATGAAATTGATTGGATGATCAAATGAGGAGACACCTTCTCCTTTATATACCAAACTAGGTGCTCTCCTCTAGAGCCGACCTTTAGTTGAATATACTATTTTGTTTAACAAAAGGAAAGGGTTGACTTGCCTTTGCTTAATTTTATTTGAGAGAAAATATCTCCTGAAGCTATAAAACACTAACACTCCCTCTTAGCTAGGGAGGTATTTTCAAATATCCTCGTCATGGAGTCTCTCAACATGATGCCCACAATGGCTACACCCATTTGTGGAAAAACACATCTTCAGTCTCAGAGATGTATAAAAAATATCCTCGTCATGGAGTCTCTCAACATGACGCCCACAATGGCTACACCCATTTGTGGAAAAACACATCTCAATCTCAGAGATGTACAAAAAATATCCTCCTCATGGAGTCTCTCAACATGACGTATCATCTGAGTCTCAGAGATGTACAAAATATCCTCGTCATGGAGTCTCTCAACATGACGTTTCGTCTTAGTCTCAAAGATGTACAAGGGCTTTTACCTCATATTTCTCTGTCTCAAAGAAATATACACTACAAGGGCTTTCACCTCATATTTCTCCGTCTCAGAGAAATATACACTACAAGGGCTTTCACCTCATGTTTCTCCGTCTCAGAGAAATATACATTACAACAAATCTTCATGACGATGTGACTCCCTCTGAAGCTCCAAGTCCTTGCATAAACCTCCTAACCTCCTTGTCCAAGATTTTCTACAATGCTTGCCTTACACACTTCCGACACTGCTGTCTTGCGAGAATCTAGAACTTAGGCCTCCTTGACCTCATCCTAGATCACCCTATTTTGAATAGGTTTGCGGTGCTACCAATGTGAAAACAAGGTTGATTGCCTTGTGCAATTCCGTTCTTTGCAGTTGAAGAGGCCTTCAAAAAACTTGACTTTGCAAAACTGCAACCCACTTAGTTGACACCTTTACTTCTTCTCAGTGAGTCACTCTAGTTCCTTGAGAGATAGGACGCCATTTTGGAGAACACATAACTCCCTCTTGATCCCTGCCTCAATACAGAGATTGCAAAAATCCTCTGGAAGTGAACTCCCCTCCATTGATTGATCTTAGAACCTTAAATCCTCTTCTTGGATATGATCTCAACTTGTGCCTTGGATTCTTGGAATTTAACTCCCTCTTCTGAGGCAAACGGATTGGTTTCTTCAAAAGCATTGGGTTCACTTATTAGAACATTAGAATCTTGCACGCAAAAATGAGGGATCGATATACTCAAACAAAGATCACTATATTTGCTCTCTCCGCCCTTTCAGTGGCGTCAATCGTTGCAAGTCAGCCCTTTGCTTAAGCTGATAATCGATGACTCGCGTGGCCACTCTGACTTCCGAAGGGACGCGAATCAACCTGAGGCCAACTCGGGGAATTTCATACTAGCTGTATGCTTTCGTAGACAAAGAATGACCACCTTTCCAATCGAATATAAAAATGAAATATTCTACAGCGGCTGCTTGTATTTACGCTGGCCAAAGTACATCTTACTTAGACTGCCATGTAAGTTTGGAGGGCCCACTTGAAAATTTAGATATTGTCGAGTCAATGATTTCCATGTTGAATGCCAACATCAAAGTATCGACAGACGTGAATAAAGAACCCGTGGTTCCCTTCATAAGACGCGTCCTATATTAAATAGAAGCTCACAAAGCAATTACCATTTGTCAAACTTCTTGTAGCCACACTCGTGCATTTCCCAGAGTCTTTTAAGCAACAATCCAACAACATTAGGAATACGCACTGATGTCTCGCGGTTTCAAAATAGGACATGGAAGATAATGAATTTGAAACTTTAAGAGATTATAGTCGGTTGACCAAACCTCTGACCAATCCTTGTCTTTTCTGCCACGACTCTCCCAATGTCCACGTCGCCACAAAATACAAAGCTCTTTCCTAAGCCATGATATCCACTAATTTTATAATGTTTTGTCTCCTAGAATTCCTTAAATCATAAGCTGCATCCCGATATGAATTTTAACCGACATGAATCCCTTCATCATTTTCGTCCAAGGAAAGCTCGTAACACTTCTTGATTGGGTCTCTATGCCACGTCAACAAATAGCAGTCTCCGCACTGGATATAAGTTGCCATGATAAATTTTCCAGTATATACTCGATTATTTAAAGATTCGAGTAATCTCCAACTCAGTATTCCGCTCGGTAAAAAAAAACGATATCCAGAGAGAAGCGTTACTCATTATGTCTTCATCTATGAAATGATTCCTAGCTCAGCCCTATTTATGGCTATGAAGTAGAGACGTCAAAGATTAAAATTGAATTGCATAATGATTAATTTAAGAACTTGGATTCTTCAATGTTTCTTCAGCTATGCACCACTGGAATATCAATAGTCACAGAGCTTTTGAAGTCTATAACCGTGTCTGAAATCCTCGCTAGAAGTTTGGACGCCAAAACAAAGACATACGAAGTTAGATGATGCCTATAATTTCCTTGAAAACTCCTCCGCCTAGCTGCTTCGAATTATCAAGACCCTTCCTGAGCCCAACGTTAGCAAAAACTTGTGAAGAAAGTCATCAGCATAAATGAATTAATGTTTCCTCATGCTCCACATCACCTCCTCTTAAGCTATTGCCGTTTCTGTAGCTCACGAGCTTTCAATCCATAGTTTTCGAAGGTCAACCAACACCAAGCTTTCGTATTCTCCACAAGAACCATTATAGCTTTGACGGAAAGTGGAAATGTTAATACCCGTCTCCACAACATATCCTGTAGAGCAATGAAGATGCTTGATTCTTCAACATGATATTAACTTGAATTCATTTGCTCGACTCATGTAAGCATTGCTTTCATCAAATACATCTGCCCGATCCCAAATTTGTCTTATCCCCTGCTTAGCCAAATCTGATCAGATATTTTCTAAACCCGCTTTGATACCATGTTAGTTTTAGGATCAGAAATGCAATAAGCAGAAAACTCAACACATAGAATAAAGAAAATAGTATTTTACCCTGGGAAAACCCTCCTACTCGAGGGAGAAAAACCTAGCAAGATATTCTCTTTATAAACCAGAAATATGTGCAGAAATAGCAGACAAGATCAGGCCCTAGAAGAGACCGAGTCTCATACAAAAGAATAATATGTAACGACCCCAAAATTGGGTAAACAAAATTTTTCTACTTTCACTAATAAGATACAAGGAAATACATTTATAATGACAAAGTAAATAACTGTTCTTTTCATTCTAATTGAACATTTCATCATAAAGAAATAAATGACACAATACATCATTGTTCTATTTTCCAAGTAAATAACAGAGTACGCTTTCATCATTACTTTTCTTTCAATTAAAAAGCAAGGTAAGAATCTTACAAGTTTCAAACATAGCTCGGAAGCTTTTGAGCAAATAGGAATAAGACTGTCCAGGATCTTCCCTTTCAAACCTTGGTTCATCAGAAGTCTACTGTGGAGGAGAAACATCACTCAGGTGCTTTTCCACCAACCACGGACTTATATTGCGGTCCCCCGCACGTTTACTGTTAAGTAGACGGCCCTCCCTTCTACAAAGAGATTGGTTGGGTAACCGATTCTGTATGACCAACTGAGCATAGTGTGTAATCCTACATAACTAAATCCTTGTGCCCTCACAATCTCAATCTAGCATGTAACCTGGATTACTGTGAACTGACAGTGTAATTCGTCTCACAGTCTAAGTGGACGTTAGGTATACTACACTACTTTGGCCAAAGCATTTCGGCAGTACTTAAACTGACGGTCATCTATCACTTGCACTAAGTCAGGTTCGTTTGACTTAAGGCTGCCTTATCCTACGCGTAGGTTGAGTCCTTTCCGTGGGTAGTCAATCACCCTAGACTTCCTACTTCAACTACTTAAACAGGAAATGGAGTACAGTCAACAAGGGGTCCCTCTGGTAACTCCTAACATGGAAATCTTTATCCATGGAGTACATAGCTTTCTCTAGTTAACCTATTTAACTCTAAAGCTTTAGACTACCTTGGTACTGAATCCACCCTCGTCCTAGTATTTAATAACTAGTTCCTTTTCCTTTATTTAAGGAGTTCAAGCAGTATTCATATAATACAAAACATAAAGTACTTTTATTAAGAAGTAATCAAACATTTCCCTTTTATGCTATTCCTTTTCAAACTCTCCTATGAAATCAAACTATTTCATTTCAACAAGCTTTTAAGCTATTTCCAATTCAACAAGCTCTTAAGCTATTTCTTAATTCAATAAGCCTTTTCTAATGAGATTTAAGCTATTCCCAATTCAATACAATTCCTTAGAACAATAGAGGCTTTTCTAATATTTTCATTTCATACTACAACATAATGCAAAGCATAATCAAGCAACAAATAACTCATTTTTAAATCAATGACAAAAATTCTTCAAAACATTTCTCATGCCTGAATTCCTTGCTGCGAAATGAGTTTGATCGGTAGCTTCAGCTCTTCCTCCACCGTTCTTCACAGCCTTTACCAGCTACTTCTCACAGCATGAACAAATACAACTCTCAGGTAAATGCAGTTTCGGTAATGAGGGAATGTTGCTCTCAGCAATACAGTCACAGCAAGATGATAAAGTCATTTTAATATATATTTTAAAATGTTATAAATACATTTAACACTATATTTAATATAAACCATTATAGTTTAAAATATATGAAAAATATCTATATAATATCCAAATATTAATATAGATATAATATATTTCATTATCGATTAAACTATAATAATGTCTATATTAAATATATTATTAAATATATTTATAAATATATCCACATTTACATTTAAATATATCTATACATGTTTATTTCCAATTATCCAATTATGTGTATTATAGGCCAGTCAGAGCACCTTTAATATACGTAATTGCACAAACATGTATATATACATTTAACTGTAAATTCCAGGCGTCAGTATAACTTATCAGCTCACATTTCACATTCAAGGTTCATAGAACAGTAAGTCACTCAATCAAGTAACACCACTCATAAAGCGTAATGAAGTAATCAGAAACTCCTAAGCCTAAGGATGACTTATCATGACAACTCAATCTGACTCAGTTCCCAAAACCCTCAGTGAAGTGTGTGTATGCTCATATGATCAACTTTACCGGTTAGCCGACCAAGTTCCTCTCTCGAGTGATGTTTCCCCTCCACCTGGAGGAATAGTTCCTGTTCTTGCATCCATGGCACAAAACCACGACAGTCAATTGCTCACAATATTTGCAATATATATAAATCAAATATATAAAACAAGACTAATTACTTTCCTCTATGCATTGCTTATCCAAGAATAACATCAATCAAGAATACAGAATGAGCCAATCATAACATGTAAACAGATTCTCAAATTGATAACAAGGTTCAATCACATTTTATTCATTCAAAACCTTCCTTACAATCAGAATGCTCTAAGCATTACTAGAATAGTAACTATACAAATTTCCGGGGTGTAACATAATACAACTTCTCCTTGAAGCGAATCTTGGATACACAAAAGTAATGACACTTCTCCTTGATGCTAATCTGCTGCTTAGAAAAATAGGTGTTTATTTTGGAAAATATTTATTGTTCTGTTGAATAAATAATGCTTCAGAAACCTTTTCTTTGGAATCAAATTTTGGCATCACTTGCCCTTCTTGGATGAGAAAGGTAGCAAAGAGAGTTAATAGGTGGGGAATATTTTTCTCATTTTGATATGTTGAATTTAGAATAGAAATGAAATTCTTGAATTTTTAGTGGAATATTCATTTGAATAATGAAATAGAAGCTTGCATTGGATAAGTTTGCAATTGCAACCATTCAATTGAGATTTTATGTTCCTCACTTGGACAAGGTATTTCACTATTTTTTTATCTCTTTTCATAGGAGTGATCTAAGTCACAAGGTTCGAATTTGAATACATTGAAATTCAGAGGAAATTCGACAAGGAAAAAATTCGAAAAGTAAAAAATTCGGATTAAATTCGCCTTCTATAATTTTGATTTTAAAAAAATATAAGTAATAAACTTAAAATAAGTAAAAAAATAATATTAATATACTAATATGTTTAAATATATTAATAAAGTTAAATACAAGGCAAAATAAATAATAAATATGTTTAAAAATAATTCGACCAAATTTATATACTAACAATTATAAATCTAATTCGATGAGGGTAAAAAAATAATATTAATATACTAATAAAAATCATAAGAATCTAATTTTGATGAAGGTATATAAATAAATCATATTAGAATCATATTTTTACCTTCGTGAAATTAAATATTTTAAAATATTAAAATTTTAATTTATTAAATGTTAATATTTAAAAATAAAAGTAAAACAATAAAATAAAATAATATTATATTTAATATCCATTAAAGCAATGGCATTGGCATTTATTTGAAAAAACAATTATTTTATTCTATATGCTTGTTCCAAAAACAATTATTATTAATGTGTCCATGCCTTTCCGGCTCATGGTTTAGCCGACATATGACATGGAGAGGAACGAACGCTTGAGCGGGGGATGCGAGAGTTTGGGGAGTCAAACACAAAATATTTCAGCTAGGCATTCATTGGGAAGGTGGTGGAGCAGATTGACGACCAGCGGTAGGGCATTGAGCACAAACCCTACTACCGGCAAGCTATCGAGCCAACGACCGTCGAAGAATACAGCGACGTCCCTATACCTCCAGACAGGCACTGTCGGTTGCTCACGACAATTTCTTTTTAACATATATTTTAATAAAAAGAACCTTCACCCCTTTTCCTCGAATTTTTGGCGAATCAAAACGAATTTCAGACGTTTTTTAAAAGTTCGCCGAATTTCAAATCTCAAGCCGAAAATTCGGCGAATGCTGTGACTTAGGTAGTGATGAATAGATCAAGTATGAATTTAATGCTTTTAGAATTCTTCATACCCTCTTTGCATGGATTTTGGTAATTTAAATGCTTTTCCTTCACAAGGTGATTCTTGAATTTTGATGGGAAGGTGAAAATCATCTTGATATTGAGTCTTTGGCTCTATGATGAAAAACATTATATATATATATATATCTTTTGAGATCAATCTACAATGGTCCTCAAGGTTCTGACAATGAATTAAGACTTAAATCAATTTTTCTATATATATATATCTTTTGAGATCAATCTACAATGGTCCTCAAGGTTCTGACAATGAATTAAGGTTCTATATAGAATAGTTATTCCCATTAACTTGCGAGGTTTATGAATAATAGATTTATGGGAGGCCATAATAAATTTAATTTCAATTTTAGTCAAAATGATTTTTTCTTAAAAATGATTTGAATGAAATAATTTACTTTTGTCTACCAAGTCAAACATAAAACAAGTTGGTTTTCTTGAAAGAACGAATATAATATTCAGATATGCTTAACAATTAGATAATTGCTAACAACAATTTTTGTAGAGAAGTTGTATATTTAAATTTTCTGTACTGAAAATATATGCATGTGGCAATTGTTTAGGTACCAAGAAGACTAGGAGCCATGCCTAAATATTTTTTATAAGTGACAGCCATGGCCCTGACTGTGTTTTATTTGAACGATGGTCATGAAGTCTTATAATGGCTACAGCCCATTTTTATCGCAAATCTTTTAGTCTTTATAATGGCTGTGGCCAGCAGAGGGTGATTAACATATTAGTTTTTAAGGAAATGTAATCTAATGAATTGTAATGTTTCATTGATTTATTTATATACCTTGTATTCATTGTATTTGATGGGAGCTTGAATTTGGTAAACCAAGTTTCATTTTTTTAATTTTGTACTTTGTATTTTATGAAGCCTAATTAGGTTTTTCAAATTTGACAATTTGTATAATGCAAAAATTTCAATGAAAGCCTTTTTTTTAAGAGATGTTATTTTTCTCCCTTAAAAGAATAAGGTTGTGGAGTTATCTTGTGAAATACATATATATTTATTTCTATGAAAAGCTTGTAGTTGTAAGAAGATGAGGAAAAGAGAACTTTGTTTTTTGTTAAACTCTAGCAAGGTACCTATAATTGCATAGACGTTGACCTTTTTGTTTGTTTTTCTCCAATTGTGCTTTCCAATTTTTATCTCTCTTGTAGATAAAATTAGTACACCCTAAAGGAAGCTTTGATACTATGTAATGAAATTGAGATCTTAATGCTTTGTAATTAACTTATACAAGAAATATATTGTACAAAAATAAATATGCAATTACAGAAATCAATTAACACAATTACACACGAATACAAAGATTTATGGTTGGGAAGCCCATGAAGATAAGAAACCCCACAAGCATCATTATATTGATTTAGACCCATAAGAACATTGGGTTCCCACAATCTCTTTTTCTCTCTTCTTCTTGATAATGGCCTCACACAAAACCTATGTATTGAAGTCACAATGAATATCGATTTATTCACAATATTAAAATTCTTTCTTCACATTTTCAAACAATAGGGATTCCCTAAAATGCAGGGTGACAAGGAAAGCTACACTCATTTGGGAAGTGATAAAAGGTTTTCATAACAAGACATATTTATTTAATAAATTACTCAAAGACGATTCTTCAATATTTAATTAATTAAATATTTTGTAATATGCTTATGCATATTCTATTTTATTAGGTCTACACCGTATGTGTAGAGCCTCACAAATGTTACTTAGGGCGACTTATACAAGTGTTGTCTCCTAATGAACATTATATTCTAACAGAGATCTTTTGTTTGAAACCTTGTGGATGAAGACATTTAATTTCCATAGTTCTTATCTAAATATCAATTCTCTTAATGTGGTGAGTAGTAGTATTAGTTTGCCAAAACATTGACAATTTCACCAACCATTAAAATTGCTATGGCATCTTGATGGAAGTTGAAGAATGACTATCAATATTGAAAGAGTTCCTTAAAATGACAAATGTGGCCTATGAGTGCTTTTGGGGGACCATTGCCTTGTAAAAGTTGTGGTATGCCTAATATGGAGCACGTTTCCATTGTCTTTGCCACTCAAATTGGGAGACTAGTGCCTTCCCTTTGCCATCAAACTAGCGAACCATTGCTCAATGTGTGCTTTTGGCTTGGTTGTCACTAAAAATGGTTGGAAAAATCATTATTGGGTGGCCTTCTAAAGCCTCTCAGCCATTGAATCCAGCAGAGTAGTGCCCGGAATGTTTTTGTTGGATGTACTTAAAATAATGGTAGACTAATGTTGGGCATGAACCTCTAATGACCTTGCCTCTTGAAATTGGGAATAGCCTCCCAGAAGCACTCTAAATAGTTCTTGATGCATAAAAGTCAGTTTTAGACTTCCAAGAGTTGTTCTTGATGGTTTAGACAACTTAAACCTTACCTTTGCCTATGTGGTGCACCTTTCGATTGTTACCACTCATAGTTGTGTTGCCATCATTTTCAGTCAACCCTTTTTAAAACAAAGAAAAATCTTCGCAGAGTACTTAGCCAAATCAAAGAGTTACTTTCATCGGTTTTTAACCAAGTTTGCAAACCTATATCGGATACCAACACAATTTTAGAACTTCCTTCTCACCCAACAAGCTTAATCTTTAAAGTCTATGTGTCGGTCAAGCAATTGTCAAAATGATTGTGACTAAAAAAGCTTAATCTGTAAAGTCTATGTATTAGATGGGTGAAGACTGAAACAATTAAGAAACTTGGTGTTTCACAAAGTTGTCAATCCCCGACAAGGTTTTCAAAACTTCTTCATTCTCGCCTTGGTTTTCAAGTTAAGCTGTGGTTATTTACCAAAGTGCTATTTATAACAGTAAGAAGGGGTTAATGAGCATATTAAGGTGTTTCAAAATTGTTTAGTAAAGTGGCATATGAGTTGGTTTTCATAACTAAGGCAGACTTTGAAGTATTTCAAGAACCTACCCAAAAATAGATAACCAGTGCATTCGAGGCCGAACATTGCTTCATTATCAGTGATATATTTGTAGAAAGGAAAGTTGCTTACAAAAATTAAGGTTTTCATCCATGAAGACTAAGGTCATTAACCATGAGCATAAAATGAAAGGCTATAAACAGTAAACATGAAAGAAAATAGAAGATTTCTAAGACATTCCTATAACAAAGCATTTTGAAAGCCAAAAAGATAGATATATTAATATATTTATCGTAAACATCTGTATTAGACCATTACAAAAAGAGGGATTCAATAGTACAAGGGGTCTTAAATACATGGAGTAAAGATGAGGACTTTGATGTCCTCAATAAATTCCCGCATACGCTCTATTTGTGTAGGGGAGAAGAGGTTCTTGTTGAATTCCACGAAGTGGGCAAAGGTTTGCATGTTATTGCGCTCTAGTCCAACATGCAGCAATGCAACTGCTTGACCAACTTGCTCGTTGTGTAGTGCAGATGCAATGCAGATTATATCACCAACCAAGCTCACACTCGGATGAACATAAAGGCCTCTCAAGGCATCTTCAACGCATATTAGATATCATGGTCAAACCAGACGTTCGGCAATTCGCAGCTCCCATTCAAAACTCCCAGAGGTGCGCACGATGTTGTACAAGAAACGCTCAAGCAGATTGGAATTGTGGATGTGCACTTGGGACATAAAAGTGCTTGTTGATAATCTTACAAATCACTTCCTCTCGCACATCATTGCGGATTAGGAAGATTTCATTAAGTTAATCTATGACCAACCTTCGAATGACATTGCACTCGACCCCATCAATGACCAAAAAATTGCTTCTAATCTCTAGAGCTCCGTCACTTGATGTGCTCGACATGCTTGAAGTAGAAATTAACATTGTGCAAGTAAGAAGTGATGAAGTTGGTTTATAGAAGGGAGAGAGAAAGCTAGAAGAGTTCACTTAAAGGCAATTAATTTTGAAAGTACATCCAAATCGCCTCAAAATCATTGAACTCGGCAAGGTGATGTGATGGGAATTTAGTGAATGAGATATAGACGTTGACGAAATCCTTTGCATTTAAAGAAATCGCATGGAAGCAATCCTAGGTGGCTTGCCAACAGTCACTGGAAATTGAAGGTGGCAAACATTTCGCATGGGAGTAGGGCATGTGGTCTACTTATTGCAAGCGATGATTCGTTATATCGTCATATTGATTGGAAAATGGGGATGTAATCATAACCATCCTTAAAAATAGCAATTAATGAATGTGGTCATAATCTGACAAAAAATATTTTGTTTCTAGCCAACCTTTTATTCAGCCAGACGATAGTTGGTGTCCAAGAATTGGTTTTTGAGAAATCCTAACCATTACAATGTAAAATTTTAAATATCCCTTCGTTGGATATTGCAAGAGTTTGACATTTTGATCCCCCTTGCATTGTGATGCATGAGTGAGAATCGATCATAATAGAAGGATCAAATTTTGCAATTTTAATATATTGCTGTGAATGTTTATTGTCTATGTGCAATAAATTGGGAGTTAGATACTAATGTTTATGGATAAGGTTGTGAGCTTAGATGAATATTTGGATATTCCTTCCCTGGAAGGATGTGTTGTTTAGTGGTGTTTGATTCATTTATTTGCAGTAAATGTTAAGATTGTATTGAGTCGAGTCAGTAAGCTTTGATAGTCTAGTCTGTGAGTTATGATATTAATTGTTTGCCAGTCCATTTCAACATTGAAATTAGTTTCTTTAGTTTTAAAATTATTTTTCTTCGCATCTATTTCATGGCTATGAGTAGGTATTAGTTTTCCTTTCTGTTTTTTGGTCAAAAGCAAATACCTGCTTTCTTATATTTTCAAAAAATCAAAATTATATCAGAAGAGGGAGTTGTACCTCAATTAAAATTTAGAGGAAGATTACCAATGCAATGGTGATTTGTCCAACTGTTGTTGATTGATTAGTCCTTCTTGGGGCATTATAGAGTCATTTTGTGTTTAATCATATAAAGGAAAAATCTATTCACCAACAAGTTAGAAAACTTAGACTTCGGAAAAACTCGACAGACCCAAAATTGGTGATGGCAAAAACTTGGCAAAAATGCTTAAATTTCTTTAAAATCATTTTTTTTTGCAAAATTCAAAGACAAAATATATCCAATGAGTCCATAAATGAGTACATAAGTGTTGTTTTCTATTAAATTTGATTCATTTGAATACAAATTGAGTAGAAAATCACATCATCATGCGAAACGTTGATACAATAGTTACCTGGTAACAATTATGAATTTATGATGATTGTCTTTGAAAATCATCATCA
The DNA here is from genome assembly GCA_007115665.2 of Sequoiadendron giganteum. NCBI lineage: Eukaryota > Viridiplantae > Streptophyta > Pinopsida > Cupressales > Cupressaceae > Sequoiadendron > Sequoiadendron giganteum. Next base: position 427,601,780 of record CM021108.1, on the reverse strand, counting down.
TAATTCATAAATTGCATATTACAACATTTGAAATCTTCGTCTATCCTAGTCTAGTGAAAACTTGGGGAGAGGTTCTAATCTTTGCACACCGTTGTAGTCTAGAGAAAAATCGAGGAGAAGTTCTAATCAAATGATATTATAATAGTGATAAAGATAATTGTCTAAGTTGTCGATTCTAGTCTCCACTCCCAAATCCCCTCATTGTAATCAAATTTCTTATATAAGAAGAGATCCCAATAACTAGTGGGGGTCTAGGAGGGAGATCTTAGTGGGGTTGAGGGACGATTACCCTTGTGGGGGTTTCGGGGCAATGCCCCCAATGGGGTCGAGGGGCAACCACCCTCGTGGGTGTCTAGGGCCAACGCCCCCAATGGGGTCGAGGGGTAGTGCCCCTTGTGGCGTCCGAGGACAATGCCCTTGACGCATTCCCTGTTGTGATACAGGGTGGGGTCTAGGCGCAACACCCCTATCACCAAGCCCAAATTAAGGCCTTTGAAATCACTTAAAACCAAGGTTACCCCAAGTTTCTGGGATAGGGACGACAGGTGACGAGTCCCCAAGTTTCCGATTTTTGAGGCCAAAATTAGGGACGGCAGGGGATGGCTATATAAAAATATAGGGAAATTTTAAATATTCATATGATAACATGGATAAGGCATGCATAATACACATTATAGAACATTAACATATAACATTTGTGTTCAACATTATGCCAATACTCAATACGCATTCAAAATTAACATACACGAATCATGAAACAACCTCCAAGTTATAATTTATAAACTTATATGAAAATGCCCAAAGGCTACATTGCTGCCATATAGTTTTAAAGTTTGCTATGAAAATCAAAATACAATGTCAGTAATGAATACAGAATAAACAAAGTCAAAGAGCACTGCTGCCCCTAATCATCCCTCATAGCCGCATCAAAATAAGAGCCATCCTTTGAGTCACTGCCACTATGATGCTCCTCCTCAACCAACGGAACCCCAACCAAACCCTCAGTTGTCTCCTCCTCATCTACCTGGGCCACGTCCTTGGGATCAATATCCCACTGTAGAGTTGGAGTCTGTTGATCTTGAAGCCGAAGAGCACTATGAACGGCCACTAGCTTCTCCGCTCGTCTAGAGGTAAGTCTATTCCTCTTGAGGGAGTGGATAAAGCTATACGTGGACCAATTCCTCTCTGCAGCAGAGGAACTAGCAACCTGTGCAAGAAGGCGAGTAGCAAGTGTCTTCAACTGCGGTGTATCCCTCCCATGATAGGTCCACCATCCAATAGGGTTTGATTGAGCTAATATAGCTCTATCCAACCTCGCTTGTGGTTTACTCAAGTTTGGGCCAGTAAGATTTGCAAAGTCTAGGAATTGTGACCGAACTAGTGAAGCCTGCTTAGTTGGATAAATCTTTTCAATGGCCCGTGTGAACCCATCTAAAACCTCACTAGCATCACATGGAGGCACCCTACCAGGCCTCGGTGCATACCATTTTGGATTTAAATTTTAGACAAAAGGCAGCCATATGAAGCGGGGTGTTCATTATATTCCACCTCCGTGTCACAATGGGCCCAATGTGTTGCTCATATAAATCCAAAGTGGAGTCCTATTCCGAAATAACTTGCTTGATCTTCCCAAGCATACTGTCAAATGTCTCTTAAATCTCTCCAAGACTAGGAGAGTCTGTATCAGCATATCTGATGACAACTACAATAGGGGAGATGAAGGAGCAAATATATTTGCAAAATGCAAACAAAAGTTCAAAATAATTAGTTGACAAGTTAATTAACATGTTAGAAACTTCAAAAGTTGGAACATTGGACAATAAAATTAAAATATTAAAATCAGAAATTTAATATGAAAATCAGCCATCTAATGTCTTACCTCACATTGGCCCACCACTCGTCATCAAGGATCTTTTGTTTGACGGTCTTTCCTTCAGTAGAACTTGCATTAGGCCATCTGGCCCACTCTGCATTGACCATCATCGCTTGTAGAGGCTCATACACCTCTACCATCCTCTCTAACAAGATGAAGTATGTGACATATCTACATTCAATGTTCATTCATTGATTCAACAATTCATTAAAAAATAAAAATTTAAAACAAAATCAGATTATGAATACAAATTGAAAGTGAAACAAAATGAAGTGAGTACCTTGTCTTAACAGGTTTGAGAAATTCCTTCTTTGAAAATGTTCTGAAGAGAGCAAGTGAGGTGTGGTGATTGCAAATAAACATCTGAATATCTCTAGCTTCTGCCATTGTTTTCTTCACCCAATCCAAATTCCCTATGTCTTTCAATGCATGAACACAACATGGGGTCCAAAATATGTGCTTGTACTTACCCTACACCATCAACCCAGCTGATTTGCACACACGTGCTGAATCGGTGATCACTTGCACCACATTTGCAGCCCCAACCTCCCCTATGTCATCTCTCAAAATGGAAAACTAGAATTTTGTATCCTTACGTCTACTCGAACAATCTACGGCTCTAATAAAATAAGAACCAGCAGAGCATATGATTGACATTGATGAGTGGCCAACGTCTACAATCAGTGCACCCATCCATCACTATAGAGCACCTTGTCCTCATCCATGTTTGCCTCATCTCCTCCATTAACACATTAACTTTGGAGTACTCTTTGTCTAGGAGGGTGGTGCGTAGCTTATGATCTCCAGGGGGTATGAATGAAGGACCAACTGTGGCTATGTCTCTCACCATTTGTTTGAAATAAGAGGAACGGGCCACATGAAATGGAATGGCATGTGCAAAAAAGAATTTGGCAATGGAGGATTCAGTACTATCTTGTGCTTGGTTATTAAACATGGACTCAACTGAGGCTGCCTTTTCACTACCACTGCCACTCACCTTCCTCTTTGCTCTTAAGACAACTCCACTACTACCAACCGTGGAAGGACTAGGAGTAGGCATGGATGATTGTGCACTTGGGAAAGAAGGAGACCCACCTTGAACCCCACCATCACACTCTATTTGAATTTTTTGGCACTCTAAAAATAGGTCATCTGTCAATGAAGGACACACTCTAACTCCATGGTCCACTTCACCCAAAAAATGAGACCTAACTCTTGTGTAGCTGCCCCTAAATTCCTTTTCACAAACATGGCAAAACCAAACCTTACTACCCCTTGAATTATTTTGTCTTTCACCCACGGGTGTAACATATCGAAGGAATGGTTTTTTTGGGTTGAATGGGGGTCTTGCATAGTCTTCCATAGTTTTGGTATTGGTTGATGAAGGAGGGCATTGGATTGGGGTTCTTTGCTCTCTAGTTCTACTACCACCCCCACCACTTTCCCTTCTAGTTTGCATTTCAACTTCACTATCACTTCCACCCTCACTGCTGCCCATGTTTTTTGTTTTTAGAATGCAAGTTACAACTGAAAATGCAAAAAAAAATAAAAAATCAGACAATGTATGCTTCACATTTTGCAAAAAAATGAAAAAAATAAATAGGGAAAGGAAATGCATACCGCTTTGGGGTGGATTTGCACTCCCTTCAACACTATTTTAACCTCCTTTCCTCCTTCAAGCTGCTGCTCCTTCTCCTTCAATGGCTGCAACTTCTTTTGCTCTCAAACCCTTGGCTGCTCAAACAAACAAAATGCATAAAATGAGGTTATGAGGCCCTTTTTCCTTCATAAGGGAGTCAAACTCCATTGGGCCCACACATGCCAATTTTTTTTAATTTTGTGAAGTTTTTTATAAGTTAGCACTTGCTAAAGCGTGTGGGACGGTCGTTTGTCCCCGGGATGGTCGAGGGATGGCTCAGCCATCCCCTGGCTGTCCCCGGGGAGGTTAACCGTCCCTCTTTTGGTCAACAAAGTCCCGCCATCCCGGGGACGTTTCCTGCTTTTTTTTGGAAAGTGGGAACCCTAGTCCCAGATACGGGAGCAGATGCAGGGGCATTTTGTTGGGAAGTGCGTCCTCGGGTTTTCCCTACTTAAAACTTCTTGTCGCACACCATTTCACAATTTTATCACTTAAGGGATAAATTAAGTATTTGGCACTTTTTTATGAAAAATATTTGCTCTCCAAGTGCTATGTGAGGTGCATTCATGTATTTATAGGGCAAAATTGTGAGTTTGACTTTTTTTTTCGATTTTTTTTTTCTATGTTTCACATTTTTGATGTAGCAAGGCTTTTTTGTGAAACTCGCCAAAAAATCGGTGAGTTTTTCTGGCGAGTTAACATCAGAAAGACTTGCAAGTCCTTTGACTCAGCGAGTTTTCGTCGGCTCGTCGAGTTTTTAACGAGTCTGCCAACTATACTACCACTTATTTAAGATTTAAATGGATTCACAATTTTTTTGGAGTCTAAACAACTTTTACCTTGTTTCTTTCTATTGCACAAGGCTTAATAGATAGACAATACAACCTTAAGAATGATGATCCTTTCTCAAAGTGGAACAAATCAACCAATAGATCATGAATGAAAGGATGAGATTGCTTTTAGATGTGACACTCCAATAGATGAACATAATGAAACATGTAAGGAGGGCTATGACATGAAAAGTTTCATTGGGGTGCAACAATGAGCTTTGATTTTGTTGGATCTTGGAATTGTTGCTAAACCTTCTAGAGGGATCAATCCACTTCAATGCTAAGGATATGTTCTTTTAGGTGGATAGAACAACTCATCAATAAAGAGTGAGTGATGATAGGCTAATTGTTGATAATAGATAATCTCTCTTGCACCTTGGGCTTAGCTAGACCTATGAAGGTGTTTGTTGAGTTAATCTTTAACAAGATTTAATCACAACTAAAAGATACAAAAATAGGCAAAATGCAATAGTATCTAGTGTACACTTGGCCTTTAAATTTGTCATTAGACCCAAGTGCTTACCTACTACACATATGACCATGACCTTTATTAAGCTGATAAAGACATCATCGCAACATTGCAAGATTTGGGCATGTAGTAAATGATTCTCTTAAAGTGGAATCCTTCAAGGCCCACTGAAGATGTTTTCTTGGTGATGGCGGTGAACCAAGACATGCATACAAACTACAATATAATTTTAAACTATTGGTTTATGATGTTTTTCATTTTTTAGGTGTGTGGAGGTTGAAACACTTATGGGACTGAATCCTCATATTGGGTTATAGAGTCGTAATCAACCAGAAGACACAATATAGAAATGACAATAGAGATATGATATCGATAATTGAGAATGCTTAATAATCCCTTTCCAAACTTTAGAAATCCATATGCAATAAGGAAAAGACTATTACAAATTATATTTGCAATGCATTAAAGTGATGCGACACTTATCAAGTTCTTATTACATTCACATTGGCAAATTTGGCAAGAGGAAACCCTAAGCTAAGAACATGTCACACTTTGTCACTTGGAAGTCTTCTTGAAGGTCTACAAATGGCCAAAGATATATTTAGTTGCAAACATCTACTACAATATAGATCCTCTTCATGATTTGCAAAATGAGTTGCTCTAGTGGTGACTGGATGTGCAAGATTTAGAACCTTGGAGAGTGGTCAAAGTTGCAGTCATGTGGAAATGAGAAGATGATTGACCCTTTGAATGTCAAATAAGTTGGTATTTGTAACATTTTTCTTGGTTGTTGAATACTTGTTGGAATATTTGATAGAGAATTGGATCTCATTAATGTTGTGTGTAGAACAAGATGAAATCTTACTAAATGTGTTGAAATGTTGTCCTAGAGATGGCACAAAGATTGCCAAAAGTTGAAATTCCTATCATCGCGTTCATGGGGCCATGACATTCATCAGCATCTTTCGTTGATTTTAAGCTTTTGATTCATGCCCATGGAATGAACTATGTTTTTTGGGTGGGAAAGATAAATATGGTAGTTACTGGATCAAATTAGGCATTAATGACGTTTTTGGGAGGTGTAGAGGTGTGGTGAAGCAAATAGGAAGAAACTAGAGGATTTTTTATTTTTTATTTTTTGTATTAAAGATAGAGTAAGCAACAAATTACATCTTCAGCATATCATGCTGTTTTTAATCCCAGCATACTGCAGTTTTTTAACCCAGCAAGGTGCAGATTTTATCCAAGCTGCTGTACATACAAGTAAGTTTCCAAGCTGCTGTACATTATCTATACTGTGTAGCATTTACAAAAAGATACAAACGCCTATACTGTGCAGCATTTACATCAAGAAGTGCATAAATACAAAAAGAAACACTAACTGTGGGCAGATCATTATAGAATCCTGTTTTCACTGACTGTTCCAGTGCCATTCCTGCTTTCACTTGGCTGCTTCTGTTCTGCAGTGGCCTTTTCATTGTACACTTTCTGGAACTTTTCAAACAACTCCATGAACTTGGGAAGGCCGGGCTGCCCTGCATGCCAGCTGTAGCCAAAATTGACCTCCCTTTGCTTGAGTAACACTACCTCATCCTTCAGGAGCCTGTGAAATTTGTCTTCCAAAACCTTTACTGTCATAACTACCTGCACATCAATCTCAAATAGGATGAGCCATTTTATTGGCTCAGTAAGGATCCTCCTCTGCACATTAGATTTTTCCCCATTCCTAGCTTTCGATAAATGTCACAGCACTTCATTTGCTAAAACAGTGCCAAAATAAATCACATTCCTTTCCTAATTTCTTATCATTACATAATAAAATCTGTTTCCAATTAACTTTGTTATTTGATTTCCAGATTGCCAAATTATTACATAGAAGCTTCTAAACTTCATTTGCATACAAACAATCAAAAAAGAGATGGTTAATTGTTTCTGGTACTCTGCATATGCTGCAGATTTCAATATCATCATATTTCAGCTTAATAGGTACTCTTTGCAATAGAATCAGCCATCTTAAACAAGCTTTCTTGGGATCCAACACATATGGCCAGTTTGGGATAAAAATTTCTTGCCATTCTTTGCTGTTCAGGTTTGTTCCCCATGTTTTGTTAAGGTGCTCATTCAAGGACTCATTTGTTTACTAGGTCCCTATAAATGGTTTTGGCCTGCAGGTTTTTAAGTGGTGTGGTGCTTTTCCAGGTCAACTGTTCAGCAAGGTTGCCACTTGGACTGCTTGGTTTAAGAGGGGGAATGAGTTCCCAAGCCTGCTTTAGCACTGAGTATGTTCTCGATGTAGAGGGGGGGCAATTGGAATTCAGATTACATTTCTCCCCATTTTTTCAACTTGCCATTTATTAAAATATTCTTCAATGTTCTCACCCCAGCTTGAGCCCACTTCCTGGCAGAGCAGCAGTAGTGCTAGGGGTTTCCCACAATGCTCTAAATTCCAGCAGATGGATCTGGTTGGATGCAAAGCGTTACCATTGTGCTCAGTGAAGTTAGAGTTGGAGACATTCTTTTTAATGCATTCCCAACCCTTTCAAATGCTCCTGAAGACCATGGAACCAACGGGGAAATTGAGTGCTTTGGGATGAGGAGATCACTGAAGGGCAGGTCTTTCCATGAATTTGTATGTTTGGGAGTGGCCAGTTGTATGCTGTTTCAGTTTCTTATTAGCACTTTCCAGGGCTCCTTCCCTTCTAGAGCTTTAAAGATCCATTTGCTGGCTAAGGCAATCCCTTGTTTTTCCAGATCTTTGAGTCCTAACCCACCATGGTCTTTCCCCATGCAACACCAATCCCATCCAACTGAATGTTTCTTCCTCTTTCCCTTCCCATCTGACCACAAAAAGTCTCTAATTTTCTTTTGGATTTCTTTTATTTGGTAGCTATTGAAGAACCACACTGAAGCAAAATAGATGGAGTAGGATGAGAGGATTTTCTGGCAAACCTGGAACCTGCCTGCTAAGGAGAGGTACCGCCTGTTCCACCTATCAATCTTCTTTTCAATTTTCTCTTTGATCCACAACCACATGTCCTTTAGGCATGGGCAGATTGTAAATGGTATCCACAGATACCTGACTTGTTTGCTTGGGCCCCCTCATTGAAAATCAAATCTTTGCAACCATTGAGGAGGGTTTTCTGACCAGCCCAACATTATAGATTTGGTTCTAGAAATCTTTGCACCATAGGCTTGACAGTATATACTTAGGTTGTATAGCAATTTTTCTATGTTTTCCTCTTCTAGTTCAACAAAAATTGCCGTGTCATCAGCAAATTGAATATTCAGTAGCTCACTGTCATCTGGAAGACAAATACCTTATATTCTTGGAGTTGCAATAGTGCCTTTTAGCAGGAAATACAAAGCATCGGAGGCTGCGACAAACAGGGCTGGTGCTAGGGGGCATCCCTGTCTTATAGATCTCCCAAGCATAAATTTTTCAGAGAGTGCTCCATTGATATTCACCTGGGTTGAAGCATCCTTTAGCAAGGTGTACACCATGCTGCAAAATTGTTGTGGGAAGCCATAGGCCTCAAGAGTTGTTCTTAGGAAGGTCCATTCCACCCTGTCGTACGCTTTTTCGAAGTCCAACAACAACATAGCTGAGTTTTGCTTGGAGGTTCTACTCCACTCCATAGCCTCCCAACTCGTGATGAGGTTTTCCAGTATGTTCCTCCCCTTGATGAATTCTGTTTGGGTGCTGTTTATGAATTTGGGGAGGATGTTGACCAGTCTTAGTGCCAGGACTTTGGCCAAAATTTTCTAGGAGACATTTGAAAGAGTTATTGGTCTCCAGTTCTTCATGTTTGATTTGTCCCCTTCTTTGGGAAGCAGCTTGATAATTCCCTTGTTGATGTTCTCCCCTAGAGATCCTTTTTCAAATGCTTCCATGTAAACTTGGTGTAGGTCCTCACAGATCCAATCTGAGAAGGTCTTGTAGAACTCAACAGGTAGGCCATCAGCCCTAGGTGATTTGTCATTGCTCATGGAGTTTATGGCAGTCCTTATTTCTTCTTTGCTGATAATCTTATCCAGGGACACAACATCCTCTTGGGCGATTTTTGGGGGGATCATTCCCTTGATAGGCCCCTTTCCTTCCTCTGTCTCTCCTTCAGAGAAGAGCTCCTTGAAAAACTTGAAGAATTGCTTGGAGATATCCTCCTGCTCAGTGAGGAGGGTGTCACTATGGCAAATCTGGTCTATCTGTTCTTTAATCCCCTTCTCCTTTAAGTATTTGAAGAAAATTTTTGACCCCTTGTCACCATTTTCTAGCCAATTGAATTTGGTTCTTATTTTTAGGCCTTGTAGCTTGTGGGTTTGCAGCCTTCTAAGGGCGTTTTTTGCCATTACCATTTCCTCATTAGCTTTCACATCGGCTGGGTTGTCTTGCAATCTAATTTCTGTCCTAAGCAGATCTTCTTGGAGGAGGTTTTCCTCCCTTCTCCTCTCCATTTCCGTGTGCTTCCCAATTGTTTGGCATAGTCTTTTCCATCCATTTACATTTGTCTCCCAGCTTTTTATTGCTCCCTCTCTCCCATATAGGCTTTTGTTTATCTCTCTAAGGGTGCAGATGGCAGCCTTGCAACTCTCATCTTTAAGTAGGCTAACATTGAGGATGAAGTTTTGCTCCTTCCTCCTATCTTTCATCCTTGCTGAGTTCAATATTAGAGTGGCTTTGATCGGGTGATGATCAGAGAGTGTGTTCAATATTGGAACTGGATTGCAGGCTGTTTTAAGTAGCCATTAGAACTTGGAGACATGCCTTTGTGTTCAACCATTATTTGAATGTGTAAAATTCAATGGTTTGGAAAAAGAATTCTTTGTAGACATAATTTGAGAATTTCTGAGTTGCTCTTCATTTGTTAATCTTGCAGACTGATCTTGCTCACAAGCATCAATTCACTCTTGCATTAAAAAGTCTTGGGCGCAAACCTGATGCTAGCTCTCCAAGTAGGTAGCTTAGTTTAGGCAATTATTTTCTTTTAATGGCTTTTAATCTTGTTCGTTATACTAGTAGGTCTAAACATTATAATGTTTGATGTGTTCTGTTTTCAGCTATACATGTGGATATAGAGAGGGATGGTAAGTCATTGTCACTGACTCAACTGGATAAGGAATACCAAGAGTGGATAAAGGCGATGCATGAGAGTTTTGATGAAGAGGTGGAGTGTTGTGACGAGCAGGCAGTGTTTATTCTAAATCCTAGCAATGGGAGAGAACTTGGCATCTCAAATAATGGTAAGGTGCACTTAGTTGATGACTGTTGGTCACCTATTATATTGTGTGCATTGATATTAGAAACCTTACCTTGCATTAGTGCTTTCTTTGTAACTAAAAGATCCATTTTTAGATATTTTTTTAAATATAAGGTTCATTAAAGGACATTGATCGGGGTGCGATCTAGCTTCTTGGGTTGACATTTATAATTGTGGGGTTCTATCCCTTTTAAGCAGATTTTCATCAAATTGATCTTATAGATAAAAATAGATTTCCACTATACAATGTTAGTGTGTTGCTGTAAACTTTGCTCCTCAAGGCTTGGAATAATATTTAGAACTTTCATGTTTCATTGCAACCATGATGGAGGTTTATTTATTTTTGTCTCACAGATGGTTCACATCATGTGGTCTATGGTCACTAAAGATAGATAAAAGTACATCTACGGAATATTTCAAACAGATCTTTTACTATTGCTGGGACATCTCTTGTAAACTGATTTTTTTCAAATTGATTTCACAGGAAAAAAATAGGTTTCCATTCTGAAACCTGACTATGGAACGTATCAGCTATAAAGTTTGCTGCTCAAGGCTTGTGATAATATTTAAATTTTTTAGCCATGATGGGGCTCTATTTAGTCTTTCCTCATAGATGATAAACACTACATGGCCATTTGTCACTAAGGATAGTGAAAATGAACTGTTTTTTCTTTTTCAAGAATTTGGAAGGGAATTGAATCAATTGGTAGATGAGACTAGCCTGAAGTATCGGATAGAGATGTTTTCAAACTTTTGCTGAATGTCCTTACATATTTTTCACACTATATACATTCTTCCCTCATAAATAATAGACAATATTACATGGTAATTGGTCAATGGGGATAGAGAAAACAAGCTGTTTGGCTTTCTCAGGATTTTGGAAGGGAATTTATTCAGGAGACTGGTGTAAAATGTCAATATAACTAATTTCAACCTTGTGCTAAAGGTCCTTACCTATTTTTCACATTTTGGGTTTCTTACGAGTTGCCATTCTTTTCTTATTTCCTATGGTGTGATTTTATTCCTTCAAATGGATTAGTTATAAATACATCTCATAATGCTTGGATGCTTGTGCAGGGGAAACAGAAATTGTGGAATGTCAGTACACAAATACTTGCCCATTTAACATCATAATACTATTAAAGTATTTCCGTTTATCTGTATTTGTTGTATCTGCATAGTAATGCATTTGAAATGGTGAACTTGAGGACAATATTTTCAAATATCTACTATTTTATACTTATGAAGTTTGGATTTGCTTCACCAATAATTTGCTTTAAATTGTTCTCCACCCTCATGGAGATTAATCTGTAATCTCTGGTTCAGTAGCAAATGATTTCAAGAACTTTTTTCATGGTTTGGGGCTGATGAGAGGGGGAGTAGAGAGTGTATTTGGGTTGGTGCTCTTTGTGGCTGGCCTTGGTTGAACCCATCCCTGAAATGGTTGGGAGTGTCCCCTGTGCCTGCAGACATTTGGTCTCTTTCTTTTCAGGACAGTTCTTTTTGTCAATGAATTGGGAGATAGGCATTGGCTGTGACCTTGATAGGGATTAAAAATTAGGATCTAAAATTGTGAGATAGTGTTTACTGCAAATTGGTTTACTTGAAGCTATAGTGTAACCTCATTCATGAAGTTTCCAGGACAGAGGTGGTGACATGTTGGAATTTTAAATTGGAGCTATGTTATTAGTATGATTTCTAGGATAAAATATGCATCAAGTGTTGCTGGAAATTTAAGATAGCAAAAATCACAATTGAGTATTCCTAGGCCAAAACATCTTTAGTTAAAAAATAAAAATGAAACAAGCAGTGGCTGTACAGGCCATAATTGTGTCTCTGTTTCTATATTCCATCTTTGCAGAGTTGAGTACATCTGTTGCCAATGGGATGTTGAAAGCCCTTGTGTAATTCGTACTATACCAGCAAACATCCTCCAAATTGTAAAATGAAAAATATATTTTTATTTTATTTTTTTCAATTTGTTGGCTGTATGTATTTGAAAATTATTATAAAAAATGATTCTCTCTAACTTTCTCTGATTGTGAGCAGAACATTCCATATGAAGAGTTACATTCTTTCAGATATTAGCTTGGAAGAAAGAACATTAGTTGTCATTTTAGTTTTCTTTTTGCTGAAATGGTTTTGCTTGAACACGTTACTGCACAGGCCATAATTGTGGCTCTGTTTCTATATTCCATCTTTACAGAGTTGAGTACATCTATTGCCAAGGGGATGTTGAAAGCCCTTGTGTATTCATACCATAGTAGCAAACATCCTCCAAATTGTAAAAGGAAAAATATATTTTTATTTATTTTTTTCAATTTGTTGGCTGTATGTATTTAAAGATTATTATAAAAATTGATTCTCTCTAAGTTTCTCTGGTTGTGAACAGAACATTCCATATGAAGATTTACATTCTTTCAGATATTATCTTGGAAGAAAGAACATTAGTTGTCATTTTAGTTTTCTTTTTGCTGAAATGGTTTTGCTTGAACACATCACTTTTTTATTTTTTCCCAAACTATGCTTAATAACATGTTTATATCGCATTGCAGTAATAAAGTAAAATGTAGACAGTTAATGCTAAAATAAAATGTTTGAATAACCATGGTCGTTCTGATATGCTATAATCAGACATCAGCTAAGAAGGGTTTTAAGGCTTCCAATAAAGAAAAGAAAAAGGGGACAAGTATTGCTGAAAAGGAATGATATAATAGTCATTTGTTTTGAAATTTTCTAACAGATTTAAACATAGTTTACATACTCGGATTCAGAGAATACTCGGCAAGCCCAAATTTTTTGACTCGGCAAATACTTGACAAATACTCGGTGAAATACCCGGCAACATATCTTAATAATAAATATAATTTATAATTTTATAGTATATACATAAATAATAAATATATATAATAATAGTATATATAATAAATATTAATAATAAATATCATGCCATGAAAACTCATTAAAAATTAGTTAAATTCTATATATTAATAATTTAAAATATAAATCAAATATTTTAAAATATTAAATTTTAACTTACTAAATGTTAAAATTAAAAATAAAATGAAATAATATTGAATTTAAATATATTAAATGTTAAAATGTTCAATAAAATTTTAATGTAAATAAATGTAATATTTACTTTTATAAACTTTCATTATTAAAATCTAAAATGCATATTTAAAATTTTATGAAGACAAAGCGAAATAGAAAACCCTAAAAATATATTGTGAATGTGCTGCCTTCTTGGAAGTTTTTGCAGGAGTCGCACATTTTCAAGTCAACACGCCTGGCTCGAACGCTTGAAGGCAAAGATGCGGTTTCAAATTGACGCCATTACACTTGCATGCCGATGCTCAACTCTTGCTTGGATGACACCAAATTTCGAATGCCCACAGCTTGAGCGAAAAGTAGCCCTAACTTGTCGCTGTTTGTTGCTGCAAATCAAGATAAAAATGGAGGGAAAATCGCACAAAAAATGAAGGAAAATTGCGGGTACGTGATAAAATGAAAAAAAAAAACGAGGGTTTACATTGGAAATTCTGCATTAAAATGAAAAGAAAATTGCCATAAAAATGCTTGTTATAGTGATTGGCAAGTAGAGGTAGGAAATACTAGTTTTCTCAAATTTCCTGCGATTAATCGAGCACTCGGAGAGTACTCGGCAATTTTGTAAGCTATGGTTTTAAAGCATAGTTGCTAGGAGATTGGTACTGGTACTGGTACCGGTACGCCTATGTTTTGAAAAATAGGAGATGGGGGTACTTGGAGACATCATTTTTTTTAATATAATTTAATAATTTATAACTTTGCTACATTAAAACTGAAAATATCATGATATTGTCAATGGGCCCTTGATCTGTTGGTGAAGTTGCATGGTTCTTAATGAGCCCACCAGGGATCAAGTCTTGCTGAGTGCAAGACTCCAACATCATAAGGGATGAGGCTGGGATCGTGCCCCAGGTGAATTTGGCAGAATGGATACCCCTCAGTCCTTGGCTCTTAGTTGAAGAGGTTCAGCCCAAGAAGGCTCGTGCTCCCGTATTGGGTAGCTACAAATAATTTGTGGATGATCTCCATGAAAAAGAAAAAAAATATATATGTATATCATGACATTGAACTTTCAAAACAAGAACATTGGTAAAGTTTAACATTAAATTTAAAGTTCAAACACACCAATGTCGAAGAGTCAAAGAGTTCATACTACATATTTGATATTACACATGGAAATTTAGAAAATGTCTATTCATTTTTTTTCTTTTCATATGGAAACTTGCTGAAATGTAGGGTTTTTTTTGTTTTTGTTAAATGAAAAATTGAGGAGAGGTCTCTGATGAGTTTCTGGTATGGGGAAACACATCCTGGTATCTGAGATGTGTCCCAAGGGTTGAAGACACCAGGTCTTTGTGCAACTATGATTTAAAGTATAATGCCCTAGGACTTAAGATACCTTTTGTGATGAGAATTGATCACGAAACCTTATGGGGAACATTATGATTTTGATGGAACTTTGATATTGTAATTTTTCATCAATATGATATCCTGCTGTGATGGAAAGGGAAGGGCATCTCTGGATGGGTTTAGGCGAACTTACTTCAATTTATTTTTCAAAGATGGTTAATATTTTTGGCAAGTTTCTGAGGACTAGAGCTTTAACTAATGTGAATTATTTTGATCTTTTAGTGATACGAGTGCTTACTCAGATAAAAAGAAAAGGACAATTATGGAAGGCTTGTCAAAGAGTAAAGATTGTTAAAGGAGCTCCTGCTGGGAAGGATCTTTACGCAACTTTGGAATATATCCTGTGTGAGGGTCTTGCAGGTGATCCAGGTATGATGAATTATCATAAATGGGTTTGCTCTTATATATCTTGTAAAAGATTATCGGATGATATATGTGTGTATGAAACTTCCAATGTTAATGAGTTTGGATAGGATACTGACATTTTACTGAGATTTATTTTCATTAGCTTGAGATTGAAATATCTAAAACCATTTCTTGTGTTGCAGGTGAAGCTCGAATGATCTGCAGGTTCTTATCCTGTTCCTTAAAACCATTCACTTAACTGTCAGATTGTAGCACAGCGATTTAAGCACTATCTTCATAAATGTGATAAATACAACATGCAGGCCAATGGAATGCCCTGAAGAGGGTGGAAGTAGATTAGTATTCAACAATGGACATGCAAACTTTGAACTTGGGATTTCCAAATCTTTTGCCCTGGATTTGATATCGTCTGGAAAGGTAAAAGCCTAAAATTTTGATTTCCTTGTACATTGGCCAGAATTCTGTAAAACATTCAGTAATACTGATTTGTCTGAAAAACGATATACATGGTCTGTACTAGATGGCAAGATGTTTGTCTCCTAGTTTGTATGCCAAATTAATTGGTCTTCTTTCAATTTGCTTTAGTGTTTGGCTGTGGATGATGAAACATGGACAAAACAGCTTGAGAAAAGGAGGCTCAAGGCTCCAGCATTTATTGACATATTAAACACGGAGCAAGTACAAAAATTTGACCTTGATAAGGTGAGGGATGTTTTAGTCAAGTATAATAACAAAACAGTGATTTGGTATAATGTGACTGACTTTATAAAGCCTTGCTGTGTTTGTTCTTGAAGTAGCCAAAGTCATAGCTGTTTGTTATGGGATACCAGTGATTGTTTGTGTAAATTGAATTGGGTATTTCTCTGATAAATATGTTCCTTTCAACGTCTATATAGTTACAAAGAGGTGATCAAATAGAACAGAAATGTATTGTTGTTTAGATGTTATCAATATTATAAATGTCTGTAGGATATTTCAAGTGTTTCAAATTTTAGGTCTTTCCTGTTTGTTTGTTTCAGGGATTTCCCAAAGGAGTAACAGTTCAAGCAGGATTTGATTTACCAAAGGAAATTATTGCTGTTGTAAGGCCACATTCTTTTACTGCAGATAATACAGATAAAAGCTTAGATGGTACAGATCAAAAATTTATTGTCAAGGATAGCATGGAAATGAAGATGGATATTAAAGATGTTAGAGAAAATGGCTCTGATCCAGAAAATTCAGCTGGAAATGATGTGAAGTATACCATGCAAACAAGGACTTCCTCTCGGAAAGGAGTCCATGGATTGTATTGTTTCTCGATGGAAGGATCCCGTTTATTGGAGATGTTCACAAAAGCAGGACAATATAGATTTACATTTTCTCTGGTAAGCTTTACTTTCAGATTATTTCATATCTTGACTACTGCACTTGGCAAATATTTTCAATTTACTTTCAGAAATTATGAATTGGAAAGATACACTTTACCATATTTAGTTATTACTTCAGCTCTCATCCATCCATAACGAGAATTTCTTATCTTGTTTTTTCTTCAATGTATTGCGATTTAATGGTATGTTGTCTGGAGGTTCTGTTTGTGTTTTAATTTGTCCTTTGCAAGACAACACCAAATGAAACAATCTGTGAGGTAAAACCTCTCTTCAACTTGGAAGGGAAAGTTCTCTTGTTACTAAAACTAACTCTAGATGCTAGACTATAGATACAATCTACAAATACTCACACTATGCACAATAATTCTTGCAGGATTTTGATGTAAAGTGAAGTAAACTAAACTAAACCTGCCCTATCTCTTTGCCTTGAGTATGAGCACAAGGGTGAAATCACTTTGTCTATTACAGAGAAAAATTATATTATATGATTATAAATTGAATAAATCAGTCGCTAATCTATATGTTACAGTCACTTATTCTACTGGCTATTAGTAGAAACTAACAAGTTAGTGTCTACAAAAGTTAAAGGAATAAACTACTCTAGGACACACATAATATTAGATTTCATGAATCAAATAGCTGGAGGTGCATACAAGATACAACTCGGGTGGAGAATAGCACCAATGCAAAGCTTGACACTTTTATGCACTTTAATTCGATTGACGCAATCTTGAACATAGTGATCATAAACACATGAAAAACAAATTGGACAATAACTTGAATGATAATTTCAGCAGCATAAGTAAGCATCAATTCTCATTTCCCAAATCCCGTACATAAAGCACTTTTAAGCTTACAAAATGGTGTTTTGGGATTTTAGGATTAACATGAAATCCTCACAAACTACATGTCTTTGAAACTATGTCACTTAAACTAGCTGAAAATAAAAGTACTTTATAGAAAATCTTTATAAATAAAGCTTCTATATAAATGTTGAGTAAAAATAACATCTCCAAAATTTGTTCCAAAAAAAAGACCTATGTTTGAATCTGTTGTAAAAGTAGAACAAGATAAAAATAGATAGTCTAAAAACTCGAGGGGCTTTTGACCTTGGCAGATCATTTGAAGCAACTTGTAACTGACAACTCATTATGAGTTGAATCTGAAAATCCTAGACATTGAAAATTAAATATTTTGCTTTTCTGTTGATTAAGCCTTGCTGAAAAGTACTGCAAAGGAATGCCATATGACACTGATTTGACCAAGATGATGTAAATACAGACTAGGTAATAAAACTTAAGAGAACAGTGAAAGTACGTTATCAACATGAACACCTCCCTTGAGTAAGCTGAAAAGAAATATTTTCATGCCTTCAAACCCTAGCAAAATCTGAAAGCTTTTTGCCTTATAGTCCCTCACACTGTGTTGCCTGCACTTGGATGCTTCAAAATGATAGAGAGGTGCTAGGCGTGCCCCTTAGAGGGTTTGACCATCACAATATAGTGAGAAACAAGCATTTTGAAAAAGTTAACCTCCTTTTTCAAAAAACATGATAAGTGGTCTCCTTTGGTGTCTTAGCCTACTTTTGTTGATGATATGAAAAGTACATGCCTTGGGACTCCTTGCCATTAATACTTAGCTAAATCATGTCAAAAGAGCTAATCTGGACACTTTGCTTCTAACTGTAAATGTATGGGCTTTTGAAGATTTTGCCAACTTTCCATGCCTTAGTCGATTTTCCATCTTGACCTTGATAGATATACCAAATGCTCGCACTTGGGGTGACTAACCCATGACAAATACACCAAAAAGTGTGTTTTTGGGCTTATGTCCACTTTTTGCCATTGAGTCATTTTTGAGCTTTGCAAGAGTCATTTTGCCTCTTCTTGATGCGTAGTCATTTTTGAGCTTTGCAAGAGTCATTTTGCCTCTTCTTGATGCGTAGTCATTTTCCACTCCTTTCCGATAACTTTTCCACTTTTAATTTTGGTTTCACAACTTTACAGTTGTTTGTTGAATCAGCAATATAGTCAATACCTTCCTAGGATAATGTACTTCAATTATGACATGTTAATGGGATGGACTTAAATTGTTTTTTGTGTCGGGCTGGCAAGTAAACTTATTAAATCATGCATAAAGGACTCCACTACAAGAAAGTTTGTATGGGTAAAATAGGGACATCATTGTTGGCCACTCCTTGCTAATATCTTGTGCATGGTTTTTCTTTTCTGATTTGTAAGAGTACTAGGTATCAAGAATCTCCACAAGTACATCACAAGAAATAGTGGTAAAAGCAACAAAAATTCTCTTAGACTAGCTCCAAGATCCAATGATATTTTAACATGAAAAATGCTGGAATACATGCATGTGTTCCTTGTGAATACAAACTTTTGCCAAAAAAGACTTGTGATGGTGCATTTCTTGTGCATGCAAACTTTTTGTCATGGTCTTGTTTCTTGTGCTTTCCAGTTAAGGGAATGACATTCCTTTTGACAAGAAAAAGTTTTGGGTCATTCTAGACTCATTCTTTAGCTTTGCGTTGGATTAGTTGGTGTTTCCTTTAAAGAGTTGTGAAGATCATCTAATTCATATGGTAGAATGTTGTGCAGTGACTATTGTATCTGCTATTTTGTTCCTCTATTGTATTGGCACTACTTATTAATTTATGTCCATGGTGGTGTATTAATGACAAGTGTGAACACAATAATGCACATGTTAATGAGCTGGGGGTAGTGCCATTGTTACATTAGAGTAACAATTAATGTTGGTGTATAATGTACAACTACTATCATGTTTTGTATTAATTATTGCACACTTATATAAGAAACTGTATGCTTTCCATGGAAAGGTAATATGCAAAGTTGCATGGACGCGGATATAAATACAGATACAACAATTTTTCAAGACCTCTTATATGGTTGTGGTATATGACATTCATAAAAAACATCACATATATAATACAATTTTCTAAGTTAGTAGAGGAGATTTTCATTACTTTAGAAGCAATATAGAAACAAAATTTCCTACATATTCCAAAATGTTTATATTTAAATATAGTTTCATCATCAAATCAAAATTCAAATACACTGATAGAATCACATGCTATCAAAAAGATCATTACTATTTTCCTAAAATTGGAGCTCTAGATCATCAAGATTCTTTGAACAGCCAAGATAGTTGGATTGAGTAAGACCACCTACTAGACTTGTAGAACCAAATGAAGTTGCAGCAAAGGATCTTTCTGCTATGTCAAAATTCTCAACAATGGGATTGGGATGTGTAAACGCATTTATTTCAGTTACTGGACCTGGTACTAGTTTAGGTTTGGGTTCGAGGGTTCAGTTCAGTGGTGAGGGAGTACAACCAATAAACAACTCTTCCACTTCTCAGTGGTGAGTACCAGAAAGCCATTTATTCAATGGGGTGAGTAACAAGAGCCACTTATGCAGTGGGGTGAGTAATAAGAGCCACACATGCAGTGGGGTAAGTAACAACAAGTAACAAGAGCAAGACCACTGGTGGTACTACCACCAAGTGTTACAATGTTAGCTCTTACAATTCATTCCAAACCAAATATATATCTGCTGTTACAAATATTAATGTAATACAAAGCTGATTAAAGCACCCCAAGTGAACCTCCAATTTAGGAAACTGACAACCTAGCATTTTAATAGGAAATATACCTTAGAATATGCAAATGGAAGTCTGATATAAGTCTGAAACTTCGCTGCAGTAGTCTGGACAGTGAGATAGATGACTCAAGAAATTTCACCCAACTGCCTCCAACATGCCAAAATGATCACCAACTACCTTAGCACCCAAACAGCAGCTGCCAAGTCATACAAAAACTCATGAAAAGAGTGTATCACTATTTTGGAAAGGTGTATCAGACATATGCAGGTCTGAAACTATAGTTGCAGTAGGTAGCAACAATGGTATGAACGCCTAAAAACCATTTCAAACTCCACACTGAACACTCCTTGTTAGTGTTGTAGCAGCGGGAGATATTTCTTCCTTAATATAAATTCACCACAAGGCAGGTCGGCCCTTGTTCTATTAAATAAACTTATATTTGATGAGGTCGGCTCTAGAGAGGAAGCCACCCAGCTTGGTATATAAAGAGGTTAGAGTCCTCTCATTGAAGCATCAATTTCATTCATTAAACTCACATCTCTAGCAGAAGTTCGCATCTTCCAGCAGCAGGTTGAACTTTCAAGCAGCAGACTTTACTCAAGAAGAAGTATCATCTTCAAGGAGAAGTGTCTCCTTTCATTGTATTAGACTCGGCCTTGTGTAGGGCCTGATTTTGTATGCAGTCTTCTGCACTTTTTCATCTGATATATAAGAGATCATTTTGCTGGGTTTTTCTCCCTCGAGTAGGAGGTTTTTCCCAAGATAAATTGTTGTGTTCATTGTCTCTGAGTTGTGTTTTCTGCTTATTGCATTTCTGATCCTAAAAACTAACATCTTGCAATCTGAAAGGGAATCACACCAAAATGTAGTGCTAAAACACATCAAAATAGTTTATATTGAAAAACTGAAACTCAAACTTCAATCATTTCCAATGGTGATTCTTGGCTGAAATCACACCACGATCTAGCTAGGGAGTATCTTGCAATTCTGCAACTAGAAATCTATGAGGGATTTTGTCTTCAAAGATTGAAGAGAACCAAATCCATTTCAGTAGCATAACATTATCATTCTTTAGCATATTTAAATGAGCCCCCACACTTCCTTTTATAGCTTTTCTCTCTGCTCAGTCCTTGATGATTGATGGCTGTTCTATATTGCTGATCATGGAGTTTTCGGACTGCCCATTGATGTTTGCAGCTGTTTGGATGGATTGGTATGCATGGGATTGCCACTACAGTGTTGGCAGTTTGCATGATGATGAGATCCTATCATCTTATGGCAGCAAAAGCATTTGTGGCATGATCATAGGTCTGATTTTCAGTTTTCACAGTGTTGTTCTGATTTACACCAGCAGCCTAGAGCGGATTTGCATGCTTGGTGATGCACATATGATGGACACTTTTCACATCCATATGAAACAATTCAGGTCTAGGAGAATAGTTTGTTATGATGGCATGATGAGAGACACTCATCTATTCATTTTCAGTTGGTGCGATGGTGTAATAACTTGGGATCCCAATGTTGGTGTGATTGATATAATATTTCACAGGGATCTTGGTGAGTTGCTTCACAACTTGTGGTGAAGTGATATTTGTATCAGAGTGGAGCAGCGAAAGGTTTGGTGTAGGTGGTTGTGCTTCAAAGGTCATGATATCACCTATCACATGTTGGTAGTCATGGCCGCATGACATTCTTTAAGGCTTTGGATATGTATGATACTTTGTTTGTGATAGACTTAGCATTTGTGGACAGAGGAGCTTTCAAAGGAAGAGAGTTGATGACACTTGAGGTTGATGATTTGGTATTCTTGTTCCTATAGCTACACAAACATGTTACATGGACGAGGAGCAGAATTTCAGAGGTTGAGGGATTGAGCAGACTTGAGTTTGAGTGTGTATGGACCGTATTGTTTCATTTTTGGCCACCAGAACTTAATTTGCATACTATTCTTCATATTCACTATGGGAGGAGTAGCCACAAGCTGAGGAGCAGGGTGATCATGGAATATGTGATTAGTTGGAGAGATTTGCCAGTGCCTTAGTTTTGGCAGTATCCAGGCTTGCAATTGCTTGTGGGCAAGCAATTCTGGGAAGGGAGGACTGTAATGTCCCCTTTTTCTTGCCCTAAATTCATCCTATTTTAATAGTATTTTTAAACACTAGTATATATATAATATAATATTAAAATATAAAAATATAATTAAATAAAATAAATAAATAAATAAATAAATAATAAATAAAATAAAATAAGAATACTTTTTTTTGGGGTCGGCCAAGATTGGAGGAGAAAAAAATAGAAATAAAGGAGGCCGGCCTTGTTAGGGTTTTGTATTTTGGGAGGGTTATAAAAGAAAGTGCGTGCAAGTCATGCGGCATCCATTTTCATATCTAATTTCATTTTGGAGATTCTTCTCTTTGGCTGCAACTTTGGTTGGGCTTTTTTCCAAGGATGAAAACCCTTGTGAATGTGGTGAATTGGACGAAACCCTAGCTCACCTTGTGGAGAACTCATGACAAAGTTCTATTTGCACTTCATTGGAGACAATTGAAGGTTTGGAGCATCATTGGATAATCAGATTTGAAGATAAGAGTTGGAGCAGAATTATTGTGGCATTTTGTTAGCAGATTGTATTAGGGTTTTGCCCTGATTTGGAGCACCATTTGGAGCAGATGTGAGCGCCCACCTTTGGAGGGCGATTTTGCATATTTGGAGCAGCAAACCTTAAGCACTTGCCAAGGAGGAATTTCATCTATCTAGGGTTTGATATTTGAGGACTGTTTAGCATATGTTTGGTATGTATAATCATAGTTTTAGAACTGATTTATAGTGCAGAAAATCTGGGCATTGTTTGGCATGTTGTGCCCTAGAATCCATTGTAAAAATCAGATTGGAACTTTCAGTTTGTAGCAGCAGGGTTTAATTCAGAAAAGCAGATTTGTTGTTTCAATTTGGTTGTGCTACATCGTTTATTTTATGGTGGATTTTATGCTTTTAATGATTATTAACTTGCGGTATCATTTGCCATCGCTATTTGTCATGTTTGGGCATGTTTATTTTTGCTGTAATTATTTGTTTAAGAGTAGAAACTAAAATCAGAAATTAGGGTTTTGAGCAGAAATCTAAAGTGCAGAAATCTAGGGCAAAAATCAGAAATTGAATTCCAGAAACTTAGTGCGGATCCCATTGGGGAGATTACAGAGGAATTCAACAATCAAATTAAAATTATTGTGTGGTGAAAGAAGGAAGTGGGTATCTTTTGTATCCAATCACAGCCTTTAACATGAACTGCTTCTTATGAAATTTCAAGTTGCACATTGGAAAATGTCAATTTCGAGTAGGATGTGGAAGGAGTTGAAGGAACTAAAATTGTTATTGGTTATAAATTTTTTGAATGTGTTTTCTTTAGCCACTGCACTAACCCAAGACTTGCCACCCCACATAAACAATTAACTCTAAAGGAATCATAGGTGGTATGGAGAAAAGTTGAAGAGTATCATTAAATCATCTGTAGGATACAAAAATGTCAGTGAAGGTCCAAAGATGAAATTGTTGCTTTGGAAGGAGGATGTGGTAGGTTACAAAATTTTTGATTGTGTTTTCTCCTATGCCAATGCTAGGTGCCGTATCGCAGGTTATAAGGTATTCAAAGTTTTGAGAAAAAAGGGACTGCAACTCGTAATCAAAGAGTGACGTGAATGTTGAAGCTGGATCGTGCATTTGGGCGCTGGATGTCTCTAATCCCAGTTCAAGTGTTTTGCTTTAGTTCCAGAGGTCCTCTTTATCTGAATTCCAATTAAATATTATTTGAATTTAATTAATTCTTTTAATAGAATTTTGGAACAGTTATATTCATATTTATTAGTCAATTTTCTGACTGCAATAAAAATTCTATCAGCATTTGTTTATTTGAAATTTGCAACCAAATCAAAAACATAAAAAAATAAATCAAAAGAGTTGGAAAAACAGATTATTTTTCTTTCTTTCTTTCTATGTGAGCGGAGTTGCCAGAAAATATTTGAAAGGAATATTTCAACATAGGTGGTCTTCATGTGCTCTTGTTACTTTGCAGGGGGACTTAACCTGCCACATCTACTTATATTTGTAATTGTCTAGGGTTTATCCATTTTAGGTTAACTCCTCATACACCACATCTGTGGTTTCTTTATTTCTCCTTGGCACCCACTTACTGATCATGCTACAATGTCCTTCATCCTTATTGCAAATTCTCACTCCTTACACCTACCTCCTCCCTTCAAAGCAGTGTTGTTTACTTGTTAATTTAGGCAATTTGTAGTACCTTCCTGGCTGAGAGTTTCATAGAATCAATTCCAATACTACCTTGAACCCTTGATTTAGGTTTATGTTGCAGATGCATCATACCAGATATTAGCCAATTAGTCATCATTTATTGCAAGTTTTACATCTGATATTTAAATCAAAACACACTTTTACTTTTCGACTTTTAAACCTTATCACAACATCAACTTCTTAATAAGAAACGATGCTATCAAGTTGACTTCAATTGATGTAGAAATATCTAAATGATTTTACAATAGTAAGTAGGTGCTAACCTAGAATATTTAATAAGAAATGTTTAGTAGGTTCAAACCTACAAGGAGCACAATCCCCCTAAACTTATTTAGTAGGCACCTAACCTACAAGGAGCATTAACCCCTAATGTGCAAGGTGCCAAGCTTGACTTGATGGATGTAAGATGACTACCTTCAATCAGATCTGCACTCTCCCAATCCTCCAATCTGCTTTTGTGATGAATGATATCACCTTAAGCCCACACAAGAAGATGGGACTTCTGACTTGAATTCTTCACACACTACAACCACACTTTGCAACCTGAATTGGATATCTACTATGTATGTTTCTCAAGAGTTGCATCCTTCATATGAAAGAAAACATCTATTTTTGCATCCTTTGGAAATCAGCCTCTTTAATTTGTTTATTTTTGTCTTAAACAAACTACTTCGAATAATATTCTCTTTAACAGTTTGCAATGTTTATTCTAAAGAAGTGTCACATCTCTTCAATCGACAAACTAACTGGGACACACCTTTTCAAGTACCAAGCCGAGATCATGAATTACAATAATTAATCCAATTTGTATTTTGCTGAAGGTGTGATCTTTCACAAAAAGCGACCTTTGCTTTTAATTGATTCTTTTGAGAAAACATTTTCTTTTTACTTTCAGTCGGTTCTTTTAATAGGACACATCTTTTTATTTTTAATCGAAGTGCTAGGTTAACAACTCTTCATACTTATAAGACGCGTCTCTTCAAAAGATAATCTCGAGATTATACTTTACAAATGACTTTTCAGAATAAACGTGTTATATCTCTTCAAAACCTTCATTCACATCCTTTTAAGATAGATGTCTTTGATAAATTCGCACCTTTTGATTAAGTCGAGTTGACTTTATGAGCAACCGCTTTGACTAACAAATGCATATTTTTATTTTGTTTGCAGATACGTATTATTTCAATACTGAATCGCGTCCCTTCATGAAGAATCGATTAGTTAACATTCATGAATAATTGTAATAAGATTGCTTTTATTGATCATCAAACGTGTTTCTTCTAGATTTCATCGATCAATATATCAACTATATCAAGGCTTTGAATCTTATGATCTTTGATCTGAATCTCAACTATAGCAAGGCTTGAATCTCACGAGTTTTCATCTGAATCTTATGATCTTTAAATCTTGTTCTTCATATCTTGTTTAGGCATATTTGCACGATTTGTGGCATTTGACATCAATGACAATAGTTCTAACAATCTCCCCTTTTGTCATTGATGGCAACCGCTTCAATGGCAACTTTGATCTTCTTCTTTTCGCTCCTGCTGTGTCCAATTTCTCTGCCTTTGACATCAATGGCAAGGAGTTTTCTAACAATGTTTTGCTTTTAGTTCCATGGAGCTACATGATAACATGTTTAGCTCCCCCTGAATGTATGTTTCGACCAATCAATTTGATTGATGTGGGACAACTCCCAATTTGTCCTTTAGATATTCAAATGCATCCCTTGGTAGTGGTTTGGTGCATATATCAGCAATTTGTTCTTTTGAAGCTATGTATTCCACACTTGTTCTTCTGCCACATGCTCTCTCAAAAAGTGATACTTGATAGGTATATGCTTGGTTCTTGAGTGCATCACTAGATTTTTGGAGATGTTGATTGCACTTGTGTTGTCAGAATAGATGGTGCAAGGATGATTGTATTCTACCTTAATGTCTTTTAGAGTTTGCCTCATCCACAAAAATTGAGTGCAACATGCTGCTGCTACTATATATTCGACTTCTGCCGTGGATAAAGAAACTAATTCTTGCTTTTTGCTCATCCAAGATACTAAGTTCCCTGCAAGGAAGAAGGCTCCTCCACTTGTACTTTTTCTATCATCCAAACTGCTTGCCTAATCAGCATTTGTGAATGCTTCAAGAGTGAAATCTTTGCTGCTAGGATACCATAGACCATATTGCATAGTACCTTTCAAATACTTGAATATTCATTTCACTACATAAACATGCGTTTCTTTTAGAGTTGCTTTAAATCTTGCCACCATTCCAACAACCTGCATTATATCAGGTCTTGTAGTATTTAGGTACAAGAAATTTCCAATCATTGACCTATAGAGTGTTTGATTGGCTTCTTGAGATTCATCTTTTTTACTTAGCTGACAACCTGTAATCATGGGGGTACTTATAGGATTGCAATCTTCCATCCTAAACTTCTTTAGCATTTCCTTGACATATTTTGTTTGAGAGATGAATATTCGTTTTCTAGATTGTGAAATTTGTAGCCTAAGGAAGAAGGATAATTCTTTCAACATTGACATCTCAAACTCTTTTTGCATACTTGAGGAGAGTTCTTTGCACATTTTGTCCATGTTTCCACCAAAAATGATATCATCTATGTATACTACTACAATCAACAAATGACCATCCTGTTTTTTGATATATAGATTACTATCAGCATCTCCTCTTTTGAATCCTTGTTCTTTGATGTGTTTGTCAAGTCTAGAGTACCATGCTCTTGGGCCTTTTTTGATCCCATAGAGAGCTTTCTTTAATTTGCACACATAATCCTTGTTTTTTGATAGTAGGAAGCCTTCAGGTTGTTCAATGTAAACTTCCTCCTCTAGGTCTCGATTGAGAAAAGCAGATTTAACGTCCATTTGATACACCTTGATTTTCTTGTGACTTGCATAGGCAAGGAACATTCTAATTGCTTCTATCCTAGCAACTGGTGCAAATGTTTTTTCAAAGTCCACTCCTTCAACTTGAGCGTAGCCTTTGCACACTAACCTTGCTTTATTCCTTGTGACTTGACCATTTTCATTTAGCTTGTTCATAAAGACCCATTTTGTGCCAATTATGTTCTTGTCCTTTGGTCTTGGGACAAGTTCCAAAGTATCATTCTTCTCTATTTGATCCAACTCTTCGTTCATTGCATCAAACTAACATTTGTCTTGGCTTGCTTCTTTGAAAGTTTTAGGTTCAATTTCAGATAGTAGTGCCATGTGACAATCTTCATTATAATTTATCATTTTCCTTGTAGATCTACATCTATCTTGAAGAATCAATTCTTCGGGATGATTCTTTTGTACATACTTGGAAGGTGTTTTTGGTGTCTTGATGGGAGTCTTTTGTGGAGATTCTTGTTTTGTCTCCTCCTCATTTTCATCTTCTTTGGGGTTCTTATTTTCTTCATCTTGATTACTCACATTTTGTACATCAAGATAACTTTGTGCAATTTCTTTGAATTGTCTTCCTTCATCAACTCTTACCTTTTCACTTTCAACTTTTTTGTGACTTCTTTTGTTGTAGCATCTGTATGCCTTACTCCTTGATGACTAACGAAGAAAGATTCCCTCATCTGCTCTTGCATTAAATTTTCCCAAGTCTTCTTCATCTCTTCTAATGTAGGAAGTGCTTCCAAAGATCTTGAAGTACGTAACAGTTGTAGGCCTTCCTTTCCAAAGTTCATAGGGTGTCTTGTTATTGCTCACTCTGATTTGTGGACGTTTTAAGATGTAGACTGCTGTGTGAATTGCTTCCTTCCCAAAGGATTCTGCTATTTTTGATTTATTGAGCATTGCTCTTGCCATTTCTTGGACTGTCCTATTCTTTCTTTCTACAACCCTATTTTGTTGAGGGGTTCTAGTTGCAGAAAGTTGTCTTTTTATCCCATGTTTTATGCAGAAATTTTCAAATTCATTTGATGTAAATTCTCCTCCTTGGTTTGATCTAAGGCACTTTATCTTGGTATTTGCAACCCAAGCCATCCTTGAGTAATCATCAATTAGCAGCATGAAGTATCTCTCCCCATTCTGTAATGTCCCATTTTCGCCCTACACTCTTCATTTGGATTTAGCCTATTTTTGGAAATCCATAGGCTACTCAGATGTGCAAATCAGGGTTTCCTTGTTTGAAGGGTTTTGTGGCATTTCTCGAAATTTACTATTTAGAGTAAATTCTATTCTTGGCAGTATCTCAGTTGTTAGCACTTCAGTTAGCCTTCTCTTCATTTAGAGCAATAAGGTGTTTTTAGTTCTAGCTTAGAAGCTTTATTTGGTGAAAAGTTAAACTAAAGGCATTAATGTTATATTTTTCAGTTGACCCCTTGGCCTAGTGAAATAACTTTAAGTTGTGTTAAAAAGTAGCCATGAAGGGGGATGCCTTAAGTAAAAGTTAATTAATAAATGTTTCTTGTGCCTTGAAGTTGGATGCCATTTGAAGGAGTTTTATTATTTTGGAATTTGAAAATATTTCGAATGTCTATAGGGCGTCCCTTACTTGGAATTTGAAGAGTCATCTCTATTTCTATAAAAGTGAAGCTTTGCTACAACTTTTGGCATCCATGAACTTATGCTAATATTATGCTGTCGAAATGACAACTTGTTTTTTACTTCGAGGGATGCTTACCTCCTAGTTTCCAACCAATTTCGTGTTTGAAAGACAACACCTAGTTGGCCTTTTTGCTGCTTCTCATTCAGACTAGCAGATGGAGTTCAATTGTTGAAGAATTTTGGAGTTTATATTAGATTTTGAGTTGCTGAGTTATCAACAACTGAAAGTGAATTTTGATCACAGCTCTTTGATCAAATTGAATCTTGTTCTGGGCATTGATGCTAAGTGTTTTTGTACCAAGGGCGACCCCTTTCTTAGAAGATTGGTATTTATTTCCAAGAATTGAATTTATCAATGCAAATCGAACTTCCTAGCCAAGCCATACTTTTTATGATGGCATAGAAATTTGTTCCAAATTGCTGGTTGTGTTTTGAAGCCGTTTCTTTGTTGCATCTTGGGCACCAACCTCCTAGAAAGCATCTGCATTTGACTTCATTCAATTCGGAGGTAAAATGAAAGTGTTATGAACATTTCATTGATTCATAGTTTGCTGGTTTAAAAAATTCAGATTGCTTAAAGTTCAGATTTTGGTTTGGTTTTCAATAATTTTGAAGGATATTAATGGGATAGATCATTTCCTATCATTTGTACTTGATTCTATTTGAGAACACTTATCATTTGCAGTAATTCTCTTCATTGTAAAGCTGATAACAATAGTATTGTTTTAGTTTATTTAATTGCTGCTTATTAGTGTTTAATTATCACATTGTAACCCCTGGATGGTTTATCGTCAGTGGGGAAAAAAAAACTTGCTAATTCCTTCATTGTACCCATTGGAAAAGTGGTGAATTCCTACTCTTGAGTGGATGCTTGCCGCAGCGGATGAATTGTTTATTTGTATGTTCTTTCCCCCCATTGTTTTGGTGGAAGAGTGGAAATTCTCTCATGGCTGGTTATCCGCCTAAGTTCTTTCAGTTTTGTGCTTGGCACTCCGCCATATGTTAGCACCTCGCGTTCTAAAGGATCTTGTGTTTACATTCTTGGTGTTGAGTTTAATGCCTCTTATTCAATTGTAATCATTTCAGTTATTGATTAAGTAGATCCTAGGGATCCTCTGACCATATGCCCGCTCGTCCTCCTTAAGTGGTTTTAGGGCGCATTCTTGGTTATAGTTCTTTTACGCATTGTTTTGGTTTGAAGCTAACCTTAACGGGTGCATGGTTACTTTGTAATTGTCATTGAAAATCAAGAAAAAATTGAGAGGGTATCTTTCAGTGGTATTAGAGCTTGTTTTCTTGCCATCTTGCGAAAAAATGGAGCTTAGTTGTTAGAAGAGTGACAGAAAAATCAGATTCGACACGAGAAGTCAAAACTGAATTCAGTTTCGAATTTCATAGGTACCGAAGATGGTGCGTTATTTGAGGTCCCGAAACTGTGAGAAGTTAGATGTGATTATGGCTTCTGAAGAGGAGAGAAGTTTGGCATGGTCACTTTCGATTGTAGGTGCAAGGCTCAGTGAAGAATGTTAGACAAGAGGAGAAGAAATGAGAATATTGTCCGAATTGGAACATTGTTTGAGCCTAATCCAACAATCTCCTACTGAATTATTGAATAAGGCATGATCTCCTGCAGTAACTGCTTTGATTCATCCCTATTGGATAGGGCATCCAGAGGAAAAAATAAGTTTGTTGGTTACTTCATGCTTTAGTGAAGTTATAAGGATTGTAGCACCATTGATGCCTTGTGAAGATGAAATTATGAAGAAGATCTTTCATAAGATTGTTGAAAGTTTCCAAGATCTTGATGAAACCTGTAACAGTGAATTTCCTAGAAGAGCTGGTATCTTGAAGACATTTTTAGATCTCAGGACAAGTAACTTGCTGATTGAATTGGAAATGCATAATCAGATTGATCACTTGATCTACTACCTTTTCATATGCACTTGGAGCGAACAAGAAGAAAGTGTTATGGCAGCAGTAAAGAATATTCTTGTTCTCACTATTAAAGAGGTGGATGAAATTCCACCAAATGTCCAATCACTCTTTTTGGAGTATATGAACGAAAAGAAAAAGTTTCTCCTATTGCTGATATGTTGTTACATGAATTGTTCAATCAATGTGAGGAGAAATTGAAGCCCCTTTTGTTGAAGACAGTTCAAAATAATGTGGAGAGTTGTTTCACTGAAGAAAAGAATAAAATTTGGCATCCTGTGGATTTGATAGCATAATCTCAGGAATAATCTACGAATATGCATTTGACCATGCATTCAACAAAAGAGTGCCAAGAGGTAACCAAAGCTTTAGAAGAGCATGAAGACTATCAAATGGACTCACTTGGGTTTTCAAGAAAAGAACATGTCGAAATGGAGAGAGATGAACCTACAAAGCTGTTCTATGGAAAAGAAGATTTCATTAATCAAGAGAAATGCAGGGTGGACCTTCAAAATGATTTATTTGAAGAAAATGCAGTTAATGAAAAGTTCATAACATGTAACCAAGAAGGTTTCCTTGTTATGTGTGGGGCTACTAATGATGAAATCAGTAACATACCTATTCATGGAAGGTCCATTGAAGTAGAGCATGATGATATTTTCAAAGCAGCCAACTTTGATGATTCTTTTTTCCAATACAATGACAGTGACATGGATGGTATTGGGTTTGATTATCAAACTACGCCCGTGGAGGAAGCTTTAGATGAAGATTTCGGTTTAAGTGGAATGGGAAGTGATTCATTCAAAGAGTCAACAATCCAAGAGGAGCATGATGATTTCCTTCCTGTTGATCATTACAATCAAACTTTTCACAATTGGGATCCGGGTGTGATGTCACCAAGGTATGATAAAGAACCAGAGTGGGATAAATTCCCCTTTGATGCTGATGAAGTGCAAAATTCAGTTTGCATTGCAAGATATGTTGAGGTCATTGGAGGAGAAGTTGCAAGAAATGCCAATAAGAACGTGAATTCTTATGTTGAAGTTTTAAAATCAGAAAATGGTTTGGGTGGCTTGCAGAATTACACACAAGAAGAGTATGAGAACTTGAAAGGTCAAGATAGAGATACTAATTTGTTTAAAGAATTTGTTGACATGCCTTCTATTAAGGAGTTATGCAGTGAAAAGCATAGTTGGAAAACTCGGCATTTTCAAGTACTCGGCAAGCCCGAAAAACTCGGCTCGGCAAAAACTCGGCAAAAACTCGGAAAAAACTCGGCAAAAAACTCGGGAACTTAAAAAATTGCTTAAACTTCACTAAAAACTCATTTTTTTTGCAAAATTCAAAGATAAGATGCATCCAATGAGTCAATAAATGAGTACATATAAGAAACAAGCTATATTTGATTGATTTGAAAGAAATTGGATACAAAATGGCATCCTCATGTGGAATGCTCAATGTGCTGATATGATAATAGTCTGAAACAAAATGAAATAGCAATTTGTTTTTGTAAAACTGAAAGTAAATACTACATATGTCATAAACATTAATATATTTCAGTTTTTACAAATTCACATGAATCACATCTTCCTCTTCCCATGTCTAGATCTCAATATGGGACCGGAAGAGGGTGTCCGTGTAATCATAGGACTCCGCTCCTGCTGTGCCTGTGGCTCCTCAACCTCCATCCTAGATGTAGATCCTCCTGCAGCTGCTGGTGGTGGCACTGGCAATGACTCCTCCTCAGGATCATCCTCAAGGTCATCCAATGAGAATGTAAATCCACCCTCCTCCATTGCCTGTCGCTCTAAATCATAAATCTCATCCTCGGTAAACAATGGAGGTTGCTCCCCTCGCCCTGTCCAATCACTGTATGGATCTATCTCCTCCAAATCAATTGGATCATCATATGATATCTCCTCTACCTTTTTTATGCGCAATCGAAGATTATATTGCACATAGACAAGGTCATTGAGGCGTTTTTGAGCGAGTTTGTTCCTCTTCTTTGTGTGGATGGCCTCAAACAAACTCCAATTGCGCTCACAATTGGATGAACTACAAGGCTGGCTCAAAACACGGAGGGCAAAGTTTTGAAGATGTGGGGTTTTTCCACCCCAATGTGTCCACCAAACATCTACAAAAAAAAGAAGAAAAAGTTAGAAAATTGTAACTTGTAACTTGTAACTATCAAATTTTCATTTTTGTAACTTGTAAATTTCAAATTTTATACCTGGTGGCAGCCTAGATACTGCTCTCTTTGCCAAGTCTGAAGAGAAGAGTACACCCCTTTTTTCCCTGTAACTTTGCAATTCATTAACAATGCAGTCTGCCTCATCAGGCGTGGATGTCATCCGCTGAATGCAAGTAGTGAGGCCCTCCATAACCTCTCCAGTAGGATCTGTATAGGTGCCTGAATGGATGAAACGGGGGTTCAAGAAGTACCCTGTTGCATGGATAGGTTGGTGGAGTTGATTGTTCCACCTCCTGTCAATAATCTCCCAAATGGGATCAAACTTGAGGCTGTCCCCCTTATAATAATTTCTAATAGCCTCCTTGGCCCTATCCATGGCCTCATAAAGATAACCCATTGGGGTTTGATCCCCATCCACCAAACGGAGCACTCTAACCAAGGGCTCTGACACCTACAATATAAATTTAAAAATGCAAAAAACTATTAGAGTTACAATTTAGTAATTTACAAATTTACAATGAAGGACATTAACTTTAAGAAAATGTTCAATTTGAATTTAGATTCAAACTCAAAGTTTTGAAGTTACCTTCACAATCTCTGTTGCTTTTTGTGCAAAGAGGGGCTCGAAGACAATGCTTGCAACTCTTTCTCCTTCCGGCTTCTTTGAATAAGGTGAGTCTATCCATGCTTGACTCACAAACATTTGTTTCAAAGCCGTCAATGCGCCAAGAATGCTTTGCAACGTTAAGAAAACCGTTGCAAACCTTGTCACACCAGGTCTCACCAAGTCTCTCCCATTGGTGTGCTCCCTCATCAAGCTCAGAACCCAAGGGTGATTGTAGATGTATTTAGTGATCCTTCTTCCATCCTCTACAATCGGTGTGACCCAATGTAATTTTCCTATGTCCTCCAAAAGAAGGTCAAGGACATGGGCAGCACATGGTGTCCAAAAAATTGTCTGGTGTCTATCTTGGAGGATTCTTCCTGCTGCCACATATGCCGCTGCATTGTCAGTTATGATTTGCACGACATTTTTAAGCCCAACCTCCATGCACACTTGCTCCAACATTCTAGCCAAATTTTCTGCATTTTTTACTATGTTGGAGGCATCTACGGATTTCAAGAACACCACCTCATTTTTGCAAGAAACCAAAAAATTTATGATGGTACGGTTTTTTCCATCCGTCCACCCATCAGAAAGAATAGTGCAGCCATATTGTTGCCATTCTTCTTTTTGTTCTTGTATCACTGCCTTTGCTCTTTCAGTAGCATTAGAAAGCAACCTACAAGTACAAAGTGAAATTAAGTACACAATTTTAATTTGTAAACAAAAAAATAACTTAAATTAATCATAAATTAAACTTAAGAAACATAAAATTAAATTAAAGAACATAAACTAATTTCTAACCTTCCACTCAATTCTTTGCGCGAAGGCGCCTTGTAGCCTTTCCCTGCAACTGTCAATGCGGTCACCAAATTGTCCCAATAAGGTGAGCTTGCCACATTGAAAGGGATGTTGTTGAAGTACCAAAAATCGGCACAAGCAACATCTGCATGCTCACGCACCTCCTTATTCCACCCAGTTGCCTCTAAAGAAGGTTGTGCACCAGGTGTGTTTCTAGGCACAAAAAAATCACCAATGTGTGAACCTGTGGCTCTAGGTGTCTGTGTTGATCCTGCCACTGGTACTCTAGTAGAGGAAGATGAAGGCATGGTGGTGGTGGTGGGTTGCCTTCGCACACGTGGACCACGAAGAGAGCCCGCTATGTTGGCTACTACATCATCATCATCTGACAGTGAGTGAAGGTTGTCTGCACTTGCAACACCTTGAGAAGAAGCTATGGCAGCTTGCATTGCTGCTTTTGCCTTCGCTTTTTGCATCTTTTTTTCTTCTGCAGCGGAAAGTATTGCATTCATTTGTCTTTTGATTTCCTCATTGGTGTTTATGCAAGCCTTAGCATCACGTCTAGGGATGCCTGCAAGGTGGTATTTGAGGCGATTGATGCCTCCACGGTAAATTTCTTTACATCTAATGCAATACACTGATCCAGGTTCTGGTCCTTCATATGCATATCTCCAAGCGGGATCTCTAGCTCCTTTTGGACGAGTGCCTACATATTCCCCACTCCCAGGCACAGATGGGGCTGAGGTAGGGGTAGAAGCGGATTCAGAAGCCATGATCAATTAACCTGTTACCTACACAGTACACACACAAAGTGAAATCACAACTTGTTAGTTTTTTGATAGAAATTTTAAAAACAAGCTAAATTAGATTAAATCAAAATTGAAAATTTCAAAATAGATTCTAAACTAATCTAAGATTCTAAATAGTAAACTAATTTAAGATTCTAAAGTCTAAACTCTAAACATTTTCAATTTTTCATCAAAAAAAATGGATTAAAAAAAGAAAATAATAAACTAGGGTTACAAAAAAATGTAAAAATTAGAAAACTACTTTAAATTAGTAACAAATTAAGCTAATATATAAATTTAAACATGTTTTCAACAAACAAGAAGAATCAAAATTACAAAAAATAACTAGAATTTGAAGAAAATTTGAAAAAAATGAAAAAAACTGCAAAATATATTAAAAAATCATAAAAAAGTGTCACAAATTCTTGTTTTGTTGAATCTAAATCTTCTTTTAAACATATAAATGTATTTGAATTTGTTTTATAGTTCATTCATGATGTTTTTTAAACATACAATCAACAAAAAAGAAGAAAAAATGAAAAAAAAAGAAAGAACAAGAAAAATTAGAAAACCTACCTGGAAATCCAATTTGCCTTCGAAATCTGATGAAAATCCCCTTCGAATCTCGTCCCCTCGATGCCAAATCACAGATAAATAGTGCAAAATGCTTTGGGCAAGTTTTTTCCTCTGCTAAAAGTGAAAACAAGTGAAAAAATGAAATGACAATGACATTTTGGCCGGCCGCGGACATAAGACACAGGCCGCGCGGGTTTTTTTTAAAAACTCGCCGAGTTTTTGCAAAAACTCGCGAGTTTTTCCGGCGAGTTTTTGCAAAAAGTACGGACTGTACCTTCTGCGAGTAAAACTCGTAAAAACTCGTTTCTGAAAAAAACTCGCGAGTTTTTTCGCGAGTTTTTGGCGAGTGAGCCAACTATGGTGAAAAGGATAGGAAGGAGGCTGATTCTGAAAATCATGTCAATGAAAACAAATCAGAAAAGTTGTTGTTTGATGAGCAAAGCTTCTTTGCTGATTGTGATCAAAGGCCTAAAGAGCTGCAAGTTTTGAAGGATAACTTATTGGTTTCAGAAGAGAAAATTGTTAAAGTGTTATCAAGATTTGATAGCACCCACAATTTTATTGAAGAACTCGATTGGAAGTTCCAATTTGAAGAGAGACAAAATGGAGTTAGGGATGGAGACACTCTTTCCAAGATGCAAACCATCAAAGAAGCATTGGAATCAATTAAGGCAGATTATTTGCATTTGCTCTTTGATAGGGATAATGCCATTAAGTTTGCAGAGGAGACCTATGATGCCTACCAAGAGAAGGAGAAAGAGGTTGATAGGCTTTGCCTTGATATTACCTTAGCTCATTAGTCTATATGCATAGCAGAGAACCAATCACCTATTGCAACTATACTTAAGGAACAAGAAGCTAATACAAGGATTATGGAGATCAAGCAAATCGTTGAAGAAATAAATGAATTCCATAATGATGAAACATTGCATAATACTGAGGAGATTCAATATGCAGATGGTGATTGGAAGGGACATCAAGAGTGTGAACTTTTGAGTTGGGAAGAGAGATTTCCACAAGAAGGAATAGTTTGCAGCTATGAGATAGATGTTTTGACGGATAATGAATGTGGTATCCAGCATGCTACACTTTGTGGATCGACAACTAATGATGGGCAACCTCAAGTTAAAAAAGATGAGCTTGAATCCTATGAAGACACCAACAAAAGGGATGAAGAAAATATTGTTGTGAACGACAGTCCATCATCTTCACATGATTTGGATAATCATAAGGTGATAGATATTTTCTATGAGGGTGTGTCGTGTTTTGTGAGGAGTAATCATCAAGGGCATTTTGATAATGATAGCATAAGTGGATTCAAGAATGAATTCTTCACTTGGGAAGTGTGGACTCAAGGAGATTTCCTTATTGTTGGCTTCAAGGTGTCAATAAAACAAGTCTTGGTAGCTGCTGGTAACTTCATTGCAGCAGCAAAGAGTGAAGATTCCAGACTTATTACTCATGAAGTTTGGGAGAAAGGTGGACCAAAACTAATTATTTACGCTCTTGACAATCCATCTCATGGGTGAGTGGTGTTTTGACTCATCCTAGTCCTTTGGGGGAATGGGAATTGAGGACAACATGTGTTCTGTGCTCCATTGATGTAGATGTTTTCATGGATGGGCTACATGGGTTTATCAAAGAAGACACTAACTTCTTGGATTTGAAGTTTGCTTTGATTAGCACTTGGAGAAGTGTTGTGTACTCTTTCCGGTGCATTGAAGAACATTTTCAGTTGGGTATCCATGATTGGGATCCTCAACATGGTTTGATGGAGATTGTTACAAGTAGAAAGAGGGATCTGTGGAGAGATAAGGATTCAATTTTCAGAATCTTTGAGGCTGACCCCTTCTTTACCAATCATTTGATGATTCCGTTGGTTCATCTATTGATGGATTGGAGAGATGCTTCGAACAAAAGATGGTTTAATAATGGATTGGAGTTCCTTGAGGGAATATTTTCAGCCTTGGGCATGAACAATTATCATATTATGAACACCGATTTCCAAAGTTGCAGCAGTTGTTCAACTCCTTGTATGCTGACTTTCTTGAAATCAGACTTTAATTGGTTTATTTCAGACTTCATGGGCAGCTGGTACACTCATTTTTTCTCTTCACAATCTCTTTTCAGTGAGGGTTTATGGCCTCTAAAGTGGGAAATGATGTTTCATTGTGATTCGGATCAATTTTGGATGAGGTTCAAATTCTTTTTCAGTGATCATTGTTGTTCAATCTCTTGCACTAGTGTTTGGGGCAGCGAACCTTTGGTTGATTTGGTTCAACCTTCTGAGACTTTGGGGGAGAGATTGGTGGAAGTTTTCAGAGATATTCTTGAATATGTCAGAGTCACTCAGAGGAGGCATTATACATCCTTGAGGAGCTTTGAGGATGCAACTGCCATGACTTTGCAAAGAGTTGTTTTTTCCTTCGCAAATAGCTATGAAGAAGTCACAATTGCTGTTGTGATTCGGTTTGATGCTTTGATGAGAATATTTTTGAGTTGTTTAGATTATTCTTCTTTGTTCTCAGAATGGTGATTGACATTAACATTGCAGATGTCAATTCTTCAAAGTTTATTGGGCATGAGACCTTGCTAGATTTTGATTCAAATCCTTCCATGTTGTTCAGTTTGAATTTCAGGCATGTTATCTCTTGGAGGTTGCAAGAATGGTTTGTGTTGTTCTGGTGCAATGATTACATTTGTATGATTTGAGTAGAGCAGCATCAATATGGTGGGACTTTTCAGAGATGGACATGGGACCCCGAGATCCTATTTGATTTGGTGGGATCAGTTTGGAGTGTTGTGGCATTGCTTGAGGACAAGCAATTTTGGGAAGGGCGGACTGTAATGTCCCCATTTTTGCCCTACACTCTTCATTTGGATTTAGCCTATTTTCGGAAATCCATAGGTTACTTAGATGTGCAAATCAGGGTTTCCTTGTTTGGAGGGTTTTGTGGCATTTCTCGAAATTTACTATTTATAGTAAATTCTATTCTTGGCAGTATCTCAGTTGTTAGCACTTCAGTTAGCCTTCTCTTCAATTAGAGCAATAAGGTGTTTTCAGTTCTAGCTTAAAAGCTTTATTTGGTGAAAAGTTAAACTAAAGGCATTAATGTCATATTTTTCAGTTGACCCCTTGGCCTAGTGAAATAACTTCAAGTTGTGTTAAAAAGTGGCCATGAAGGGGGACGCCTTCATTAAAAGTTAATTAAGAAACATTTAATAAATGTTTCTTGTATCTTGAAGTTGGACGCCATTTGAAGGAGTTTTATTATTTTGGAATTTGAAAATATTTGAAATGTCTATAGGGCGTCCCTTGCTTGGAATTTGAAGAGTCGTCTCTATTTATATAAAAGTGAAGCTTTGCTACAACTTTTGGCATCCATGAACTTATGCTAATATTATGCTGTCGAAATGACAACTTGTTTTTTACTTCGAGGGATGCTTACCTCCTAGTTTCCAACCAATTTTGTGTTTGAAAGACAACACCTAGTTGGCCTTTTTGCTGCTTCTCATTCAAACTAGCAAATGGAGCTCAATTGTTGAAGAATTTTGGAGTCTATATCAGTTTTTGAGTTGCTGAGTTATCAACAGCTGAAAGTGAGTTTTGATCACAGCTCTTTAATCAAATTGAATCTTGTTCTAGGCATTGATGCTAAGTGTTTTTGTACCAAGGGCGACCCCTTTCCTAGAAGATTGGTATTTATTTCCAAGAATTGAATTTATCAAAGCAAATCGAACTTCCCAGCCATGCCGTACTTTTCATGATGGCTTAGAAATTCATGCCAAATTGCTGGTTGTGTTTTGAAGCCGTTTCTTTGTTGCATCTTGGGCGCCAACCTCCTAGAAAGTATCTGCATTTGACTTCATTCAATTCGGAGGTAAAATGAAAGAGTTATGAACATTTCATTGATTCACAGTTTGCTGGTTGAAAAAAATCAGATTGCTTAAAGTTTAGATTTTGGTTTGGTTTTCAATAATTCTGAAGGATATTATAGGGAGAGATCATTTCCTATCATTTGTACTTGATTCTATTTGAGAATACTTATCATTTGTAGTAATTCTCTTCACTGTAAAGCTGATAACAATAGTACTATTTCAGTCTATTTAATTGCTGCTTATTAGTGTTTAATTATCACATTGTAACCCCTGGATGGTTTACCACCAGTGTGGAAAAAAAAACTTGCTAATTCCTTCATTGTACCCACTGGAAAAGTGGTGAATTCCCACTCTTGTGTGGATGCCTGCTGTAGCGGATGAATTGTTTATTTGTATTTTCTTTCCCCCCCACTGGTTTGGTGGAAGAGTGGAAATTATCTCATGGCTGGTTATCCGCCTAAGTTCTTTCAGTTTTGTAATTAGCACTCCGCCATATGTTAGCACCTCGCCTTCTAAAGGATCTTGTGTGCACATTCTTGGTATTGAGTTTAATTCCTCTCATTTAATTGTAATCATTTCAGTTATTGATTAAGTAGATCCTAGGGATCCTCTGACCATATGCGCGCCCGTCCGCCTTAAGTGGTTTTAGGTCGCATTCTTGGTTAGAGTTGTTTTTTTGATCGTTTTGGTTTGGAGCTAACCTTAACGGGTGCATGGTTACTTTGTAATTGTCATTGAAAATCAAGAAAAAATTGAGAGGGTATCTTTCACATTCATACTCCTAGTTTTGGTTGGTCCACAAAGATCACTGTGTATGAGTTCCAATGGTGTCGATGAAGAGTGTTCTTTAGGCTTGAAACTTGATCTTGTTTGCTTTCCAAGTTGGCATTCCTTACAAATGATGTTGGAAGGCTTTGCTATTCTTGGCATGTCGCTCACTCCACTTGATCTACTAACTTTGACAATATTATCAAAGTTGAGTTGGCCTAGTCTTTTGTGGCACAACCAACTCTCATCCTCTTGTACCAAGTTACAACTTTCACAATTTATTTCCTTTAGAACATACAAATTATCTTTCCTATCAGCTTGTGCAATTAGTTTTCCATCTTTCTTGATTTCACATGTTCTAGATAGAAAGGTGACACTATGCCCTTGATCTGAAAGTTGGCTAACACTTAGA
This sequence comes from Sequoiadendron giganteum, assembly GCA_007115665.2. Taxonomy (NCBI): domain Eukaryota; kingdom Viridiplantae; phylum Streptophyta; class Pinopsida; order Cupressales; family Cupressaceae; genus Sequoiadendron; species Sequoiadendron giganteum. The sequence continues at coordinate 427,561,073 of CM021108.1, read as the reverse complement.
AGATTTTATTTGAAGCCTTTAACATATAAAACATCTCCAGTTTTTGTTCTACCATTATCTAGACTGAGAGTTCCTTTTCCTTTTATTTCTTTTCTTGTGTTATCACCAAATCTTACCGTTCCTTCATTAGATGGTTCAAGGGAGATGAACTTGCTTTTGTCACTTGTCATGTGCCTTGAGCACCCACTGTCAATGTACCATCTATCCTTTCTATTTTCTGCATGCAAAGCTGTTTGAACAAACATGGATTTCTCCTTCTTCTTCCACACTTTATATGGCATTTCTTTCTTTTTAATAGACTTTTCTTCTTTCTTGTTGTCTTTTGGAGAATTATCAAAAACTGTCCTACACACTTGTGCCTTGTGCCAAAAGTTATTACAGTTGTAGCATATGCTATTAAAGTCCATTATGGGTGTGAATGGATTATGGTTACTCTTAATGTAACTAGGAATATTTTTTGCTTTATTCTTACAACTTAAGGCCTTGTGGCCGAACTTGTTAAATAAAAACAATAGCCATTAAAAGCATAAAGTGCCTAGTATTAAGTCTTCTTTTAGGATCAACACTTATCCAATCTCCTTTGGTTTGCTTTGAGAAGGTCTTGGTTTCTACTTTGGAATCTGTGACCTTGTTGGATTGTCTGTCAACACTGCTCCCTATTTTATCATGAAAAGATTTTTGAGCTTTCATGAGCTCATTCAACTTGGTGGAGCTTTCATCAAACTTTGTGTGTTCCTCCTTGTCTTCTGCAATTCCATCTTTAGCATAGCAATTTCTTGCTCCAACTTGTCACATTCCATCTCTTTTGTGCTGAGCTTGTTCTTATTCATCTTCACTTCTTTCAGCTTTCATAAGAAGAGCCCTCAAGTCTTCAATAGTTTTTGCTTGATTCCTCCAAGCTTTTTGTCATTTCATTGATTTTTGTTTTGTGCTTGGTAACTTTCCTTTTTAATGTTTCATTTTTCTGTTTCCTCTTCTTCATTGCAATCTTGTTCATTTTCTTCTTCTTCATGCTTGTTGTTTGTGACTACTTTTGCCATGAGTAAAATTTCTTCCTCATCATTGCTTGGGCAATCATCACTTTGTTCTTCAGAATTGCTACTATCTTTCTTTGAGTAAAAACTCTTTTTGTGTTTTTGAGATTTCTTCTTAGAGGTATATTTGGAATTCTTCTTTCCCTTCTTGATGTAGATTTCTTTTTCATCTTCACTAGAGTCACTATCATTTTGAGGCGTAATGTCCAATCTTCCCAGAATTGAAGCATTTGAAGGAGAATTTTCCTTTTCCTTTCTTGAGATTTCCCATGAAGAAAGCTTCTGCTTCATCATTTGATTTGTCACTAGGTTCTTCATGTTTGGTTTTGCCCTTTTTGGATGCTTTGAATGAAACTTCCTTTTGTGGTGCTCTCCCATCAATCCTCATTTCATAGGCAGCAAGAATCCCATGTAGTTCATCTTTTGTTAGCTGGTCTAGGTTTGTCAATTCTTCCAATGCTACTACCTTGGCCTCAAATTTTGTGGATAGGGATCTTAGTATTTTATCAACAATAAAAGCATCATCAATATCTTCACCAAGTCCTCTCATAATGTTCACTATTTCATCAACACGAAGAAAGTATGATGCTATGTGTTCATCTTCATTCATCTTGAGAGTCTCCATCTTCCTTCGATCAGTTTGCAGCTTTGCCTTCTTTACTTTGGCATCTCCTTCATAAATGTTGTGTAATTTTACCCATATTTCTTTTGCTGATTTGCAACGCATGACCTTTGTGAATTCAGAATTTGTTAGGCTACAAAGAAGGGCATGCTTCGCTTTGGCATTGTATTCACTTCTTTTTTTCCCGGTTTGATCCGTTGGAGGGGTTGCTGGAGGTGTATACCCCTCAACAACAAATTGCCACACATCAAACCCAAGGGCATTCAAATAAGCTTCCATCTTGATACTCCAAAAAACATAATTAGTGCCATAAGTGCTCTTAAGGATCTCCTTCAAACGGTTAGGCTTTCAAGAACGACCTTGCTCTGATACCAATTGAAGAGCACTAAGATTTATTGAGAAGGGGGAGGGGGGGAGGGGGAGGGGCGTGAATGAGTAAATCGAAACACACTTTTACTTTTCAACTTTTAAACCTTATCACATCATCAACTTCTTAATATGAAACAATGCTATCAAGTTGACTTCAATTGATGTAGAAAAATCTAAATGATTTTACAATAGTAAGTAGGTGCTAACCTACTTGAATATTTAATAAGAAATGTTTAGTAGGTTCAAACCTACAAGGAGCACCAACCCCTTAAACTTATTTAGTAGGCACCAAACCTACAAGGAGCATTAACCCCTAATGTGCAAGGCACCAACCTTGACTTGATGGATGTAAGATGACTGCCTTAAATCAGATCTGCACTCTCCTAATCCTCCAATCTGCTTTTGTGATGAATGATATCACCTTAAGCCCACACAAGAAGATGGGACTTCTGACTTGAACTCTTCACACACAACAACCACACTTTGCAACCTTGAATTGGATATCTACTATGTATGTTTCTCAAGAGTTGCATCCTTCATATTAAAGAACACATCTATTTTTGCATCATTTGGAAATCTGCTTCTTTAATTTGTTTATTTCTGTCTTAAACAAACTACTTCGAATATTATTCTCTCTCTCAGTTTGCAATGTTTATTCTAAAGAAGAGTCATATCTCTTCAATCGACAAACTAAATGGGACGCACCTTTCCAAGTACTAAGCCGAGATCATGACTTACAGTAATTAATCCAATTTGTATTTTTCTGAAGGTGTGGTCTTTCACAAAAAGCGACCTTTGCTTTTAATTGATTCTTTTGAGAAAACGTTTTCTTTTTACTCTCAGTTGGTTCTTTTAATAGGACAGATTTTTTTATTTTTAATCGAAGTGGTTGGTTAACAGCTCTTCATAGTTATAAGACACATCCCTTCAGAAGATAATTTGGAGATTATACTTTACAAATGCCTTTTCAAAAAAGACGTGTTATAACTCTTCAAAACCTTCATTCGCATCCTTTTAAGATAGACGTCTGTGATAAATTCACACCTTCTGATTAAGTCGAGTTGACTTTATGAGCAACTGCTTTGACTAACAAATGCGTATTGCATTAATAAATACGTATTTTTATTCTGTTTGCAGATACATATTATTTCAATACTGAATCGCGTCCCTTCATGAAGAATCGATTAGTTAACATTCATGAATAATTGTAATGAGATTGCTTTTATTGATCATCAAACATGTTTCTTCTAGATTTCATCGATCAATATATCAACTATATCAAGGCTTTGAATCTCATGATCTTTGATTTGAATCTCAACTATAGCAAGGCTTGAATCTCATGATTTTTCATCTGAATCCTATGATCTTTAAATCTTGTTCTTCATATCTTGTTTAGGCATATTTGCACGATTTGTGGCATTTGACATCAATGACAATAGTTCTAACAATCTCCCCTTTTGTCATTGATGGCAACCGCTTCAATGGCAACTTTGATCTTCTTCTTTTCGCTCCTGCTGTGTCCAATTTCTCTGCCTTTGACATCAATGGCAAGGAGTTTTCTAACAATGTTTTGCTTTTAGTTCCATGGAGCTACATGATAACATGTTTAGCTCCCCCTGAATGTATGTTTCGACCAATCAATTTGATTGATGTGGGACAACTCCCAATTTGTCCTTTAGATATTCAAATGCATCCCTTGGTAGTGGTTTGGTGCATATATCAGCAATTTGTTCTTTTGAAGCTATGTATTCCACACTTGTTCTTCTGCCACATGCTCTCTCAAAAAGTGATACTTGATAGGTATATGCTTGGTTCTTGAGTGCATCACTAGATTTTTGGAGATGTTGATTGCACTTGTGTTGTCAGAATAGATGGTGCAAGGATGATTGTATTCTACCTTAATGTCTTTTAGAGTTTGCCTCATCCACAAAAGTTGAGTGCAACATGCTGCTGCTACTATATATTCGGCTTTTGCCATGGATAAAGAAACTAATTCTTGCTTTTTGCTCATCCAAGATACTAAGTACCCTGCAAGGAAGAAGGCTCCTCCATTTGTACTTTTTCTATCATCCAAACTGCCTGCCTAATCAGCATCTGTGAATGCTTCAAG